>CM038601.1:6448993-6486625 GCA_021533255.1 Ceriops tagal
ATTCAGGCCAACCCAGCTTCAAATGATGCGAATTCAAGTTTGATAAGGAGTCCAGACTCAATTAATATAATTAGAATACTTAATAGGTCAGAATAAGTAATAGCATTTCTTCTTAAATAAGAGTTTATTATTTATGTTGGAATTTGTCCACAATTAGGAATTCCTCCAAAATAAGGATTTCTCCTAAGTAGGAATTTGTACCTATTTAGGATTGCTATTTTAGCTTATAAATAGGCACCCCTTGTAAGCTTTGGGGCATCAGACAATTTTGAGTGAAATAGAAAGCAAGGTTTTTTTTTCCTCTCGGTTCTTTTAGGGACTAAGGAACTTATCAAGAGGTATTTCTTCTTGTGGCGTTCCCAGCGACTTATCACTCCCAATTCCTTCCTTTTCTGGAGTGTGACGTCCATATCCTTCTTGAATGTTCTAGGTTCGTGTTCTTTGAAGGGTGGGTTTAGGGTTTGTGATATTAAACTCTGATTTAACTTTCCTAGTTGTTCTTTAATTCCTTATGTGTGTGGGGTCCCTAAACCACGTCTTTTTGGGGTTTTCCGCATCAGTTGGTATCAGAGTAGGGTTCTCACTCTTCAATTTTCTATCTTTTGATTTATTTATTGTTATTTAGTTTGTCTATTATGTGCATTATCATTCAAATGCACAAATCTGTTTATTTGTCATCCTTCTTTCTTTGCTTGTTTCTCATAAATGTGCTAATTTCAATTTCAATTGGTATGTTTAAGTTGTGTTAAAAAAAAAAAAAGGTCAGAAAAAAAAACGACGGAAAAAAAAAACGAAAAAAAAAAAAATTGACAGAAAAAGAAACGACAAAACAAAACGATGGAAAAAAAAAAAAGGGAAGGAAGAAAACAAAAGAAAGAAAACATCAAGAAGTTAACAGTTTCATATTGGCTACAATAATAATAAAGTTTTCTTACTCAACTCCAATTCCATCATTTGTTTTCCTATTTTGTTACTCAAGTTGTCCTTTAGGTTATATTATCCTTCTCTTGATTCTTATGAATTTAGTTCATTAAATTCGTTTGTGTTAACATCCTTTGTCACTTGATTCTTTGTTTTCCAATTTGTTCAATTCTACGCCATTTAGCTTATTCTGTTCTACATCAATACCCTTGATTTACGTTCTTTAGTTCTTTATAGAGCTAAAAGGGAAAATCTGAGTGGAAAAAGGTAAGAGTGAAAGTTCATATAAAGAAAAACCATAAAGAGTGTAAACACGAGGGAGTGTGACATAATCTTTTGAGTGACACACGTGAGGGAGTGTTCTGTAAGGTATCCATTTGTTTGTGCAGAAATAAGGCTATGACGTCCAAAGACAAAGGTGTAGCTCAAGAGGGAATTGATGATGTGTCCTTCATGATCAAAGCTATGCAACAACAATTTGAGCGTATGAATACCAGATTTGATGATATGAGGGAGAGGATGGACGAGCAAGCTAATATAATAGCAGAGTTGCAAAGGAGACATAGGGAATATGAGGCTCCCAAAGCAAGAAGGCAGTTGACACGTGCCTATGACCATGAAGATGATGTAGAAGATGATGAAGTTGATGATCAAACTACGATGGTTAGAACTGGTCACAATAGAAGGGATCGAAGAGAAGTTGGGAGGCAAGGCACCTACGACCATAATTTGGGTAGTATTAAAATGACAATTCCTTCATTCCAAGGTAAGAATGATCCTGATGCATAACTAGAATGGGAAAAGAAGGTTGAATTGGTTTTTGATTGCCACAACTATTCCGAGGAGAAAAAGGTAAAGCTTGTTGCAGTTGAATTTACTGATTATGCTATTATTTGGTGGGATCAACTTGTTTTGACTAGGAAAAGGAATCATGAGCGGCCTATTGATACATGGGAGGAGATGAAGGCTATCATGAGGAGGAGGTTTGTCCCTACTCACTATTACAGGGAGTTGTACCAAAGGCTACAAGGGCTCACTCAAGGCACCAAAGGTGTGGAGGACTACCACAAGGAGATAGAGATTACCATGATTAGGGCCAATGTAGAAGAAGATAGGGAGGCAACCATGGCTCGATTTCTGCAAAGACTAAATAGGGACATAGCAAATATGGTTGAATTGTAGCACTATGTGGAATTAGAAGACATGGTGCATATGACAATGAAAGTTGAAAGGCAACTTAAACGAAAGGGCTCCACATGGTTTGGGCAGAATTCAAGTTCTACCTCATCGTGGAAGCCAAATTGGAGTAAAAGGGACGAGATGACCAATTACAAGTCCAAAGTCGAGTTACCCAAGCACAAGGATGTGGGTTCTAGCAAGGAGATAGGTAAATTTGAACCCCAACTGAGTAGAAATAGAGATGTTAAATGTTTTAAGTGTTTGGGCAGGGGTCACATTGCAACTCACTGTCCAAATAAGCGTGCAATGATCCTGAGAAGTAACGGTGATGTTGAAACTGAAAGTGAATCAGATGATGATTCTGTGCCACCATCAGAGGGTGAATGTGATGGAGAGGAGTATCTGGTTAACGGAGTGGCTCTCGTTACTAGGCGAGCATTGAATGTGCAAGCAAAAGAAGAAAATGAGGTGCAACGAGATAACATCTTTCAAACAAGGTGTCTCATCAAAGATAAGGTATGTAGTATGATTATTGATGGTGGGAGTTGCACTAACGTTGCTAGCACAACTATGGTTGAAAAGTTGGATTTACCTATTATGAAGCATCCTAAACCATATAAACTTCAATGGTTAAATGAGAATGGTGAAGTGAAGGTAAATCAGCAAGTGCTAGTATCATTTTCTATCGGAAGGTACCATGATGAAGTTTTATGTGATGTTGTACCTATGCATGCGGGACATATTCTATTAGGAAGACCATGGCAATTTGATAGGCGAGTTATGCATGATGGCTTTAAGAATCGATATTCCTTTGTAATGAACAGAAAACCCATCATTCTTGTACCATTATCACCTCAACAAGCATATGAGGATCAATTAAGGATTAAAAATGAGAGTGAACAAAAAAGAGAGATTGACAAAAAAGAAAAAGGAGGAGAAAACGTGAGGACCCCAGAGAAAGAGAAGAAAAGAGAAAATCTCTATGCAAAAGGAAGTGATGTCAAAAGAGCATTCTATGCCAAACAGCCTATGATTGTACTTTTGTACAAGGAGGCTTATTTTAATATTAACAAGTTTGACCCATCTTTGCCTAGTGTTGTTGTTGCGCTATTGCAAGAATTTAAAGATGTATTCCCTGATGATATCCCAAGTGGATTGCCCCCTAATAGAGGAATTGAGCATCAAATTGATTTCATCCCAGGTGCATCCATCCCTAACTGGCCAGCATATAAGAGTAATCCTGAGGAGACAAAGGAGCATATAAGAGTAATCCTAACCGACCAGCACTCTATATTTGTTGTTGTTGATAGATTTTCAAAGATGGCACACTTCATCCTATGTCATAAAACTGATGATGCAAACAACGTGACTAACTTATTCTTTAGAGAAGTAGTACGTTTGTATGGCATGCCACGAAGCATTGTTTCAGATCGGGATACAAAGTTCTTAAGCTACTTCTAGAAGACTTTGTGGGGTAAGTTAGATACTAAACTATTGTTTTCAACTATTTGTCATCCACAAACTGATGGGCAGACTGAGGTAGTTAATCGAACTCTTTCTACTCTTTTGCGTGCTATTATTCGAACAAATTTGAAAATATGGGAAGATTGTTAACCGCATGTCGAGTTTGCGTATAATAGGAGTGTTCATTCTACTACTAGTTACTCTTCATTTGAAATTGTATATGGTTTTAATCCATTGACTCCTTTGGATTTGGTACCTATACCTGTTAATGAGTATACCAGCTTCGATAGAGAACACAAGGCAGACATGATAAAAAAATTGCATGAGAAGGTGCGACAACATATTGAAAAACAAACTGAGCAACACGCATCCCCTGTCAACAAGGGACGAAAGAAGGTGGTGTTTGAACCTGGTGATTGGGTTTGGGTGCATATGCGCAAGGAACGGTTCCCAGCTCAACGGCGTTCGAAGCTACAACCCAGAGGAGATGGTCCCTTTCAAGTTGTAGCCCGAATTAATGACAATGCTTATAAGTTGGACCTTCCTGGTGAGTATAATGTGAGTGCAACATTTAATATTTCTGATCTTTCCCCTTTTGATGTAGGTGATGATTCGGGGACGAATCCTTTTGAGGAGAGGGGGAATGATGAGAACCATAGAGATGATGGGTGGAAGGCTTCAATGGTTGCAAGAGGTCCATTGTACATTTCAGAAGGCCCAATAACACGAGCTAGAGCCAAAAAGATTAAAGAAGCACTAAATGGACTAATTCAGAACATTCAGGCCAACCCAGCTTCAAATGATGCGAATTCAAGTTTGATAAGGAGTCCAGGCCCAATTAATATAATTAGAATACTTAATAGGTCAGAATAAATAATAGCATTTCTTCTTAAATAAGAGTTTATTATTTATGTTGGAATTTGTCCACAATTAGGAATTCCTCCAAAATAAGAATTTCTCCTAAGTAGGAATTTGTACCTCTTTAGGATTGCTATTTTAGCTTATAAATAGGCACCCCTTGTAAGCTTTGGGGCATCAGACAATTTTGAGTGAAATAGAAAGCAAGGTTTTTTTTTCCTCTCAGTTTTTTTAGGGACTAAGGAACTTATCAAGAGGTATTTCTTCTTGTGGCGTTCCCAGCGACTTATCACTTCCAATTCTTTCCTTTTCTGGAGTGTGGCGTCCATATCCTTCTTGAATGTTCTAGGTTCGTGTTCCTTGAAGGGTGGGTCTAGGGTTTGTGATATTAAACTCTGATTTAGCTTTCCTAGTTGTTCTTTGATTCCTTGTGTGTGTGGGGTCCCTAAACCACGTCTTTTTGGAGTTTTCCGCATCATATACTGTGTAATTATTTACAAATAAGTTTCATCCAATGTGCAATCAAATATTTAAAAAATGCAGATTTCATATTGTTTGATACTGATTTGGACATAATATTTTATTTGCTTGTACAACTTATGATTGTCAAAAAGAATTCAAAACATACAATAATAATAATAATAATAATAATAATAATAACTTCTTAGACATGAGACCCACAGGTCTCGTTTGCTCCCCGTCTGCCTCATCCATTGACCAAATTTCACTCAAAAGAATATTAAGCATTTGATTGTTCACAAACTATATATTCTTATTACACTGTTTCTTTGCACACACAAGGAGTTTGCTTCCTTTTAGTTGATAAGAGTGTCCTGAGGTCCTGGAATCCCTTAATTAATAATTGATAAACCATGTTCTCATCATGTCTTAAAGCTAGTCATTACAGCATTTTTCATGGGAGTGTATCCATCCTCACATTTTGTAGTCAGACGTGCAGTCTTAATTATTTAGCCTATATGAAAGGGAGTTCTTGCAATTGTAAATGAAAATGTAGTTGACTAGTCATTGCTTAGAATTATATGATTCCGATTAATGTTGTTTGTGGACATCCTTTGCTCATTACAAACTGATAGCCAAAAGAAGAATCTATAAGCCAAATTAAAAAGATCATAGCAGCATAAAGTTCCCATTATATTAGGACGAAGCACGACAACAAAGTGTCATTTATCAAAATTACTCCCCTGGCACTTTTGCTGAAATGAGTCCGTTATGCGACAAAATTACATGTAAGATAGGAAAAGAGAATCTTGGATATTATAAATATGGGCACTGCATTAGGAAGAAGATAATGACCCATGACAATGGGTATAAGGGAGTAGGCAAGGGCCCAAATCAGCAGGAGAGAATATTATGAAATTTCACATTAAATAAGAAAAAGGGATTTTAGATCTTATAGTGCTTTTCATGTAAAATCTCTCCGTGTATGCACTATTTTATTTTGTTTATTTTCTTGTTTCCATTATTGTGTATGTACGTGTTTATTGTTTAACCCCCGGCATCTGCAATGCATGGGTTTCAAATCTCAACAATATCTGCACGTACAAATGTGTTTGATAATTAGGTAATTAGGTTTGTTTTGATTGTGTGTGTGTGTGTGTGTGTGTGTGTGTGTGTGTGTGTTTTTGGGTTATGTTTAGCTTTGTTTGAGGCCTGTGGCCGAAGAATGGATCTAGTTAATTCCCTTTTGTTTGAATCTCTGTCTCTGGCACCAAAGCTGGTAAAAGGTAGCAACCACGGAAGAGCGGAGCAAAGAAGACAAAATGAAGGCAACGCGCGGAAATGGGATAAAACTCCTAAATCTTTTTTGTTTGAAATTTCAGCAGAAAATGGGGAGAGAGAGAGAGAGAGAGGGAGCAAACCATGTTGCATTTTGTATTGGGGTTGATGATGTGCATAGACGAAACCAAATGGATTGCTAAATCAAATATTAATTAGCAATATTGTATAATTTCTTTAATATCATCGCTAAGTATTGAGATGATCTCACCATCAGAGGGAGGGGTTTTTCTTTTTTAATATATATATATATATATATATATATATATATATTAGATAATATTCGTCTCCCAGAATTTGAGCCATGTCCAAGTGAGTGCACGTCCTTAAAGGCACGGTGGAGTCCAATAATTCGATTGCCTCTTCCATGTGAAAATGGCTTGGTGATCTTATTGTCCATTTACTTCGGCCTTGCCCTTTTGCGTTTTCCCTCATCAACTATTCAACGAGAGAATTTTTCCAAAAGGAAAAATGAAGCATCACTACACCATATTTACATCACTTTTCCTATGCCCTATGAAGAAAGCACCTCTGTACATTGGGACTGACCAACTTCATGCCAGAGCAGCTGCTCAAAAACAGGGGCCGCAGCCACATATTGTTCTTCATGTATGCAAAAATAGCCATCCTTTATGATATTCAACACACCAATTGAGCAATCTTCTGTGCTTTCCAAAGCCAGAGTCAAACCATTCCATTAATCCACGAAGAAAAGGGTTTAATGTGAACTTAGCACCTTGAAGGTAGTCAACAGGAATTAGCTTTACACTTTTTTTTGTCAAGCCTCAAGGTAAATATTTCAGTTGTAAAATGTGTGTTCTAAGAGAAAATTCCTTTGCCTGGCCAGGAAAAGTAAGTAATAATCAATAAACTATAACAGAAATATGGTCACACTAATGGATCATGAAACTATAAATGCTCCTCACAGCATAACCACTGACATTTTTGAACTGTGTGTCAAATCAAACACAATGTTACCTGCACAGCCGTTATGACTGACAAGAGATCCTTGCATTGATCAAGCATTAACCGCTCCTTTCCAGTTACATTTGCAAGTTCACCGACCAGAGAGTTTACTTCCCCAACCTATCAAGGGTAGATACTTTTAGGGAAAACATCAATCTACATGGCAGGTACTGAGAAAAGCTCAACATCGAGAGGAAAGCAAGATAGTGCATCAAAATTAATCAAAGAACTCTAGGTCTTGTCTACTCCAATAACAAAAAGATTGTGCATATCAATAAGAGAGCACCTTTTATAAATTTTTCATTTGGGTAAGGTAGAATTATCAAATGCATTTTCTTGATATCTCGTGGCATAAAAAAGGCATCCATTTTGATTCTTGGAAAAGAAAGGTTGTCAAGCAATTTCAATAATTCAGCTCACCAAAGAGGCACTAGATATGTCTTGCCTGTTATTATTGAGTTACTACAAACTATTTAAGAATTGACATGCTAGCAGTAAATAACATCAAGCAAATAAGCTGATTGAATGTGCCAGTCAGGAATATGATAGATGGGAACTCCATAAACCATATAAGCATATTTCAAATGGTAAAACTCAGAAAATGGAACCATTTTAGCCATCATACAGAAGGGAAAAGCACTAACAAAAAGTACAAGCCCATGGCCTCAAGAAAATGGAACATGCAGATCTCCACATAAAAAAGAAACAAAAGATGTTTGCTCAACTGCCTTAGCTTTGAGCAGAAGGTTTGGCACGAGTAATGGAATGCCAAAACACAAGTTCCCACGTTAGAAATAAAAGGACCATAAACCTATTGAAGCCTAAAGCTAATGCCAAAATTGGATCCACTTCCATTCAGATTAGAACAAGACTGGTTCAAAGATTCCCTCAAAGGATCAAAAATTGATGATTGTTTGTGAAGGTTTCCACAGAAAACAATAGAATGAATGAAATACACACAATTAAACATAATATAGTCATAGATCTAAACCAAATGTTGGTGTGTCCTCAACACTAATTAAAAAAAAAAGTAAATTTCACAATACACTCCAAACAAGTTAATTTTGCAAAGACTAATCATTATAAAGTACCAAAATTGCCACAACCTAATGTTGTGCTGGGCATAAAAAACTGACATTATTGTATAACAATAACAAACCTGAACTATTAGGCACTGCAAAATGATTCCATCCACCATGGGACAAACCACAACTATTTCAGTGGGACAGATACCTATACTCAAATGCAAAACACTCTCAATCCTGACCTATAGTCATGCCAAAACAAGGCAGAGCAGAGGAAAGAACCACTGTAATTGCAAGACAGCCATATAACATACAGGCCCATGGGAAGAAGCATAAAGAATGAGATAAAGTACCTTGGATGACAGTAAGCATATTGCGGATGCCATAGCCTGCATCACATCAACAGCTGAACAGATAGCATCCTTAACATTCTGGACATCTGCCTGTAGAAGTATGAGCTGAATAAGTAACATTTTTATGCTGAGGGGAATCAAGGATAGGAAAAAAAGACATACCCTTGCAGCACCAACAACAGGTAAACGGAGTGTGCTTGCTCGCAATGCTTCAATAGCCCCTGCTAAAGAACGGGAGTACTCCTGGTCCATGAGATCCATTTCCTCCAAATATATCATCTACAGGCAAGAAGGTTAAGTAGACTAACCCATAAAAGCCAAAGAAAAAAAAAAGTCGGTGAAACCAACTTTGCATTGAGGATGAATGCACCATACAATCCCAGTCTAAACATGCAGACAGAAACACACACGGATACATGTGTATATATATATATATATATATATATATATAGAGAGAGAGAGAGAGAGAGAGAGAGAGAGAGAGAGAGAGATTTTATCTCAATATAAATGCCCAAAGATTAAAGTGACAAAAAACAAAAGGAAGACCGATCTCCAATCCAAATTAAGTCCACTACTGCTACAAAAACAAAAGAAAAATGTAGCTACATATCTTACTTGTCCTTTGAGGATGGAAATTAGCTTCAAATTTTGTCTCAGCCATTGTACCTCTGTTCGTTTTGCTCTAACAGATTCATGCAACTTTGAGATGGTTATGCGTGCATCAAACAAGCTTTTCTGATACATAAAAGAAAATTAGAAGAGAAGATTCGGCACACTAGTTTGGCATCATATATTAGTAGTATCTATGTACAAATGAATTAGCAAAATTTAAAACAAGCAGCAAGCATTAGAATATGAGATATATATATATATATATATATATATATAAATGCTCATGTTCACACAAATGGAAAGTCTTGTGACAATGATGTTTGCTGCATATAGGAAAATAATGTTGCTAACATCTTCCTTAAACCAACGACTTGTCTTAAAAATATTGAAGCCTAGTAGTGTACTCAGAGTCAAAAAGTTTCCAGATTCTAGACAAGGTCATTTCATAAACCTGCCAGAAACAAACTCATACAATAAAAGGGTCCCAGACCTCCCAGGCTGCCCTCCTGACATCCTGAATGCCATCAAGGCAAAAATTCCACCACCAAACTGTTTGATGTGCGCGGTTAAAAAAACTGATTACTGCCTCCAAATTGCCAGCAATATTGATGAGCACCCAATGACTAGGATTACGCAATAAGATGTTCAGATCCTATTATCACATCTATGAAAAGATGAATGACACCATCCTTTATCTGTCCTAAAAATGCAAAAAGCTTCTATGCCACAATTAAATTTGTGCTAAGAACAATCTCTCCTCCAAGAGCTATACAATATAAAGGTGATAAAAGGAAACACTTGGGCACAGTAACAAGCTGACATGTAGAAAATTTGAGAAAGCTACAAGAATGCCTGAGTCCTGAAAATAGGTTAAAAGTGGCAATAGAAGCATAATAACTGAAGCGGCAGCATTTGCACCCCACTAAAAATAATCTCATTAACTCCCTAAAGTAGCCAGCAAGACAACACTAGAAAATTTTCTTGTGAGAAAGAAAACTCATCGTATTTACTTTGCACAGAACTTAAATTTGTAGCATTTCTATTTTTCCGCTCCCACTGGAAAAACCTTCTGTCATAGCAACTCCAAAGCCCCCCCCCCCATTTTTTCTCTTACAATTAAAAGTCTATTTGAACGTTGACAAAATTATTGATGCTACTGATTGACTCCAGCTAGTACAAAAATTTATCTACGTCCAATCTCAAATGCTAATCGCTCTTTCTTAATCGCTTTTGATTCTGCTCTAAGGCCGTGAAGAAATAAGTTTCAGTTAGACATAATCACCGATAAAAGATTTAATGATAAAGATAATTTTAATGTTTTTGGAACTAATCACATAGCATGATAACTATATCAAAAGCAGTCAGAAAGAGATAGAGAGAACACAGAAACTAGTAAGAACAGGAAGCAATAATCATAAGGTCTATACCTCTGCATTCAATCTTTGGGCTGACAAGGCCGCATCAGCTCTAGCGTTGACAAAGCGCCATTGCAACAATCGATTATACAAAACCCTCAACAAATGCGCCTCAACAATCCTGTTCTCCCCAATCTTCTCTCGCCTAATATCAGCAGTGAAGCTCAAAATTGAAGGCGTACCGATCGTATTGATCAAGTTACTGCTGACCACACCACCCACAATATTCCTCGCCCTCGAAGGACTAATTCCCCTCATTGGAGACAGAGTGGACGTGGGTGACCCAAACTTACCCGGGGACATAGCCCGTATTGCTCCGCTGCGGACAGGAGAAATTTGTCCCCTGCCGTTAACAATTCCTTTTGGAGAGGATATTGGATTATCAGTTCCAAGCCTTTTCGGCGCAACAAGTTTTGGGGGTGCAGGCCCTTTCAGTCCAGTTGTCTTGGAGACTGGCGAGCCAGGGTCTGTTTGTCTCCGGTGTCTGCCATTAGTCTCTTGCCACAACCTCGCTGCTACCACTACCCCACGGGGTCCGCGTTGTGCTTGTCCTCCACCACCACAGGCATTACCACCGCCCTCTGAAGTACTACCGGAGGACACACTCTCGGAATCGGATGCCATGGGAGGATCAGAATGCAAATTAAGTTTCTCTAAGTTCATATTGCTGGAATCGGAGCTCAATCTGCTCCGATCATTGGTAAAATCCATGCTCCTAGTCATGGAAGTCGAATTTGTTATTCGCAATCTCCCCGGCCACCGTTGCTGTTCTAATACCGGCCTCGAATTCTCCGGCAGATCTACACCTCTTGCCGGCGTAGGCGTTGCTTTTCTCCTCTCCGGCGTACATTTCCTCACACTAACCGGGGATGGCGATGGCGCTGGCTTCGCTTTACTCACCTGAAGCGAGAACGACTCTCCCTGAAACGACACCGACAAGCTTCTCGTTGAAGTAATCAACATTTTCTGAGCACTGGACAATTCGCTACTGCAAACACCACCATTACAATTAGCAGTCCTCAAATCCGACGAATTAATACGCGGCGTGGATAGCCGTTTTCGCTCCACCGATTGCGACCGTTTGCTTGTAGAGGAGGGCGTCGTCGGAGTCATTAACGCCGCTGGCCGCGAAATCAAAGGAGACGCGCTCCGTTTGGCGGTGGAGGAAGACGAGGAGGAAGTGGACAAATAGCGAGAAGTGACTTCTCGAGATTTCGGCCGGCGAGGAGTGAGAGCATTGTCCGGGTCCGACGGCAACAGAGGACGCCTCGTCGGGTTCTGGTTTTGCGTCGCTGCGGTCCTGGGCGTGGTGGCCTTAGTGTTTAACGCCGTGGACACAGCAGCTACCATCGTCTCAAAAACAGATATCCAAAGACCAATTCCTGTCGCATTCTTCAAAATCCAATCCCTAAAACCCCTACTTCCGCTCTGCAACTCCACCTCGCCATTCGAAGCGCATGTAGAACACAACAAACAATGGATGAGATAGCAGTTTCTCTCTCTCTCTCTCTGTCTCTTGTTTTTTTATTTTTTTTGATTGAGATTTAAGTTGCTTTTTGTTGAATTTTCAGAAATTTTATGGCGCTTCAAAAAAAAAAAAAAAAAAAGACCGTTACAATTCGCCGGCCAGCGAGAGAGGCGTGTACGGGTCTGATTAGAAACCGAGGTTGACGCCGCCTTCCCTTCAGGCGAGATTTAAGAGCATAACCGCCTTACTAACACATAAGCCATTTATGTGTGTGTGTATATATATATATATTTTTTATTTTTTTTTTATTATTATTTTTTTTGGCTGCGCAGATAAAAAAAGAAAATTAATTAATTCGCTAAATAAAAATGGGGAAAAGTGCGGGTGAGTTCGGCTTTGACCCGCAGGTTACACGCGAAAATGGGAAACTCCCAGCCGGAGGATGCAACGCGTTTATGTTTGGAAGTTACACGTGGAGGCGATGTGTGGGGTTGGGGGCGGGGGGTTACGTGCGCAAGGTGCGTTGCAACTACCGTGAGAATAAGTAAATGACGGGACCAATGGGAGCGCATGCTTCTTCGTTCCCGTTGAAGATTCGGAGTGACGTTGAGCAAATGGGGCATTCTATAAATGCAAAAATCTTTTATGTTTTTTTTTTAAAGAATAAAATACCAATATAGATCAAAATTTCTGATTAGGATAGCCTTTTATTTTATTTTTCCACCCCAGATGACGTCTGGCTAAGGCTGACGAGGAACACAAAGTGAGGGGAAGGACACTGCATGGTAAAAATCCTCTCTTACTTATACTTTTACTATTGAATAAATAGGGGAGAAAAAAAAAGAATATTAAATTCAAAGTGATATGAAGTAATGTACGTGGCAATCATGTTTGGGGCAGGTTGAGCCGCAATTATAATTGCCGATGCAATATTTGTTGTGCCTGCTGATTCTTATTGCTCGCCCCACCTGGCAAAAGGGCAAATGGCTAATGGCGATGCCGCATTAGGATACGAGTTAGTTGGTAACCAAACCAAACCACGGCGGCGACTGTGATGAAAAGACATGTTCTTTTAACTAGAGACATGTAATCTAACCGAATGTAATCTAAGAGCTATGATGTTTGATGTCAAACTCGACCCACTTCCTATCTATAACCAGTGCCTACGGATACCAAAAGTCAATTACAAATTATTTATTAACAAGACACATCTTCTACGCAGCTTTTGCAATTTCAATTGCAATACACACACACACACACACGCATCTATATATATATATAGATATGCGTGTAATTTTCACACTTGGGACGTAACATATGCCTCAATTAACTTAGACCGAGCACCTTAATTGAAAAGAGAGGGAGGGAGGGAGGGAGCGAAAGCCACAAATTTTGAAGACAAGTGTGCTGCTGCTGCTGCTGGTGGCTGCCCATCTGCAGCCTGGATCGTACCCCAGCCATTTACTTCTAATCTCATGCACTTTGCTATATAGTCCACTCTACGAATGGGTCATAGTCATAGTTGAGCTCCATAAGGAGCTTGAGAAGAGTGGGGGATGATGATGGATTACAGACCTAATTCCAAATAGGAATGACACCGGTAGCCATTTCTGCTATCATGTGAACAGTCCATGTGAAATTTGGGTAGAAGCGCGGACTGGAAACATTGCTACGACTGCGTGATTGACGATTGATTGAGCGAATCTACACGTGCACTTCTTTCTACAAGAGTGAATTTTTCAACAGGTTCCAATATAAATTTACATTGTTTAATTATGATAATTAATTATATATTTATAATTTTATTCATTAATTATAATTATGTATCATATGATTAAATAAGTAAAATTAATGATGTTTATGTCTAATTTTTGTATCCAACACCCCTAAAAGCTCTCTCTCTCTCTCTCTCTCTCTCTCTCTCTCTCTCTCTCTCTGTGCCTGTGTTTTTTTTTTTTTTTTCAAATTTAACTTTCGGAACCTTAGAGCTAACAAGCATTATCCGAATGCAAGTGCCCTGGTGACTGGCAAGGTTGCAAATGTTAGGGAGAATCCTATATCTTCTTCAATTCCTTACGGTGTACCTTTAATCTGACAAGCAAGGTGGACCATTCACTGGTTAATCTTATCTCATTACATGGGTTATGAAATAATTCCTTAATGCTCGCAACGGGGCAGGAGCTGATGATTATCATGGAAATCAGAATCACGTCAAAGACGACAACACACGCAATCGCGTGAAATCAATGCATTAGAGGACCACTTAAAAGAAAAGCTACTTCCTTCTTTGTCACTCTATGTGGAAAAGATATCCTTTTTCTTTCTTTTTTTTTAAATTTAATTTTCAATCATTCCTTTTCATTGTTTTTTTTTTTTTATGAATCATTAATCTACAATAAGATTGGAGAACATTCTTCGTTTTCACTTGCAAATATTATCCGATTATTTCAGATCGAGTAAGTTAATTTACCGATAGTAATTCATATTTGAATCGTCACAATTTCAAGTGTGGACAATCAAATTCCTTTCAATAACCAAAATTTTGACGCAATGTTGGTCCATTTTCTGTGCTTTCACCAGAGAGTTCTGTTTTTTTTTTTAAAAAAAAAAAAACAGAGAGAGAGAGAGAGAGAGAGAGAGAATCAGACAGAATTGATGTGACATATAAATCTTAGGTCTTAAAAATTATTTCATTGGACAATTTTTTTTAAAAAAATTAAATGTGAGACCTACATAACTTCTCTCTCTCTCTCTTTTTTTTTTTTTTTTCTGTATCCACTAACATTTACCATTTACAAAATATGTGTTTTTCTAGAATTACCTTCAAAATAGAAGTAATTATGAGGTATACGTGAAGTGATGATGATGAAGAGAAAAAAAAAAAAAAAGACAATTGCTTGCTTGATGGAATCCTCAATTCAAAGCAATCATTCTTGCAAAAATATAATATGAGAGGAGCATCATTACCTGGCCAAATAAGTGAGAAAAACAGCCAGAATATAATCTCTCTCTAAGCTTGTCTTCTAATTGTACCTGACCTGATTAACAAAGAATGCCCACTCCTCAACGTAAAGAGGAGCAAAAGCACACTCCAACTATCATAGTTAACATCGACGAACCTAGTCGAAAAGAATCGCGTTGTGGGAATCCTCGTCCCATGGTGTCTCCGCTCCCCTACGCATCTTCTTCTCCCCTTTGCCTTTACATGGGACCTTGCTCTCATGGGCCCCACTTAACTTTTTATTCCATCATTTGCGATGGTGCTTTGGACAGTTGGCTGGCTACTTTTCCAAGTGTAAATTCTGCCGCTGGTATTTTTACTAAAATTAAATGCTGAAACAAAATAGAGAATCCACTGAAATGGCTTTTTGTGAACCCTACCTGGCCATCTGCCTTCGTGTTTTGCGTTGCTAACGAGAGAAGAAGAACGCTTTCTTAATGTCCCATTTTGCTTGACCGATCACCGTTACGCTAGACAAATTTGATAGCCTGAACATGTTATAGACCCTCAGTATGAGTGATTTGAGTTCAACTTGAAATCTTCAAGTTTACTGCATGTCACCGAGTCCCCGAGTTCAAGAAGGCGAGAAGATTTTGAAAACCTTTGCCTTCATCTCATCAATTGGAGAGTGAATTATTGAGCTACGCACCCAAAGTGCTTACAAAATGCTAAATTTGGTCCAAGATTATCCACGATGTATGTGCCATTACTTTTAGGTGTCATACTGCTTTTAAATTATACTTCCATTGATTATACTCAGCAAACTCAGAGGTAAATAGGTTTGATTTGGTAATATCTTGGGTTATCTTAATAGTGAAGGTAAATATTAGGCAAAATATAAATTATAGGAAGATAGTTGAATAATTAATAAAAAATTTATTATCCTACATTAATGATAGCGGATGTTCTTTAATTTTACAGGAAAAAAAAACAATAAAACCTTTGATACAAAAAAAAAAAAAACAATGAAACCTACCTTAATTTGAATTATCTGCAGTCAATATTTTTAATGGATGGTACAAACAAACGAGGTATAAAATGCAAGAAAGTTGAAAAGCCGACTAGGACTGCATAATGGTCCAGTTGAGTTCTATCATTGGGCAACAAGAAGATAGCCTTTTTAATTTGTTATTAATTACGATGATGCAGTTTAAGTCACAACTTTATCAACAATGATGATCGTTAGGAGTTGGAAAGCTTCGTGACCCAAGAAGCATGTTGGCAAGATAATATTATTTTTCAAAGTACCATAGCCCACAATTAAAGCTAAGATAAAATAATTCTTCTGCTTGGTCCACGTCCGTTTTCCTCTAACCAACTCCGAAAGAAAGGAAGAGAGTGACGGTGGGGGGAATAAAGATGATTAATTCCTCCTTCAGCCATTCTCCTTATCATGACAGATGTTCGGGATGTGATACAGAGAGTTGGCGCAACTAGGTGAGAATTGGCGATGCTAGTCAAGGATTGGTTCGCGCAGAAAGAAATATCACAAATGGAAGTAATCAATTGAATCAGCTTCAAGGATGGGAGATCCCCACCTGTTTTTGTGGGTCTCGTCGATGAGGTTGGTACACTTTCGTTGATTGTTCATGCCGCGCCACCTCCCAGATGTTCAAGGACAGACATGGGTATGAAGCATGATTGGTTGTCCAAATTCATAGGGCCACGAGGGTTGGGTCATTATTGCTTTTATCTTCTCTTCTTAAAGCATGCTTTCTGCTACATGCCCAGCGGTAGGCCGCCTCCGCATCATACCCAGTCCAAGTCATATTGACTTGGTCAACAAGTTTTTTTCACAAGTAAATTAGTCAATACGCGAACATCGTAAGGTGTTAGATTTGACCGGATGGTTTTAGCGGTTGGATCCCAACAGTTGAATTTTGCTCAGACGGAGTTGACATGTGAAATTAGCCCATAATATTCCATATGTCACCCTCGAGCTCCCATGAGCTTAAACAGTCAATAACAAGCCCCCATGTGGCCATGCGAAAAGTAGTTAGTTGTCCGTGGAAATTTTACGTCAAATATGCAAATAGATTTTTTTTTATGAGAAATTTCTTATATTATGCTTTAAATTATATAATGAGATACATTTTTTTTTAATTTTTATAAATTATATATATATATAATTTTTAAAAGTTAGAATTGCAAATTCTAATATAGACATCTAATTTTTTAATTATGAAAGTATTTTTTAAAGAACTAAAAATAGGAAGTTAATAACTCGTACTTGCAACATTTGAAAAGAATAGCTAGGGGTAAAGTATAAATACCGTTAAATGACCGGAGATTTTTTTTTTTTTTTTTAAGGAATGAGCAGACTGGAGGAATTAAGAAAAGACAAAAGTGGTTAAGAGTTGCATTTATAAAATAATTGAAATCAACCAAATACTAAGTTCTCAACAAAAAGAAAGAAAAAATTATGCACAATTCATCGACTGGGGATCTGATGGGTTGGCACTGGTCCATATCATTGCTTGCGACAATCCAATGGGTCTTAAGCTAGCAAGTCCGATGCGAGGAGATTGGGTAATGAATTCTAGAACTCCGAGTAGATGTAAGTCCAAGACCCAACAAATAGCGGTTTAAGGAACTAAGTTGCATGCCCATCTGGAAATGGTCTACAAGTGTTATGGGTGGGAGAATTGTAGTTCCTTAAGATAATTTAAAAATTAAGTGAATTGGTTCTAATTAATTGGGTTACTCAATTATTTTTTTAATCACAATTGTAAATTATAAAGAGAGATAATAATAAATAAAAGTAAAAGTAATATAAAAAATATAGATAAGAGAAAAATATATAATATATAATAATTCAATTCAAATTGATAGTTTAGATCTATTTTTCAAAATTTTTTTCTTGACTTCATTATTACTTTTTCTTTATGTAAAGTGAAAACAACTCTTTACTTTTAGTTAACTTTTATTATAATAAAACTTTTACAATTCTTTATAACAACTTAATACTTATGTTTTATTATTTTTTATTTGAAGAATGTAGGTAAAGGTGAATCTTGTCTATGACTTTATGGAAAGGTAAATTGAAATAGATTTTAGCAAAAAGTGATTGGTATTTGAATCATTTATTTGTATTTTCAATAACTGGGATCAGGACAAAGAGGATGAAAGAGATTTTATAAGACTTAATTATGAAGATGTATGACAAAGAAGCTACTATAAAATATTCTAAAACTGTTTTAAAAATTTCTAATGCTACACTAAGGATAATCATTTATCTTTATGTGCAAGATGATGAATAAGTGATCATCATGTCCTCAAGCTCTTAAGTGCTTTCACCTATTTTTCTCTCATTCGTTTTCTTTTCTTTTTTAATTTTTCTTTCTTTTCACTCCTTTTTCTTTTGCTCATTTTCATAAAGTTTCACTTGGTCTTCATACACCTATTTTGGAGTCAATGGAACATGTGTGAGTGGTTTTCCATCCATGGTGAAAGAATAACATTTTTTGTAACCATTATGCAAAATTTTTCTATTAAATTGTCAAGGATGACTTAATAATAAATGCTCTGCCTGCATAGGTACATCACAAAACAACTCGTTCTTATATCTATCAATGAAAAATGGAATCACAACTTGTTTAGTTATTACAAATCATATGGCTTAAGATGTTTGGTTGTAGGTAAATTCAATTTCTCTACCAATTTTGTACTTGCAACATTAATGCAACTACCTCTATCTATGATCAAGCAACAAAGTCTATCTTGAACTAAACACCGAGTATGGAAAATATTTTCTCACTGCATCTCAACATCATCTTCCTTAACTTGCACATTAAGAGTTCTCCTTGCTACTAAAAGCCTTCCACCATGATCTGAACACTCTATCCCCTCATTAATATCACTAGCATGGTTCTCTTATTTGGGCATTGTAAAACCACATGACCCCTACCATTTTTCTTCCTTGGGTACCTTCAAGTTTTTCCTCAAATTTGTCTTTTTCAAGGGTACTCCTATTAGTCTTGGGTCTATGTAATTTTTAAGCTTGAGAGTCATCTTCTCTTCTTTCTTCCCCCAGTTTGGCTTCTAAAAAAATGAACCTGAGTTCTAATTATATATAGAAGTACTCTTTCCCTTAAGTTATCCGTCAACTTTCATGACAATGTGTACCATGTCCTCAAGCTCTACATAGTGTTGTAGTTGTACCACATCAGCTATGCTTCTATTCAACCTTTGGAGGAACCTAGCCATGGTTGCCTTCTTATCCTCTATTACATTTGGCTTAACCATAGCAATTTCCATTTCCTTATGGTATTATTCTACACTCTTGGAACCTTGCATAAGGCTTTGTAGCTTGTTATACAAATTCTTATAATAAGAGTTAGGAATAAATCTCCTTCTCATCATAGTCTTTAATTTATTCCAAGTTTTTATGGTTCTCTTAAAGTTTCTTCTCTTAGTGGTAACCTACTGGTCCTACCATACTACAACATAATCAGTAAACTTCGCCATAACTAACTTTACCTTCTTCTCCTCAAAAAAATTGTAGCACTCATATATTAATTCTACCCTTTGTTCCTAATTCAAATAGACATTAGGGTCAGCTTCCCCTTAGAAAGAAGGTATTTTTATTTTAATACTACTAAGATTTTTGTTTACTCCTTCCTCTACTCTTTTTTTGCTATCCTAACCTCATTTGTGCCTATTATAAACATTTTCATTACCTCTTACTCCTCTACCATTCTTATTACCATGTCTTCTTTTAAATTCACCTCTAAAACTTCTATTATTATTATTACCCTCATCATAATAATCATGACCATCTTTACTAAAATCATATTCAAATTGCTCCTTCATGACCTTCCTAGTTGACTGCTTAGGATTCACACTCGATTCCTCTTCTATTTTATCTATCCTGTCCCTGATTTCCCAAAACATTTGGTCAATTCTATCAAACTTTTGCTCTAAGGATTTCATGAACAATTTGAAGTTTAAATAACTACTTTCTCCTCTCTATGTGGGAAACCTAATGAGGATGCTTACTTTTTACAAATTTTTTTGGATTAACCTCTATGACTTGTTAGAGTTAATGATCCAATTTTTATCTTTCTTCTTTATGTGAGAGCAGTCATATGGATATCAATCAAATGCAAGCATTTAAGAACACATGACAATTTTTACGTGGTTCACCCATAATGTGTAAGTTACATCCACAGTATGATAAAATCATTCATAAATCACACAATTCATTCTTATTATCAAGGGATAGAGTTATGGTGTGGAAGGGTCACTCCTTAACCACTTACGATGAGCTCCTGATCACTCAAAGGTTTGATCTCTTGATCGCTAGATAAGATGATCTCCTGATCACTTAACTAACTGATCTCCTGATCACTCCAAGGGTATCCTACCCTTTTTCAACAAGTTTATCAAGAGTTTAATAACTAACATATTCTTGAGAAGGATCACTCAATGTGCACAGATTGCTAATGTGGAAAGCAGATCTTCTCCTTCCTTACTGTTGGTATTTGCTTAAGCTTTGCTGGTCTCTTTTCTACAAGTTATCTTTGCTACAGGTTCTCTCCTCCTATTGTCGGTGTTACCTCACCTGTTGCCTCGACAAGTTCTTTCCTCTATTGCTGGTGCTTTCTCCCCTATTTCCTCGATAGGTTCTCTCTTCTTATTAATGATGTTGCCTCTTTCGGCCTTAATAGACTCTCTTCCTCTATTGTTGGTGTTATTTCACCTAATATCTTGACAGGTTTCTTCCTCTATTGCCGGTGTTACTTCACCTGCTACCTTGGCAGGTTTTTCTCTCCTCTTGTTGATACTGTTTGCCCTGTTACTAGGGCATGTTTTCTCCTCTGCTATTGCAAGTTGCCGGACTTGCTGGCAAGACAAGTTTTCTCCTCTTATTGCTGGTTGTGTTTCCTACCCTATTACTAGGACACGTTACTGATTATGCTTACAAGTTGCAATTTTTGGTTGTGTTTGTTGGTATTGCTACCTACGTTTGTTGCTATTACAATCTATAATTGTTGCTGGTTTACCTGCTTTTGCTGTTGGAACTTGCTGTTGCTATTACAATCTACAATTGCTAGTTGTTTGTCTACACTTGCTAGTGCTAAGGGATATGTTGTTGGTGTTGCAGGCTACTGCTGGTGTTGTAATGGTGTTATGAGTTGCTATTGGTGTTGTGAGCTACTTCTGGTGTTATGAGTTACTGTTGGTATTGCAGGTTGCTACTGATGTTATACAGGATGTGCTACTGGTGTTGCTTGCTGCAGGTTACTAGTTTTTTTTATTGAAACTATAGGATTCCTTAGGTGGCTATTGCAACTCCTTCTCCCTTTAGTTTGGCCAGTTGTTGCCTTCTTCTTTCTTTGGTGTGGCTGTTGCACAACCTTTTTTTTTGGTTTAGTGTAGCTACTACACACTTTCTTCTCTGGTTTGATATGGCTGTTACACAAATTTTCCTCTGGTTTAGTGTGGCTGTTGCACGTTTTTCTCTCCTTGGTATGGCTGCTGCACATTTTTCTCTCCTTGGTGTGACTATTACATGTCTTTCTTTCCTTGGTGTGCCTGCTGTATGTCTCTTTTGTGGGTTTGGTGTGGCTGCTAGCTGTTACACCGCCTCATTTGATTGGTGTGACTGTTTCCTTCTTTGATGGTTACTATCACCTTTTTTTTGGCTGGCTGCTGTTGTAATCTCCTTGGCCAGCTACTACACTCTTCTTGGTACTGCACCTCTCTTGGCCGGTTGCATCTCTCCTTAGATGTAACTCTCTTGCCCGATTGCTACTGCACCCTTCTTGGTCGGTTGTTCTCTCCTTGGTGGCTGTCTTCTTTGCCTTGACCGATCATTCTCTCTTAAGTGGTTGCCTCTCTCTTTGTCGTTCACCTCTTCTTGTTACTGCTTTTAGGTTTGCTATTCTTTCTAAAATTTATGCAGCATACACACTCTTGTAAGGTACATATGGTTATTTATAGAACCTTAAGATTAGAGTTACATACTCATAAATGGACAACATTGATTCCTAAAGGTTGTCTTATAATCAACGGTTTTGCCCATTGACTTCTCTGCATCTCAACAACATTCATAACATCAAATTAACACAAACAACTATGTAAGATAATGTTGACAACAAATCCAACATTAGTCATCAAAGATGGGCTCAACAATATTCCCCTTTGGATTTGTTAGCAACACATTAAATCTAACTTTTAGTAGGTAAGCATAAGTATAGCTCCCTCTGAAACATATATTTCCCTTTTTACATGTACCTGTACCTTTAGCTCCCTTTTTTTCTTACTTCTCTCCCTTGACAATTTCTCCCCCTTTATTCATCAAGCTACTCCCCCTTTTAATTAATATATACTTTCTTTGGATTTATGCAAAATATCTCTCCCTTTAACAATAAATCCAAAGAATAATAGAGGAAAGAAAGGGAGAGGGCTTACAGGATACCTCAACATCTAGGGGATGGCTGAATATATAAGTTCAACCCTTTTTGTCCAAGATGTCCTAATCTCCTATGTCATAACAAATTCTCATATTTGGTACTTATATAACATGTGTTTTTGCTTCTAGAAACTTGGTATAAGTTTCCATTTGTTCTTTCTCCCTTAATAAGAATAATACAATCACTTAATTTTTTTACTATGTAACCACTCTTGCTGAAAATAACTTTATGTCCATCATTACAAAGTTGGCTAACACTAATAAGATTATGTTTTAGCCTTTTAATATAAAGTACTTCCTTCGATTTTAGCTTTTCTGCACCAAATTCAGCACCATCGATACCTTTAATCTCTAAGGCACCATTATTGCCAAATTTGACTTATCTTCCATCATATTTTACTACTTCCTTGAATATTTTGGAATCTCTTATTATATGTAAAGAGCAACCACTTTTTAAGATCTATGACTTTTCTTTCTTGGAAGCTTTTAAAGTTACTTCCACAATCATAGTCGTTTCTCTTCCTCTTCTTCTTCTGTTGATTCCTCATCACTTGAAAATTCTAAAACATCATCTACTTTAACAACCATCATATTCCCTGTAACATCATCATCAGAATCATTATCAATTTCTTCTTTATTCAGCTTGTTAAAATAATTTCTTGTTTTCGATCTAAAGAATTACTTTTCCTCTTTGATACTTGAATCAGTTTTAAAATAGCTAGATTTCTTTGTTCTCTTTCATGGGACCGACTCATTATCATCATCACTATTTACTTCTCTTCTCTTTGAGCAATCCACGACAAAGTCCCTTATGTCTACACAGCTAAAGCACTTCAAGGATAATTTTTCCTTATACTTCTCTTTTCCTTTCCTCATATTATTGGTGATGTATGTCATGACTTCATCCAGTTTAGTATCACCATCTTCTTTTTCAGAGTTACTGTCAGATTTTTCTTCTTGGTCTTTAATCTTTAGCTTCTTCATTGCCTTGAAGGCTAGCTTCTTCTCCACCTTAGACTTCTTCTCTTTTTTTATTAAGACTATTCTCATTTCAAATTCTACAGCACACACATTTGTTTTGGAAAATGCATGAGGTTATGTATAGAATCTTAAGATTAAGGTTGTATACTCATTAATGGCTAGCATTCATTCCCAAAAATTACTCTACAATCAACAGCCATATTTGATTCTTAAAATTTAAGGTTAACGGTCAACATTAACTTATTGACTTCAGGGTTGACTCGCTATTACTAGTTTTGTCCAACGACTTTTATGCATCTCAACGACATTCAAAACATAAAATCAACACGAATAATAATGTGAAATGTTGTTAACAACAAATTCAACATTAGTCATTAAAGATGGGCTCAACAAGTTAATAAAGGGTTTGATCTGTATACTAAGTTGTATTAAAAGACCTTTTTTTTTTTGGTTCTTAAATTTTAAGTTAAGGTGGAATATATATGTAAAAGGCTTAATTTCTTAGGTTTATTTAGATTTATAGGTTTAGTCGAGTCTTGATACATTAGTTAGAGTTTTTACTTTGATTTTTATGTCTAACTGTCATTAATTGTAATATTTTTAAGGATTCATACATCAAAGCAGATTTGTATTCCTTAATTAAAAAGATCTTATATAATTAAGATTTTTCTTATATACGTATGTTAAGAAATACATTTTCTTTATAGGATTATGATATTTACATACTTATATAAAAAGCTATAACTATGTGAAATGGGAATAAATAAGATTGAGATATTTCTAGCAAGTTTTGCTTTGCTTTCTTGTATTATTGGAAGAATTCATTGTCTTGACTCATCAAAAGAGTAATCAACCTTTGTGGTGTCTTAAGATTGAGACTTTTAGTACTTAGTTTCCTTAGGGTTATGATCTAATCAATCTAACTTGTTTCTTAAATTTTTGGATTGTAAATTACAATTTGATTTAAAGATTCCTAAGGTAAGTTGTCTAATGGGTTATTTATCACTTATATATACAATTGACATTTCTAAATATAGCCTGAGGATAATGATAAAGTTCAAGAGATAAGAAGAAAAAGGAAGGTTGTGTAAAATTAAGGAAGGTATCAAAGGCAATTTATACAAGTGTTTAATAAGTTAGCTTAAAGGGGTCAAGAAGACAAATATAAATTATTATTATTATTATTATGATCGTCGTCATTATCATCAATTTGGCATACATATCCCTTAAGGTGTCTAAAACTGATCTTTAGTTAGGTTGAATTTTGCTATTTTAGTGACATGCTTGAGAAGTTTACGAGGAGTAGTAAGAAGAATATCATCTTTACTAGCTTTATCACCTTTGGTAATTTTTATAGCAGGAATAAACACTTAAGATTATGTTAGAACCCTTGCTTTGGAAGACTCAGACTGTAAAGAGTTTGTAAAGACAAAGCACTATTAAAAGATCTTTAAAAAATGTTCTTTAAAAAGGATAAAGATTTGGATTAGGATTTAAGACTCATTTCATTACTATATTCCATGATAAGTAATAAGGACAAAAGTGTAAAAAAAAAGTTTTATTGTAAAAATGTAAAAATGAGGAGAAAAGAAGTCTTATTGTAGACAATTTCCCTTAAAAAATAAATAAGGGTAAAAGTATAAAAATAACTCTTGAATAGCCAATAAGGAGGAAAATAAGAAATTAACCCAAACAGATCTAATGATTATGATTCAAGGAAGGTGCTATGTTTGAAACTTAGTGATAGTGCCTTTTTAGTCTATTAAAAACATTTAAAAAATAAAGTGACTTATAAGTCCAAACATCCTAGAGAAATTAAAATTTTCAAATAGAGGGTTAGATGATAAAGATAATTTATATGAATTGCTAATAACCCCTTAGTTTAGCTTAATAATATTGTTTACCTCTTTCCTTAAGTCGACTTGGGAAAATGTTACTTTTCTAAGATAAACACATCATCCCTTTAGGCCCTATACATGTACTTAATTTAGATTATTCCTTTAATTACATTAGCATTTAAATCTAACTATAAATACCTTATAAATGTCATTATTGAGGCATGCATTAATCATTTCTTGACTTTGTTAGTTTTTACATGATCGTATCTTTTGTTGACTTAAATATTGAAATACTAATACTAAGTTGAGACCCAACCCCTGTAACCTCCTTTTGTCTTATAAATAAAAAATCCTATTTAGTTTAACTGTTTAGACTTATACCCTTTTGGATTTAACCTTATAAAGTCTTAACCTAACTATAAACCTAGTTGATTTGACCATATCAAGTCTTAGTCCGATCACTAAGAAAGCCCATTTAACTTTATCATAAGCTTTATTAATATTAAGGTTTAATGTCATATGTCCCTTTTTTCTGTAATATTTATGCTTTATAAAATTAATTACGACAAATATAATTAAAAAGTTATTAATTATAAGCCTTTTAAGGACAAAAACATTTTGTCAATCTAAGATAATTTATGGCAAAATGACATTCAATTAATTAGTTATGGTTTTAGTTATGACTTTAAAAAAATATTGCATAAACCAATTAGTTGAAAGTCCTTACAATTTGTTAAAGTAGCCAACTTTGAAATTAAACACATATGGATATAATTAAATAAGTTATAATCCTTTTTGTTGTTAAGAATATTTAAAAACTTTGCAACAAAATCATCACCAACTATTTGGTAAAAGGATTAATAAAAAAGGTTGCCATATCATCAAGATCAAAGACTTTCATTAAATGCATTTAACATAAGGCTTTAAATAGTTTTTTTTTTTTAATTCTTAACCCAACATTCTATTCATTTTTTTTATTACTTCTAACTAAATGGTATCTATAATTGGCTACATAATACATACTCCTTAAGATTAAAATAAATCTTTGAAATAGGATATGAATGTTAAAATCTTTTATTTAGCTAAATAAATTAGTGATTCTTGTCTATAAGTTGCTAAATATGATTCCTACATCATTGTTGTGAAGTAATAAAGTGGAAAATTTTCATGTTTTTGTCATCTTCCCTAAGGTAAGTAATCTAAGATTTTTACGTTCATGTTATTTTTTCTTTATGCAATAATTCATCTATCTTAATTTGGATTTACTTAAAAGAGATAATATAAGTAGTTGTTAAGAGGGCTTTTTAAGTTTTTGCTTTTTTTTTTTCTAAAGATACAAGTAACATGGCCAAAATTATGTTGCTTCCATTTTTTTAAAGCATCACCATAACTAGCAACAAACCTAGTAGATTATGAGATTATAATACACACTTAGCTTTGATCTATACCTTATTCACTATAAATTTCACAAATCAGATCTTGGATGTATTCTTAAATAAGAAAAGGAAGTTGCTTTAAAAAAAAAAAACTGGTAAATGATTCTAACCACACTTATAACGAGTTATGATCTAAGCTAAAGCACAAAAGGTAAGTAATTAAAGCTTATGAGTATAATTCTAAAAAATTGGTAATGGCAAAAAAAAAAAATTAAGTTCCTAAATGTTCTTAAGTTATTCCTTTCCATTAGTTCATGTAAATTTATGTCCTTAAAAATTTAATACAGTCAATTTACAAGTATTAATAGTATTCATATACCTTTTTATACAATTAATAGGTCTTGGATAGTCTTTTCACTTCTTATATGAGAATAAAATCTCATTTAAATTACCTTTATAGACCTAAAGTTTTTACATTTGATTATTTAAATGATAGAGAAGATCCCAAGTAGTTTCCTCATCTGGCTAATCATAAAGTCATGCTTTTACTTTTGCTTTTTCTTTGTTAACATTGCGAAGACTAACACGTTATAAGAAGTCTTTACAAGCCAATAAATATAAAAGGGGTCCATTTTACTTTGCAAAGGTTATAATACAGCCCTATCAAAGGTTACGAGGATCTTAAGCCACAACTACCAAAAGTTGGAAATTACATGTGCAATTCACTATTTATAGAAACTTACTGAGCTTTAAGTCACTACTTTAGTTTTTTAACGGAAATTAAACTCAAGGCTTGCAAGATGGATAAACTATTTCTTAATTTTTATTTTTCTCTTTTACACATTCTTTCCTTTCAATTTTTATCTTTTTCTTTAAATTTTCAATCTTTTTTCATTTTCTTTTTCATTTTTGTCTCTCTCTTTTTTGTTTTCATCTCTTTTATTTTAATTTTTGTCTCTTTCATTTTTATTTATTTTTATCCATTTTTAATTTATTGACCTTTTTTCTCTCTCTTTTCATTTAGTTCCCACTCTCTATCATTTATATCTTTTTTTTCATTCTCTCTCTCCATCTCCCTCTTTTATATCCCCTCCCTTTGTCTTACATCCCTTCATCACTCACTCACACACTTTCTCTTATCTTCATCTCTAAATTCTCTTTCTCTTTCTTTTTCTTTTCTATTTTTTCATCTAGTTCTCACTCTCTGTCATTGATATCTCTCTCTTCAATATCTCTTTTTCCATCTCTCACTTTTATATCCTCTCCCTTTGTCTTACATCTCTTTATCACTCACTCATTCTCTTTTCTATCTTTTTATTTTGTCTCTCTTGTTTTCCCTATCTTGTCTATAATATATAAGAAATTATTCTAATTACAATTTTGATACTTAATTTATGTAAGTTAAATATATTTTGTTAATTTTATAAATTTAATTTAATAAGTATTTTGTATAATTAATCAAAATTTAAAAATTTTTAAAAAAGTATAAAATTACTAATAAGTAAAATAAAATAATTTTGATACTTAATTTTAATTTTTTGTCATAAAAATAATTGAATAATAAAATAGTTAATTATGATGAAATTATTTTAATACACTTAAGATTAGACTATTTTATATAATTAAATACCTTTTAAACATAACATAAAATAGGCAAAAAAAAAAGATTTTGCCTATAATATTTGCCTCTTTTATTAATAAGACTTACAATTTTTTTAATTACACCTATCAAGCTTTTTTTTGTTAATATTTTACATCATTTTTTATTAGTCTTTCGTTATCCTTAAAACATAATAACTCGTGCAGTGTCATGTATGCATAATTTTGCCAAATTAAGAGCCATGACAGCATTTTTGTGATGATGTGACAATATTTTTAAAAAATTTTAAAAATTAAAAAATTAAAGATTAAAATTTTGAAATTTTTAAAAAATTATGAAAAATTAGAATTTAATTTTAAAGAGTAAAATATTTCTACATTAATGTCTAAAAAAAGTAACTTATAGAATATAAATTAATTTTAAAAAATTCTAAGAAAATTAGAAATTAATTTATTAAAAATATAAATAAATTCTAAATTAATTTTGTTAAAAGAAAAACAAAAAAGGTGTGACGATTGTGTTATCTTGGACATTACAAGAGGAAGAAGAATAAAGGATATTTACCAAGTAGGTATTATGCTGAAGTTAGTGATAATGGGACACACATAAAATTATTTTCATTATTTTTAAAATTAAATTTTATTTTCATAATTTTCTTTTATTCATATCAATTAATTTAGATTTTTTTTATTTTTAAAATTAATTTCTGAGTTTTCAAAAATTTTGAAATTTAATTTATATTTTTTTTTCAGAATTTTGTTTTCTGTTTTAAGAACTTTTTAATGGTCAAAATTAATTTTTATAATTGTTTTCCTATTTTTAGAATTGTTTCTGTTTTTAAAATTAATCTCTATTTTTTATATTTTTTAAAATTAACATCAAATTTTAATTTTTTTTAAAAAAATTATTACTACATCATCATGTCATCATAAAATTATTAATATGATTTATAATTTGATAAAATTGTGCATCTATAACATTATTTGAATTGTCATATGACAAAAATAATAGAAAATTGATGAACAAAGTGTAAAAAATTGATAGAAAAAAATTAATGAATATAATCTAAAAAGCAAATAGTATAGGTAAAATCTTTTTTTTTTTTTGCATATAAAATAATAACATAATCTATTTTATACTCATATTATCTACTTTAGGTAGCAAACAGACAACAAAGATAATTAAAGGTCAAAGTTCGCACGAGCATGGCTGGCGATTAGCGCCCACTAAATTTGACCGCATGTCTCTCGATCATCCGTCCCGCATAACGTGAAAAGTCAAAAACGTCGTTGTACATTGCCATAGGTATCTTCCTCAATCATCATGCGGCAAAACCTGAGGAATCCACGTTTTGACTGCTAGTTTTCGTACGTGCTGCGGCTCTCTTCTCTTTCCTTTTTCTCATTCTTTTGTTTCTCTCTTTCTGGGTCTGTTTATTTAGATATCGTTGATCTTTTTGAATTATCGGAACTTCAGTTGTACCTGGTTTGGATTTTTTTTTTCTCCATTAAGTGGACGGGGGGAATAAACAAATAAATGGCTTCGAGTTTTGATCGGTGGGAGAAGGATCCCTTCTTCTCTGCGGCCGAGGAAGTTCAAGAATCCGCCGACAGGTATCTTTTTTTTTTTTTTTTTTTTAACTGCACCCAGTATTTATTTATGGTTTCCATTTGCTTATCAATTCTTTTTCTTTTTGTTTTCAATTTATTATATTATTGAAAACGGGCATTTCAGATCGCGTCTATCACCCTTTTTTTTTTTTGTGGCTTCTTCCGGCAATGAAAACTGAATGGATAAACCTATAGGTCTGAATTTGTTGCTGTTTATCTTCGTTTGTCAAAGGAATAGAACTGGCATTAGAGGTTCTGTCTGGCTGATGTTCTGTCTAATTTGTGTTGTCGGTGTCCTCTTGCATTTGGTTGACTTATGTTTTTTTTTTTTTTTTCTGTTAATGATAAAATATGTGAAGGATGGAATCTACGTATAGAACATGGATTCACGCGAAGAACGACGCTTCTAGTATGTGGAATTGTGAGGAATTGCGTCGGGACCTACGCACTGCCATTGGCACCACCAGATGGCAGGTCTCTTCTTCTCCATCAGACTTGCATTTTTCCCTTCTTTTTTTTTTTTTTTTGTTGGGTTCTTAACTTTCCTCATTTGTGCCATTTTGAAAGCTAAATTTGAATTTGGAATGGGCATTGCAGTTAGAGGAGTTTCAGAGGGCTGTCAGATCGGCTTACATTAAAAGCTCTAGCGATGATGCAAGAGACAGGCATCGCGAATTCATCCTTGCAATTGAGGATCATATTTCCAGAATTGAGAATTTGATACATGAATCTGCCAATTCAGAGGGCAACACGCCATTGCCTTGGGCGTGTTTGGATGAAGGAGAAAGCAATGAACTTGCATTGTTTTTGTCAGGGCCATCGGTATTTGCAGACAACACCTCTCAGAAGAATCTCAAGGGGGACAATGAAAAACCACAATCAATCGGAAAAGCAATAGTCCCCAGTTGTCCAAAGAACAGTACTCAGTCAATTGAACAGGATTCATTGGAGTCTAAGAGGGAGAAAATTCACGGGCATAGGAGGACAGCCAGTGCTGGTGCCGACATTGCAGCTTGGAAGATAGCAATTTCTGAAGATAGTTACCCAGTGAATTCTTCTAATGGACAGGCTGTCCGACCCCCACGAAAGATACCTAGTTTGTCTGGAATTTTAGATTCCATTGAATCCACCTACAACTTCAAGTGGCCAAAGAATGGTGTTAGGAAATGGAAACTGGCAGATCATCAAAAAGAATCTGATACTGCACCACTGCAATCTTTGCATTTGACCAGGGTGAATAGTTAGAATGCCTTTTTTCTGGGATTGAATATGGGGATCAGATCTTAGTTGTTGATTATCTCATGTTGGCACATCACTAACGCTGGCAATTTTTTTTTCTTTTTTGTAATTTTTTGACAGGGCATTAATGAATATTATGAAAGAAGTAAGAGTTGCTTGGACAGTTATGATGATTGCTATGATAAACAACTCTACAGCTGGTATGGAGCTATACAAAGACAGCTTCAACGTTCTCAGTACCAAATTCAATACAGTCGACCCATTCGAACAGTTTTCTCAATAGTTTTTCTTTTTTGCTTAATCTGTGAGTGCATTATCTGAGTTTTTTTTTCCCCATATATAATATGTATTGTTTATATCTCTATATCTGTGTTGGTATTTATTGCCTGTGTATTACTGTTAGCAATAATCTTTAGGTGTTAAGCATATTAGCTTGCATTGTGAGCAGATGGTTGCGAACTGGTTATTGTTTCTTAGAAGAAACTTAGGATCATAATCAAATACACCATTATTTTTCCTAACTCAAGGAATTAGGTTTAACATTGGCATGATAGTACACGATGGTATATGAGAATTTTTCCATTGGCTTATGATGATTCCCTTTCCAAACATATAGAAATCATTTTTGGGACTCCAATTCATTTCTCCTAAATACAAAGGTTGACCATGTGTCTTTGCTGTTTTTGTTTGCTAAGATTCGGATCTTATGTTTTCCTGTCATACAGACATTAAATGTTTCCTTGGTCAGTTAGGGAAGTAACATATGATTAATGCTAAGAGAATCAAATTTTCTTGTAGTCATTGCCTCAAAACCTCTTCGGATCCACTTTTGTTATTTCTCAATTGCCTGTTGAAGTTAGAAACCAACAAATTATAATTTTTCTTGGAAGCCTGCTCCTGTTCAAACATTATTAGGTAGTAATTGGAATCTTGCTTCGTTGTGAACTCAGTCTCAGTTTAAATATCCCTTTTCCTTTCAAACACTGCTTTTTTACTTATTGTACACCAGAGATATAGTCACCAGTTATAGTACTTTCAGTTTGGTAGAAGATTGCGTTCATTCTACATCAAGTTTTTCACATTGCAAGTAAAATAAATGATGTGGTGAGTAATGACCATTCATGTATCTGCTCTGAACAAGTTTCTTTTTTTCTAGCTGTTGACTGGAAAAGATGCTGTAGATTGGTGGTGGGTTTGTGAAATGATGCATTCCATGGTCTACATATAGGTCCAGCCACTGTCCATATCACAAATCACCTGCATAATTCAGACTTGTTGGGGAGAACCATGTTGAAAAATGTTTAATCTTTTGTTTTTTGCGTAGCAAATGCAGGGTTAGAAATGGGTTTAGAGAAAAGAAAATCTCCTATCAAATGCCATGCCAAAGACATGCTTTGTGATGTTATGATTTGCATCTTCTGGCATTCTATGTTACTAGATTTCTTCACCTTTTTAATTACTCTAGAAACATTATTGCCGCCAAATGTCTTAATGATTTTTTAGAGAGAGTAATGATTGTTTTATGAAGAGCTAACGGTTGGTTTAAGTAGTTAGAATTTTAATGCAAGCTGTTAACTTTTATGAATTTATCAATTGAAATTTGGAATTAAGGTCTGGTTGAGTTCATTGTTCAATTTATGCGCTTTCTGCAGTATTGGTTGCATTGCATGCATTGTGAGGATCTATGAACTCTCTATGCTCCATTCAACGAAAGGGGTCAATACATGCCTTGGAGGCATTCTACTGTCAATATCAGGATTTCGCTTCTCAGGAGAACAAGGTGTTGCTCATATGTATGCCATGCTATGCCCAGAAGTAACCTTGATTTCTTCTCTGTCCAACTTTCTCATTCCCCCAAACCCAACCCCACACCACCTCCCCCTCCCTCAACAAGATTTTTTGATGAAGAGTAATTGGGTTGTATTTCTGTAAGATCCAGGATGGCGGAGAATTTGACTTGAGTTTTTCCATTGTACCAATGATCTTGTAACATAACTTATTTTCATATCATTTATTCAATAGATTTGTAGAGATTTTAGCTTTGTTTAGCTTTGTTGTTGTACTAGGTGGTTAGAGACAATTTCGAAGTATTGATCACTTTTTAGTCCATTTTTCAATATTTGAAGTAATGAATCTTTATCTCAAACTTCTCACTTCGTCTCAACCCATTGACAGAAAGCCGCTTTCAATCAAGACAGTTCATAAATACGGAAACTAGTATTAAATTGTTGGCAAATGTTCAGTAACTTGGCCGAGGTGTAAGTGATATCTCCTACCATGAAGGTTTCGAATGAATCGTGGTCCCTCTGATGAGTTTTTCAATTGCATAAAGGCGTCGAATTGTGCTAAATGGATTTTCAATCAATCAAAGTGAAGTTCAACAACTAAATAAATTGTTTGATTTGAGCTGAAGTAAAACTTATTATATTCTCCAACGAGGAGTACTTCTGATTGACATCGTTCAGAATAGGCATTACAGAAGAAATAGTGCAGTTAAGGGGTGGATGGCCCGTCTCATTAGGTGACCTCCTAGTTGGCGATTCTTGCCAGGTAGCTGTAACTCAAATAGGAAGCAGCAATCAAAAGTGGCACAAAGAACTCCATAAAAGCTGCATACTTGGAGGTGCGATTGTCCTTGATGACAAAAGCTTTAATCCCCTGGTACCTGGATTCCTTCAAGGGGACGTCCTTGCTATCTGCTTTGAAAGCGTATCCCTGGACCACACCCACCTGGTACCCTTTGATCAAGTCTTGTGCTGCCTTGCTGTGCCCGACATCCTTGAATTCCTTTGTTGCATCTTTTCCTGCTGACTGAATTAAAGCTTCTTCTCCTCCAGGGTGCTCTTCCAAGAACTTTGTCACGTCAACGACCTGCTAATTTTAAGAAAATTATATTACCACCTAGTAAAATGAGAGAGAGAAAGAGATAGAAGAGAAGAAGTGGGATGTTACCCTGCCATCAATGACCAACCAGCAGTCTTCCTTCGATTTGTGCTGGCCAACCTGTGTGAGGGTGAAAAGTTTGTGTTCAGCCATGTTGCACTTGGGAGGTGGGATCCTTGAAACCAGAGCGAGACTGGTGGATGTAGTTGTGAAGCAATTGATGCAAAATGTGAGATGGGGTTTGGATACGGGTTGGTTTAAACATGCAGCCACTCCAGTTCTTATACTGCTAGGGACGGAAAGTGTGCTAGGTGGCTCAATGGTCCACGTGCAGAGGTAGGTACCGCATCTATATGTCAGAGATGAGTACAGCAGATTGGTTGACGTTAGAATGTACCTATTAGATATTCATTCATTTTGGTGGAAGGTCATCCCGAGAAAATTCAAGGGACCTATTGATTGAATGATGCGTTTCTCTATTTGCAAGATTATCTAACCCAAGCTGGCGCATCCATCAAAACTGTAAAGCCAAATAAGACTCGATCAGAGGCCTAAAATCCTTGGTTTTATGAGAGTTAATTAACAGTTGTCCGTTCCCTCAAACCCGTTTAATTTCTACACATCCTTGTTGCCTTTTAAGTCTCCACAACCTCATCCCTAATGACGCCAGCTAGCTCACATTGGCTCAAAGGCTTTCTCGCAGAAACCAAGGGACACAGTTGAAGCAAGGGACTAAATAATGTACGATAAAAATTTCCGAGCTACATTTTGCTCAGCCCATCGGAAGATACCCCAGAATCTGACGCAGGCCTAATGCTGACCATTAGGTTATTTGCTTGGAATACGTTTAATTGGGTTGCAGACTTTGGATAATTGACAAAATGGCAGCGTCTAAAAGGGTAATTCATGGTTTAGGCAGGTTAGGTAGCACCAATCCACCCACAGATTTACAGCTCACGGGGCTTAATCATATCAACTGATACATTCAAAAACATCATATCAACTGATACAATTATTTGAAGGGTGAGATTTGATTAAATATCTCTCTCAATCTTGACAATTATCCGCAGTGACATCGTTGAGGGGTACGGAGATGGACTATCCATCTTCCAGTTAACAAAATCCATGAAAACTCATTTCTTGGTTTCCCATCTATTGAACTGATTTGGCATCTTCTTCCTTTATGGATTATGGAACTTAACATTTGTTACATTCAGACTGCAAGCTGGTCTAAATCAAAGAGGTCTAACAAATGCAGTGATTTTCCAAATTCCAGAAGTTGCCCCATGAAATTTCTCCAGCGGCCTTTATTGCTCGGAGAAACGCGAAAAGCCAAGATGAAAAGCTATTATGACGCACGAGCTTCCTCTGTGCTTCTGTATATATGTTTAGAATTGCCATTATCACTTTCATCCTTCCCATGAAATTCAATGCCCTGGAATGTGACCCTAGATGACCGATATTGACTACCAAAGGCAGTGCCAAAGCCCCATCCAAGGCCTAACCCAACCCCACAGCCTCCGCCTGCAAAACAAAGTTCAAAACTATGAACAACTCTCTCGCACATGATACCATTTGAAGACATTAAACATCATTATCAGAAAACATTTCTCTACTACTTTTAGTAGATATAAGAGAAAAGGTGCTACCTGCCCCAAGACCCAAGGTATTCAAAGGCATACCTGCAGAAAAACATCATAATTGGCATGTGAGCTGCTAAAGAGGGTGCTTGAACTTTGAGACTAAACCGTAAGATGATTGAGTACAAGGAGACCCCAACTCCAAACGAAGATCATGCCAATAAAATTTTGGCAAAAAGCTGTTGTGTCGGCAATCAAGTTAACCAATTGACTTGAAGACTGAACACCAATCAGGTTAACCGAGTGCCATGAGACCTCAAGGCTCGACAATCAACTTGATGGGTTACGCATAATTCAAACATCAACTGAACAACACAACACACAGGAGGACTGAAATAGAATTTCATCAAGGAAAAATGTTAAGGCCCCAACAAGAACAACAAAATAGAACTCTAACCTCGCTTTCTCATTTAACCATGCTGTCAATCTTCTCAATAGCACAAAATGCCATAAAAGCTAATCTATATATATATATATATATATTTTTTTTTTTTTGGGGGGGGGGGAGGTGGCATAATCCGATGACATGAGCAGACGCAAAGATCCAGAGAGATAAGAAATTAACATATCTACCAAGGGCATAACAACAAAATTATGAACCACTAGTGATCTATAATCATGGTGGGATAGCCTGCTGCTTAGTTTCCGGAAAAGCCAACTGATGCAAAAGGAGAAATCTTTCTCATAAAATGGGGTGAAGCCCTTCTAAAACAGACTAGCAATATTTGCCCTTGGCCAATGTAAAATTGACGAGGAGGTTTGGAACAGATTTCAATACGATTCAAAGGCTAGTTGAGGCATAAGGAAGAAAGAAAGAAAAAAAAAAAAAACAGACCTCCAAAGCCCCACCCAACACCGAAGCCACAACCAACGCCGAACCCTGGAATCAGAATTTGGAATAAAAGAGAGGAAAGGAGATAAGGCAATATTAATTAAATCAGGCGAGAGTTACTGAAATAAATCTACAGAAACATCCTCAATATTGATTGATTGTATTTGATCGAAAAAAGAAAAGAAAAGAAAAGAAAAAGATATGGATAGAATACCGAATCCGACACCAGCTCCATTGAAGTTTGTAAGAACCATTTTCTTACGCTGCAGACACCCCACCAGGCACGCTCGGGAGTTGGGATACTCTATGAAGGTGGCCCCTTTGAAAACAACGCGGGGGGGGAGGGGGCTATTGATCTCAATTCCCAATATCTAAATTCTCTAACTTTAACATTTTCTTGAAACGTCAATCACTTCGTAGAAAACAAGAATGCTGGCAAACCAAAAATAGCCCATCAAAGAAGCCCAAATGTTCTTTTCCTATCAAGCCCAAAACCCTTGTACAAAATTTCCTTCCAAGTCTTTGTATACTATTCCAGGCCAACCCGAACCCAGGGAGAGAGGGCGGGTTTTTGCGTGATGTGAAGGGCAACTTGAGGGTGTGGACAAGTCATGAGCACTGTGATACTCTTGTGAGCGAAAAATGAGCAGAAGAGGCTAAAGGCGGATCTCCTCCGAAGGAGCAAGGATTAAATGAAAGATAACGAGAGGAGAGGTGAGAAAAACTTCTCCTTTTGCTAGAAATTTTCCCTTTATTGTAATCTCCGATGAGGACCTTTTTTTAAGGATATGGCTTTCATCTTGTTTTTTTTTTTTTTTTTTTGTTTTACAGGTATGGACTGCTGTGTCATTCCAGCTCAGGCTAGAATGGGCCTGCTGGATTGAGTCTCCTTTTATTTAGACTAGCAGACGAAGGACGAGCAATGCACTTGGGCCCTTGGCCCAATTCTCATGGTATGTATCGTGTAATAATTTAATTAAGCATACAATTTCCTCCTCCTCCTTCTTTCTTTTCTTTTCTTTTTTTTTTTTGGTTTTTGGTTTTTGGTTACAACAAAATCAAATGCATTGCAAATATGTTAACTCAAGGGCAGAAGTCATCTATTGACGTACTCATCCAATTTTTCGTGTAAAAAAAAATAAATAAAAAAAAAAAAA
>CM038601.1:6499348-6639602 GCA_021533255.1 Ceriops tagal
TGGTTGTGATGAGTGGTACAAGGAAAAATAACTTGTATTATTATAATAAGAGAACTGTTATTGGATCAGTTGCTACAAATTCTGATGAAAACTCAAAGTTAGAAGCTATCAAGTTATGGCATATGCGAATGGGTTATCTAAGAGAAAAGGATTTTAAAGATTTGATGAACAAAGGTTTGTTAAAATTAGCAAAGGTTTGTAACTTTGATTTTTGTAAGTATTGCATTTTTAGAAAGCAAATAAAAGTAAAGTTTGAAATAGCGGTGCACAGTACTAAAGGTATCCTAGACTACATTCATTTATATATGTGGGGACTTATAAAGATAACATCCTTTAAAGGTAAACATTACTTTATTACTTTTGTTGATGATTTTTCTAAAAAGTTTCCAAGTTTAAATAAGATCATTTTTAGTAGAGATGTTATTTTTGATGAGACTCTAATGCTAAAAAAGAAAATAAATGAGAATGTAGACTCTACTTCAAAGTAGGCGGAGTCTAGTCGGAAGTAGGTGGAGTTTTATAAACTTAAAATTTCTGTTCAGAAGTTAGCCGAGAATTCAGAAAGAGTTATTGAAGATACTTAGGAGGAGATAGTTATTCCACAACAATAGAAGTCTATTGCAGTAAATAGGCTAAGGTGTAAAGTAAGGATGGAAGCATTCCATCCATTTATGGTGAAGTAATTCAGTGTGTTGATAGTGATAAATGGAAAAAAGCCATGAATGATGAGATGAATCTCTTCAGAAAAATGACATTTGGGAATTAACTTGATTACTCAAGAATAAAAGAGCAATTTGGTGCAAATGGGTATTTACAAAGAATGAAGGTTTTCTTTGGAGAGAAAATATCCGCTACAAGACAAAGGTAATAGCGAAAGGATATGCTTAGAAGGAAGGGTCTAACTACAATAAAGTGTTTTCTGCTGTAGTAAAACACTCCTTTATTAGAATTTTGTTAGTCATGGTATCACAATTGGATCTTAATTTAGTTTAGCTTGATGTGAGAACCATCTTCTTACATGGTAACTTGGAAAAGGAAATCTATATGACTCAACCATAATGATTTAAAGTTGTTGGTAAGGAAGATTGGGTTTGTAGGTTAAAGAAGTCACTTTATGGTTGAAACAAGCTTTAAAGCAATGATATAAAAGATTTGACCAGTTTATAATAAGTTAAGGGTACACAAGAAGTAAATTTGATAATTTTGTATACTTTAAGAGATTGTTGGATGATCCTTTCATCTATTTGCTTTTATACATTGATGATATGTTGATAGCTTGTAAACATAAAGGAAAAATCAACAAGTTGAAGATTTAGTTGAGTTTAGAATTTGAGAAAAAAGATGTTGGAGAGGCAAAGAAGATTTTAAGGATGGAGATTAGTATAGATAGAAGAAAGGGTCAGATTTGTTTGACATAGAAACAATATTTGAGAAAGATATTACAAAGTTTTAGTATAACTAAGCAGTCTAAACCTGTGAGTACTCCACTTGCTCCCCATTTCAAATTGTATACATCGTTATCTCCGAGTACAGATAAGGAAAATGAATACATGACTCATGTTCCATATTCTAATGTAATTGGTAGCTTAATATATGTTATAGTATGTAATAAACCTAATATTTCACATCCAGTTAGAGCTATAAGTAAATTTATATATGATCCTAGTAAAGGACATTAGTAAGTTGTGAAATGGATTTTGCATTATTTACTCAAAACTATGGATGTTTCATTAGTATTTTAGAAGGAGGATTGGCTGAGTTGGTAGGCAATTAGATATGTGGATTCAGACTATGTTGGAGATTTTGATAAATGGCATTTAACTACTAGATTTGTGTTCATTCTCATTAAAGCTCCTATAAGTTGGAAATTTACTTTACAGTCAACAGTAACTTTGTTTACTATTGAGGTAAAATATATGACAGTGACAAAAGCTGTGAAAGAGGCAATTTGGCTATAGAGTCTGTTAGATAAATTCAACATAATATAGAAGAAAATTATAGTTTATTCAGATAACTAAAGTACCATCCATTTGGTTAAGAACCCAGTGTTTTATGCACACACGAAACATATTAATGTTAGATATCACTTTAGTCGGGATATTATTTGTAAAAAGAAGATTGTATTAAACAAGATTGGAACTATTGACAACCCTACTGATATGATGACCAAGGTGATGACGACGATCAAGTTCACTCATTGTTTGAACTTGATCAATATTAAAAAAGTTTGATCTAGTTTACTTAAAGGTCCTACTATTTTGACTAATTTGTCAAAGTGGAAATTGTTGGTAAGTAGCTCATTAGAGTTTTGGGAGAGTCCTACATTGAAAACTTATAGTGAGTATGTGTAAGATATAATATATAAAAGAAACCTTAATATAATGGATTTAGGTATAAAAAATGATTGATTTATAATTTATTTTTCTATTATTATTATTATTGAACTTTACTTTTGATCTTATTTTGTAAGTTCTTCTATTTAGAGCATAGTAAAATTTTGTAGTAGCAACTAATGAATGTAGGTAATCAAGGCAAATAATGTAATTCTGATTTGTTTTTTGTGTATATTTTATTTAAATTTTTGTTGAGTACCACAATTATATTAATTTTTGGTCTAATTTAGATTTTTTAAAAATTATTCAAATTAACGACCAATATAAAAATTAATGAACCGTACACATGTATGTACTGGTGTTCTAAGAAATAATGGGATTAATAAATAAATTGTGCTTAGCTCTCCCTCTCCCTCTGCATTTTCTTTTGCTTTGATGGAGTTAGATTTAACTTAAAATGGAGAGTTGGCCAGATTTGCAATTCCTCGAAAGACCGGCAGCTTTGGGTGCAAAACGTACATGCTTAGCTTTTGTTGGTGGAAAGTTCGGTCTGCAATTTGTTCCCTTGTAATTCGTGGCGCGGCGTCGTTTAGTGGCTGCATGGGCCGAATGTGACTTGAGGACTGTTTTTTGACGGTTTGCGTTGACAGATTCATGCGGAGGCATGGTACGAATAAAAAAAAAAAAAAATGGTAGTTGTTTCCTATGGGGCCCATAACGTCTTGATGACTCATCCACCTGATCGATGCCACGCGACACCATCACTACGTGCCTTGCGAATGACCGGTTGGCCCACCTCGCCACTAAAAAAGCCGAAAAGCATCGTATACTAATAAAACAGAAAAAAAGGCCTACAGATGAAGGGAACGGAGGAAAAAAAAAAAACAGGAAGCCAACATAAAATTAAAATTAAATTTAATTGTTCATAAAATAGTGAAACAATAATTTAGTTTATAATTTTTGTAAAAAAAAAAAGACGGAAAAAATTCTAACTTCCTAATCAACGGGACAAACGAGTCAATATTTCATTCAATTATTTTTTAATATTAAAAAATAATTAGACTTTGAATTATATAATAAAAATAATTTTTTTATTATCATAAATATCATACTTTTTTATTAAAATTAAAATTTTTTAATAATATCTCATTTAATCTCTAAATGATATTTTATAACGATGGTATAAAATTTAATTTCTTTTTACTTCTTTTTTAACTTGACTTATTTGGTTTGTTATTCGAAAAAATGATTACAATAATTTAAAAATTGAAATAAAAAATTATTTAAAATTTTAAGTGAATAATTATACTATTATAATGCACATCAATTTTATATATATATTATTTTTTTCATGCTCTTTCTTGAATTAATTTATAGTTATTAAGTTAAAAATAAATAATTTTTACTTGCTGTTAGTTGAGGTCTCGAGGGCTTGTTATAACTTCAGGGCAACTGGGAATTATTCCACTGTAGAATGTTATACATTTACGTTCCTATGGGAGAAGTCATAAAAACTGGACATTAGGATAGAGATCCACCGGGACAGGTTGATTAGTATCGATTGACGGTTGTTGCTACTTGTCTTTTATTACTTATTAGGCTACATCAAACTAATTTTCATTTTTCACACACCGCTGTTGGTTTAGAGCAGGCCGAGAAAAACTTCAAAAAGACGACTGCATTATACTCTCCCTTTGATGGGAAAAGCTTATTACGAAAATTCGACAATGGAACCTCAGGGTTGCCCCACCTCTAATTTCCCCGGTGATCTCCATTGCCATCCAAATAACGGCGGCAATTTTACTCTAACTATAGAGACAACAATGCTCCTAGGACAGGATTCAACAATAATGAACAAATCACAGGCCCACGTCTCTTTCAAAGAGCGTCCTTCCAGACATTGAGTTGATGGGATTAGGCTACACTTCACAAAGGGATACGCAACATTGTGCCATTTGATAAAAACAGATAATCTTTTATATATAAAAGAACTCCCAAGACAATTATGGAAATACAATAGCTAATCGGAGACTTGTGCATACAATCTTTCAGATTTCATGGGGGATTAGAAATGGGATGATTGTGTATTCCAGTCCACAACATCCTGAATCCCCTCTTTCCAATGCTATATCTTCCCCATATCTCGCAATACCAACACGACCCTACAACAGACACAACCACTCTCCAGGCTGAAAACGATTAGGATACTTATAAACGAAACAACAACTAATAGGAAAGGGGGAGGCAAAAACCAAAAAAAAAAAAAAAAACCCAACGACAAAAGAAACTATAAAACAGAATGTGCCAACAAAAAAACGACAGTTTCAGGAAAGTTCTGTTGACAATGCTTCTCTTATTGTCTTATATGTCTACAGATACGGTTGCTTCTTCTTGGTGAACCAAGCAAGGACCTTTTTGCCATAAATGTTGCTGCGCATCATTGGGAGGTTCATCTGAATCAGTTTTACTAGTGCATTGTACACTGGTCCCCGATGTTGCTGCAAATGCCAACAGGTCAACACAACGACATGTGCGATACATTTTAAATGCTGGGGTCATTAAAATAATTAAAGTAACTGATTAAGACTACAATGACGTGCATGAAGTAAAGTGAAGCAAGTATTCCATGGCTGAATTTGTTTCACTCAAGCATCAAGAATAAGTCAAGTTGATCTTCTGGTTGCCAATAAATCCACTGTTGGGCATCAATTAAAAGATTGTGCATGGATTTTTTGTGTTGATCACTGCAGCTTACCAAGTCATTTCAACCGGAGACCTTAGTGAATTCAAATTGAGTTATGTTATAGTGCCTTAAATCCAGTATACAGCTCAAACAAAGCAAACTGACAAGTATACATACAATAAGAGCGCTAAAAATCATACCTGTGTTACTGTTAGTACCGCCTGGATAACATAATTTCCATAAGGATGAACAAGAAGCGTAGCAGCATCTCGACTGTTAAGCAACTCCTTAACAATTTGCATCGATTGGTCCTCCCTGGTCCACAACAAGCACTTCTCCACTACATTACTGCCATATTTATTACAGGAGAGATCAGTGTAACTCCCTTCAAGCTGTGCAAGAAGATTTGCTGTGATTTGAGGAACTTTGTATTCCAGCATATGCTGTACAACATAGTTTCTGCAGGGAGAATTGCAGAATCCCAAGTTAACAGTACATCTAAATGTGAAGCAACACATGCATAAGACCAGGAAAGGATACCCATAAGGATCTTCTGCCAGAAGTAGTGCATTTGCTGTTATCTCAGCCACCAGACGATCCCTGGATTCTCCTTGGGCATTATCAAGACATTGCTGCAGTACACAACATCCGCTCTTGTTTGTTGCTATTCCAAAGCAGTTTTCTGCTATCTCGTTCAGGAGGTACTGCCAGAGGCATTCCATTGTCAAACATAATTGAAAACATAACTAGGAGTAATGTAAAACTAATCTATTAGGAGAAAGTGACTCCTATTTGTACAGAAATGGTATCATCAAGGATAAGATTGAAGCTTAAAGGGAAAGACCACCATGCCAGTAGAGATAAGCACAATATTCCCATCATTCCAACCCTCAAAATGGAAGTCTGTAAGAAAGAAACACGAAAATGATGAAAATTCCTAGTAAAAGAAACTGATGGACAATGAATCAGAGGAACTAATTTGGCTTAGAATGTTCATTCTGAAAGACAAGGATGCAAACCATTTGGTTCTGAGGTAAAGCAAAGTTTCCATCACTGGCCATGATTTCAACTTCAGTATTCAAATTTTAAAAGCTCAACTTCACTATTCAACTTCAGTAAAGTTTCCAACCCACAGACTAAATTGACCAGTAAGGTCAAATATTGGTGTTGGACCTTGGAAAGCCTAGGAAAATACAACAATTCTTTTCCAAAAAATATATAAAACAGGAGAATACAACAAATATAACACAACTTTGTGTACTAAACTGTGCTGTTATACACACTAAATGCTGGATCTCCCTGCCCTGAGGGATAGAAGAAGCCTGAAATAAAAATTAACTTGAGAAGAAGAAAGCATGAAATAAAATAATAATAATAATAATAATAATAATAATAATGAGAGTATTTATTAAGCCATCTAAAAATACAGGAGGTTGTTTTATTACAATTTTTTTTTGTTTTTCATATTGCATGCATTTTGACCCTAATTTTTTGCTAAACTTTGACTAAAAATAAAGACTCTATTTTAAAAAGGCAAATTGCCTCTTCTACTTCAGTCTTGAAACAGGCCCGCTTAGCTTGCAGGACTCCTATAGATATGCACTTACTGATTAGATCTAGTGCACGAACCAACAACCACAAACTCACGAATGAGAACACACAAATTACATTGTAAGAAAATGACAAAGCATGATTCTATAATCATTTCACAGAACAAGCTACAGTCAATATGCTATTTATTTAAAACTCCACACTCACTGGCTTATGTTACCATCAGAATATCTCAGCATATTCAATTAGTCAAAAATTTTCCTAACCATAAAATCTTTGGAGTTCAGGGCACAACCAGCCCTGAGAACAGTACTAGTGTCTAACCAATTGCTGCAAAATATGATACTTTATTTACAATTGCATACTTCAGTAATCTGACTTGAATAAAAATAAGAAAACAAAAAATAAAACCCAAACCTGTATAAGACAGCAGACACTCACTATTTAGTCAAGAAAGCAAGAAAAGATAAATTGAAAAAGAAAAATGTTCCAGGTGCTTTCACGCCTCCTTGAGAAGATAAACAAATTTATCCAAACACGTGTTATACTTCTACCAATTCAAATGCATATGCTACTGGAAACTGTTAAACGGAATTCACTCTTTATATAACAGTCGATGGCATACCGTGCATTTGTTTTCACTTTCACGAACAGAACCCATATGAAGAAATCAATGAACATATGACTCAGCAATAAGCTAAACAGCAGCATTTCAATTGAAAAACAAGAGCAAAACATATAAAAGTCAGGATTGGACCCTGCACTAATTTGTCCGAGGTATGAACTGAAGATTCACCTTATTGTCTTCAACCGAAAAATGCTTCGAGCAATGTACAATCACATGTTGGCCATTTCCATCTTTGCACAGTGCAACAGCCACGGGGATTATAGCTGACATGAAAATCTTAATTTGATGTGGTTTGTTGATGTGATTTAACAGCGTCTGTAAAGCACGAGTTCTAGCCCCAAAAGAAGCAAACAGATAAATTGAAGCAGTCAATACATAAAACAGAATCAAGGGAAAATCATGACCCTCATTGTCAATACGCATCGTTTTGGAATAATTCACAATTAAGTGACAAGGAATTGAGGCAGCGAATGCACACAGTTGTGTATAAAGACATACCCATATATGTTAAGACAAATTCTAACAAGTTGAAATTTATCTCTAGTCAGCCTTAGCAGAATCTGAGTCTTCTGCTCTTCACTACAAATCTCTACAAGCCTTTGTACAACATGGTTTCCAAATTGATCAATCGTCAGCGCACCCACATGGTCTATCAACTCCAGAAACAGTATTTTGATTTCCTCCTGCGTTACACTCTTCATAATATCTTGCAACAATCTACACCCATATTGATCCTGGGAAAAAGTTAAAATTTTACCCCTCAAATCCCCCACTGACAAGTGATTCCAAGGTTCTTGCAAGCAATGAGGCATCCTGTTATGCAGACTAGACCTCACAAGATCCTGGTTTTTAAAGATTAAGCCATTCATACGCCCGTGATTAGAATCTCGCCGGCTAAATCCTCTTGGACTAGCACGTGGGAATCCATTCCTGCTCATCATTTGCTCGTTGACGTTCGGGGTTAGATATGAAATAGGATTGAAGGGGTCCAACAAATCAATATCGGGGAGAAGGGTGTAATGCACATAATCTAGAAAGGAGGGAGGCACGCTGTAATGCAGATTGCGGCAAAATTCTGGAAACGAAAGCGGCTGGCAATCCCGAAGGGGCCCAGGAAAGAAATCATCACTAGAGCCTGGATAAGAAGGCAGGCCAGGAGAGGAGGAGGCAGAGAGGCGAGAAAAAGAAGACTCTATGGGTTCCGGCAGATTGCGCTGGTGGCGGCTGGCATGGGGAGGGGACTGAAAGTGATGATTCGGCCTCTCCATGGGGGTGAGGTAAAAGACGAAAAAAGAGTTCTTGAGTTAAGAAAGGCCACTGGGATGGGAGAGGGTTTTATTTAATTGGTATTTATATGGGCGAGAGAGGTGGGAGGGATTGGGCGGGGGGGGGGGTTATCAGAGTAAAAATCGCAGAATTAATAGGGAAGGGAAGAGTATATATTATATATAATACCGGAACAGAGATTTTTATTGGGCGAGAAAGAAGCCAGAATTTGATTGTAGGAGACAGAGACAGAGACGGAGAGAGTGAGTGAGAGAGAAAGAGAGAGGGGGCGTCGTGGATAGAGACTGAGACTGGGTGCCCCTCCTCCCTGCTGCGATCATAATAAAAAGCCTTCATCATCATCTTGCATGCAGTTTTGGCAATGTTCATGCCATACAATAGGAGAGAGAGAGAGAGAGGGAGGGGCGGGGGGGGGAAGGAAATAATAAGAAAGATGGCAAGCGGCTTTACGAGCGTCCGTCTGTCTTTTACCTACGAGGTCGTGTGTTTGACCAATCAGCGCCAAGGGAAGCCGGGGGGCGCGGGGGGGGGGGATTTTTCTTTCACAAAACATAATAATTAATAAATAAATAGAAATATAAGAAGACAATGCAAACGGTTGTATCGTAACTTAATAATTAACGCTCATGACGGACCAATACATATTTAGTATCCATTATACCTCCATTTATTACATTCCTTTCTTTATACGGTATATTAATTGTGTTCTTTGGCTTTTCTTTTTTTTTTTTTTTAATATAAACAATTTGTTACCGACCAAAATCTCACCGAATAAGCTACCTTAATTTCTCGCCATTTGATGGAGAAAAAGAAATTTAATCATATCACCAATCTAGTGGTTCACTTCTCACTAAGATTTACCGTAAAATTTAGTGTTTTCCTCCATCAAGATTTAATTTTATATGAAAAGAATATATAAAATTTGATGTTAGTTTCCCGGGTCCAAAGATAGTAAAATTTGTTCTCGTTAATTTGTAGGGAACATAAATGGTTTGATGTACTAATAATAATAATTTTCTTACACTTAAAAAAGAGAGTAACAATGACTCTCTCACACCCCAACAACACATTTATTATTCATCCATTTTAATATATATATATATATATATATATTATTACACATTATCCACAAATAGACACACTTTAATATTTAATAATCATCTAAATAATAACATTTTTCAATAAAACAGTTTTTTCTCAAAATAAAAACAGAACATTTTGATTTCTCGAGCATTATTTTTATACGTTTTTCTTTTCAACTATATGCATTAGTAGTAGCCACTAGTGAATTTAGAGGGCAATTTCAAAAAGCATTTGGTAAAAGTTTTTAGGTGCTTGTTGATTGGTGATAAGGGTGCCTAACAACAACAATTTAATAGAAACGTAACTCCTAAACTACCCTTTTTTTCATTCTTGTTTTTTTTCTTTCTTTCTTTTTCCCATTGATTGTTTATGGGTTGACAATGACAAGTTCATCCTTATCTCTCTTCCTGCAGTAACAAAACTCATTTATGTTCTCCGAATTCATCTGATACATAACGCCAATCTTCTTTACAAGCAACAACACCTGAACTTTGAATCTCCTCCTAATCTCGTAACGTTCACTGTTACCATGTCAACGACTGTATGGAAAGCTAAATTGAAATAGATTGTAGCAGAAAGTGATTGATATTTGAATCCCATTGGACTCTCTCGTTCATAAGCAAGAAATGGTACTTCCATAACATATCTTTTTAGCTAACAAAAAAATAATAAAAAAGAGGATCTTATTAGTTGTTGGATTATTTTACAAGATAACGTATCATCAGTGATGCGACAAAAACCTAAAAAGACGTGGGTTAGAGGCTACGCACATTATAAATTAAACAACAAATAAAAAAAATAAATTAAAATTTAATATCACAAGTTCTAAATTTATGATGCAAATTTAAGGTATTTAAAAAAAATATAAAAATAATACTTTATAAAAAAAAATTAAAAATAATAAGTCAATTAAAACGCTACAAGAAGAGCCTATTAATAAGTTTTTTACGATTTTCATTAATCTGTTTAACTAAACACTTAAATTTTCTTAAATATATTAGTAACAATGATCAACAATAATATTCTAAAGTCAATAATAATAATAATAATCAATAACATGCAAACCAAACAGACCCTTAAATATGTTTAGTGATACAACTTTTTTTGCTTTTCTTTTTCTCTTTTCTACGCTTAAGAACTGTTCCGATTAAATAAGATGGGAAAACTCTTTATTGATATATATTCAATATCTGCTAATTATGATTATTATACTGAGTACAAATAAAGGGTCAATGAGCAATTAGCTCCTGATTTTTAATACCGTTCAGGGTCGGACTTTTTGTCTCTTCTTGGTAATCAGAATATAAGAGTCATTAGTTGCTACTCAGCAATTAATTAAACGATCAATTTTCCTTTTTTTTTTTTCTTCGTGTTTAATAGGGACTAAATATCAATTTTTAAAATTTAAAATTAAGATTTCAAATAACCCTTTCATTAAATTGTGCGACTAATGACATAAACGATCAACCTTAGAGTGGTTAAGAGTTTGACTCTTTAATTGTGCCGCTCCTATTAGCATACAGACAGGGCAATGCCACTTCTACTGAAAAGTGCCGAAGTTTTGAAGAAAACACATACTGGAATTGACAATGTCATTGGACGTGACTTGCCTGATCGGCGAATCCAACGTAGCTAGGCTGCCTTATCTCAACTACGTCATAACCAAAATCATGCCAATATTGTTACTGAATCTGCATATATTAAATATAAGACGTATGCAATTGATTAATAAAAATATTAGTTATTTATAATGTTGTTTATATGCACAATATTATTACGAACTCTAAAAAGATCATAAAATATAATATCATTACATGTTACTTCACAAAAGTAATTGGATCACAATTTTTAGATAATTATCTAATTAAAATATTGTTGTTTAATATTACTGGATGATAGCGCTGTGATTAAGCAGTAATTAATTATCACCATGTCGATTATGATTATAAACACGTATGTCTTGTCACTCATTGTTATCAGTTTATGGCTCTATTAAATTTCCTACAAATTTTACGAAGGAAAAAGAAAAGAAACAAACTACGTTTTTTTTGGTAAATAGATAACAAGAAGGGGAGAACAAACAAGCCTAGAACAATCTTATTGCCATAATCCATATTTGAATATTTAAAGAAGCTTAACAAATTTCAAATTGAAGATTTTATGTCAAAAAAATCCAAATTCAAGATAAGGACTAACCCCTCCCTTAGGTGAAGGAAGCTGGCGAATAGACTCCTAAATAGCCATTCAAGCGGAATGCCTCGAGTGAATTCGATTCAAGAATTGACCCGATGATGACCCATATCCCAAGCCATCTCCAAACTACGGCCGATCCCCAACAACTCAGCGACTATGTTAGAAGCCGCACCTGCTGAGTCCATAAAGCTGCCAAGCCATTTGCCATTTTCATCCCACAATCGACCACTGCCTGGCCCACATTACCTCCACCACTACCATCAGTGTTTAACTTAAACCACTAGGCGGCGCATCCCAGGAGACCAACCGCAAGGATGACAGAGTCCCCTCTTCGACCATCGGATAGCTGCTTTCACAATCCTTTGAAAGATTATGCACCCACTGTGCTTTTGATAAAACAGGTTGGCTTTACTACCACAAATAACATCATCATCCTTAGATTTCCAAATGGTCCAGAATGCGCACAAGAACATCATACCTGGAGTATGAAAGCCAGTCATGGAGTCTTGGGCCTTCAAAAAATTATTAAACGATTCCATTAACGTGTTGGAGAAATAAAATGATGCAGTACCATGAGTATAAAGATTCCCACACTCCATTCGCTTGAGGACATCAAGACATGAAGAATATCCTCTTCTACGACATTGCATCTAGCACAGGTAGAAGGAAAACACATCCCCCGTTGTAACCTTTCTGAATTAGGCAGCAGACGTCCCTTCAAGATCTGCCAAAAGAACATTTTGAGTTTTTATGGAACCTTCAGACGCCATAGCCAATTCCACACTGGATTGGAAACTCTACTATTATCTCAACGAGATAACCAGTTATGGCCTGAACTAACCGAGTATGAGCCATTTGGACTATCAATCGAAGACACAGTATCTAAGCCCAGTGAACGCCTCGGAAGAGGGACAAAAAGTATCAGTCTTTGAACATCTGGAGGAAGAGGTTTGGCTAGGCTATCAAGCTGCCACCTACCATCTTGAATAATTTTGCCCACCATTACCTGATCTTCACTAGGATGCACATATTGAATCAATTGAGCTAACGGCCGAGATGTGACTCAACGATCATGCCAGAGTGAGACATTCCCCGTACCTATTCAGAATCCAAAACCCTATTCCAGGACGTCAAAGCACTCGGTGATGGCTTTTCAAGTGAAAGACGCTGTTGAGGGGCAACCATGTCCTGAGTTCATAGCAGTTGAATATTTCTAACAAAGGAGCGAGGCCCATATTTTATCATCATTGCACAAGTAGTCCCAACATAATTTGCCCAACATAGCCACATTATTCATGCGTTCCTATCGATTGCTCAAACCCCCTTAACTTTCGTACGACATACATCTTCCTTGTTCACCAAATGAACACCACCTTTATCTGGATCCGAGGCCCAAATGTAACGCTGAGTGATCTTGTTCAGCTCTTCACAGATAAAACTGAGAAGCTACATTGTTTGCATGGCATAAATCGAAATGGAGGCAAGACAGCTCTTTGCCAATGTTATCCGGCCAGCCATATTAAGTAGTTTTGATTTCCAAGCAGAGAGCCGTTGGAAAACTCTGTCCATGGTATAAGCATAGCTAGCTTTTTCAGGTCCGGGGATGTTGATATAGATTAACAGAAAATTAAAATTATAATAAAAATTAATTTAATTAAATTCAATTTAAATTTTACTATTTAGGTAGGTTCAAGTATTTATAATTATACAAAAATATGTAATTTAAGTTATTATATGTACTTATGTATTATTATATGACTTTTTATTAAATTAATAAAATAAAAAGTATTCGTATAATCATTTAACAATAATACTAGATTGAATATTTTGATCTAGATTGGTATTAAAGCAGGTATTTTGATCTACATTGAGAGAAAGCATATAAGTTTCATTTGACTTTTCATACCTGTTACAAAAATCATTGAAGTTATAGAAAAGATCATAGCCATCGTTTTTAATTATTGAACTGCCACAAATGTCACTAAAGTTTCATTGCCAACCATCATGTGTTGCCATATTTCATTGTCTTTGCAATTGATGGCCATCTCCTACCTCATCAGACACTACCTAATCTAAATTCGACTACCACATACCCCAAAACAACTCCAAATGTTGAAGATGTACAAAAATCAGATTATCCTTATGTTGCCTTCCACCACTGGTCACTCACAGTTGTAGTGGTACTGGACTAGTAGCTTTGCTATCACTAGTCACCACTCTGCCTCCTCTACCCATCAACGCACCCTTATTTCACTAAATATTGTTCTCTGTCATTCCTTCTACCATTAGCAACCATACAAAGGAGCAAAAAGAAGTTATATTGTAAAGAAAATACCAAGGAGTAAAATTGAAAATAATAATAGTTTAGGGTTCAGATTAAATAATCAAAATATTTAGGAGTCAGATTAAAAATAACAAAAATTTTGAGGTTAGATCAAAAAACACTTGAAAGTTAATTTGAAAAATCATGAATTTTAATGTGAATAATATAGTCTCAGTTTTAGTTCCTATTTTGGATGAAAAAAATTATAAACAATAGTGTGTGCAGATGAAAGTTTTGTTTGATTACAACAAATTATTAAGCACCATAGATTATCAAATTATAGAACTTGTTGTAAATGCAATAAAAGTAATAGTGTTACTCATTAGGAGTTACACAAAGGAAAAATAAAAAGACATTATATTTTATCTATTAAGAGGTGAATGACAAAATTTTTAAGACAATTGTAAGTGCAATTTCATCAAAGCAAGCAGGGAATATCCTAATGATATAATTCTAATATGCATACAAAGTTACAAAGGTGAAACTTTAAACTTTACGATGTCTATCTACTATATGAACTTTTAGATATGGAAGTTTCAAAAATATTTCAATTTGTATAAATAAAGTTCTTACCTTAACAAATCAAATGAAAATTTTAAAAAAAAAAAAACAGTTAAATGATTAAGTGAAAATTGAAATTATCTTGAGGATACTCATACTGTAGTATGAGCATATTATGGTTATAATAAAAAAAGTACATGATTTGTCTTAGATGTCAGATGTATTGATAGGCATGTTACAAGCTCATGAACAATGTATAAACGAGAAGTGTATTGATAATCTAGTACAATAAGCACTTAAAAGTTAACCTCTTACTAAAAGTGATCAATCAAAATAAAAGCAAGGTTCCTCTCTTGGTAGAGAACTAGAACGTGATAGTAACTAGTACAATAACTGTGGTTGAGGAAGCTATTATAATAATTATAAAGATGAAGATATCCAATACAATGATTAAAGGACATTAATCCAAATGTATAAAGATCGAGGTTAAGGCCAAGGAAGAGGAAGGTATGATAAATCTAATGTTGAGTGTCATTCATATCATAAATATGGCCATTATGCTAATAAGTGTATGTTTAAGGAGAACAATTTAATAGCAAATTATACACAAGAGAGAAATACAGATGATGAAAATCAAGCCCTCATAATAGTTATTATAGTTGTTAAAATGCCAAATAATAATACATGGTTCCTTAATATTAGGTGTACTAATCATATGTATGGAAAGAAAGAGCTCTTTGTTAATTTTAATGAGTTAATTTACTTTACAATTAAGTTTGCTAATGATAGTAATGTACCAATAATATAAAAGGAGTGAATTCTCATTAAGTTAAAAAATAGAGATTATAACTATATCCTAGATATATTTTATTTGCTAGACATGAAGAGGAACCCATTTAACTTGAGCTAATTGTTTGAAAAGGGGGTATAATATACAATTATGTGATAATTGTTTCTGTTGTTCCCACAGCCTTGTATGAGTTGTAATTGTTGTCAACTAGATTTAAGTATGCAAGAAAGTAAAGCCACATGGAAGGGTAAGAGGTAAAGCCATATGGAAGGGCAATAAAGTAAATCCACACAGAAGGGCAAGAAAGTAAAGCCACATAGAGGGATAAAAACGTAAATCCACATGGAGGGGCAAAAACATAAATCTGCCCCGTAAGCCCTGGAGGGGTAAAAACGTAAATTTGCCGCGTAAGCCCTATGAGGATTTCAGGAAAGAGAGTAGATAAAAACCATAGAAGACAAAACTAAGGCAAGCCCAACACAATTGAATACACGACAAAACACAAGAAACCGTTCAACCAAGGGGGTCGGCAATTATGACCGGCATAAAGGAGAGAGGAGAGTGGACGGCAAAGGAACGGTACATCATCGACACACTAGCGGTCGGCAAGGAGACAACACGGCCAAAGAATAGTGACTAGCAGAAAGGAGAGAAAAATCCGACATGGCAAAAGGGGGTAAGATAGCTAAAACAGAGGTGTGGACGACAAGGAGACAACACAGCAAAACAAAGCACGAAAAAACAGAGCACGACAATACAGAGCATGACAAAACACCACCTGCAAAAGAAAGGAGACCCAACTGGATGGTGAAGGAGAAAACACGGAGAAACGTACAACCATCGGGAGAGAAATGGACGAGGAGAGCAGATCTGGTATCGTGAGGCTTGAGAACAGCGAAGTGGGTGCAGATCTGAAGCGTGAGACCAGAACGTGCGTCAGCGGGAGAACGAAGCGTGCGTGAGGTATATGACCAGCAAAGGGTGCAAACCAAAAACATGCGTGAGACGTGTAATACCAAACCAGAAACGTGAGGTAGGCCGTGAGACGTGGAACGGCAAACCAGAAACGTGAGGCAAGCCGTGAGACAAGAAGGCGAGTGAGACCCTGAGATGGTGAAAGCAGGAGCTATATGAAACAACTTAGAGAAGGAATTCAGCAAAGCATCAGAAAGAACTCAACGTATTTCTAGATTTTTTCAAGAGAGGTTAGAGAGTGTTGCGGTGAACTTCTAAGCGGCAGTAGGGCAGCCTTTCAATTCAACAGAAGCAAGACAAGCTAGAAGAAGGGTAGACATAGTAAGTGACACTCTTTGTATTGTACTTGCTTAGTAATTGCAATAGTGAAAGGAGCAGAGGATTAAGACATCCATTGTAACTAGAATTCTTAAGTATAGTAGATAGTCTTGGTAAAGGAGAGTCCCTACCACCGTGGATGTATGTCTCTCCTTGTTTTCTCCTTCACCGTCTAGCTGGGTCTCCTTTTTTTTGCAGGTGGTGTTTTGTCGTGCTCTATTTTGCTGTGTTGTCTCCTTGTCGTCCATACCTCTGTTTTGGCGGTCTTGCCCCCTTTTGTCGTGTCGAGTTTTTCTCTTCTTTTTGTCGGTCACTATTCTTTGGTTGTGTTGTCTCCTTACCAACCGCTAGTGTGCTGGTGGTGTGCCGTTCCTTTGCCGTCCACTCTCCTCTTTAGACCTTACAATAGAGTTTGGCTCAAGGACTTCAACAATTGAAGAAATGAAGATAAAGTTGCTCAGACTTCAGCAACAACTTAAAAAGAGTGAGGAGAACTTGTAGAAGTTTAAAGTGGTAGGAGAAACAAGCTCTGCAAGAGAAAAGAAGAATGAGACTTTGCCACAGAAGTTGAAAGAGAAGGCTGTGACTCAGGAGAAGATAACTGAAGAAGAGAAGACAGTTATCAAACCAAAGCTAGGGCCAAAAATGATGTATGTGGTTAAAGAGCAGCAGCCCATAACGGCTACGTCTCAGAAAGAAAAGAAAGTCAGCTAGCCAAGGGCAATGATTGAATAGAAGAAGGAGAAGAAAGTGGCTGAAATGAAAGCCACACAAGCAAAAAAAAAAGCAACCTTGCCTACGTAGCAAGTAATGAACAAAAGAAAACAAGCTGTGATTAGACTCAAAAAGAGGCAGTTTCAAGGTCACTGTAACGGGGAGTGCATATTTAGGGGGAGTTGAAACTGCTGCATAGTAGCTTTTGTTATGAGTATTGCCAACAATTACAAAGGGGGAGATTGTTGTTCCCATAGCCTTGTATGGGTTGTAATTATTGTCAACTAGGTTTAAGTGTGCAAGAAAGTAAAGCTACATGGAAAGGTAAGAAGGTAAAGCCACATGGAAGGGCAAGAAAGTAAAGCCACATGGAAGGGCAAGAACGTAAATCCACCACGTAAGCCCTATTAGGGTTTCATGAAAGAGAGTATATAAAGACCTTGGAAGACAAAACTAGGGCAAGGCCAACACAATTAAATACACGGCAAAACACAAGAAATCGTTCAACCAAAGGGGTCGGCCAAAACCTAGAGAGAGAAATGGCATAATTAAATACAGCAAACGGCAAAACACCAACGGTTAGAAGAGAGAAAACCAACACGGCAACACCAGCACAGCAAAACCAGCATGGCAAAACCAGCATGGCAGAACACTAACACAGCAAAACAGAGGAACTGGCTAAAGTGGTACACGACAAAAAGAAGTAGGGGTGAACAGTGAAAATATACAACCAAAGAGGAGAGTGGACGGCCAAGGAACGGTACACCACCGGCACACCAGTGGTCGACAAGGAGACAACACGACCAAAGAATAGTGACCAACAGAAAGGAGAGAAAAACCTGACACAGCAAAAGGGGGCAAGACGACTAGAACAGAGGTGTGAATGGCAAGGAGACAACACGGCAAAATAGAGCACGACAAAACACCACCTACAAAAGAAAGGAGACCTGGCTAGACGGTGAAGGAGAAAACACGAAGAGACGTACAGTCTCTTAATTATTGATGGGAAAGGTACACTTATTCTTAAATCCCTTTTATTAAAGAATTGAATGTTTCAAGTTGATATTGTTATTGATGTTTATATTTATTTTAGTGCTATTATAAATGATGAGTCTTAGTTGTGACATTTTTTTTTATCATTTAAATTTTTGTAGTTTGAAGTTGCTTGCATAAGAAACTATAGTGATAGGCTTGCCTAAGATATATCATCTTAATTAGATTTGTGAAACTTGTATTCTCGCAAAATAGTGTAGACTAATCCTACCAATCTACTTTAATGTTTGTAGCTCCATGAGTGTATCATCAAATGGCAACAATATGTGTTTTTTTCATTTTCATTGATGATTTTAGAAGGAAGATGTGGGTTTATTGCATGTAAAGAAAGTTTGAAGTGTTTGATTAGTTTAAGATGTTTAAAACATATGTTGAAAAATATAGTCGATATTATATTAAAATTCTAAGAATTGATGGAAGTAGTGAGTATATCTCTAATAAGTTTAAGGAGTATTATAAAGCACAGAGAATAAAGTATGAAGTAACAATTCCTTATATCTTATAGTATAATAAAGTTGTTAAAAGAAAAAATAGATCACTTATAAATATGGTAAGAAGCTTCTTAAAGGCCAAAAGAGTTTTTAATCATTTTAGGCAAAAAAATTTTTGTGTTCTATTTACTTGTTAAATAAATCTTCAATAATAAGTATTTAGAATGTTACTTCTTAGGAAACATAGAGCAATTTCAAGCCTAGTGTAAAGTATTTGAAAGTTTCTTATTTTATTATTTATGCTCACATTGCAGCAGAAATATGAAAAAGGTAGATGATTAAGGAGTAAAGGCAATATTTCTTAACTATATTAAAAAAAAATATAAGATTTTCAATTTTGTGACAAAAAAGGTGATTATTGGTAAAAATATGATTTTCATTAAAGACAAAGTTTAAAATTTTGATACTAAAGAGTAAAAAAATTCTTAGAGATGTCCAATTACTATTTTAAGAGAAAAGAAAACTTAAGTTATAGTCTTTAATACAAATAAAGATGTTTCACTAATTGTTATATGGAATATTATGTCACAAGCTCTGTAAAAGGATGGAAGATCAAGGGAAAATATCCAATAATTAGTTAGACTACAAAATTATGAAGTAATCCTTAATAATGCTATTGATGATAATAAAGATTTAGTGCATTTTGTCATGTTTGTAGAATATGAACTTGTGTCATTTAATGAGGTAATTTAAGATAAATGGGTGAATGTCATCAATGAAGAAATTAAGACAACTGAAAAGAATAATACATGAAAGATTACTATTATTCCACAAACTCAGAAAACTATTAATGTGAAATAGGTCTTCAAAACTAAAAAGAAGTCAAATAAAGAAGTAAAGAAGCATAAAGTAAGATTGGTTATAAAAGGTTTAAATAATGACTTGACTATGACTATTACGAGGTATTCTCACTTTTTGCTTGAAAAATATCAAACTTATGATTGCTTTAGTTATACAAAATTATTGAAAAATCCATCAAATGGATGTGAAGTCAACTTTTTATAATAGGGCTCTTAAAGAGAAAGTATTTGTGAAATAACCATCAAGTTTTGCAAAAAACAAAAAAAAAGTGAAGAAAAGGTGTATAAGCTAAAGAAAGCACTATATGGTTTGAAACAAGCACCTAGAGCATTGATTTTTTCTTTCATAAGACTAATTCAAAAGTTTCCTTTTGAGTATGCCTTATATAAGAAAATTAATGATTTTGGTGATATCTTGTTGAGCTTATTTTTGATAACTAATATTGGATTTATTGCTAATAACATCTCACATTGTTGTTCGTGTTGATTTGATGTTTTGAATATTATTGAAATGCATAGAAGTCGTTAGGCAAAACTGGTGATGGCATGTTAACCCTAAAGTCAATGAGTCAATGTTAACCATTGACCCTAAATTTTAAAGGTCAAAGCTGACCATTAACCCTAAATTTTAGGAATTAAATTTGTTCATCGATTGTAGGCAACCTTTAGGAATCAATGCTAGGCATTGATGAGTGTGCAACCCTAATCTCAAGGCTCTATAAATAACTCTATGCATCTTGCAAGACGTGTATGGGCTACAAGAGAGAATAATCAATTGTAGAAAAATAAGAGAGAACAACCAGCCATAAAAAGAGAACGATTAGCTGCATAAAAATAAAAGAGAATGGTTAGCCACAAAGAAAGAATGACAAGCTGAAAAGAAAGGGTGGCCAAAGTAAGGTTGAGCGGCAAAGGGAGAGGTAACCACCAAAGAAAAAAGTGATCGACTAAGGAAAGTGCAGCAACTGGCCAAAAGAGAGGTAACAATAACCACCAAAAAAGGAGGCAGCCATACCAACCGAATGAGGAGTTGCAGCAACTGGTAGCCACACTGAAGGGAGAAGAAGTGAAGTTCCCGACTTCTCCCTAGGATCTACTAGTTTGTGATACTCAAAGGGGGGTGAATCAGTATCACCACAACTCGCAATTTGCAGGTAAGCAAACAACTTCAATCTCTTCTTAAAAGCGAACTCTTTCTCAGACTCGACTAAGGTAGATCTATTGCTACCTACTAATCACAATAGTCCCTAAAGTCACCTTTCAGACACCTTGCCTAATAGACAATACGGATGTTCTTGTTTAGGTCTTCGTTAGGTTATGGGTTGGCTGATACTTTAATAACGTTCACAACTCAATTCAAAGCACAGAACATAAAGCAAATTAAGGACACAAGAGATTTATGTGGTTCCGTCAACGTGACGTACATCCACAGTGGTAGGGACTCTCCCTCTACCGAGACTGTCCATTATACTTGTGAATACAGGTTACAATGGATGTCTTTAATTCTCTACTCCTTTCACTATTGCAATTACTAAGCAAGTACAATACAAAGAGTGTCACTTACTGTGTCTACCCTTTTTCTAGCTTGTCTTACCTCTGTTGAATTGAAAGGCTGCTCCACTGCCGCTTAGAAGTTCATTGCAACGCTCTCTAACCTCTCTTGAAGAAGTTTAGAAATACGTTGAGTTCTTTCAATGTTTCGTCGAATTCGTTCTCTACGTTGTCTCACACAATTCCTATTTTTACCGTCTTACGGTCTTACCCGTCTCCTTGTCTCACGATCTCACTATCTCACAGCTCGCCTGTCTGTTTCTCTCTCTTGCTGTCCAGTCGGATTTCTCTCTCTTACCGCCAGATTTCCCTCACCATCCTGCCGTCCAGCCCCGTCTAGCCGTCACTCTTCTTCCCGTTGACTCCTCTGTTTTGGCCATATACCTCTTTTCTATTTCTTCTAACGGCCGTCTCCAGTGGTGTCTCTCTCTTTGTCCGTTTCATAGTTCTCTCCTTGCTGTGTTGTTCGTTTATCTCACGCCGTCGCAGATCTGCTGTCTACTCTTCTGATGGCATCTCTCTCTTCGTCTGTTTGCTCTTCCGGCACACCAGCAGTTGGACGAAGAAAGAGAAAATGTAGCTAACGGATAAAGAGAGAGAAAACGCAGCCACACCACCATCGACTGCATTTTCTCTCTCTTCGTCCGTCAGCTACGTTTTCTCTCTCTTCCTCCAACCGTTGGTGTGCCGTTCCTCACGGGTTTATCTCTTTTGCTGTCACACAGTTTGCTCTGATTTGCTTAATTTGGCCGTTATTCGTTCTGTTTGATTTCCAACGACACTGTTCAATTTTCTGACAATATTGTTCAATTTTTGACGACTACACTATTCACGACGGCTGCACTGTTCACTCGACGGCTACTCTTTTCTTTTACAGGTGGTGTTCTTCTGTGTAGAGTTTGATGTTTTGCTGTATATTCAATTGTGTTGGCCTTACCCTAGTTTTGTCTTTCAAGGTCTTTATATATTCTCTTCCGTGAAACCCTAATAGGGCTTACGCGGCAGATTTACGTTCTTGCCCTTACACGGCGGATTTACTGTTTTGCCCTTCCATGTGGCTTTTACGTTCTTGCCCCTCCATATGGCTTTTACGTTCTTGCCCTTCCATGTGGCTTTACTTTCTTGCACACTTAAACCTAGTTAACAACAATTACAACCCATACAAGGCTGTGGGAACAACAAGAAGGCAGCAGTCGACCAAACCAATCAAGGAAGAAATTGCAGCAGTTACACCAAACCATAGGAGAGGGCTTGTAGCAGCCACACTAAAGAAAGAAGAAGGCAGTAGTCGACCAAACCAATTAAGGAAGAAGTTGCAGCAGCCATACCAAACTGGAGGAGTGATGCAGCCTGATATAGGCTACTCGAATGTTAGGATCGGGAGATTGACTTGCCTACACAGAACAGGATGAATAGTAATTACAATCCTGCGCAAGCTCGAAAAAATGGACGTAACTTCGTCGATACAGATCGGAATGACCTGATTCAAAAGCCAAATGAACAAAGACTTTTGAATTAACAATTTCTCTGTTTTGAGTTTTCTTAAATAAGCACTGTAGGCAAGACGAAATCGGGGCGGAAATGGACATATGTAAATGGACAAAACAGAGGAAAAGATAGAACTTTGCTGGTTGCTCTTCTAGGCCTCCAAGGAAATGGGTAGGGCACCGATTCTTCTAGACCGATGACTGTAACTCTTCAAGGATGCAGATTTGAAAACCTCCGACTCTTCAAGGACGGAGTGAAAACTCTTCAAGGTTTTCAGGGGTATGAACTTTTCAAGGTTCAAGATAATTGCTTAATGCAAAATTTTCATTAATCAGATTCATGCCTTAAATACATAAAGTAGATGGCCTTTTGTAGTCAAAGAAAAACAAATGAAAAGGCTCGAGCAAATGAAGAGGTTAAAGAGCATTAAAGATCCTAGAAGGCATAAAACATTAAAGAACTTAAAAACTAGAAATTAGGTAAATGCCCGACGTCTTCTTGATCATCCTAAAGTATCTTTTAGGCTTCCAATGTATAGGGAAAGACAAGGACTTTATTGTTCCCAAAGTATCTTTTAGGTTTCCAATGTATAGGGAAAGACAAAGACTTTATTGTGGCATGGACTTGCGAATAAGACTCTTGGTCTTCGGATTGTGTCCCTTCGATATCTCCTCGACTGGTTGAGCGACTTGTCGAGCTCGGATGCGGGCTGATCTCCTTGGTTGAGTAAGCTTGTCTTTGATGCGGGCGGCATTATCAATCTGGCCTGCATCAAGGAGAGGGCTTGCAGTAGCCACACCAAAGAAAGAAAAAGGCATCAGCCGACCAAACCAAAGGGAAAAGGAGTTGTAGTAGCCACTCAAGAAAACATGCAATTACACCAAGGAAATCAGCAAATTATAGCAAAGAGAAGGAACCTATTGTAGCAAGGGTAGGGAGTTATACCAATAGCACATCTCGCAACACTAGCAGTAGCCTACAACACCAATAACAGTCTGTAACACCAATAGCAACCTACAACACCAGCAGCAATCCGTAACACCAATAGCAGCCTGCAACACTAGCAACAACTCCCAACATCAGCAACAACCTATAATACCAACAATAGCTTGCAACACCTACAGTAACCTGCAACATCAACAGCATATCCTACAGCACCAATAGGTGCAAGCAAACAACCAACAATTGCAAATTTTAGTGCCGACAACAAGTCTAGCAAGCAATACCAGCAATTGTAGCGCCAGCAGCAAGTCCAGTAGGTAATACTAGCAATTACAACACCAGCAGCAAGTCCAGCAGGCAATACCAACAATTGCATCGCTAACAGCAAGCAATAGCAGCAAGGGCAAAGAGCTATATCAGAAGATTGCAATAACACAACTAAATTGTATCCCTTGATAACAAGAGTGGATTATGTGATTTAGAAGTGATCCTAGCACACTATGGATGTACCTCACACATTATAGGTGAACCATGTAAAAATTGTCGTGTATTCTTTGGTGATTACGTTTGATTAATATCTATATGACTGCTCTCACATAAAGAAAAAAGATAAAAATTAGATCATCGATTCTAACAAGTCACAAAGGTTAAATCTAAAAAGATTTATAAAAGCGAATATCTCATATTGATTCACTCCTTTCTCCTCTTAGTGTAAGACCTAAGAAGGTCCTCATTAAGTGGTATCAGAGCCAGTTCTCTTTGTTGATCCATTTTGCTTGCTTTGATCTAAAGTTGATGACTTTATTTTTACAAGCAACAATTTTAAAAAAATTAAAGACTTTAAAAAGTCTATAATGCATAAATTTAAGACAACAAATTTAAACTTTATATCTTATTTTCTTGGAATTAAAATAATTTAAGGACCTTCCTAATAAGCTTAAATAGAACTTTACATAAGCCGATTGGTTGAAATTTCAAGATACCATCAGCATTATCTCTTTTCTAAATAAAATAGATAAGTGTTTTAGGAAGATTAACTTGAAAGCAATTAGTAGGAAAGACCCTTTGAACTAAATTGACAATATCATCACTAATGATACTTCAGAATGGCTTGAAGAAAACAATTTAAAATCCATTTAAACTAGCGGCTTTGAAAGACTTCATAGGCTTTAATGCTAAGTAAATATTTTATCGAGACACAGGAACTTTTGAAGATTTACACTTTAAAAAAGGCAGTCAAATGCCGAGACTTTTTAAAAAAAATAAACTAAATTTCTCGTCTTCCGCAGTGGGACTCCTTGTCTTCAGTAGTGGGTAGAAGGAAGACAAACAAACGTATTGGGAAGACAAATAGACATTGTTGGGAAAACAAATAGACGTTGTTTTTAAAAGCTTATTAAGTGTAGTTTTATCATATTTTATTGTAGTAGGAATATATATATGAAGTGAAATTAAAAAGAAAAAGCCTCGGCAAATTTTTTGTCTTCGTCCCATTACCATCAATAAAGTGGTATTAAAGTCGTCTCTCTATCTTCTTCGCTTACATTGCTTAAACTCATCAACGAACTCATCTCTTCGCCAGAAAAACCTCTAATACAAAGAGAGAAAGAGATACACACAGAGAGAGAAAGAGACAAACACACAGAAAGAAAGAGACACACTGTGTTCGATTTGGTCCATGATTTTTCTTGTTAAAGATCACAATATTTTAGAATCAGAATAGTTCCTAAAATCATTGTTGTTTCATTGAACTGGTTAGATTTGTAGATGCTGAGCTGAGACGTGGTGGCATTAATTTAGTCTTAATCGTTTTCAAGGAAGCTAAGATCCTTGTCATCATTGGCATCCACTTTCACTTATGCGACATCCTCTTTCTCCAGAACAAAGTCGTTTTGATATTTTGCCATTATGCCGTCAATTATTGACAATCTAGGAGCTTAGGTAAGATGACGACCAAAACAAATATCACCTTCCAATACCCACAACTAACCAAAATAAACTATGATCGATGGGCGCTAAGCATGAAGGCCATACTTGGGTCTTATGGCTTATGGGACATTGTTGAGAAGGGATATAAAGATCTCACTAACAAGGATAATGCAACTGCGGCTAAACTAGAAGTATGACAACGAGTAAAGAAGAGATATCAAAGTGCACTCTTAATTATTCATCAAGGGTTAGATGATGACATGTTTGAGAAGATAATCAATGCGACAAAAGCAAAGGATACATGGGAAATCCTAAAGAATTTCATAATCGAAGTTACTAGAGTGAAGAAGGTGCGGCTTCAAACTCTAAGGGCTGAGTTTAAGACGATTTTGATGAAAGAGAATGAGTCCATAGTAGATTATTTTACTCAAGTATTAGTGGTAGTGAATCAAATGAAACAGCTTGATGAAATGATTAAAGATGTAAGAGTAGTAAAGGAGATTTTGCGTTTTTTCAACGTGAAATTCAATCATGTAGTGGTGACAATTGAAGAATCGAAAGACATAAAGACCATGACCATTGACGAGTTAAATGGATCGTTGTTAGCTCATGAAAAGAGAATGAAAAGGAACCTATATAGCAAATTTTAAAAGCAAATTTTTCCTTTAATCCTAAAGGAAATAATCAAGGAGAAAGAGGCAAGCAAAATTCATTTGAGTCGAGCAAGGAAGAGGCGAGCAAAATTCATTTTAAGAAGGTGGAAATAAAAGTTTTCAAAGAGATCGTGGATGAGGGAGAAATAATAATTAGAAAAAGGATAAAAACCAAGTAAAGTGCTATACATATGGGAAGAAAGGTCATTATTCTTAGGAATGTCAAACTAAAAGCTATGAGGAGGAGACAAACTTTATCGAGCATAAGGAGGTGGAAGGTGATACTCTTTTGCTTTCTTAAAAGGAAGGCTTTGTAAACAAAAATGTCACATGGTATCTCGATAACAGTGCAAGCAACCACATAACAGGAGATAGAAACAAATTTGTGGAGCTAAATACAAAAGTGACTAGGAATGTTCATTTTAGAGATGATACAAAGGTAGAGATTAAGGGAAAAGACTCAATGATTTTGGCCATAAAGGATGGAGACCATAAAATTTTTTATAATGGTTATTACATTCAAAAAATGAAGAGCAATATTTTGAATATTGGTCAACTTTTGGAGAGTGGGCACAAAGTAAAGATAGAGAACAATTATTTGTGGTTTCGAAATCAAGATGATAGACTTGTTGCTAAAGTTGCCATGACAAAGAACCGAATGTTCCTATTAAATGTGAAAACGGCGGAAGTGAAGTGTTTACAAGCTTGTGTCAAGGATCCTTCTTGGATTTGACAAATAAGATTCGAGCATCTCAACTTTGAAGGGTTTAAAATGCTAAGAGAAAAAAATATGGTGAAAGGAGTTCCCAAATTCAATCACCCAAATCAATTGTGTGAGGCGTGTCTACTCGGAAAACATGCAAAAAAGAGCTTTCCAAAGGTGTCATTTTCACGAGCAACTGAGCCTCTACAACTTATGCATGTGGATGTATGCGGTCCTATCAAGCAATAGTCTTTCGATAAGAGCTCATATCTTTTGCTTTTCATCAATGATTACGACATAAGTTTATTTTTTAAAGAACAAAAGTGAAGTTTTTGAGACATTTAAAAAATTCAAGCTTCTTATTGAAAAGGAAAGTGGATTAAAGTTCTAAGAACTCATAGAGGTGGAGAGTTCACTTCTAATGAATTCAAGGTCTTTTATGAGGAAAATGGTATTCGATGTCTTATAACAATTCCGAGAGCACCACAACAAAATAAGGTAGTAGAGAGAAAGAATAGGACAATTCTTAACATGATGAAGTTGATGCATGTGCCATTTATCTCTTAAATCGTTCACCTATGAGGAGTTTGGAGAAAATAACCCCTCAAGAAGTATGGAATTGATGGAAGCCAAGTGTGAGACACTTAAGAGTTTTCGGATATATTGGCTATCTTCATGTATCCGAACATAAAAGGATAAACTTGATGATAGAAGCAAGAAGATGGTGTTTATTGGCTATGCCAAGAACTCTAAAGGGTACAAATATTTCAACCCCATTTCCAAAAAAGTTGTGATTAGCAAAGATATAGAATTTGAGGAAGATGCTTCATGGGATTAGAGTGTTTAAAAAAAAAAGAGATATATAGTTTTATTCCTTATTTGGAAGAAAATGAGAATGAGGACCAAAAGGCTAAAGGCAAAAGTTCAACCCCTTCCTCAACAAGCTCAAGCAAACAATCTTAAAGATTTTGAGGTATAAGAGATCTCTATAATGCTACCAAAAGAATAAATGATAAGAATCTTTTGTATCTATATGTAAATGATAAACCTTTAAGTTTTGAAGAGGCTGTTAAAGACAAGAAATAGGTCCAAGCTATAAAGGAAGAAATTTATTCCATTAAGAAGAATAACACTTGGGAGTTTGCCACACTACCAAGTGGTCATCAAGCAATTGGAGTTAAATGGGTTTATAAGTTAAAGAAAAATGCGAAAGGAGAAATTGAGAGGTATAAGGCGAGATTAGTTGCAAAGGGATATAAACAAAAGCATGGTATGGATTATGAAGAAGTATTTGCTCCCGTTGCTCGCTTAAAGATAATACGGTTATTAATTGCTCTTGTAGCGCAAAACCAGTGGACAATTCATCAAATAGATGTGAAGTCAGCCTTTCTAAATGATGCTTTTAAAGAAGAAGTATATGTGGAACAACCAAAAGGATTTATGGTTGAAGGTCATCAAGATAAGGTGTTGAAATTGAAGAAGGAGTTGTATGACCTTAAATAAGCACCACGGTTTTGGTATAGTCACCTCAACAAATATCTTCATAAGAATGGTTTTTTAAGGTGCGTCCACGAATATGCATTTTATGTTAAAAAAAGAAATGATATTTTGTTTGTGTACAGTTATATGGATGACCCTATTCTTACGAGAAATAATCTACAAGTTTATAAAGATTTTAAGAAGGGAATAGCATAAGAATTTGAGATAAGTGATATGGGGCTTATGTCATATTATTTGGGGATAGAAATAAAATAATAAAGTGACGAAATATTTATCTCTCAAGGGGTGTATGCAAAAGAGATTCTAAAAAAGTTTAAAATGATAGATTGTAATCCCGTGAATACCCCAATAGAGTGTAGGGTAAAACTCTCTAAGAAGGATGACTTAAGGAAAGTCAATTCAACCACATTTTGAAGCCTTAAGGAAGCCTAAGGTACTTAATATGTATTAAAGCTAACATATTATTTGTTATAGGATCAGTGAGTCGATTTATGGAGAATCCAAGTGAAGAACACATTCGAGTTGCAAAGAGAATTCTTTGATCTTTAAAAGGTACTCTTGATTACGACATTTTTTATACTTCTTCAGATGAGACTCACTTAAAAGAATATTGTGATAGTGATTATGGTAGTGATATTGATGATCGGAAAAGTACTACCAGGTTTATATTTTTCTTCAGAGAAAAATGCAATTTCATGGTGTTCAAAGAAACAACTAGTTGTGAGACTCTTAACTTGTGAATCAGAGTATGTTGCTATAACTGCTGGTGCATGTCATGCAATATAGCTAAGGAAATTGCTATGTGAACTTTATTTTGCACAAAGAAGGGCGACTAGAAATATAATGGACAACAAATTGACTATTGCTCTTGCGAAAAATACAGTGTTTCATGATCGAAGCAACCATAAATGCAAGGTTTCATTTTATTTAGGATTGCATTACCAATAAAGAGGTTGAGATGAAGTATATCAAAACTCTTGATTAAATAATTGATATATTTACAAAATCTTCCAAAAAAGATAGATTTCAGCAACTTAGAGAAATGGTTTGAGTTGTAAAGAAGTTAAGTTTACAAAGGAGTGTTGAGACTTTTTCAAAAAAAAAAAAACTGGACTTCTCGTCTTCTACAGTGGGACTCCTCATCTTTAGTTGTGGGCAAAAGGAAGACAAACAAATGTATTAGGAAGACAAATAAATGTTGTTTTTTAAAGCTTATTAAGTGTAATTTATCTTATTTTATTGTGGTATGGATATATATATATATGAAGTGAAATAATAAAAAAAAAAGTCTCAACAAATTTTTCGACTTCCTCCCATTGCCATCAACAACTTCTCTAATGAAGGAAAGTTAAGAATATTTTCAATGGAATAAAATAGCTTCTGAAAATGTTCCAACACACTCTCCTTGTTGTTGGTCATAACACCAAACCCATTATGATTCCTCAAACTCTCAATCTTATTAAATTTACATTTGGTAATTGTGGATGCATGGAAAAATTCTGCATTTTTATCCCCTAACCATAACGATTGTGCTAAGGATTTCTAAAACCAAAACAATTTTTGCTGTTTAAGAACCAAATTGTATTCAGAGATTGGCCACTTCTTTAACAAGACAAGAAAGTCATATGGGTAGCATTCTAATGTTAATTGGACTCCATTCAACCTAGTCCAGATATGTCATTTGTGCTGGAAGATATTGCTGAAAGTAAAGAAATTAAATTCTTGCACAGCTTATTATATAACAACTAAATTCTACACATTAGAACCCTCTAAGTTTTATAACATTGCATGCACCAGCTAACACTAGCTTCACATCCATCAAGAGGTCGACTGTGCATTTTGGAAGTGATCTCTCTAGCATATGATGTATTGTTAGAAGGAGAGGGAGGATTTTGGTGGAGTTGGCCACCTGCATCCGCTGAGAAACAAAATTTCTGTAGGGGAGTTATGGAGTTTGAGGCAAGTACACCCCTCACTAAATCCATCAAGATAGCAAAAGGATGAGGCCTAAAGGAAAAAGGTGCGCTTTAGAAGTTGCCTTTCGGAATTAGATTTTCTTTGGCTACAGACAGCTTAGGCATATGTGAAACATTAGTAAAGCGTGTACTCTTGCCTTTAGTTTGTTGTTTCTCCAAATTCCTTCCCTTAGTCCCAATGAAGAACTCATATCAAAATATGCCCTCTTCAAATTTTCGCCTCCTTATCTACTGCAGAAGGCCTTCCGAATTGGATATTATCACTAGCCACATCATCCGTAACATTAACTAAGGAGGCGAATCTATTCACATTGGCCTCGTGTCCTTTTTTTTAAGTAGTTTCTACTCCATCCTCTCTATATTTTGTCTTCAACACAATACCACCATCCATGGTTCGAAACTTGCTGAATCCTTCATATAATTCACCACCAAAACTCTTGATGTTTCTGGTTGATCAGCAATCAATAACAGTGTGACTACAACAGATTGTGCAACGGCTTTTGGGTTTAGCGATGCTCCCAGGTAGACAGAAGTGAAGTGACCAAATTTTCCACAATCAAAGCAAACAATGAACCTTTTGACAATTATTATTGAGCTAGAATGAAGGAATAAGTGGTTTGATTAAGTCTATCTTATCATATACCCTTGCAAAACAGCCCCCTATGCTCATCGTGTACTCCTCAATAAGTTTAAATGACTTTTTATCTAAAAATAAAAAGTCCCTGATCGAAAGTCAAATCTAGTTCAGACTTAGAAAAAGTACCTACCACTTGCTTCCTCTTCTTTTACATAGGTCAAAAGCTTTTGTAAATATGTTCTGACCCATTCCATTTTAAATAATTTAATTTAAAATATTACTAAATAATAATATTTATTAAGCAACAATATAGAAGAGAGACATAAAAGGTAAATCAAGTATGCTTTTTCTATAGTTAATTTCATTTATTTGTGAGAACATATAAAAGGTCATTAATTCACTTTATCTATTATTTTTACATTACTCTTTAAGTGTTGCCATGTAATTTTTATTTTTAATTTTTTTCTACCGTTATGAAATTTCAAAAGTTCTGTGTTTTATTTATTTATTTATTTATTTATTTATGAACTATAAGTCTACAACTCAATCAATAGATGGAATATCAAGAGGTTCGTACGTCAATCTAAATATATATATATATAAGAAACAAAGGAAGCATAAATCATTCACGTTTATACAAATTGTATAAAGGAAAATATTTGATAACCAACGCTTGTTGTCAAGGTTTGATCATCAATGCTTGCTTTTGTAGATCCAAAAAAGAGAAGAAAGTTTGATGATAAGTACTTAATATCATAAACTCTACTATCTAGATACTTAGATTTTCTATCTTTTATTTCTCTTTTCAATACATGGTCAATTTATTACTACTTTAATTAGGTAACTCAATTCCATTAGAGGGGAAAAAGATAAAAATAGTTGTAGATGGAAGAAAATATTACATATGTTCCATGTGTCTTTTTAAGATGAATTTTTTCATATACTAAAGGTATGACTGCTTCAATTTTTTTTAATTTAGTTGATTTATTTTTAAAGCATTTTAATTAAATATGAGTATATTATGATATCTTTGCATATTACTGGTGATAAAACCAATCAGATAATTAATTGTAAGCATTAATTATTAAAATTTTCTTTCTCCTAAAACTAAGCCCTTATATGCTAATAAGGTAGGTATTTTACTATCATTTTAAAGGATTAAAAATTCTTTTTTCTTTCTTGTTATTTTGAAAGAAAATAGCATAAATCATGTAAAATAGAACTTCTATGTAGTTTAAAACAAATATAACTAAATTAAAACTAAATTCAAAAAAGAAAATCAATCATAAATTTTTAAGACTAAATTAAGTCAAAACAAAGTTGATAAGGGGTGCTTACTAGAGAGGATATGTGATAATATTTGGTTGAATCGAATCAATATTAAGGTCTCATCATAAAGTGTAGGTTAAGTCCTACACTAAAGTGCATAATTAAGGCATTAAAGTTCTTAGATGTATAAAGAGAAAAAAAAAAAGAGAGAGAGAGAGAGAGACATTACTTTATATGAGTATTGGTTTAGTATATTTACAGATGGTTGGGTTGGTGTGAGAAAGTGAGATTTAATGGTGATGTGATAATATGGAAAACTACAATTTTAAGGGTCAAGTCCTATATTTGTTATAATAAATCTAAAGGGTGGGCCTTTAACCTTTAATGGGCTTGAGAGGGTTTATATAGGCCCATTAACATGATCTTTTAGGCTTGTCATGGTGTGCCTTATGGTTAGTTATGGGTCATCTTATCACTTGCTAACTTAAAAAAGATCTAAGAATTAATTCTTAGGCCATATATTTAGGATTCCATATTTGAAATTTCAAATGGATGTATAGTTAAATAATCACCTTCTTAATAGTAGTATTTATTTGCCAGCAATTGTCATAAGCAATATGTCAATATATTTAAATTACAGCTCAATTTTCTTTCTTAATGGTATTTGTTTTTTGTCTTCTTTTGTAAATTCTATCTAACTTTTGATATAGTTTATATGAAGTAAACTATGATTAGTTGTTTGATCTTGCCTTTTTATGGTCATGCATAATGCATCATTAAGTCTTCCTAACCATACATGTCTTATAAGAATGAGGTGAAAGTGCAGCAAATGCTTCTAAGGGGTTACATGGTGTTTTTCCCTACCAATTGAAAGATAGCATACAAACCTCCCTTAAATCAAATAGTCATGTCACATTAAGTTTACAAGGTGGCTTGCATTTATATTCCCTTGCCCCCTAGCCATGCTAAGGTTTTTAGAGTATCATATATTAGCTTTAGGGTAAATTACTATAAATAATTAATGCACATTTCATAGAACACTTGTTATGTCAATACAGGTTGGTTTGTGTTTTATTGGTTAGGTTTTGATTAAAATTTTAAAGCTCTCGACCATCTTAAATGATAATCATCATGATTACTTTACAATTAAGGTTAACTAGGGATCAAAGTGGAGTTTTTAACAACTTCCAAAAGAAAACATAAAGGACTATAAGATGCATTTTGTGTTTATTTAAATGCCTTATGGATGGTTTTTTCTAAATGGTTCCCAACTTACTCTTCTCCCTTACTTGTCACCTCAATGACTAAGGATTTCTTTTTTTTTTTTGACTCATGTAAGCAAGTAAGGGGAGCACCTCAAAGATAATGAGACCATCAGGAATATTGGATAGTGTAATCTTAATTGGTTTGTGGTTTTCTTTGGGGGCACCATGCCTATTGTTATTGCTTAAGATAAGTTAAAGATAGAGGTTGGGGCAAACATGCTAATGCTAGAGCCCATTTTTATTGAGAAGGATAAAAGGAAAGTGTCTATGCTTCTTTATCAACACTTGTGTTTATAAGTTCCTTTAGCAAGGGAGATGACCATGCTCCTTTATCATTGTTATTGTCATCTCTTTCTACCTTACATCTATTTATTATTTAGAATCCCTAATGACACTTTAATGCACATATAACATCATAATGTGGGCTTTTCATCGAGGGGGTTCTTCTCTTATCATTAACAATTCAACCATAACTATACCCTTATTTTCTTTCTTGTATTCCTCAAACCTTTATGGTGTAGGTGTACAAATGAACACTTCTTCCTTATAGGGAATTTTGATGATACATCAATTCTTCCTAGGTGCCATTATCGAGACTTCCTAAGGCATGTTTCAAGATCATACACTCTTACTTTTATCATCTAAGATAACAACTTTACATGGCCAAACAATAAGTTAGCTATTACTCACTTAACAATAATTCCTATATATCACAAGGTGAAATCTTAATCTGATTTGTTTTAGTTATGTGACAAGGGTGAGTATTCTTAATGTCGACTATTTAATGTCATAATTGTGTTAGTTTAAATGTACTAAGTCTTAAAGGTAGACTTGGGCAACAACAAGGCTTAACTTATAGAAACACATTGGAGTTTAAACAAGCATAACATCCTTTAACAAAACTAGATATTTATATTGTTAGGCATTTAATGTCATAACTATATTAGCTAACATCTATCAAAGCTTAAAAAGGACTTAGGTAGCATCAAAGCTTGCCTTACAAAGACCTACTTAAGTATGAATAAGCATAACATCCTAGCCAAGTCCTTATCTCATGGTTTAAAGTGGTCCCACACTGCATACATTAATAAAATCATAAGCCATAAGGCATAACAAGTGAAAGGTTAATTACAAGTCTTTAAGGTTTGATAAAATTAGTTAAAATAGGAGTTAAAGTCTTTCCTTAAAGTAATAGAGGTAGAGTAAGAATTCTTTAACTTTAAGACTTATGTAAATATAGATGTAAAGGTGTGCTTAATCCCTTTTATGGTGGAAAAGCTCGTAGTAACATAAGTTGAGACACTTATAATGGCTTACAAGCTAGGAAAAAAGAACTTTCCAAGGATAAATATATCTTTCTTGAATCCTTCCTGTGTGTTTGTTACAAGCTACTAATCTAATTTCTTTTTTTTTTATTTAACTAAATTACTATTGTAATATGTATTTTATTAATAAAAAGTTGATTTTTTTATTCCTACTTTGGTTTTTTATTCTTTAATATGTCTTATACGAGTTATGCCATCTTTGATTATGTATCCTTATTCCATTATAACATTTCAAGTGTTTTTGAAATTCAAAATGAACTATCATATAGCTTTTAATGTCCTTTATAAAATGAAGCGAATATGCTTTCATTAGAGCACTTGTTCAATTCTTTTAAATAGTTATTTTTGACATGTTATAATACAATTGCCTTTCATTAGTCATAAAAGGAGTATTTTAGTACCCTTTTCCTTACTCTATCTTATTACTCTTGTGATTTTTGTCCTACCTTGTTCGTTTTTAATAATCAACTTGAAACCAAAATGGATAGTGGTTTAACTCAACATTTTAATTCAACCTAAGGGTTTTCCCCTTTTAGGACTACCTTATCTTGAGGTAAACACTTTGTTTTTAAAATGCCTTCAGCTGTTTTACTTATACGAGTCCATCAACATACCCTACACATCCTCTTACTTGCCTTTTATGCCTTTATTTGCATTACTTTTGCAGGAAAATCTTTTCTTAAGTTGAGTAAGGGTATTTTCAAGGTGATTTCGAATGGATGTTTCATATCCTAAATCAATATGAGTTGGTTTTGCCCATGCTTAAGGAGAAGGCTTGCTCTCCCTAAGCGACTATCTCACATTCTTTATATTGTTTCATGCTAGATTACTATTATCTATGCATCATTCACTCTAAGAATTCTTGATTTTTAACAAAGCTTGCCATTTTTAGTTAAATCCTATCAACAATGATTGATTGGGCTTTTAGTTATTTAAGTGTAACATAATCTTTTTATTCCATCGAAGGTTTTTATGCTAGCCTATGTATACATGATTTAGCGATTGTCATCATTAAAGCTAAATATATATTAGCTTGGGCCATTTAATCACTTTAAAGTTGTGTTTAAGGAGATGAAAGGCAAGATGCCTTTTTATTATGGTTCCAAGCAAAAGTTTTCTTTACTCACATATATGATTTTGTCTTATATTCCATAAACAGGAACCTTATAATTTGTGTAACAAAATTTTGTAGCTACTTAACTAAGAGGAGAGAGAGTTAAAAAGGAATTTGTCAAAAGTGGTCAAGCTTCTAAAGGTGTTAAAGGATTTATAAGAAAGTTTTGTTGGCTTTTTGACAAAAAGTGGCTAGATAGACTATAATTTGATAAGGTTAGCACGCTTCTTAGAGCCACAAGAGATGATAAAACTAATGGATGATTTAAAGTGTGGGCTTGTTCAACTTAAAGGGACTTAAGGGGTAAACATTGATGTGAGGTTTGCCACCTAGTCCTTTAATTCAGATGAGGTAAGTGATATGGAAGGAATTTGATGCAATACACTTTAAGAAGTAAGGATAATGTCTTTTTTTTATGCCTCTTATTATAGGTATAAGGTTAGAGGTATGCATCTTTTCTTTGTAAATATTGTTTTTTGTAACGAATTAATTCAATTTATTGGTGTTTTTGCATATATTTTGATTTAAAGGAAGTTTTTGCCATTAATGGTGTCTTGTCTTCCTAAACACTCATAGCATCTCTTAAAGGAAAAAGTTTTAATAGGGTCATTTTTCTTATTGGTTTTAGCCTATTAAGTGAGGGAGCTATTGAGATTAATGCACCTCTGGCATTAGCAAAGCTCTCAAGCATGATGTTAATTTTTTTTGTTATATAGCATAATATATTCATGGAAGGCGTGTGGCGTGGTGGGTGACAAAAAATGAAGTCTAGTTTAAGCACAAAGGAAAGATCATTATGGGGGTTAGGTGCACTTTCTTTCACTAGCCAACTTATTTAAGCAAACAATACTCCTTTATGTCATAATAATAAGCTTGTGTGCAATATTGAGGATGCAAATTCTCTTATACTAAATGAGATATTAGGCAACCCCTTTACTGGTTTGAAGCTTACTATATACCCTTATACTTAAATGGACTTAAGCAATTGACACACTTCAAATGTGTTTCTAGTTTTGATGGTCAAGCCCTGTCTACTCCTAAATACCCCTAGTAAGATGTGATATACTTAGAGAAAAAGAAACTTCACTTATAGCTAACCTAACCATAGATGCTACTTAGTGGATAAAGAGCCATTTGTAAATTAAGGAGGTTGTCACCCATCTGCAAGTTAAGTTAGAGAATATAAATTGTGTTTACAAATTATAGTAGACTTGGTATAAGGGAAAGTCATATCTATTACCTTGTCTTCCAATTATAAGGCCTCAAAAGCTAATTTATCTAAAAGGTAAAACCTATAAGCTATTATTAAGAGAAACATGGTAGAGGGGAAAAAGCTAGATTATAAAGTTGAAGGTGTCCCTTTAACAGATCAAAAAGTAATCAAAATAGGTGAATGAGTTTACTATTAAGAAATTAATGGTGGTAAAGAACTCTGGTTTCTATAACCATATAAAGGTCCTTCATCTAAATATTGAAACTAATGGGTTATTAATTGATGATAAGTCATTACAAGATATTTTATAATTTCCCTTTTTTTATTATGACACTTAGAGATAATAAAGCTAGGCCATCCTCTATACTAATTGGCTTGTTATCGAGTTTATCACCTATAGAGGGCTCTTAAGATGAATCATAAAGAGATCTACCTTTTGTAAGCAATTAACTTAAGGTAGGTAATTGTCTTTAGATTGTAAATTGTTCTACGAATGTAACCTATTCTGCATAGTCCTTGTACTAGTTTTGTTTTATCTTTGTAAAGGGTTTTTTTGTACATAAACCATGTTAACCCTTGACCAACTACTTCCATAACCTTTAACTTACATTATTTTATTATTTTAATGAAGTTTTCTTTGTGATAGTTAATGTCTTATTTTTTTTTCCTTTTTATGCTATTTTATTTTTGCTTTATTGCCCTTATTTTTTTCTTTTTCTCCCTTTTAAAACTTAAGACTCCACCTGTAATTTATTAAAGGCATTTAAAGAATTATTTTAGTTGTTTAGTAATTATTACGCTTTAGAAAATGAATTATGTTTCTTAAGAAATTGTCTTATCTTCTTGATTTTTATAGTTATGTGTAGAAATAACATAAGTGTTAAATAGCTATAAATAACAACTCAATCCTTTTCTTTAATGTTGTTTATGAAACCACCTCAATTCCATATCTGTACTATTACCACCACCAGGCTCTAATTGTCAACTGTCTAATAGTTATGGGTAAGGTTAACAAGATGCTAAGAAGGTTTAACTCTAACTATGCCAACCAATACATTACCATGTTAGGTAGCTCATAGGTAATGCTGACATTAAAGTAGGTAAAGGCTAACTTTCACTTTTACTTAAATGACACTAACCCATTATAAATGTAGGGCTTAATTTATGTCACGTAGCAACTTTGTCATGGTAAATGACATATGTAGGGCTTACACTTATGTTAATATATAAGCTTTTAAATGGATTTGGAGTCTAATTGTGTGACCTGCTCAAGAAGGATTTAAATCATATACATGAAAAGGATGTGTCAAGCTAATTGGTTTCTTCTCTATTACTTATTTGTCTAGCTGTGGATAAGAAACATTGCATAGTTACAATTATTGCTATTGTGCCAAACGCTCCTTTTACTTTAAATCACTTAGTTGTGGCTTTAACCTTTTAGTTATATGTATAGATTAAGCACTTAGACTATAATGGATATATGATTAGGAAGCCTATGTGGCATAATTACATAGAGCACCTTGTGTTCTTAATAGAAAGGCTTATATGATGTGCTTGTAGATGGCCCCTTAGGCAATTTTGTCTTCGTTATAGAAAAAGCTTTTATGGCAAGCTTACATAAGATGCCTTAGGGATTCTTGGCATAAGGCTTATATGGCACACTTATGTTGGATGTTTTAGGTAGTTATAACTTTATCAGGCAAAAAGCTTATGTAACACATTAGCATCAAGTGCTTTAAGCATTCTTGGTAAGAGACTTGGATTAAGCACTTATGTGGGCACTTTAAGTAATCTTGGCTTTGTCACAGATTAACTAGAAGGTAAAGTGTAGGATTGCAGGTTACAACTTAGAGGAATATGAATTTTTATTAATGATTTGTGCAAAGAAGTGCCTTTTACATGTCTTTGACATATTTTTCATTGGTAATAAGCTCTGAAGCTATTAGAGTTCTAGGTTTAAGGAATTGAGGTTTTGTCCAACTCTTGCATATAATAACTTTTAAACATTACTTTTTTAGTGATCTTGTAAATTTCCTTTTAGTTGGGGGAAAGTTTGTTTACTCCTTCACTCTTATTGACTTTTCATTTTTAAAGCACCAGGTCACCTTTACAAATTAATTGCTCTTTACTTTCTTATTATGGTATTATGTTATCTTGTTTACAAAAATGCTTATATGAAAGGATGTTTAAGTGCCTTATCTATAAGATCCAACTTACCCCACAATTCCTTATTGTTATTGTCTTTGTTAGAGTATTAATGCTTGTAACTTAGTTGTCTTATTTCTATAAGCATCATTGCCTCTATAAAAAAAGGAAATAAGTCTTTTTAGTCATAGTTTATGAAGTTATTTAATACACCTATAACACTTCTAATAGCTCATCTCTATATGGTTTTTTTGTCTTTCCAATTTGTTATTTAGGCCTTAGATGATTGTAAGGTTAGTTATTTTTAACTAATCATTAGTCTATAAGTGCTCAGTTAAGATAAACTTAAGGGTAATGCTTAGGTCTTGGCAAAATTCCCTAAATTTAAAGTTATTAAATTGTTTGTTGTTGTTAATGATGATTGTATAAGGAATCTTGAACTTGTAAACTACATTATTTGTCATTTTGTGATTAACGAAAGGGCTTCAAATAATGCCTATAGCCAATAATGACTATCATAAACTTATGTCCCCTAATGGTTATCGAGAATTAGTCAATGATGTTTAACCCTCACTTAGCAAATGACCACAAAAATAGTATAGTTATAAGTCACCCGACAAAGACATTAAGGCCAAGGACAAGCTTCTAAAGCATATTTGATCATTCCTTGATGTCATAAGCGAAACCAAATGGTTAACTTAATCCTTTAGGAACATCAACCTTCTCTAGATATGATCTCTATGAAGGTTTTCTTTGCTACCTTTAAAGTTAAGTTAAGGACCATTGGCCTTGCTTGTTCTTGGTGTGGGTTGAGTGTTTTATGATAAGGTGAAGGCTTTCACAAGGTATCCCCTTAAATTTCAACTAGTGTGACATCTCCTATTGACTTTATTGCATTAAGAGGAGTTGTTACTGGGGAAAAGTGAGTCTACATTCAATTAACAAGTTGAGGCAGCCTTGAGTGATTACTATTTTGGGAATTAACTATACAATTGCTCATGCACCCAATAGTTTTGCTATTAGTTGGGATGAGAGGTATGAAAATTAACAAGTTTTGTAGAGTTGCTTGTAAAGTATAGATTAAGAACCATTGAGGACTTTCATTCTTATAAGGCTTAACTAAGTCATGTCCTCAAAAAAAGAATAATAGAGAAGGACATATAACATATTATTTCCAATAGAAGACACTAATTAATAAGGGTTACTCACCAAAAAGGTCACTTAATAAGATTTTATTAAGTTGGGTATTAAGTTGAAACCTACATAAAAGCATATAACTAAGGGTCAAAATTAAATTTTAATATTAGCACTTTAATAATCAAGTTAGTATGGACATTAAAGTTCTCAAATGTATAGAGAGAGAGTTATTATCTTACATAATCTAATATATTTATATGTAATTAGTTTGATCTAAATAATTAAATTTTAATGATCACATGACAACTGTGAACTTCTCCATTTCTAAAGGCCAAGTCATTGATACAATAAATTCAATGAATAAGCCTTTAAGTCTTTATGGGTGCAAACCCATTAACATAATTTTTAAGAGATAAACTATATTTAATAAAAAAATCTTTTTGTTAAGAGTAAAATAATAAAAATAAGAAAAAATTGAAACATTTAATATCCTAATAATTTATTTTTTTAATAAACAAATTTTAATAGTTAAATATTTTATTTTATTTTATATGATAATAATTATTTTTATTTTGATGGTGTGTATAAAAACAAAATAAAAATGTTAAATAAGAACTAAGTGTAGACCAATTGGCAAAAAATAGTAACAAGGCTTCAAATATCTATTACTCTTCACCTCTTGCTCCATAAGATTTTAATCCTTCCTCCTAAAAATAATATAAAAATATTAAAGATAGACTATTGCAATTTATTTAAAAAATTGAAAAAAAAATTGCGTTAACTGAGGATTTTGCCAATATATACGCCATTGAAATAAAATTGTGGGAAATGAAAAATGGAAGAATAAACAAAATTGATTAGTTTACATCAATTTTTCCAAGCAAATCAAATCAGGCTCGCTCAAAAAGCACAAAAAGGCAAACACCAAGGTTAAGAGAAGAAAAAAAAACACGAAGAAAAAAAAATTAATAAAAGGAGAAGAAGAGGAAGAAGGCATAGACAGTGGAAATAAGGAAAACCCAAAATTAGAATCAATGTGTCAATTAGTTAATGTGTAAGGGCCACCTTAATTGCTACGATCCTCTGCCCAATGACTTGTCCCAATCCCTCATTATTCTTTAGGCGCATCTTACAAATCTTTTGGCGTATCTTACAACCGTCGGCGTAAAGTCAAAGCTACGTAACGACAGACGGACTCTATATAATATTTGGTATAATATGTATGATTTATATATTAAAAATAAAAATAAAAATAAATAAAATATGTGTAAAATAAGATGTTTGTTATATTTATTTATTTAAATATAATTTATTTATAATTTAAATTACACAGAAATGTTTTATTATTTTATTTCAAATAAATTTTATTTATTATATGATGTAAAATTATGAATAAATTATATTAAAAAATCAAAATAAAAATTTTCACATAACTATCATAATTAATAGTTATAATTAAATATCATATATAAATAAATATACTAATTAAAATTAACTATCATAATAAATTGATATTATTTTAGATAACTTAAAATAAATTATAAACTTTTTATTTAATAATAAATCTATCGTCATGTTGTCAAAGGTACAAGTTTCAAACTTTGCATATATGCCTATTTTACCCTCCATCGTGGCATTAGGTTTTATATATTTAAATATTAATGACTCGTGTCAAGACATTCTTGAATTAATATGAAATAAGAATTTATAATTTAATAACAAAAGAAATCATAATAAATAAAATAAAAGGTAAATTTATAATTTTTTGTTAAACCTTAAAAACAAGATTTAATTGAAATATGAATAAAGTAATATTATTTTTTAAGATTTAATTTTTTGATTAAATTATAGCAATACACTAAAAAAAATAAATATTTTTAATCTTTGAATTTTATTAAATAATTTTTTTTCATTTCTACTGAAAAATTGCTCCGGCAACTTACTTGAGTTATAAGTCAAGAAAAACGTAATTATTCATATAAATATAGGTATTTCTTATTTTAATTTATTTTTTTAAGCGTGTCAAAATAATTTATTATAAATATTATTATTTATTTTTAAAATTCTTTATATTAAATTATTTTAATTCACCGAGTAACCTCTCCATAGAAGTAAAAAATAAAGGTACAGGAGAGAGAGCACGATGAGTTAAAGAAACGTTCCGCCCGCTTCTCTGCTTACCGTTGGATCAGATTAGCTTCAGCTCCCAGCGCGGTGGATGCACAATCCCATCACCACCAGCGCTTTACAAACCTACTCGAAGAAACAGCTCCGCACTGCCCGGCGTAACAGAATATTCCGGAGGTGTAGAATTCCCGGCCAAATATGAGCTCCCAATCCCGACAAGAGGATTCCAAACACGATAACGACGATGAATCGAACCGCCTCCTGCAGCCGCCATCCCAGTCTCCGGCACGGCCGTCATCCGAGGGAGAGGACACAGATGAAGTGGCATTCGAAGCGCGGGAGAAAATCCTGGTGGTCGACGAGGAGGATAGCGGGCATCCTCCAAACGACGGCGATTACGTGCCGCCGTTCTCGTGGAAGAAGCTGTGGCTGTTTACGGGACCTGGGTTTTTGATGAGCATAGCGTTTCTAGATCCGGGCAATTTAGAGGGGGATCTCCAGGCCGGGGCGATTGCCGGCTACTCGCTGCTGTGGCTGCTGACGTGGGCTACTGTCATGGGCTTCCTGATCCAGATGCTATCGGCTCGGGTCGGGGTGGCTACGGGACGCCACTTGGCCGAGCTGTGCCGGGAACAGTATCCGACTTGGGCTAGGTTGGCTCTGTGGTTCATGGCGGAAGTGGCGCTGATTGGGGCTGACATACAGGAGGTCATAGGGAGTGCCATTGCAATACAGATATTGAGTCACGGGGTTTTGCCGCTCTGGGCTGGAGTGTTGATCACTGCATCCGATTGGTATGTACTTTGTAATTTTTTTTTTCGGGTTTTACAATCATTTGTGAGGCGGCACTGGTAGTCGCTGGTATGTGTTTGGATTCTATTTTCGCAATTTTAACTAACTAATATGGGACCTATAGATTTTACTGATTATACGAGCTCTGTCCACCAAACTTCATAGGTGGGGTCTTGCCATAAGAAGTTGCCATTTGGAAAGCATGACACTTTAAGTAAGAAAAAGCTTTGGTGAAAGTATTAGCTTTGATGAATACATGTCTGCCTGTTGGTGTTCCAGTTTTGATAAAAGAGTTGAAAAAGAAAGTATTAGTATCCGTGGCATTATTACTTGTTTACTTATGCTCTAGACGAGTTGGCTGAAAGGGAGTCTCGGTGGCAATTATTTCTTTTCTTTTTTTCTTTTTTTGTTCCATTTGCTGATGATGGGTTTGAGAAAATTTTCATGTTTTTTGGTTGTCTACTAGTTTCTTCTGTAATTCCATTCTTTGCATGTCACTTTGAATTATCATTCTCATTACCGACTGTCACTTTAAATGGCAGTTTCATGTTTTTACTGTTAGAGAACTATGGAGTGAGAAGACTGGAAGCAGTTTTTGCAATCTTGATTGCAACTATGGCCCTATCATTTGCATGGATGTTTGGAGATGCCAAGCCAAGTGGAAAAGAACTTTTAATGGGTACTGTTTCCTTAGTGTATGAAGTGAACTCTTGCCCTTTAGTTTGTGAAATTTTTTCCTAAGAAATCTCTACTGGATGAGCTATGATTATTTTTTATCCTTTTTGTAGGCCTTTTAGTTCCGAGACTTAGTTCAAAAACAATTCGGCAGGCTGTGGGAGTTGTGGGTTGTGTCATAATGCCTCATAATGTCTTCTTGCATTCAGCTTTAGTACAGTCAAGAAAGATTGATCCTCGGCAAAAAGGCCAAGTACAAGAGGCACTGAATTACTACTCAATTGAGTCTGCAGTTGCCCTTCTAGTCTCTTTCATGATCAACTTGTTTGTAACTACTGTATTTGCAAAAGGATTTTATGGTACAGAACAAGCCTATAGCATTGGACTTGTTAATGCAGGGCAGTATCTGCAGGAGAAATATGGAGGAGGAATCTTTCCCATTCTTTATATATGGGGTATTGGCTTGCTGGCTGCTGGACAAAGTAGTACGATAACTGGCACATATGCTGGCCAATTTATCATGGGAGGCTTTCTTAACCTTCGTTTGAAGAAATGGCTGAGGTCATTGATAACTCGGAGTTTTGCTATTGTGCCAACCATAGTTGTTGCTCTCGTGTTCAAGAAGTCTGAATCTTCATTGGACATTTTGAATGAATGGTTAAATGTGCTTCAGTCAGTGCAAATTCCCTTTGCCCTTATACCCCTTCTTACTTTGGCGTCCAAGGAGCACATCATGGGGCTCTTTAGAATTGGGTCATTTCTTGAGGTAAGCCATAAACTTCACCAATCTATTAGCTTTTGCCTTTTTTGAGCAGCCATATTCAGTTTATTGGCAGATATCATGGTTGGAATAAAACGAGGTTCTCTTTGCTTAGTAATTTAGAGGATGATATTGTTCCATTGTAATAGTCTTGTTGGATCATAATTTATGTTGCCGGTTGTTTCAAATGCTCTTGTGGATGGGTTACATCAAGGGTTTTAGGATATGGAGAAGGACTTAGATCCTGGCTTGATTCTTATTCCATCTGAACTTAATCTCTGATATCAGTCATGATCTTGTTACATGTGCAATTTGATGGGCAAAACATATGCTTTGGGGATTTAGATGGTAGAATACAAGCAATCTTATCTTTTTTGCATAATTTAGACTGGTGTTCAGGTAATCATTGAGAATACTCGAGGACCATAAACCTGTTACCGAAAAGAAATTTCTCGAGAAAACAGTGGATTCTGTAGAGATTTGAAATCTTGTCTAAAAGCCATTAAATTTGAGTTTGTGTTCATCCTTGTGTAGATAAAAATTATTGAACATTCATCTGTTACCATAGTTGCCATTTCTCTTCTGTTTCGTTCAGATGGAATGCAGATTACTTTTCAGAGGTGATTCTTGAAATGTGTTAGAGATGATATAATTTATTTCCTAAATCTTCAAACCATAACTGGCAAGCAGCTGTTTTCTTTCTCTGGTGCTTATCAAATCATGTTTTTATTTGTTATGTAGAGGCTGGCATGGACAGTGGCAATTCTTGTTATAGTGATTAATGGGTATCTGTTACTTGATTTCTTCGTATCTGAAGTTAAGGGACTGCTGTTGGGTTTTCTGGTCTGCTTGTGCACGGTTGCCTATGTAACATTTATTGCTTATCTTGTCTCACATGGCGGTGCTTTTTCATACGCTCGGCCTGGATTAGAACTATCCGATAGGCTTCCTAATGCTAGGGCTTGAGCAAGCTTGGCTTTAAGAAGTACCAGCCTGTCAGAAAGATGACAAGAGACCGTCTGCAGCCTGCTGTCCGGAATGACAGTTTCTGACAAGTAAATTGCTTCTCTTACCTTAATAATCCCCAAAACTTGTTGGATCCTTAGAGGGAGTTGTACGTCTTCCAGCAACGTGTATCGGTTTGCAATTACCATACTTTGCATGCTGGAGCTACACGTGCATGTTCCGTTTGTTGAAAACATGAGGACATTCCTTTCTTTGTTTTGGCTGTCAGATGAACCCATGTTGGTAGGAAGTGGTAGTTTGCATTGGCTTCTAACGTTATAGCTTTTCTTCTCTATTTGTCACTTACATGCAAATGTAAGTAGATTTACTAGCCAATTCTTTTGATGTAACAGCTTTCAATGTATAATATAGTCAAACTGGATTTACCAATTCCTGGAATAAAATGACGAATACAAATGGGTTGCCAGTTGCAAGTGATTTCTATAAATTTATTGATTTCTTCCATCCTCACGACATAAGTTGAAATTGTTTCTCGTTTTATTCCAATTCTTTAATTTGTGTTTTCTATGAAGTCCCATCTGAAATCATCGACGTCTGTAAGTAAAAAGAGGTAAAGAGGATTATAGCGGGTGGCCGCTCAAACATGTTAGGTCGTACTGTCACAGAGGCGCAGAGAAGAAAAAACCACGGGCCAATTTCCTGGCAGTACAGCACGCTTTCAACCAAAATTTTGATGGTTTTGGTTTTTTTTTTTTTTTTGTCTTTTCTTTTAACTCTGGTTGAATCTGAGTGCAGAATGACGAAAAAAGAAATCTAGTCCCAAATTTTGAAGCCGTTATTTTTTCTACATTGCTGGCGTGGTCCATCTTGTCTAAACTAGGTCAACGCCGTCTTGCTTTCTGCACTCTGAAGTGTTCTTACTGGAATTGTCTTGTTTTCTGATTGGTTTTTTCTTTTTTTTTTTTTTTTTTTTGTCTCCTCTGCATTACGGCCTTAGCACACAATATGTGGTAGAAAAAGCACCGCCATGTGAGACAAGATAAGCTTTGTGCACGGTTACCTTTCACCTGTTAAAAGTTTGTAGAAAATTCTTTAAAAAATATTTAAATATCTTAATTTAAGAAAATATCTAGTATGGTATAAAATATTTTAGAAAACTTTTAAGAGTATTATAAAAAAAATTCTACATAATTCTTTATAAGGGTTAATCATATTTAAAAAGACTTGGGAAAAAAGCAAGAAAAATTTTTTTTTTAAAAAAAAAGGGTGTAGGAAACTTGATTCTTGGAGTAGAAGGGCGTTAGGCATCGTTAAAATGAGGGGTAAAACAATTTTTTTTTTTTTTTAATCACCGATACTTATCACGAATGTGCGGATACATCTAATTCTAATTTACAGCAATCAAATTATTGAACTTGTAAGCACCGTTAAATGTCATATATCATTATAATTCAATAATAGAAAAATGAGACCGACGGTCTTTTTTGACATTAGACTATTACGTGACAGTCCACATTTTTTAACTGAGGGGCAACATTATAATAAACATAGGACTTCAGTGATGTGAGTGTGACACATTGAAGTTGAATTCTATACTTGCACAGCAACAATAAGTTCAGTGGTTGCAGTAAACTAATAATAATAATAATAAGTTTGTCTAGATGTCATCATTATAAAATTTTCATTGATTAAATCATAAAACATTTTGTATTAGCCTATTATAAATTAATAATAAATCGAAGTTATTGGATTTTTTGTGTATGTATTTGAATCCAAACATATAAAAAAAAATTTATAGATAAAACATTTTAAGAATTCGGAATAATGTAAAATATCGACAAATATAATATTGCCATATTTTTAAAATGCAAAACAACAAAAATATGAGATGGCGAAATACCTCTTCAGAATTAAGGGGCGGAAGTCAAACATTAAAAAAGTGGGTCCCGAGACGCAAGCGGGCGGGAAACGGTAGAGATCAGAAAGAAAACAAATGGCCGCGATTCATTTTTTCAGGTTTTCTTTTGGGTTTTGGTTTTAAAGCAAAGGAATGAAATTAAACCCTTCAAAATTCGTTTTCATTAAAACCTCCAAAACCAAACAGAAGCGCCAACTCTCTTGGGGTTTTTTTTTTCTTTTTTTTTTTTTTTTTTTGAAAACCAAACAAATGGGCGCTCCCATCTTATCTTAGCTTTCCCGTTCTTCTCACACCTCTTTCTCTCCCCGTGTCCCTTACCATTTCTCTTTCCGTCTCTCTCGCTTCAGACCCGAGAGCCCAGAGGCAGTGAGTAAAGAAGACTTGAGGAGGAGTGAGATTCATGGCAGAGCAGGAGAACTGTGCCCGCATTACTCGCGCAGCCAAGAAAAGGGCTGCGGCGGAATCAGCGGCCGACGACCAGCCGGAGCAGAAGAAGCGGGTGGTGCTGGGGGAGCTTCGGAACTTGTCCAACGTTGTCTCTTCTTCGAACCCGAGCTCTGGGGATGAGCAGCAGAAGCGGAAAAACAACAAGACGGTGAAGTCCAAGGCCAAGAAGGCGAATGTAACTAAGAAAGATGATGCTCCCAATGAGGATATTGACGCGAAGTCTGATGATCCCCAGATGTGTGGGCCATACGTTGCTGATATTTATGACTATCTTCGCAAAAGGGAGGTGAGTAAGACTGTAAGAGGCAGACGTGATAGCCTTGTGGTTTTTGAAATAGGCTGGGGGGTTTATTGAAATCATAGTTTGGTTTGTTGAATATGGTATGGTGGATTGTTTCCTGATAGGAAACTGGAGAAATTACAGAAAGAAATGAGCTTTTCAGATCTTAAGTTACATGTCCAACTTTAAGTAACTGGAGTTTAGAACAATAACAAGAATATCTGGAATTCGCTAGATTTTTCTTTTCAAGTCCTTCTTTGGGTTTGGGTCATATTTCATATCTTGACTTGCACACTGGCGTTAGTGTTAGGACTTGGCGTGTTAGTATGATAATGGGTTTACATTAATCCCATCTGATGGTTGGCTTTGGATCAACAAGTCAAAAGCTTTGCTGAAAGGAGACTGCGGCAATAACGAAGAGAAATGAGCTTTTCTGGTCTAAATTTACATATCCAAATTTAGGTTAATGAAGTTTAGCAACAATTTTGCCTGTTATTTCTTTAAAAGCCATGCCTTGAATCAGAAAAATCCCGAACTGGACAATGGTTGCTGGTATAATAATGGGGTCTAATCTTTCCTAATAATGGGTTTTGGCTCAAAAAGTCGAAAAGCTTTTTCTTTGTCAAATTTGTTAGGAGAGAGAGAATTTGGGGATCTGGGGTTTTATGAAATCTGACGCCGGAAGTGTCAAAGGGGCTTTTGTAACCAGCTGGTACGTCATTACTGTAAGGGTTTGTATGAATCGGTTTTGATTAATTTTTGACAATGGAATGATGTTTTAGGCCGATCCAAGGAGAAGGCCCTTGTACAATTACATGGAGAAGCTTCAAAATGATATCAACCCCAATATGAGAGGGATTCTGGTGGATTGGTTGGTGGAGGTTGCAGATGAGTACAAGCTTGTCCCTGACGCTCTGTATCTTGCCATTAACTATATTGATAGGTTCCTTTCTGTGAAGGCTATCAATAGGCAGAAGCTCCAACTACTTGGCGTTTCTTCTATGCTCATTGCCTCGTAAGAGACTCAGTTCCTTCAAGTATTCAATATATTGAAATGAGATGTTGGTCTATTGTTTACATGGTTTTCTTAGATTTCTTTATTTTGATTGCAATTACAGAAAGTATGAAGAAATCGCCCCTCCAAATGTGAAAGATTTCTACTACATAACAGATAATACATACACCAGGAAAGAGGTAATTTCTTCATGTCTTGTTTCTTTCATGTTTTATGACATTGTTGGAATTAGTTATTTTGTCAAAGATTAAATGTTGTCCATGGTTAATTCTACAGGTTGTGACAATGGAGTCTGACATACTCAATGCCCTGAGTTTTGAAGTGGGCGATCCTACAACAAAGACATTCCTAAGGCAATCTATCTGTCAATATTTCTTCTGGTCATGATTGATGAACACAATCTGCCATTTTACTGAAATATGTGCTGATTTTTTCCCCTAATTTTGCATGTCTGGCTACAGGAGATTCAACAGGATTGCACAACAGGATTATAAAGTAAGTGAGCCAACATCTATCCAGTTGTGCATGCTTTGGACTTATCTTTTGTTTACTAGAGCTATTTTTCCCTTCCACAGGCCCAGAATTTGCGGCTTGAGTTCCTTGCATACTATCTTGCCGAGTTAAGCTTGCTAGACTATTATTGTCTGCAATTTTTGCCATCGATGGTGGCTGCATCTGTTATTTTTCTTGCAAGATACATTATTCGACCAAAGATTCATCCTTGGGTAAGACTCAATGCAGAAGACATAATTTTGATTCATATCCAATTTCTTAACCATTAATTAATTAACTTTCTGTACAGAGTTCAACCCTACAAAACTACACGGGGTACAAAGCAGCTGAATTAGAGTCATGCGTCATCCACATACATGATTTGTTTTTAAGCAGGAGAGGTGAAGGACTACGTGCCGTCAGAGAGAAATACGGGCAGCACAAGGTAGATTTTTGGTAATGCTATTATAACCAAGTTTTATTTGTGCCGCCTATTGTCTCTGAACTCTCCTAATATGTGGCGACAGTTCAAATGTGTTGCGAACATGCCTTCACCTCCAGACACACCGCCTTCTCTTTTCGCAATTATAGACTGAAAGTAAGTTGGGCCCTCAAATGATTTTTGGGATGCCACGAGCGGAAGAATCGACTTATTCTTTTGGAAGAAACTTAGAAGAGAATGCGTAGCAACAGAAGCAACAGAAGCATGGTATTCGAATTATCCAGTCTGTTAACTGAGCTCATCAAAGTGGCTTTGCTTGGCGTGCCCTGTTGCAAATCAAGCTCCTAACCCACCAATTCTTGACGGCCAAATCTCAGATTTTCACTTTTCTTTGTTATGTAGAAAGCTGAAAAGGCGTTTCTGATTTGGTTGATAACAAAGATGTTTGACTTTTCTCGGTCCAATGCTCCAATATGACACGTAGAGACCACGATCTCTATTGACATAGTGTTTTATTATATGAACGTGAAAAATAGTGAATGTCTATGTAATATATAATCTTAATTATTGATTGTAGTTAATTTATTATTTACCAAAAAAAATGTGTAAATTATAATTAATAATTAAAATTGAATAATATGGATTCATGTTTAATCTTTGCATTTAATTCTTGTTATCCATTTAACCTTTTTGTATTAACCTTTTTTCTATCGGGCAGCTGACCCCAATATGCGAAAAACAAAAAGAATTTGAGCCCAATAGCCGAGGAAGGAAACGGGAAAAAAAAAAAAAAAAAAAAAGGGAATTTGGGTTCGGCGTCATTTATGTTGCCTTATCACATCGGCTGTTAGCCCTGTCAGTCATTAGAGGATAAAAACCATGGCATTGGTTACAAAATGTAATAAAATTACTCGAATTTTAAATTATAAATATAAATTTTAATCTTAATTTTTATAAATAAAGAATAAAAATAAAAACAGCGAATCTCATAATTTGGATTCGAAGTCGAAGTCATGGCACCATCAAGGTGAACCATCGTCAGTCAGGCGTGGAATGAGTTTGGGTTAGCAATTGTACTTCTTACGTTACCCAAGACTTCTTGCCTTTCTTTACCCACGTACTTGGTCTCCGTTAAGAACCCTCGGTCGGTTGCGAATGATTGGACTATTCAAAAACTTGTACTCTGAGCAAATATTAGAAGAGGGACAATTTTTTTTAATTATTATTATTATTATTATTATTATTAAAAAAGCTTTTAACAGGGCTGCTAGAAAAAAAATAATAAAATATAATATTCATACATTAAATTGAATTTCAATTTGTTATTTTTGATTTAACAAGGTTAGATTCACTAAGAGAAAATTGTTATAAGATGATCACAAGCTTTTTTTACGACTTAACTTACAGGCATTACAAGTTCATCTAAGCATAGCACAAATGACAACTTCCAAATAATACCAATCTCACAAATCTCAATTCGATAATTTTTTTCTTTTCTCTTTTTTTGGTTGTTCTGGAACAAAACATGTGTATATTTTCCTCACACTTTTTGTTCTCTTCTCAGTATTTATCTTATCAATACGGTTGTAGCATTTCCTTGTGTTCTCATATCCATGGCCTCTGTAAATTTCGTAAGAAAAAGGAAAATGTTCGTATATGAAGAGTGGATCCTGTACTTCTTAAAAAAAAGATAAGATGCTGAAAAGAAACTCTGAACTGTACACTCTTTTTTAGGTGAAAAAAAGCAGATTTTTCTGGCCCTAGGAGAGATAGATAGCTAAAAAAGAGTAAATTGACTGGTTTGCAAAGCCGACAAAACACCACTACTCAGACAAAGAGAGGCAAGAACCAGCTGCATGCTCTTATTTTGCTAAAATTGGACCCAGGGTCGCGTGACCCCTTGTTTCGCGGACTGAGAGCGAGATCGAAGGCAATTTTAGGAAGCAAAAGTTCTCATGAATTCCCAAGAATATTAGTTAATAAAAAAACAGAAAGTTCCTTCGTAAGTTGTGTCCCCTTGTTTGCAGGGTGTACTCAATCCCACCCCTCCTTATTAATATGTCAATCAACCCTTTGGCTCTTTTCTTCGATCTTTTCCTCTCCTGCTGCCTTGCCCAGCAGAGCCACTTAGCTTTCTCTGCTCGGCTACGCCTTTTTCTCAATTCCTCACTTTTTTTTTTTTTCTCGTTGGCTTGATATATACGATCTCTCTCGCTCTGCGTGTGAAGAAGAAAAAGGAAAAAGAAAAAGATCATTTCTGGGCAACATAATGCATTTTCAACAGTCGCTACATGTTGGTATGCTGCAGAAGCTGCTGGGGTTGACTCTTCTTCTCTCGATCTTGGTCTCGGCTGGAGAAGGAGAGGCAATGCTTGTTGATGGTATGCACAACCAGCCACCTGTTGTGAAAGACAAGCAACAAGGAGGTCAGCACCAACAGCAGCGTAGTCTAAGCTATCCATTAGATGTGTTCATTTCAAGCAAAAGAAAGGTTCCCAATGCTTCAGATCCTCTTCACAACCGTTGAGCCAAGTTGAATGTACCTATTACTATTAAGTCAGCTCTGAAGAAAAACGTTATGACAATTTAAAGTTGGAGAGGGAGAGAGAGAGAGAGAGAGAGAGAGAATGTTGAAAGTAGCAAATGGGAAATGAGGACCCTCAGTATCTTTAAATTGGAGGCTACATTTTGTCAACTATAACGATCGTTGTGGACTTCTGCGGATGGCAATTTCTGCTGAAATACATTGCCACCGTATGTAGATTTTCAACTTTCACCCCTTTATTGACACCCGACCGGTATGTATTTTGTTCCATTTTGCATACGAAGTATGACTCGTACAAAATATGGAGAGATTAAATTGGTCTTTTATTCGAAACTCTCTCTCTTAAATTTTGTTAAATAATCAAGACACTTGCTCTTCATTGGGTACTTTTGTGTTAAATTGGCTGCTAGCGCCTTTTTTCTCTTTTTTTTTTTTTTTTCCCTTACCCGATGCCAGCTTGCAACTTAAAATTGTTTGCAAAGAGCATGTTTTAATAAGGTGGCATTTCCTGAAGCAAAAAGATAGTGTTGCACTAGAATTGTTGGCCTTGGCCCTCCAACACTGTTTTGGGAAAAGTGGGGAGGCAATTAAGCAAGACTTTGTGCCCATGCCTATATGTAATTATCACTAGGGAGTTAAAAGTTAAAACATACCTGGACCAATGATGGGAGACAGGAACACGAACTCCCTTTAGTTATTTACTTCACGCCTTAGATTTCCAAGAGCAGCATGCTGTAGATCAAGCCGAGATTTCAAGCTCATTGCAGCTTATGCTATCACAAACGTCTTGCTCAATTGCAACAGTTTTTTTTTTTTTAAAATTTAAGGTTTTAGGGTTGACACGAGAGTCTGCCAAATTACCTGCTTTTTGTTGTGAGAAATCGACTAGGTATTCTAAATCTATTTTATTGTAAATCAAATTAATTTATGTTTACTCGTTAATCTTGAATTTATGTTCTATTTATTACATTGTGTCTTAACTACATCCATCTCCCATGAGATATTTATACCTACTTTTCTTTTTCTTTTCATCTTTTTTTTTTTTTGTTTTTTTCTCAGTATATATACGTCTACTTTGCTTAATACACTCTCTATGCCTGTGAAGAAATTAAAATTACTTCTACAAGGAGCTGGCATATGTCCGAAGAGTAGGCCATAAGATTAGTTTTCTTTTGGATTCACGCATTCAATCTAATTGTTGAAAAGAGCTTAAAAGAGCTTCTGGGGAGCCAATGCCATGGAAAGGTCTTAAAACTTCACTGACCAAAATCAAACCAACATGTACCCGTCAAAAGAAGGGGAAAAAAAAAATACTCAATGTGTAAATTTGATGATAATTCGATGTACTAAATTTAAGTTTATATTTTTTTTATTGTACTCTCCTTGTAAAATATATTAATATAAGTTGAAATAAATTGTTGAATTTTAAATTTAATATATTATAATTATATATAAAAGAGTTTAGTGATAATTTTTTTTCTTTAATACAAAAGGTTAGTTAAATTCAGATTCTAGACCCAAATTTACAAAGCATATGACAAACCTCCCCCCCCCCCCCCCGGCGGCCCCCCCCGGCCGCTTAAAAAAGGAAAACTTTAGAAGCGGAAAGAATTGGCCATAATTCATAATTCATGTAGATCGGCCCTTCGTTTCATTTCACTCGCGGGCTTGTTATTCTTTTCATGGAGACATCATCGGTAATGTAACATGTAATCTCCGCAGTAACTCCTTTCCTTATCAGTGGGCCCGTCAGCAAATTGAGAGAGCAAATTCTTGAAAGAGTTGAATTGTGTGTAGGGATAATGAGGGTGGGAACACAAGTGTGAGTGGTGCGCTCGCGAGAGTTTCCAGCCCCTTCCACTGTTCCCAACCCCCTAACTCCTGTTCTACTGTACCATATCATTAAATCACAATATTAATATAAAGGAAAAATTAGATTGTAGATAGTTAGACTAGCTAAAATAATTGGTAACAAAGAGGACTAGAAAAGGGCCGAACAAGCCCTGATGAGGCAATTGATAAAATCAAATTCGAGGTTGTATGAATTGATTGCACAATTTTTAATTCAAATATCTTTATATAGGAAACCGCAACAGCGAAATCTCCATGTTTGACTGTAAGCAACCGTAAGGGGGGCTTTCGTGTGTCTGCAAGTTCTTGATCTCTTCTCAGTCGGGTCTCTCCCTTGACCCCCATGCCGCCCCACCTCCACCTTCACGTCTCTTTATTCTGCAGATCATTTGCATTGGAATTTAACACCTCCAAAAGCCCTCCAAGCCTGGGGGGTCGCTCAAAAGTCAAAACTACTCGGTTTGCTTTAGCACACGTAATCCCCTGAGCGTTATAAAACCAAAAATATTACCTTTGCACGAAACTACTTCTAAAAAAAAAATGTGTCATGCTTTCAAAGCAACGTAATTCAACAAATGAATTGCGCCAGTCGCCTTAGCGCGTGTGGTCGGCTTCCCATGCAAAATTGGCACATAGTTTAGTGACTTTTCCTCTATCAATAACAACTTGTTGCAAGACAATTTTCTCACGATTACTTAAGCGGTGAACTTTGGATAGATGTTGGTTGTTTAACAAGTCTCAGACTTAAATTTATACGTCAAGCAAACTATACGGAGTTGAGTTGCCCGTTTTTAAATTTCCTAATACATAATCTGAATCTACTGTAAAAATTCTAAATCTATATTCAAAGATTTACAATTATTTACATCTGTGTTCTGCATTATTATTATTTTTATTTTTTTATCAATATAAAATGCTCCTACTCGAAAAGACAGTCATGGGCAGCAGTTCTCCAAAAGCCGCCGTCCCTAATTAGGGATCGAAGATGAACACAAGACTTGTTTAAAAGGTTTTAAAAGAATAGAACAGTAGACACAAACTTCGACCGACTCTTTCACGTGGACAATGTGTCTTGTCAAGAAAAAAAAAAATCTTATTTAATTATCTGAGTTAAATCCGGTTCAAGGAAGTTTGGGGTGCAAATTTGTCACACGCCTGCGCATTAAGAAAAATTTAGATGACGAATGTGTCGTCTATTTGGTTAAAAACGAAAGAACACATTTCTACTACGACTAAAAATCTTTTACTCGGCAGAACATGCAATCTAATATAAGTTAGATTATGACGGTGAGTGATGGTAAAGTGTCATTTTATATTTAATGAATTTTCATTAAAATTTAAAAATATTTAATAATTACAAAATTTGACTGGAGTTGCACCCTACGTGTTATTTTTAAATTTAATATAGATATAGGGACAACAATAAAGGAACGACGAAAAGATTAAGTGTTTATTTTAAGTAATTAAAGTTACTTACATCAATGAGATAAAATTACTTATTATATAGTAAAATAGACTTTACTCATTATTAATAGTGACTTTTAAATTGTAATTATATGAATTAATAATAAAAATAAAAGACTTTGAAAACTTGTATTAGCTTTCTATGATATTATTATTAGAATTAATAATCAAATTTCTTTTATCTTCTAGTATTAAGAATACAACTAATTTGATAATATCTTAATAAACTAAGGTAAGATTCGTCATATATTTTTTAAATTTTTACTTAACAAGTAAGGCACTGTACTTGTAAATTTATATGTTATACATAATTTTTATTATTATTCAGTTTAATGTAAAAAAAATGTGAGTTAAATATAAAAACGAAAAAACAAAGATAGCCATACATTTCACAGACAAAGAAAGCTAGATGTTTCTAGCTGCTTTGGTCACCGACCCAACGAGGCTATAAACAGCCTTGAAGTCAATGTGATTTGTTTTCAAGAGAGAGAAGTAAAGGATGATAGAAAGAAGTGCCGTTTGTTTGATTATCAAGTTATATATATATATATATATATATATATATATATATATATATATATATATAAAGGATATGTACACCTCAATATGTCATCTGATTTAACAAAAAATATAAAAAAAAAAAAAGGTGAATTGACCTAAATACAACCATATTGAGAAAATATACAAATTCTCTTAATTTATAAGTTAAACCAACCGACGCCTTTATAATCAACTTACTAAATTTGCATGACAAATCCTTCTTTATTTAGCTACAGCATTCTCAAGGTAAAAAGACAAAGAAAACTTAATTGTTAATTTTATTGATGATGTAATAATTCAAAGTTTTAAAGTCTTTTGTTTTTATTATTTATCCAGCAAATAATAGTTTGGGAGTCACTTTCAATGTGAAATTCCTCTTACTATATTCTTCTAACTTTAAAGGTAAATTATCTCCTTGATTACAAGTAACCCTATTTTATTAATACTAATAACTTTGATTTTCCTGGAGAATATACATGTAACCTTCTCATTGTCCCATTGCAAGTCCCAATGCCAATTATTTCAAACACATTTACTATAGTGCATTTGTGTTAAATTTAAAAGTATCACTTGAAAGTATTAATCAAATCAAATTTTACAATTGTAATTTTACTTTTTTTAGATTTTAAATTTATTAAAAATTTATTAAATATGAAATTATATTCGATCACTTCACTCTTTACTATTATTATAATCTAATTTATATCAAATTATACATTTTGTCAATTAAAAAACTCTTACCCATAAAAATATATTTATTCCTTCCTAATCAAATAAACCACATCTCTTTTAACGTATAACTATGACCCAATTTGTGCTACAACTCCAATGCATCCTTAACCAAGTCAAAAATTACCCATAAAATTCCTTACCATCGCATACCCACCAAACCACCCAAGCGAAATAGAAATAAACAAATAAGTGAACTATTAACTCCATTTTCATAGAGTAACATATTGATTAGGGCTTTCTATGTTACGCGGCTTCTCTTTGAAAAAAAAAAAAAAAAAGAACAATCGAATAGCATCTAATAGCCTTCCTTTTAAGTAAAGTTAAAGATTCGTCTCTTCCTTTGAGAAAATTTGAAGTAAGAAATCTGTAATAAGTCATTTTGAGTATTTTGTAGTATTTGCTGTCTATCCATTACTGGTCACCTGCAAAGCAAATATGATTTTGAAAAGCAGTACCGTACGTTTTTGTGGAATATGATGGTCAAAGAAAAGGTTGGAGATGTGACCTCACAACAAATCAAATTATACGTATCTTGCAACGTGGTGTTCAAGGAAATATCATCACAGTGGTTATTTCAGTAAGTTTCACTACCTGATTTAAAAGAACTAAAAGAGAAATTACGGAAGAATGGTGATGACCAAGGATGGAACCTCACCACGAGCAACTCCTGTGAGGACAAATAAAGGGGAGTTGGCGGAGGACCAGTGGCAAACTGATGCATATGAAAGGTCTTCAGTAGATGACGAAGAGCCTATATCGGAAAAAACAAGACTAGAAGCTGCAGAAGTAAAGAGGTCAACTTAAATACAAATACGTAATCCAAAGTTCTTAAATGTGGCTTTCGTTGCGGACAGGTCTCTGGAAGAGCTAGCATCATTTGAAAGGGCAATTGGAAGTGATTAACAGTGAAAGGAGGTGAAAGAGGATATTCATGCCTTGAAGGATATCTGATGTGGGATTTGGTTACCCAAAGCCCAAAAAATGTTACACCCATATTTTGTAAACTCATTTACAATTACCATTTTGTTAGAGAAAAAAATTTACGGGGCAAGATCACTACAAATGACTAAATAACAGACATTTTCACTAAAGGGTGGCGGCGTGAGCAGGAGAGAATTGACGAGCATGGGCGTCAAAAGATGTAAGCGCGCGCGCTGAACGCAGAGAGAAATAATATATAAAAAAAAAAATGTCTGTTTTGTGCAATTGTTTTGAGTACACAAGTATAATAATTTAAAGTAATTATCTTGAATCTCACGACAAATTTGGTCCATCTTTGTTGATGAGGCCTATCTCTTGGTCCATTTATGACGATCTAATGGGGCCCAAATAAAGAAACCCAAGATCCTTGATGATGACGATCAACAATTCTATCTGTAAATGAACGAGCATCAATCATTCGGTAAAATTTATCCTCTTTTTTTTTTTTTATATACAGTGTTTCAAAGTCTTAGCTTTCAGATGGAAAGCTTCTATGATCCTTTTCTTCTTCTTCTTCTTCTCTGTTTCTCTGTTATATTTGTTATCAAACTCTTGCTCCATGACAACCCGAAGCTACCTCCAAGCCCATTTGCTCTTCCAGTCATTGGCCACCTGCACCTTCTGAAGAAACCACTTCATCAATCCCTGCAGACCCTGTCTTCAAAACACGGTCCCATTTTGTTCTTGAAATTTGGTTGTCGGCCTGCCATTGTGGTGTCCTCCCCGTCTGCTATAGAAGAATGCTTCACCAAGAACGACATAGTATTTGCCAATCGACCAAAGTCCATGGCCGGGGACCATTTCACCTACAACTATACGACCTTTGTGTGGACGCCTTATGGTCATCTCTGGCGAGATCTACGCCGGTTCACAGTTATTGAATTCTTCTCTTCCAAGAGCCTCCATAGATCTTCTTCCATCCGCGGGGAGGAAGTTCGCTGCCTACTGCGCCAGTTGTTTAAGGCCTCAGCCGCTACGACACAAAAGGTCGATTTGAAGTTTTTGCTCTCTCTTCTAACAATTAATGTCGTGATGAAAATGGTTGCTGGAAAGCAGTGCGTTGACATGGACGTGGCGTACACAGAAATGGGGAAGCGATTGTTTCAGGAGTTCAAGGGTGCATTTCCTCCTGGCTTGATCATGAATGTCTGCGATTTTGTTCCCAGGTTGAGGTTGATTGGTTACAAAGGAATAGAGAAGAATATGATGTAGACTAAGATAACCGATGAGTATATGGACAAGCGAGAAAAGGGATAAGAAGCTGCGATGGATTTTTTCGTAATTTTAATTAAATTTTATGAAACGGATTTTTTTGTAATTTTAGTATAATTTTATGTTATACTTTACCCTAATTGAGAGAACTTTTCTCTAAGGCGGCTTGTGCCTTTTGTTCTTTGGAATTCAATTGTTGTCATTGATTTCCTGTTGTTGATTACGCTTTCTCGCTGCGTCAGATTGGTATCAGAGTTAGGCAATTTCCTGCGAAGATGTCAGTCAATCGAGGTGTTGATGGCGGTCGTGTTCTTGACGGTGTTCAGGATGCAGAAGTCGAAGGGGCCGATCAATAGGTTCTTAGGGTAGAGTTCAATGCTTTAGATCAAAGAATCCAATGCTTAGAACAGCATTTTAAAGATTTGATTAAGCGCTTTGACTCGATGAATATTAGCAGTAATAGGCTTAGGGTAAGAGATGGGTATGTTAATCCAATTAACAAACCTAGAGTTGTTAATAAGATTGTGCAGATCTTGGACAATGAATCTACAGAGAAGAATGGTGAAGTGGAGCCAGCTTATGTGATTAGGCGAATGATGTTAGCACCAAAACAGGAGACAAATACCCAACGACATCAGTTGTTCCGTACCAGGTGCACGATTGGGGGAAAGGTGTTTGACGTGATTGTAGATAATGGGAGTTGTGAAAACATCATCAGGAGAGAAGTTGTTAAGCAGTTACAGCTGCCTATCGAAAAATATCCATACTCATACACTATTGGGTGGATTAAGGCGGCCGAAAAGATTGAGGTGAAGGAGAGGTGCAAGGTGTCATTTTCTATAAGGAGGTATCGAGATGAAATCTTATGTGATATTGTTGACATGGATGCATGTCATCTGCTATTCGGGAGACCTTGACAGTTTGATATGAACGCCCAACATGCAGGTAAAGAGAATGTTTATAAATTAGAGAAAGAGGGTGTGAAGTATACTTTGTTACCTTTGAAGTTAGAGGGTCGCTCTAGAGCTCGCAGGATAGAGGAAGGCTCTTTCTTGACTGTTGCCCAGTCAAAGAAGGAGATGGTTGAGGATTTGAAAGAGTCAAAGGTGGCTCAGGTGCTCATTATAAAGGATAAGGTAGTTGGAGATGAAGACGTGAGTGTAGAGGTCCCTGAAGCAGTTAAGGGAGCGTTGGAGGAGTATAAAGGTGTGGTCCCTAATGACCTACCTAAGGGACTACCACTTCTGAGGGATATTCAGCATCAAATAGACTTGGTACCTGGAGCAAGTCTTCCAAATTTACCACACTATAGGATGAATCCTAAGGAAACTGCGGTCCTACAGGAGAAGGTCCAAGAGTTGGACAAGGGGTTCATTCGAGATAGCATGAGTCCTTGTGCTGTACCAGCTTTATTGACAACTAAGAACATGGCAGAGCAGTGCCAAGCTATCACTGAGGAGGTAAAAAGGAAAATTGAGAGGGTGAATGCGAAATATAAGGCGGATGCTGATAGATAGTGGAAAGAGAAACTATTTGAGGTTGGTGATCAAGTGATGGTGTACCTGAGGAAGGAACGTTTTCCTGTGTGCAAGTATAGCAAATTACAGCCAAAGAAGTATGGTCCTTATGAAGTTGTGCGCAAAATCAACAACAATGCTTATATTGTCAAGCTTCTTGATGATATGAACATCTCCAAGACATTCAATATAGCTGATTTATCTCTTTTCCATCCAGATGATACGCCTTTATATCCTAAAGAGAACTCGGGGTCGAGTTCTTCTCTGGTAGGAGAGAATGATGTGGACTAGATAACCGAGAAGTACATGGATAAGCGAGAAAAGGGATAAGAAGTTGCGAAAGGCTTCAAAGTCGGGTCCACGCTGAAGGGCTTTTTCGTAATTTTAATTAAATTTTATCAAACGGGTTTTTTCATAATTTTAGTACAATTTTATGCACTATATATATTTTAGGATTTCTTAATGAGAGGTAGAATGTATTATACTTTACCCTAATTGAGAGAACTTTTCTCTAAGGCGGCTTGTGCCTTTTGTTCTTTGGAATTCAATCGTTGTCATTGATTTCCTATTGTTGATTACGCTTTCTCGTTGCGTCATAAAGTTGAAGGAGAAAAGAGATAAATTCTTGCAAGATTTAGTAGATGATGTTCACTTAAAAAGAGCCAATCCTTATATGAAAGCTGCTAAAGGTTCCGGTGAGGAGTACAAATCGTTGACCAAAATTCTCTTGTCCCTACAGGAATCTGAACCTGAATTTTACACCGAGGAGGTCATTAAGAGTACTATACAGGTATGTAGTAATATGTTGTCTTTTGTATATTTGACCCTCTTTTGGCATATGAAATATTCATGATCCCCTTCCACTGTAATGGAAGCTCCTTCAAAACTTTGGTGGTAATAATATGCTGTAATTTGCAAATGTTGTTAATGTTGGATCGGGGTCGGTGCAGCTAATTTGCGAGTAATTGAAATGCTGTTTTATCGAACTTTTTTAGATAATTCAACATGAAAAATTTATAATTTATCAAAAATATCTGAAGCTTGTATAATGCTTTTCAATAATGTCTTGGCATGTTTGGCACTTGGGCGCACATGATTTTGCTTCTTGCACTCCTACTCACAAGGACTTTTCTAGTTTTGAGATCATAGACCCTCTAAGTGTTTAATTGGTTGTTGTATCCTAAAAAGATACAAATTTGTGCTCTTTCACCAAACTTGTCCCTCTTTACTTCAAGAATTAGGATACAGTAAATATATCCAAAAAATTTAAGATGATATAATGAAGGTTTGACTCCATATCAGACTTCATATAAATGTAAAAAAATATTGTTAGCTACAAACTATAGACTTGTGGAGAAAAAATAATTTTTGAAGAGAGACTTTATTCTCGATTCTGTGTCATCCTTACAACCAATACAATGATTTATTTATAAGTTGTAATCTGCCCTTCTAAAACTGAAATAAACTTAATTATAGGCAATTAATAGTCATAAACCAAAATTAAAACCCATTATTACTCGTAAGAGTAACTGCTGACTCTTGACATTTCATTTTCCTATAAAATTGCTGAAATAACTCACTAATAAAAACGGACATTTAATGTTTATTCAACAAGACTCCCCCATAAACTTAAATGCTTCTGCCATCTTTTATGCTGATCAATCTTTTGCAGTTGTCAAGAAGTATCTTCGATAGTAGTTTCATGAAGATATCCGCGACTTGGTCTCGACTTGCCACGTGCACTAATTCCACACTTCCTTCCTTCACTTCCCTTTCCTTTCCTTCCCTTTTTTTTTTTTTTTTTTTTTTTTTTTTTTTTTTTTTTTTTGAAGAGAATACTGTCTGGGCGTGCAGTGGCTCACTCTGGAGAAAGGAAACAATTAGGGCTTGCTTTGCTCTTCTTCAATTCAAGAACACCAGCTTGCTCCTCAAGTTCCTTGCGCCGTTCCTGGAATTTCTTCTCATTCAGTTCAAGCTCTCTCATACGATTTCTAAAATCTTCATCTTTCAACCTATATTCCCTATTCCAAGCCTCAATTATTTCCTTCCTTAACTTCAATTCACTCAAAACTCTCTCATATTCATTCTTTTTCGCCTCAATTTCAGCTAACCCGTCACCAATCTTGTCCTCTATTGCCCTAACCACCTTAGCTCTCTCTTCAACGGAGAACAAAAACTCTTCAAACTTCCTCTCTCTCTTGTCAAGCAATTCCAGCTTCCTACACATAGACTCCCTCGCAGTCTCAGCCTCTCCCTTCATAACCTTCATCATTTCACTCTTTTCGCTAAGCTCCCTCTCTTTCGCCTCAACCTCCTTCTCCTTCTCTTCCACTCCCCTGAGCTTATCTTGCACTGACTGCTCAACCAAAGCAAGTTCCCTCATGCGCTCCTCCATGGCATTGTGCGCCGCTTCGCAGTCGTCCTCGATTTACTCCCATTGGCGCGTGAGCGAGAGAATCGACAACGCTTTCCGGTGAAGCTTGTTGAGAGTGCTGCGAAAACTCTGCCTTCTCAAATTGCCAAGCTCGTTACCCGCTACGCCCGCCGAAACCTTCTGCTCCTCCCCCGTCGATATTCCCTCAAAATTCAGTTTATACATCTGATTTCTCCCCATTTCAACTTAAGCGACTGAACGCCCTTGCTTGTCTTTCAATAGTAATATCCGGTCTTTCATAAAAACCGAATAACCTTTCTCCGTGAGTTGCCCCATACTTAAAATGTTGCTCTTGAGGTTTGGTACGTAATACACATCTTGGATTGACCCTACTAAACCATCCTTTTGTAAATAATAAATCGTACCTTGGCCTTTGACCTCAATCTTCAAGTCATCTCCAAACGATACAGATATATCTTCAACCTTTCGTATCTCTTTGAAACAATGCTCGTGCCCGCACATATGGTTGCTTGCAGCCATGTCGAGGTACCACACCGTGTCATTGTCGGTGTTGACTTTGTTATATGCCATTAAGAGAAAACCTTCTTTCACCTCATCTTCCGTAGCTAGGTTAGTTGTCTCTTCCACCTTTTTCTCGACTCGACATTCTTTTGCAAAATGCCCCACCTTTCCACAATTGTAACACTTATCGGAATTGCAATCCTTCGCATAATGACCATATTTGCTACACTTGTAGCACTCGATGTTGGAATAATTTGATCGACCGCCTCTTCCACGACCGCGTCCTCTTCCACGCCAGTTCTGTTGGTTTAATTGCCCCTTCTCCTAATGATACTCTTCTTGACCGCGGCTTTTCCCACCGCGACTATTTCCTCGACCACTACGGCCACGCCATTTACCTCGAAAGTTTTGAGAATAGAATATCTTTTCGTCATTGATCGATGCTTTGATTTGAAGTGCCTGCTCAAGTGTCTCCTCCTTCTTCTTTTTCTTACGATATTCATGTGCCATAAGGGAACCGGCAAGCTCGTCGACTGTGAACGTTGCTAGATCCTTTGACTTTTCTATGGCACATACCACATTCTCGAAACTGTCGGTTAACGATCTCAAAATCTTATCCACGACCTGCACATCGGACAACTTTTCTCCGTCTCGGTTGAGTTGATTCACCACGGTTTGAACACGCGTGATGTAATCGGACACACCTTCCAACTCCTTCATCTTTATGCCTTCCAACTCGTTGCGAAGAGTTTGAAGGCGAGCTTGTTTAACTCGGTTGGCTCCTTTGTACGCAGTTTCCAAGATGTCCCACGCTTCTTTTAAAGTTTTTTCACTCGCAATCTTCTCAAAGCCCGACTCATCAACAGCTCGGAACAGCATATACAATGTCGTCTTATCTTTTGATCGCCTTTCTTTCAACGCCTTATTTTGAGCTGCCGTATATCTTGCGGTAGATTCTGGTTCTTCAAAACCTTCTTAAACCACCTCCCAACAATCCACAAAACCGAGAAAAGCTTTCATTTGGATGCTTCAATTCTCGTAGTTCACCTTCGTTAATCGGGGCAGCGGCACATTATTGATTACACTCTCATCGGCTCTGATACCAATTTGTAAAAAAATATTGTTGGCTGCAAACTATGGACTTGTGGAGAAAAAATAATTTCTGAAGAGAGACTTTATTCTCGATTCTGTGTCATCTTTACAAGCAATACAATGATTTATTTATAGGTTATAGTCTGCCCTTCTAAAACTGAAATAAAACCCATTATTACCCGCAAGAGTAACTACTGACTCTTGACATTTTATTTTCCTATAAAACTACTGAAATAACTCACTAATAAAAATGGACATTTAATGTTTATTCAACAATAAAGTCATTTCTTTTAAAGCTTTTGTACGAAGCCTATACTGTAAATAATTTGTTATGTTTGTAACTTCAACCTAAAACCAGTTAGACATATTTTTTTAAAACAATAAGTGCCTTGACATTTCCATCAAGGTCTTATTCTCTCTTTTACTAACCTCATTTTGCTGTAAAATATAAGGTACAATGTGTTAATGATGAATACTAAACTCTTTACATAATTTATTGAATCTATATGTTGTATATTTAGATCCACTGCTTGATATGATCATGATAATGCAGCAATTTTCCTGCTTTTCAATTCCAATCTTGAATTTAAAGAACACCTTTAAAATTTTAAATTTGTGCTTTAGGAAATAGAGCAAGTAGAATCTAGTTGCATCATCAATAAAGATGATGAAATACTTGTTGCCATTTAGGGAAGGAGTATTTATTAGCCTATAAAGGTCTGTGTAAATGAGTTGCAATCTTCAAGCCTATGACTGAGGAAAAGCTTGCCTTGATTACTTTCCTTTCTGGTAGATGTCACAAATTAAAACTTTTACATGTATTGCATGCATGTCTAAAGTTAGATCATGCATTTGCTTCAAAGAAATGTAATTTGAGTGTCCTAGCATCTTATGTGATAAAACATTGACATCTAGAGAGCTAAGATAAGCAAATTTACTATCTTTATTCCAATTTACAGCAAAGTTTTTACTTTGCATTCTAATAACTAGAAATTAATGATTATTAGGATCAAGAAAGCATTTTCATCTCTAAACAATAAGGTATAATTATTTTCCATTATCTAATCTGCATTTAATAAGTTTCAGTCAATTTTAGGAATATAAAGCACATTAATTAGGTATCCTGTACTCGATGACATGTTTAGGGCCACAACTTCTTTCCCTTAAGCTTCAAGATACTCTTCCTTACCTATTCTCACCTTAGATTGAAAATTTGGATCTAATACTTTGAATTTAGTTACATCATTAACCATATGGTAAGTACTCTCACTGTCAATTGGTTAGGTTCTTGAGACATTCTTTGCAACTCTGCATATTATAACAAATAACAACTCTTCCTCTTATTTCCTTTCTGCAACTTAAGCTTGATGTGGAGCTGCAACTTGACTGGGTTTCTTGTTCTTGCAAACTTTAGCCATGTATCCCATTTTATTGCAAATGTTATGCTAGATATTTGGCCTATACTAACAATACCCCTCCAGATAATTGGTTTTCTTGCAATGTTTACAAGCACCAAATTTCTTCTTTCTTCCAAACTCTTTTCCACCTCCCTCTTTCTGTTTTTAATCTTTCTTATTCCTTTGAGTTCTGAAGCCACTTATATAACCTTCATCTTTTCCTCTGACCACTGATGTAGCTTCTCCAGTCTCCTCTTGCTTAATTTGCCTTCTAAATTCTAGTGCTTGCAAGGTATTGAGAAGTTCGGCAAGAGTAAAGCTACTAAGATCTTTTAAATCCTCTAATAAGAAAATTTTGGACTCACATTTTTCTGGTAAATATGTAAGGACCTTTTTAACAACCCTTAAGTCAATTAAATCTTCTTGTAAGATCCTAATTTGGTTTATAACCTTTATGGGTCTATATGTATACTACTTCATAGTCTTTATCTCCTTCATCTTTAAGGTTGCAAACTCCTCTCTCAAGTTTAAAACTGGAAAATGTCTAGTCTTATCATTACAATGATACTCCTTGAGTTTATCCCAAGTTTCTTTGGCTAATTCATAGGTTATAATCTTAGTGAAGATTATGTTTGAAACTGCAAAATGAATAAAAATGAAAGCTTTGAAAGCTTTGACAATCTCCTAATTGCAATGTTTGATCTAGGTAAGAGCAGGGTTTTATGGAAACTCATAAACCTGAACTCCACTCTCTACAATCTTCTAGAGGTCAAAGGCTCTAAGGTAGGCCTTTATCTTGATTGTCTAGATAGAATAGTTCTCTTCTCAGAATACAGGGAATGCTAAGGTGGGAAAGCCATTGTTTGTCATTTTATATATTTTGGATTTTCTAATGGTTGGTTTCTAAGATTTTTGCAATTCATTCTCTTCTCTTTTGTCAACTATTTAGGTCCCTCAATGATCTTACATGTTCTAATACTATTGAAGGAACAAGGACTTAACTGAGAAAAGGAAGAGTTATAAATTTGAGCAACAAAACCATAGAGTTTTTGGCTAAAAAACTAGCTACATTTTATTAAATTTTTTTAATGCTTTTATAAAGCTTATCACCATACTGACACAAGTACTATCAATACATATGGTATGACATGTTTTACTTAGCCACAAATACAAGCAAAGTAAGTTAAAATAGTAATTACAGCAAACGATATTAGCAAGAAAAAGGATTTACTTACTCCCACTAACAAACAAACTAAGATAACAATTACTTTAACTACAACCTTCCCTTAACTTTAACCATTAAAAGACAACTAAAAAATTACAACAAAAAACAAGTCTTCAACCTTGTTCTTCAAGTCTTTCTCTGCTACAATTTTAGTTTACACAACCACAAAAGCAAAATTTTCAAATCTCTGAAATAGCTTGAACAGTAAGGAATTTAGGTTTTGCAATAGTAAGAAAGGTCAATGAATTTTGTGTGTATTTCCTTGGTGTGATGGTTCAATAATTGAGTTAAAACTTTTAAGGCGATTCTTTGAGGATATGACATAGGAAAATATAAATCTTTATAAATCATTATGTTTCACTTCTCTATCCGTTGAACTTATTTATTATTGTTTATCATCACACATGTCACAACTTGGTTGATTATTTGTGCTTAATCATTTCTTCTTGCATTTGTTCATCTACATGTTGCACTCGTAATTCATATTGAGTTGTTTTTTATTTGTTTACGCTACACAATTTGTAGGCACGTATCTTTGTAACTCAATTCTCTTCCCTCATGGATATTCTTGGACCAACAAGCGCATGGGAAAGTAATAGCATTTTATGGATTATTATCCTCCAAATTCTTTTTGGTTTCAACATTTCTTTTTGGTTTCTACTCTGAATTTCTATGTGCAAAATGATTAAGCAGTATATACCAAGTGTGATCAAAGGAAGAAGTATTGATTTAGATGTATGATAGTTATTTTGGACATGAAAAGGGATTAAAGATCAAAGACATAAATAAAGTAGCACTTCTGATATTATATGAACTGCTTGCAACATGTTTAACGCATTAAGGACATGTTCTGTCTATTTCAGATGATGTTTATCGCAGGGACAGAGACAACGACAACTACTCTGGAGTGGGCAATGTCACTCCTCTTAAATCATCCTGAAGCATTGCAAAAGGTGCAAGAAGAGATAGACAGCCATGTAGGGCATGAACATTTGCTGATTGGTACAGATCTGGTCAAACTCCCCTACCTTAGGCATGTCATAAAGGAGACACTCAGATTGTATCCTCCGGCGCCCATTTTGTTACCTCATTTTTCATCTGATATTTGCACAGTTGGTGGATACGAGATCCCACAAGGCACGATGCTGTTGGTGAATGCTTGGGCCGTTCATCAAAATCCCAAATTTTGGGATGAGCCCCACAAATTCAAGCCTGAAAGATTTGAAGCAGTTTCGGTAGAGCAAGAAGGCTTCAAGTTTCTTCCATTTGGGATGGGGAGGAGAGTTTGCCCTGGTTCTAGCATGGCCATGGCAGTGGTTTCATTGACATTGGGTTCTCTGATTCAGTGCTTTCAATGGGGAAAGGTTGGGCTAGAGGAAGACATGACCCCTTCAGGAATTGAAGCTACTTTATCCAAGGCTAAGCCCTTGGAGGCTTTATGTAGTCCACGCCAGAATTTGATTAAAATCCTCTCTCATATGTGAAGTGAACTTGAAGCGTTGCTTCCTGTCTAATTTTCCTTTACTGAAGAGAAAGAATGGAAACATCCTTACTGCATGAGAAAAAGGTCACTGCATATTGATGCTATAACTTTCACGAGATGGCTAAACCATCTGTGTTGAAACATGCACACTGTGAGGTTATAATTAAGAAATATTGTATCTTGGGTCTTCTATTCATGCTGATGTCTTTCTAATTTTGTATTGATGTTCAAGCCGACATTAAATGTTCCGAGGCAACATATCTTGCTAGAAGGGATTTCCTTATCCCTGGATTTCGACATGTCAGAGTGAAGCGAGGTAAATGTGGCCCAAACTATGTATTGTCAAACCTTTCTCAAATGGATTTTTTAAACGTAAACCCTGCAATCCGTTGCACGTTGCAAATCATTATAGTGACGACTCCTTTTTATTTCTAGATTTTGAAGTCGTTTGGCATTGGCAGGAAAATCAAATTAGGCCTTAACAAAAAAGAACCGTCCTGTGTTCATCCGTGTTCTTCTTTTCTTATTTTTCTTGTTCATAGAAGGCTAGTTGGTTTGAAGCCTGATTTGTCATTTGATGTAGTTGAAATCAACATTTGGCTTGACACATCAGCGCCACTTGCAAATGCATGTTGCCTTCAGCATACAAAGAGCAGATGCCAAGTTGTAAATTTATAGGAAAACAGGGCAAGATTGAATTTAACCCGAGAGTCATATTTACATCCAAGAGAACCCAGTCTGATTACCGTAGCTGAAAGGCAACGGGCAGCTGTTGAAGCAAAGATTGTCATGTTGTCTCCTGGACAGTCTTTGAATCTACTCTTTCTCGGTTGTGCCTTTCAATCCCTTATATCAGTTATAGTCTCTGATACATCAGATAACATAAGTACAAGGTCTCAATCACAAGTGTCCCAAGGTTGCGACTTGCAATTGGATGTGAAACGTATACCCATGTCTTATGTTTAATTGGAGAGCCTAAACCTAAATTGTCACGTCTATATCCTCCTCTTCCACTTCTTGTCCCAAGAGAAGCATCTGACGATTGCGTTGTGGCCGGTTGCGACGTGCCTCAGGGAACAATGGTACTGGTCAATGCAGGGGCAATACATAGAGCCCTGAGTTTTGGGTGAACCCAACAATGTTTATGCCCGAGAGGTTTGAAGGGTTTGGCGGAGAAGGATGCAAATTAATTCCCTTTGGTTCTCGAAGGCGAGGATGTCCTGGGGCTGGCATGGCCAACCGGGGGATAGCATGGGCACTGGGGGGGGACCTTGATTCAGTCCTTTCGGTGGGAGAGGGTTAGTCAAGAGGAGGTGGACATGAGTGAAGGCTCAGGCGCCACCGTGCCTAGGGCCAATTCTCTAGAGGTTCTGTGCAAGCCAAACCAAGAAATGATTGAACATATTTGCCAGTGTGCAACTGCCTAGAATTGCTACAAAGAACCACCATATCTCTTAACCTCCTATTACATCATCATGTCTTGTGCACTTTGTGAGTGTTCTCTGCGTGCGTGTGATGTAGTAGTTTAAGATCCACGAAAGAAGTGTTGGATAACGGACATTTTTCTCTTGCGTTTGTATGCACGGACGTACGATTTTTACGAACGTACGATTTTTTTTCATGACCGTGCGATATTTAGTTTTTTTTACGCTCTTTGTAGAAGTTAAGTCAGCCTTCTCCCTTGGATAATGAAGAGAAAGTTGAACACCACAGAAAATACAAGAGAGAATGATGAGAGAAAGGAAACACTAGATTATACTTGAGAGAGAATACAAGTGAATTCGATGCCTTCACTCTTGGGGCTACTCCCCTTTATATACAACTCTACCTTCTAAATGGATGACTGTGATTCATCTAATCTAATGGCTACAAACAAAGATCTAGAGAATTCTATAAGGATCTCTACAAGTCTACATAATCAAGAGAATTCTAAAATAAGGTGGAATGTTCTAGGGTCCTAGTAAGCCTCTAGGCTCCCCTAGAATATTCCAGGGCGTTTCACTCTCCCCCGCCTAATCCTTCGAGTCCTCGTATGCTTGAAGTTGTTGTTGAAATTGTCACATATCTTCTTTGCTTTCCCATGTTGCTTCGCTCTCGGGCAATCCCTTCCATTTGATCAAGTATTGAGTGCTTGGTGGTATACCTCGTTTTCGAACAATCCGCTTGCTAAGCACTTCTTCGACCTCTTTGTCATAGGACTTTACCACAATCGGGGGAGCTCTATTGGATACTCCACGTCTTGGATCCTCCTGGTCTTCCTTGAATGGTTTGAGCATGCTTAAGTGGAAGACTGGGTGGATTTTTAAGTTTTTGGGCAAATCTAATTTGTAAGAGACCTTACCAACCTTCCCGAGGATTGAGTAAGGTCCCTCATACCTCCTTATAAGACCCTTATGGACAGAACGGAAAGTTTTGAATTGTTGGGGCAAGATTTTGACCATTACCTTGTCTCCAACAGCAAACTCGACCTGTCGTCTTCTCTTGTCTGCCCATTTCTTCATCTTCTTAGTTGCCTTGTCAAGGTAGGAACGGGCTATATCGGCTTACTCCTTCCATGACTTGGCCATCTTTAGGGCTCCTGGGCTTCTACTTGATGAATCTGTATCCACGCTATGAGGCGTTAAAGGTTGTTGCCCTGTCGCCAACTCGAAAGGACTTCTCCCGGTCGCCTCACGCTTTTGTAAATTGTAAGAAAATTGAGTCACGTCCAGAAGTTTCCCCCAATCCCGTTGGTTGGCACTTACAAAGTGCTTAAGATAACACTCCAAAAGAGCATTCACCCTCTCAGTTTGGCCGTCAGTTTGAGGGTGAAAACTCGTGGAGAAATGCAACTTAGTCCCCAAGAGTGTGAACAACTCGTCCCACAGTCGACCCATGAAACGAGGATCACGATCAGTTATGATATGACGCGGCAACCCCCAATACTTTACCACATTTTTAAAAAATAGTCGCGCCGCCTCTTCGGCTTTACAATCAGTTGGGGCAGGGATGAACGTACCGTACTTTGAAAAGCGATCCACAACCATTATGATTGACCCTGATCCTTCTGACTTGGGCAGTGCAGAGATGAAGTCCATTGTAATGGTCTCCCAAGGCCTTTGAGGTATTGGTAACAGTTCCAATAATCCTCCAGGTAGTTGGTGATCAACCTTGTCTTATTGGCACACAAGACAAGTTTTAACATACATCTCAAACTCGTCCCTCAATTGAGGCCAATAGTATGTCGCCTCCAACAATGCCCACGTCCTCTTCATACCTGGGTAACCTGCCCATTTGGTATCGTAACACTCCTTAATGAGGGAGCGTCTTATATTTCCCCACTTAGGCACATAGAGTCGCCTACCTTGGGTATAGATTAGGTCATCCTCTACCCAAAACCTTTTTGTCCCCCTCTTGACAGCAAGGTCGATAATTTGCCTAGCCATGGAATTATGCTTAAGCCCCTCCCGAATCTGGTCTTTGATATCCCCTTTTATTTGAGAGATGACCGCCAGTTCTGCTTTGCAACTTAGAGCGTCAACGACTACATTGGCTTTGCCCAGCTTATATTCCAACGTATAATCAAACTCAGCCAAGTAGTCCTGCCACCTAGCTTGCTTCGGAGTCAGCTTCTTCTGGGTTTGGAAGTAGCTAGTGGCCACATTGTCCGTCTTGATCGCAAATTGAGAACCCAATAGATAATGGCGCCAAGTACGAAGGCAATGAACAATGACAGTCATCTCCTTCTCTTGCACCGTGTACTTCCATTCGGTGTCATTCAGTTTCCTACTCTCATAAGCCACGGGATGCCCTTCTTGCATTAGGATCCCTCCTATAGTAAAGTCGGAAGCATCTGTATGGACTTTAAACGCCTTAGCAAAGTCAGGGAGAACAAGGACAGACTCTTTACTTACCGCAGCCTTCAACCCTTCAAAGGTCATTTGCTGTTGAGTTGTCCATTCCCATGACTGGTTTTTCTTCAACAAATCGGTTAGGGTAGCCGTTCGCGCGGAGTATCCCTCAATGAACCGCTTGTAGTAGTTGGCTAGCCCAAGAAACGATCGCAACTGTGACACGTTCTTTGGTGACTCCCAATCTTGGATGGCCCACACCTTCTCTTCATCCATTCGAATTCGTCCATTCCCCACCACATGACCAAGGAAGTGTACTTCCCATGCCGCGAAAGTGCACTTCTCATTTTTAATGTAAAGCTCATTGTCTCGCAAAAGCTTAAACACGGTTTGTAAGTGGTCTACGTGGTCTTCAAGAGTCTCACTATAGACAAGAATGTCGTCCAAGTAGACCACTACAAACTGGTCCAAGAATGGCCGAAAGATCTGATTCATGAGTGTGGAAAAAGTGGTAGGAGCATTGGTTAGCCCAAAGGGCATCACCAACCACTCAAAGGAACCATAGCGGGTAACACAGGTGGTTTTTGCCTCGTCTCCTTCTACTATACGAACTTGATAGTATCCAGAACGCAAGTCCACCTTTATAATCCACTTGGCTCGCCCTAATCTATCAAACAAATCAGGAATGAGAGGAAGGGGGTATCGATTCTTTACCGTAATCTTATTGAGTGCCCGGTAGTCGGTGCACATACGTAATAAACCATCATGCTTCCTCTGGAACAAGACTGGAGTGCCATAAGGAGCCTTTGAAGGTCGCACCTAACCCGCATCTAGTAAACTAACAAGTTGTGTTTTCAACTCTTCGAGCTCGGTGGGTGCCATGCGATAAGGGGTCATAATGGGTGGCTTAGACCCTTGCTCCAACTCTATTTTATGGTCAATTTCTCTCCTTGGAGGAAGTCGTTTAGGCAGCTCGGGAGGCATGACATCCTTGTTTTCTTCAAGGACGTCTTTAATTGTCTGGGGCAGGTCCACCTCTGGAGTATTGGAGGAATTGCTTGTCACCATCGTTGCCAAGTATGTGATTTCCCCCTGCTTGAGGCCCTTCTTGGCTTGCATTACGGATAGGACTTTCCTATCACTTACCTTCGACACGGCAGAAACCATGCACGGGGCCTCCTTCTCAAGTACACACACAGAGTTTAAATATGGCATAGGAACGATTTGTACCTTACGAAGGAAGTCCATGCCCAACACGATCTTGAAGTCATCCATGTGCGCCACTGAGAAGTCCACTGCACCTCTCCATGGACCAAGGCTTATTGGTACATTTTGGGCAACTCCACGTAAAGGCTTGACACTAGTGTTGACGGACTTGAGCCAACCCCCACCATTGGTCATAGAGAGACCAAGCCGTTTAGCTTCCTCCTCGGTGATGAAGTTGTGAGTGACGCCCGTGTCAATCATGACTTGGGCGTGCTGTCCATTTATCTGCACATTTACAAACATCAGTCCTTTACCTCTCATTGCTTGCAGCTCTTGTTTGCCTTTAAGAGCGTTGAGCAATTGTAGAGAACCCATCTGTTCTGCTGGATCATCTACTACTTGTGCCTCTTGTTGCTCGATCATTGCAGCCAACGAACCCAATTTTGGACAATCTTTCGTAGGGTGTGGCCCCTTGCACACGAAGCACCCTCCTTTAGGTGTGAAAGATTGTTTCTTCTCCTCATAGTCCCTTCTAATAGATGGGTTATGATTTCCTTGGCCTCTATCTCTTTCTCCCCTACCTTTATTGGAGTTACTCTTGAAGCTCTTATTTTTAGAAGACTCACTCCTTTGATACTCGGTGAGAGACTCCGCAATTGTAATGGCTTCATCAACGTCTTTCGCCCCTCGCCGCTGCACTTCTTGCTTGGCCCAATTTTGGAGTCCATCCACGAAGTAGAATAGTGCATCTTCTGCCCCTAGGTTAGGTATTTTCAGCAATAACGTAGTGAAATCCCTAACATAGTCGGGGATAGAGGACTTGTGTCTCAACTCCCTCAGTTGCTTGCGTGCCTCATACACCACGTATGAGGCAAATACCCTTTGTCTCTATGATGCAAATACCCTTTTGCATATCCGTATGCTTCCTTCGCCGCCATAAAGTTGCTGTATCCGCATGGTAAAGGGTTGCCGTGTTTACCTTATCTCGCTCATCTACCATCTTGATACACTTAAAGTATCTCTCCATTTACCAAAGGAAATTCTCTACCTCTTGGGCATCCCTCTTGCTCGAGAATTCCTTGGGCTTGGGAGCTTCCACCCTAGGAGCTCCCCTTGGGCCGCCATCGCTAGCCATGACCTTCTTGCACATGGCTACGTCATGGCGCATCTCCTCCAGAATGGTTTCTAAAGAGGTCACTTGAGTTTGCAAGCTTTTGACGGTCTACATGACCGTCGCCTTGAAGGCTTGCTCACTCCCGTAACACCCTTCATTATTTGTAAAATACTCTTGGATGTCCCCTTTAACTTTATCAAGTTCTTCCAATGTATGAGATTCTAAAGCATCAAAATTATGTTCAATACGTGAACCCATTTCAGACATTACCTATTCAAGGATGTTGGACTTTTCCTCCAAAGTGGCAAGAGTGATGGCAGAACGAGTCTTGCTGCATCCCCGCTCCTTCTTCTTGTTCCCATCTCGAGTGGGAGATGGATCACGTCCCCTCTCCATCCCTTGGTGTTCCTTCAGCACATTCTCCTTCATGGTGCTCAACATTATGCCCCACAAACCTCGGCTCTGATACCAACTGTCACGGACGTACGAATTTTCCTCACGACCGTGTGGCACTTAGCTCTCCCTACGCCCTTCGTAGAAGCTAAGTCAGCCTTTCCCCTTGGATAGTGAAGAGAAAGTTGAACACCACAGAAAACACAAGAGAGAATGATGAGAGAAAGGAAACACTAGATTATACTTGAGAGAGAATACAAGTGAATTTGATGCCTCCACCCTTGGGGCTACTCCCCTTTATATACAACTCTACCTTCTAAATGGATGGCTGTGATTCATCTAATCTAATGGCTACAAATAAAGATCTAGAGAATTCTACAAGGATCTCTACAAGTCTACATAATCAAGAGAATTCTAAAATAAAGTGGAATGTTCTAGGGTCCTAGTAAACCTCTAGGCTCCCCTAGAATATTCCAAGACATTTCATGAGGCTCATTACTACTTTATAAGTTTTATAATAATAAATAATTTTTGCTAAATTTATCAAATGTACTCTTTCCATAAATTTTTGAGAATCAACTTAAGGTATAGTATGAAAATGTAATTTTTTTATGAAATTATAAAATATTACTCACATATATATATATATATATATATATATATATTTATTTATTTATTTATTTTTATAACTGAAAAAAAGATAAGATGTCTGACTGGAGATTAAAAAGCTGCATTAAGGAAATTCTACTTGTTTGTACATTGTTAGATTTATTTTCACGGTTGTTATTCTTTTTTTTTTTTTTATAGATTCTATCGTATTTTAGCGAAAATTTTAGATATCTTATTACGGAAAGCCCATAGAAAGCCATAGCGCTGACATCACTCCGTTTGTCCCATTTGTTTTCTGGCTGGGTTCATTGACTTTTTCCTGACTCCGTTTCCCTAATTTTTATATCTGCCGTATCAATTGGGGACATCTCTCCCAATCGCCGCCATGCCAATCAAAAGCGCAGCCGGCACCGCTAAAATGTGACTTATTTATTCGCGGTGAAACGGGACGAGCTGGGCGCTGTAATAGATTTTTGTTAATTACTAAAAAGATGTGAACTTCTTTATTTTATGTTAATTATAGTACACTATTTTCAATTTATCATTTTCAGAAAAAAAAAAAATTTCTTTCAATTTTAGTACGCACCATCTGGGTCGGTGAATTATTATTATTAAATATGGAATTTTCACGTCTTATTGTAGAAACGGAATCGAGCACATGGTTTGGTTTGGCCAAACCTTCAAATTTCTTCAATTTTCTTGTTGGTCCCACGGCATTATTTATAAAATATTTTTAATTACAGGAACAAACGCCATTTTATTATAAAATTATCTGGGTAATTTTCTTTTTTTTTTTTTGTCAGGGCCAGATATATCTATGACCTATTTTTTTTCGATGGCACAAAAAAGGTAAATATGTTTTTTTTTTTAACTAAAACACAGTTAGTAATAATAAGCATGTTAATCTCTCTCCTTAATAAATTCAAACTAACATTCGCTCCAAGAACATTTTAGAATCTGCAAATTCTGATTGGCAAAAAAAATCATATTGAACTTTCCCCTTTAACAAATTCAATTTAATACTCACTCACAAATGATGCTAAAAGCTGCAAATTTTGACTAACAAAGTTGTCTTATTTACAACCGCATTTTTCTATTTGGATTTGCTTAACTTATGTTACCATATAAACACTGCTCTTATGTGTATGAGCATGCTCTTGTTGTCTTCGCCCTCAGTAATTGGAGGAATGTGTTACCGAAGATGGCACGCCCTTTTCCAGCAGACCACGCATGCTTGCAAAGTGATCATTTCATTTGCAATTGCACCATTGTTGTTATATCCCCATATGGCGACCCTTTGTCTTCCCCCAGGGGACGATGCTGTTGATCAGCGCATGGGCCATTCATAGGGATCCGACAAGTTTTCCGCCAGTAAGATTGGAAGGTGTGAGTGTTGAGGCGTGCAAATTGATGCCATTTGGCTTGGGAAGGAGATCGTGCCCTAGGGCTACGGCTGGCCTCGCTAATAGGGTGGTGGTCTTGTCGTCGGCTGCATCAATTCAGTGCATTGAGTGGAAGAGACGTAGACAAGGGGAGCTAGACATGCCCGAAGGGACTGGACCCCTCTAGGCCATTAGAAGCCATGTGCAAAGTCTAGAGAATCTATGATTAAGATATTTGCAGAACTATAAATGTTGTACGTTTGGCACTAAGAAAATTGTAGGGAAGATTGAAGATTCAAATCTCAATTTTATCAAATTATTACAATATTTAAGTTTAAATTCCGATGCACCAAAATAAAATCTTATTGAGAATGCATTGAGAGCTCTATGATCTTTATCTTTTTTTTTTTTTTTTGTGGCGTGATTATTTGTAATCTTTACGGAGGAGTCACTAAGAAGATTTATACTTAGAATTAAAATCTTATTTCCAAAAACAAAAAAGAAAGATTAGGCAACTAAGAATAACTGACATTATGGAGATTCGCCCTACGATCTTTATCGTGGCATGATTAACCAAAAAAGATCTTCCTCTGCTCAACCATGTACAGAAGTCGCAGATTAAAGGAGAATAGGAAGAACCCGTTTGGTCTACATTATAGGACATACATGACCAGAGTCATTTAGAGTGCCAATTCAATGTAAATTTTCCATGCAAACACCAAATGTTGCAGAATCCTTGTCTACAAATGAAACATAGTTGGTAATGTATAAATGAAAACACCAGATGCTATACAATTCACTTCAGAAATGAGAAAATTCTTTTGGACGGTGGTCAATGACACATTAAGACATCCAAGATAATGAATGGTCTATATAGGTCATCTCTTTCAAGTTAGATCACTCAGCTGAGGTCTATAAAATTATGTTGTACAGGCATTTGATTACTGCATTTCGTCACAGCATGAGGTGATCCAGCATTGTGTGCACATGCCTTGACATTGTTGATAAGATACTTCAAGCTCTTGATCTTCCTGTGAGGCCAACGCATGATATTGAGCTCCCTGCATCTCTTTTTCAATATGGTTAAGCCAACTTTCATTTCTTTGGCCGCTTTGCTGATGGGGAAATCAAAGTATTTTTGGATTTCTTCCCACTCTAGCGGAGTTGACCTCTTCCTTCCACTTAACCCCCTTTCCTCTTCCTTCACGACTAAAGTAACACCGGTTGTATTATCACTTTGTTGAACCATCAATGGAACTTCACTTAACTCACTTGTAACAATGCTGAGGCAACGATCACCAGATGGTTCAACATTAATGGCACCGGTGTCGCTCATCAGCTTTGGCACCGGTGCCACAATATCTCCACATAAAGAGGGGAGGGTGTCCAAGTGCCAGAAAATATTGTCGGCAGCTACATCCTCATTGTTGTTGAAATTGATGTTCTGGTCGTCGCAGGGTAATAGGGCCGAATCAAACTGAAAGCAGCTGCCTAATGGAGGAAGTTCTGTAATTCTGAATACGGATCAGCGCAAAAATACAAACAGAATTAGAAATCTGGCCATACCAAAACAAATAAAATAATGCAACCTCAACAGAAATACATATGAACGAATATTCAGCAATACCGAAGTAACTTGTTACTATAATGTAAGTCAAAATCCAAAGCCAAGAATTGCAGTAAGGAAGGTTACTCAAAACAACAGACTTGCAAATCTTTCCACCTCTTTTTTTTGAAAAAAATTTCATTAGGAAATTCATTGTGGCCGAGGGTTAGCTCCCCATTTCCCATAAGCTGTCTCCGCTTTCCCCATTTCCCATAAGCTGTCTCCGCTTCTCCTTCCTGCCTAATATTAGAGCATAATACACTTCTCCTTCCTTCTTCATACTGGCCTCATTAGGAAGAACCCATTTGCATTGAAGTCAACAGAATTGAAATATTGAATTGAAAACTATGAATCTTAATATAAAAATAGTATGATTTTTATTTTAGATGAAAAAACTTACAATCAATATTATGTTTAATAAAAATATTATTTAATTATAATGAATTATTGAATGTTATAATGAGAATAAAGTTGAAAAACTTGTTACAGATGCAACAAAAATATAAAGAACTGATAATAAAAAGTTATAGAAAAAAGTATAAAAGGTATTCTATTTTGTCTATTAAAGAGTAGATGATGAAATTTTTAAAAAAATTATAAAAGCAACTTAATTCGAGCAAATATAAGATATATGGACAATGTTATTCCAAGAAGCTAATAAAGGTAAAAATTTGAAACTTCTTAGGGGTTGCAACTTAAAATTCTTCTCCTCCCAAAACAGTATTTGGACTTCTTTTAAAAGTTATTATGCTTCGTAGTATCAAAAATTTAAATTTTATTTTCAATAAAAATCAAATCTCTATTTACAATAATTTTTTTATCACAAGAATGAATAGTTTGTATATCTTTCTATATAACAAAAAAGATTGTATTTACTTATCAATCATTTAGTTTTGTTCTTATTTCTATGAGAAAGTTGACATAAATAATAAAACTAATACTTAAAAGATGTTTTACACTCAACTTGAAATCACCTCACACTTATTCAAAATAATATTTTAAATAGTTATAATTAAAAATCTATTTAATAAATAAATATAACACAAATCAACTTTTGAAGAAAAAGAATAAAGTATTCCTTCTACTTTTAGTAAACTTCTTGCAATAGGCATTATAGATCCATTTCTTTTTATTTAGAAATTCTATTATATTATAAGCTATTAAAAATTATGATTTCATATTTTATTCATATACTTCATAATATTTTTAAAATATACTTGCCACAATTATTAATTTGTAAAATTTTAATACATTATCATTTCTATATTGCTATTTTTCAACAAGATATCACAACTTTGTCTAAAATAGTTTTATTAGCATAATTATGTATTTAAAATTTTCACTTTAAGCTACCCAAAAAATGAAAAAAAAAAAAAAGCAAATCTTTTATCTTCAAAAGATATACAATAGCTATTTTTGTCATGGTAACAGTAAATACAGTGGCTCCATTTAGTGATTGTCAAGAAATACTTGTACGATTCTATTAACAAAGTATTAATTTTTTTTTTTTTGTAAATAAATTTTTTGGGTTATATTTTTTTATTTATATAAATATCATAATTTTTTTTCTTAAAATTAAAGACTTAGAACGCAAATTTGTTGGGTAGGTTTTTGTTTCTTTAAGACAAAGACAAGAAAGGATGTAATTATTTTAATGTGAAAATCATTTGTTTTATTTAATTTTTCTTGTGTTAAAAAAATACACGTCACGACAATTTTTTCTTTGGGTCCCACATTTTGAAGCAAACAGAGAAAAAGGGAAACATTCTAGATACAACGCAAAGAGCAAAACGAAACAAGTCAAAAAAAAAACACAATAAAAGAAAAAAGGCAATAGCGAATCCTGCGGTGACGCCTTTGCAAAAACCAGATCAAAGGTAGCGGGTCAGTGTCCTCCCCCCCCCCCCCCCAAACCACCCACCTATTAAATGTCCCACGCGCCTATCTCGCTTTTACTGTCTTACGTTACACTTACAAGCGTTTCTATCGCTCCCCCAAAGTTCTCTGTTCCTCCCTTCAAAGCCAAAAATCAAGTAACCTTCTTGATCTCAGCCAACAAATGTCGGAATCCGAGTCCACCATTGCCTCTACTCCGCCGCCGGGCCAGGACTCCGCCGCGGTGGAGCCGCAGTCTCAGCAACATGATCCCAAGAAGCCAATGAGCAGCGGCCCTAGCTTTAGCATTTGGCCGCCTACGCAGCGCACGCGCGACGCCGTTGTCACGCGCCTAATCGAGACCTTATCCACTCCCTCCGTCCTCTCCAAGCGTTACGGCACGATTCCTCAGGAGGAGGCGGACGCCGCCGCCCGCGGCATCGAGGTGGAGGCCTTTGGTGTGGCTAACGCCTCCGCTTCCGCCGAGGACGATGGTCTCGAGATCCTTCAGCTATACTCCAAGGAGATCAGCAAACGAATGCTAGAAACTGTTAAAGCTCGATCCGGCCCGGCCTCCGCAGTCGATAATAGTGCATCGGAGACGGCGAGCCCCGCGGCACCGCCTCCGCCTCCGCCTCCGCCTCCGCCAGCGGGGACAGCTACCGAGGAAGTTTCGGCTTCCGTTGAGACGGAGGCTTGATGTTTTTAGAGCTTATTAACTTCATATGGTATGTTTTAGTTTTTTTTTTTTTTTTTGTTAAAATTTTTATATGGTTTTTCTTATATTGAGATCGGGATGTACTAAATTATGGATTCTCTGAGGAGGACTATATGATTATACCTGTGTAAAATGGTAATCGAGGGTTTCTTTTCTTTATAATTTTTTATCCTTTCATTATATCATTCAGACCTCGGCGGTCTCTATGACATAATATATTTGAATTCGAAATTGAAGTCTCACGAATGGTTTGCTTTTAAGTTGATATGGAATGGACCATCTATGTTTTGTCTACTTTTGTTAAAAATTAGGCCACTCTGTTAGCATGTTGATGGAAAACTAGGGATTCAATATATGAAAATTGCAGAAATAGAGAAATAAGAATTGATTATTTTGGGGAGATCAGTTTTCAATGATTATGTTTTATATTGTTTGAATTTATAAGTTATAGGTATTACATACATATATATATATATATATAGTACTTGATTGGTTATAGATACTAAAGTCATTAATACAAAAATAATAAAAATAAATATTAAATTATATAAATTAATAATAATAATAATTTTCTAATTAAGAAATCCTATCAGATGTACTGTTAAAGTGAAAGTTGGAGTACGCATTCTTCAATGAGGTAAAGCACAGACTAAAAGAGAGTGCCAGAAATTGTGCAGGGGAGCTCAAGTTCATTTGTGTCTGCACTTGGCTTTGGGTTAGGAAATGAAGTTTCATGTATGCATAATGATATATAATTGCATTGAGCGATGTCTGGCAGTCCTTATTAGATGAGCAGTGTATGGAGGTCTGAATTGTATGCCTATTGCACTTCTGATACCCTACAGATTCTTTTATGTATTTCTGAAGCTCATCATCTGTCCTATTAGCGAACAACAAAAAAATAAGAAGAAAATTGTTATCTTTCAGAATGAGTGGGATGATATTATAACTCCAGCTTTATCTGGGCTGGCACTATACAAGCTTTCTGTGATATTGTCACATAGACTAGATATATGCATACATATATAAGTGGATAGATGTGTAATTGCTGTATATACCATACCATGCTCTTATTTAAGGTTCAGTTTAATTCTTCGAGTTTCCATGCTTAATCTCTGTTGTTGGTTATTTGAATTGTATTTCAATACAGTTTGGGGACTACCTTTACCCACACGAATGATTTGGCAATCATGCGGCTGACCTTTATTGAACACTTTCTGCTGTCATGTGGCCTTTAATTCATCTTCCACTCTGTTTTTGGTGTGTTTGTCAATGCATTGTGATTTATACTTTGTAACTCAATTTAACCTGTATCTTCAGATCATCTTTATTTTTTTTGGGTCTTCTGTTGTTGACATGCACCTTTTCGAATCTCCATTATTCAAGCATAAAACTCATAACCAGCACGAATATAAGAATTCCAACTTTTTCATTTTTGTTCAATTCTGTATGCCATGTTTAAGTTTGACCCACATTGCGGCAAACTCCCTACCCTTTTTAGCCCAGAGGCTTAGTTTCATCCACAGGAGTGGCACTAAATGCAGTTCAAATGTGGGAGCTTTTCCTGAGTCTCCATATAAGATAGAATGACAGCACTGGTAAGATTTCCCTTCTAAGGTGAAGAAGAAAGGTTCCTCTGTGTTATCATTCAAATAAACATATTGACTGGAGTGTAGAATACTTTGCGAGGATATCAAACTGTTAATTGCCTGCACCATGATGTCATCCTCTATTTTTTTCACTCAGTGTCTGAGTTCAAAACTTAGGAGTTTGGGTTGCAAGTCAGTTTATAGATCTTGGTGAAGAACATAGGTTTATATTTGCAATAGGCTGGATTAGTTGCAGTTCTGTGTCACTGCTTTAGGCCTAAAACGGTTGTTTGCTCTTCAAAAGCACTTTTTATTTAAGCCTTTTGTTTGGTATGACCAGGTTCTTTTTCTTTTGTTATGTTTTCTTCACCAGAGTGGACTTTTTTCATTTCTGCATTGCCTGATGTTTTTTTCTTGTAACCAATAAGCAGGTGCTAAAGTGATGCTTGGCTGTACACGGATGCAGGCCTTTCTGTTTAGCAGCCATCCTTTTGGCTTCAAATTGCGGTTTGGTTCTCTGCGGTGGTCCCCACTTTTCTTCACTGATCAAGATATTTTATATCAATGTAATGCTAGTTTCAGGGAAAGTGTTTACATACTTGTCTTTCAGGTTGAGACACGTCTTGCGGAGAGTATCTATGGGATATGGTTTTCCCAAATTTAACAAAATTTATCCTGTTCTTCTTTTCCATTTTAGCCTTTTTTTTTTTTATTATTTCCTGCAATTCAATATTAAGTTTTTTAAATGAAAATTTTATTTATGGCGACCAATTCGCCACGACTAGTGTTTAAAATATTCGTACTGGTATCAGAATCAAAGTAAAAGCCTTGTGCCTTTCCTCCTGCTTCTCCTCTTGTCGGGTATTGTGATGACATGAAGCACTTGTAAAGGCTTTGAACTCATTTCAACTTCTCTCGCACCCACACCAGCCCCAGTCCTCGCGCAAATTTTCTCCGAATTAAAAATCGTTCTGCCCTGACTAGGAGAACTGGGTTTTGGGCTCGCATGAAACGAGTTTCTTTTATTGCCTATTGGCCTCCATCAGTGCAGTGGTTCTTTTATTATTCGTGTCGGTGTGGTAGGCTAACGCTCCTCAGTTTGCACGGTGGAAAGTCAAATTTTAGGCACTGTATGTAAGGACTTTCAAGAGGCCTTTGAGCATGTAAGGACGCTACTGGATTTCAATTCAATGCTCTGAGGCTTCTCATTTTGGGCCGCACACTTTGTCTTATACAACTATTTGCTGTCCGTGATATTTGATGGTAGAGATTTGAAAAGGTCCAGTTGGATGGTGAAAAGTTTAATTATGCTTAACAGAACAATTACGTGGACGTTCCTTCTCATTGAAGCAAGTATACAGAATGATTTTAGATAATATACAAAGTATTTTATATTACACCAAGAATATTTTCATACAATATATAAGAGATTTTTTAAAATTAAAAAAAACTTTATAATATTTTACAATATATTATTTATTTATTTATTTATTATATAAAATATTCTGCATATAACATAAAAATATTTTACGTCAATTTATATTCATAAAATTATGTCCGTAAAGAATTTTCCTACCTTCAATTTAACATTTTTAGCATTGAATTAAAGTAAACAAGTCTTGCTAATTTAATAAGCAAGTTGTTACCGTTTCTTGTAACTAGTCACCTGCTGGTGCAAATTTCATTTTTATTTTATTAATTTATTTTAATAAAAAACACTGTAAAAGTATTTTATATATTTAAACTAGATATCATGAAAGTTATGATATTAAAAAAAAAAAAGAAGAAAATCTTAACAATTACCTGATATTTTTTCTACGTAATCAATAATTTTACAACATTAATGCGACATAGATTTTATAAAGTCTATGTATGTGTTGATATGCAGATTACACTAAATAGAGGCCTAATTTTGAGTTTGACTATCCTTAAATCATTAAAAGAAATTTGCCTTTAATTTTCAACATTATATAGCCCAACATAAGAAGGCTTTGGCGTTAAAGAATAAAAGATGACTTACGTATCCTTAAGCCTATCCAGCCCGCCATCTGCTTTACAATAGACAACCAACACTTTTGCAATGTCTTCCTTTAGCCACGAATATACGCTTTAGAGAAATGACGTGGTAAGTGGAAGAGAAGGGGCAGCTACGGTCATCAAATGGAAAGTATGCTACCACTGAAATAGGGAGAAAAAAAATTCTGAATATCTTTAAAAAGGAAAAAAATATCCATTATTGTGATTAAGCCAAATTTTTTTAGAAGGTGTCACCAGATAAACTTAAAAAATGTAATTTTTTTACACTTCAATTGTTAGAAATTAGAACCAAAGTAACCGACCTCCATTGTATTAATACTAAAAGTCAATGCAACGGTAGAAATTAACTAATTTTAATCAATCTTGCTAGTTAGCTGTATCTATATGCAATATTAGTGAAAATCCTAATTAGGGGGCTCCAAATTGTGATTGAAAAAGTTATAAGTGAGTCTCAAACTACCTTTACAAGAGGACGGAACATTTTAAACAATATTCTAGTAGCAAATGAAATTATTATGTCAATAAAGATGAAGAAATAGCTTATAGAAGGATAATTATCAAAATTGGCTTTGAAAAAATATACAATTCTATTGAATGGATTTTTCTAATAGAGATGATAATGTACATAGGTTTTGGGTAATAATAAAGGAAATAGATATAAAAGTATAATTTTACAGTAGTATTATCTATTCTCATTAATTATAACCCAATGTAACAATTCTTGATGGCAAGAAGATTGAGACAAGGGAAACCCTTACACCATTCTTGTTTGTCTAGCAGTTGAGAATGCACTATTTAAAAGGGCTACAAAAGATGGAATTTATTAACAATATGTTGCTAAAAAATGACATTAGGTTCACATATCAATAATTTGCCAATGATACTATTACATTTAGTTAATAAGGAATTACACGAGGATCCTTCAATGTTTTTAATATTGCACAAGTTTAAAAATTAATCTTGTAAAAATTGTCTTGTGTAAGGTTAAGATATGTGAGGAGAAAATACAACAATGGGTTGGTTTTTGAGGTTATAGGGTTAAGTTGTTACCAATGTGATATCTTGGATTTATGTTTGGGAGTGAATCCATCGATTAAAGGTCTATAGAATTCGATAATTAGAACAATGAAGAGTCATCTAGCAAAGTATAAAGTATAGTTTTTGTTAAAATCCAAGTAATTGGTACTTTTGAAATCTTGCTTAAGATTGATAGTCATTTACTTTATGTATTTATTCAAAATAAGGAGAACGGTTGTGATTGACGCAAATGAGGTATAAAAAGTGTGTTGCATGGCTATGTTGAGAAAGTAATATAAATATTCTTTAAGTAAAGGTTATTAGTATTAACGAGACAAAGAACAGTTAACCATTTTAAGCCAAATGAATAAACGAGTAGACTTTACTAATTATTGAAAATAACTTTTTAATTACAATTATATAGATAAATAATGAGAAAAAATATCTTAAAATTTTTTAAATATTTTATGATATTAATAATAAAATTAAAAGTATTTTTTTTTTATTTTTTAACCTAAAAAATTTAACCAATTCGTAAATATTTTGATTAAATAAGGTAAAAGTCACTATGTGAACTTAGTAGTATAGATTTAAAGGAGTTTGTTAGCCAAAAACTATGAGATAAGAGTTACTTATAACCTAATAGTATTGTATATTCCTTTTTTTTTTATACATCAATACAACTTAACATTAAAAAAATCTCAATTTTTTCTTTATCGGAAATTTTTTCCACTTCTCAAATTCACTTCTGCATAACTTCATCGCAAATCACAAGCAATTCAAATTTAGACGTTGGTGATAAGAATGAGACAAAATTAGAGAAAAATAAAGAAGTGTGCGTTCCGATACCTTTGTTCCAAAAAAAGGAAGTCAATTCCTAGGTCAATGTTGTTAGAATTTTTATTGAATAATGTTTTTATTAAAAATTTAATCATTATTTGTTTTGATTAATGAAGAAAAAATTTATATATTATTACATTAATTAAAGACTATAAATTATTTAAATAGTAATATATATGTCTAATTTAAATTTTAAAATTATATATATATATATATATATATATATCTATCTAATTAACTTGTTTTTTTTAATATCTAAGAAAATCTCATTTAAAGTCGCATATGACAAAGATAAAAGAAAAAAAAGAAGAGAAATTGATTATCAAATTAAAACAAATTTTTTAGATTCATTGATAAATTTTAGATTTTACACATTTAAATGTATTATTTATGATATTATTTATATAAAATTATTAAATTTTAAGACAAATTAATGTTTAATAATAATAATATTCTCGAGAAATCTAATATTCATTTGACTTGACCAACTGCGCACTGCTCACTTTTGGGCAATTTATGAAAGAAGGTCAAATTGGAATGCAAAACTTTGGATCTATTGCAACGACGAAAATGAAATGTAATCGCACGGTGCCGAATCTTTTGAATTTGCTTTTAACACAGTTTACAATCGCACTTTTGGGACATTTATTCTTCCTAATCTGTCGAAGTGATGACATTATTGCAAGAGGTATTCCTTTTCGGATGGAGGGTATTAATCTTATACAGTATTACGTGTTAATGTCCTTTGGACGGTCAAAACCTCTCGTCCGATGATCCCCTCCAACTTCTTTCAGTAGGTATGTTGGTGGCGCAAGCTTGCTGCTTTTGAGCTTAATTAATTGAACTTAATTCAGCGCGATGTTGGACTTCGTTTGGGGCGGCCCTCTCTCGACGACTTTTCACTCCCTGTTTAATGAGGTTATAATGTTTGACAAAATAATGCGCGACGGAGAAACTGAGCTCGCCTCAAAAAGTACGATACGGCAAAACTCGCGATTGGTTGCAGATTTGATGTCATCATGGTCGCAACAAAGTCCATGCGCTGTAGGAGATGACCGACACAAATTGTTACGCTGCTTTTATTTGACATTATTGAGTTGTTTGCATTAGGATAGGGACCGATGAAAGAAAGAGCTTATGATACATCACTCTGAAGTCTAGAAATACCAGCCAAAAGGGTGTCCCGTTTAGCTGGAATTCACAGGAAATTATTATATAAGGGCTAACAAATTACATCTATAGTTTATATCTCAACCATCGGGACACAATCTCCACAGTATTTCTTTAATTTAAAAAAAAAGAAGAAGAAGTTTATTATGAGTATTTAATCATCGTATCTATAAATTGAAGTTATAAATCACCCCCTTTTTGTTTTTTTTTTTTTTTTTTTCATCATTTAACCTCCTCGTCAAGAAGACTTACTACTACTTAAATACTTTGGCCTGAAAATACAGCCCGCGTCCGTCTGTAAGGAAGAAAGAACGAATCAAGGAAGACTGTGATTCTCATTCAATGACCAGGGCCTCTTTTGCTAGGTCCAGATGCGAGTTTAAACATCCAGCTTCTAATTACTGAAGAACGACTGCTCCAATTGTTTTCAGCAGACGAGGCTATGTCACTTGATTCACCTCCATTCACTTGTCCGCATCCCGCAATAACAGCTCCAGCTGTAGAACGAAGAGCTCTGGAATGGACGGCACTAATATGCAAGGACACCATCATGACCGTTAAAACTAACACAAACGAAGGACGTCCCCTCATTGATATCGTCAGTTTCAATGAGCTCATTAATTTGATTTGCTCTGGGAGACTCGCAGAAGGCAGTAGTTGCTGGTCCGTGCTAAGCTGGTCTAGACGCATATTAATTTATACTAAAAATTTAGAGGTTAGGGACGGTAAGTGAAAGGGTTGGTGTAGTGGGGTCATTACAAGATTATTTGACTTTGGAATGTGGCAAGCTTTTTTGTTTTTTAAATTCCCCTCACCGTTTCTTTTTGGTGTTTTTCCTTGGGAGACGAAGTTCGTAGTTGGGAACGCTTAGAAATTAGTGGCACAACCAAGCTTTTTAGTACATGTTATCCATCTTTTACTTTGAAAATGTTGGTGCTGTTTCAGATTGACTTTGTACAAGCCCAAGTACGTTAGTCAAAGAATGTAAGCAAGAAACCGGACTGCGTTACATCTGTTTATGCAAGTGTCATAAATGGAGTTGTTTTTGCATGGTTTCACACGCATTTTGAAGCTGATCCCAAGCGTGTCTGTTCATCTGTATGACGACGCGGTGCCCCCTTTTACAGGCTTTTCTTGTGAAACACGAACACCCTCTCCACTTAGGTGAGGACACTTGTGCCCTATGCAACGTGTCCCTGTCCAAAAAGTTCTCCCTTCCTCTCAAATGCATGCGAGACGGTGGGGTTGACAGGAGTGGGGAAGGGGCAGGAGACCAAGGAAAAATCAATATTTTCCTCTATTCCTGGAAACTCAATATCATGCATCGTTCATCACGGCATGCACGTCAGACATTGGAAACTCCTTCGGCCTATTTTGGCTAACACTGGTAACCAATAGATCAGCTGGTTAGCTGCACCTCCTGATATTCTCTTTCCTTTTGTAAGGTTCTTGTTCAGGTTCCGAATTCCCTGCTGGGGCCTTTTATGTTGAATAAAAACATCTCCTAGCTGCTGCTTAAAATGATAGTTATGAGGGTTTGTGCGTCGGGAAAACACAGTTTTAAAAAGAGCTAGCAAAATAATTCAAAATTTGTGTTTCTGTCTTAGCCACGGTTTCTTCAGCCCAACGCAACTTCCACCACAATATTGAATGGGCGCTAGGAAGCACTACAAGAGGCTTACTTTGGCGGTAGAGCTGGCCTCGCAAGAACCACAAAATAAAATAAAATAAAATAAAGAACAGAACTCATCATCGAATAAATAAATAAATATATATATATAAAATAAAGTTTAACCGATTTAACCAATAATGGAACTAATTAAATTATATTTAAAATTTAAAATTAATATAAATTATATAATAATATTAATGTGTAGAATATAATAGTATAGGAAATATAAGTGTTATGTATATTTTAATATTATATTTGAAGAATTTAATTATTAAAATTTATAATTTAATATAACATTAAAAAATCAATTAATATAATGTATTAATGAAAATAAGGAATTAAAATCAAATTAATTAAGTAAAAAGTATATTGTAACTTATACTTTCAAGTAAATTTGTGTTTTTCAAAAGATTTAATATAAAAAGTGCAGTCTAAATTAGAAGAATAATTACAAACTACAAAGCAAATTATTTTTAAGAAACAAAAAAAAGAAAAAAAAACAAATATAAAATAAATATATGACGGCCACAAATTTAACGTTTTGTAGTGGTAAAGTGCTTTTTGGGCCTCCCCTGGCTCCTGCTTGGAGGCTCCTGGCAGCCGAAAAGGGGCAAAATGCCTCAAATTAATAGTCGTAAACCAAAGGTTCAATTCCAATTACGGGCTACACTTTCAAATGCAAATTTCTTAATCTCGACAAACCGGTAGTGACAGCTTTTTGAACAGACTAAACAGATGGAGATTTAGTCGAAGCCCAAGATAGATAGTACCTGCACACACAGCCAACCAACCAAAAATAAAATAAAATAAAATAAAATAAAATGCGTTTTAATTGTCTGCAAAACAAGAATAATGGGACTGGTTATCATATCATTTGATTTATAAAACATTATGTGCACCCCCTCGTGTCATTATTTTTAATCGGGATCATCAATTTGAGCTCTCATCTTTCTTTTTGTCACCCGTGACACCCTTCTTTTCCTTCTCTCTCTCTCTCTCTCTCTTTTTTTTTTTTTTTTTTTGGGGGGGGGGGGTGGGGGAGTCGCTTTGAGCCTCTCGAAAACCCTTCAGCATTTGGCCAAAGGTTTTAGTTGGCGTACAATTGTCCGCAAGTACGCATGGGACAATTTCTTAAATTCAAACCCTCCAGTCTCCTTACCCCAAACCATTTATTCTACGGCATCTCAAGCGGTGTCTGTATATTGAGTATGTCGCGATTTAATTCAATGTTTCTTTTTTGGTACAAGGAATTTAATTAATTGATGAATAATTAAAATTTTATGTTTTCTTTATAAAATTTTGTTGGTGAATAATTAATGTTATCCATCTAGATATTGCAGAGTGCTTTATGCGCTAAAACTCAAATTTCATACTCACAAAACCGATCATTCCTTCTTGCATATTACACCAACGCGACTAAAACTGACAATGAAAAATAATAAGATCACTACATCTCCGATTCTTTTATGTTTACTTCCTCTGCGAGGAACCTTTTTAATACGATTTACGTTTAAGTTGAGTCTAATTAACTACCCATCAAATGTGCGCCAAAAGAAATAATTTAAGTACGAGTCAATTGAAAAAAAATAAAATAAAATAAAATAAATTTATATGACTTAAAATCTTCGATTTGTTATATTTAAAAATATATATCTGTATGTAAATATATATTACTAAAATTTTTAGAGAATTCAAAATTTTACTTATATTAGTGCTTCTTATAAATTTATAATTTTAAAACATTAAAATATTTTATAATTATAAAATTTTTATTACTGTTGAAATGAAATTTTATAAATTAATTAATATAAATTTAATTACAATCAAATAAAAATTCTATTAATTCATAAAAGATTACTTAAATTGTAATTGAATTTTTATAACTATAAAATTTTTGAACAAAAAAAAAATAAAACACAAAAAGGGAGAAAAAATCATTCTTAAATTCTCCTTTTGAAGAAATAGAAAAGAAAAAAAGGTCTTTCAAATTCAACTATTTTTCTTAAATAGAGAAAAAAAAATTGCATTTTAGGTTTCTTCCAAATAAAATAAAAGAAAAGGAACTGTTTCAAAATCCTTTTTTATTTTCTTAAAAGAAAGTGGAATTTTTTAAAGCAAAGAAAATCTTAAGATTAAATTAATTTAATATTTTAAAATCTAATTAACTATAAAAGAACATAACTCAAATTAGATTTGTAGAGAAAATATTATTTCAAATTTTTTTAAGAATCATGTTTAATATTTAAGTGTCTTTTTATATTATTTAAATAAAATTAAATAAAAAAAATTTGTTCATAAATACAATTAAATCTATCAAATATAAAATTATAAATAAATTATTCTCCAAAATAAACATAGCACGCAAGTAGATATAATGAGTGTCTTGTAGCCATAGCATTATTATGGGATAGAAAGAGAGTCCCTCCCTCCAGTGGACCTGATCCCAATTCTGAGCCAGTCCAAAAGTGAACCGAGATCAAAGAAACATTTAAAGCCATTATATTTATTTATCATAAAATAATAATTTAGACGAAATACTTTCCCGTTACTATTTATATTATCATACTATTTATTTATTTATCAAAGAAACGGTTCAGCCATACTTTCCCGTTACTCTAACAAGAATAAGATATTTAGACGAAATAATGATAAATATTACCCCCCCCAAAAAAAAAAAACTATTTATTTATCATAAAATAATAATTTTTAAAACCATAAATATATATTTTTTTATTTAAAAAAAAAAAAGGAGGAGAAGAAGAAGAAGAAGAAGAAGCAGAAAAACATCAGACGAGGGGAGAAACAGGCGATGACGTGATGATGATACCCCGAAACATAGAGACAAAAACATACCCGGCCGAAGTGATCCCAGTAACATGCCAATCCAAACAAAAAGGAAGGACAGTCTCGTCAAATTACTCACGCAGATTGGGAATAAATGAAAATAAATTATTTATTGAATAAATAAATAAATAAATAAATAAAATGAATGAGTGAGATGACAATCAAAACTCGCATTCATTTCTTAATTTCTATCCTTGTCGTCTTCGAAAAGCACCCAATCTCGGGTCCCCATTACTCACCCAACCACCACCACCCCCACGCCCACCACCCCCAACCCCTACCCGCGTCCTTATTTGGCCTCTCCTTCTAGCCTCTGTCTGTCTTTGTGTCCTTCTCTTGATTTAATTCCTCCCCCTCCCCCTCCCCCTTCCCAAATGAAACGCCCACTTATCTTACAGGATCAGAACCGAGATGCGCCGGTCGCCGGAGAGGATATTAAGATGAAGAAAGTGAAGCACCAGGAGGAGGAGGAGGAGGAGGAGGAGGAAGAGGAAGAGGAAGAGGAAAAAGAGGGAGTTGGGGTCGTTGATTCTGGAACCGGGTTTGTGAATTTGGACGAGAACTTGCTCTTCGAGGTGTTGAAGCATGTGGATGCGAGGACGCTTGGCAAGGCCGCCTGCGTGAGCAAGCAGTGGCACCGGACCGTCCAGGACGAGAGGCTTTGGGAGCTGATCTGCACCAAGCACTGGGCTAACATCGGCTGCGGCAACCAGCAGCTTAGATCTGTAGTCCTTGCTCTTGGTGGGTTTCGCCTTCTCCACTCTCAGTCCTTGTGGCCTCTGTCTAAGCCCCAACCGACTTCCAAGCCTTCTTCTTCGTCGTCTTCATCTTGGATTCCTCCTCCGATGATCGGCGCGAAGCCGCCGTCAAGATGGGGAAAGGACGAGGTCCATCTATCCTTGTCTCTGCTTTCGATTCGGTACTATGAGAAGATGAATTTCAGCAGCAGAGGCAGGCGAAGTTAGATCTAAATAATTATGAAATTAACACATAATTAATAACAATATATGGCTAGGTTTCTGTTAACCTTTGTGAGTGTTGGGGTTTTATCTTTTTTTCCTTTTCTATCTAAATTTTCCCTGGGATTTTGTTTCTAGTGTTTTCTTTTCTTTTTTTATTTTTTTTGGGGGGGGGGTCTTTTCTAATTCTATTTTCCTTCATTGGCTTGTTGTACTGGATATGGTTTTTTTTGGCTAATTAGAGCTGTAATCTGTTACTTCTATTGCAAATGAAGTGATTGTGATTACCAATTCTCGTTAGAAATCTTTGTTTGGATAGGAAGAAAATGGGGAATGAAAGATGAAAGAACGTTTTTGAGTGGTTCAAAGGGTAATGTATGATTGGAGGGAATAGGCACGAAATAGACACAGCCAAAAGGTTGCAGTTGTGATAAAATGTCCGCTACCGTCCACGCTTTCTGGCAATTTCAACATGAGAGACTTGATGGAGGGCCCCGACTAGTTGCAACGAGACAGAGAGATTGGTTTTTGTTGAAGATTAGATTAGATTAGATCTGTTATAAAGGCCAAAGTCCCTGGAATCATTCCACGTTGTCGTATTGGCAGTCGTTTTCCTTTTAGAGATGCCAAAGCAAGGTGGGCCAAAGTAGGCGTAGCTTGACTTTTGTGTGAAATTAAACCTATGCACATGCTCTCTCTTTTTTCCTTTTTTTTTTTTTGTTTTAAAAAAAAAAATCTTTTTCTGTTTTTGTTGTCTGCACTCGACGTGTATACTTGGGAACTTCGTATTTTCATGTTCTGCCAAAAGGGTTCTGCGTAATTTGTTCTGGTTTTACTTGTGTGTCACTGGGGTTCGCCATGTGGTGCCGTTGTCTGTAAACCTGCGGTTGACCTTCCCCCCAATTGCAAGGCAAGACTCTGGCTGGCTTACCGTCCAGTTGGATTATAAATTTTCTCCGGGCACGCTAATATTTGTTTCTGCGCAACATTCTTTCAACGCACCACAGAAATGAGAAACAAAAGAATTTCCAATAATGTCGCCAATACAAATTCCTTTTGTGTTTGTTATTTAAAGCAAAAAGCAAGCGCAACACTATTGGACCATTATTTCTGACGTCTTTTTTTCTCTCCCTCTTCCTTCCAACCAATTTCTATCTCTTCTTCTTCTTTTTTTTTTTTTTTGTTTTTTCATTGCCATTTTCTATTTCTTGTTCCCCTCTTTTCACCTCATTGTTTGTTTGTTTTTTTTGTTCTTTGTTGTTGAAAATTGGAATGTTAAATGTTCCGAAGTTTCTTGTTGACTCACAAACACGGTTTGCGGAATTTAGGGATGATGTTATAAATAAGAGGAATTGTTTATGAATGCAAATGGATGCAAAATAATTTTATATTATATATACATTATTTTTTTTTTTTTTACTATGTGAATAATCTTTTTTATAATGTACATGCTATTAATGGTAACTATTTTACTATAAATTTTTTTATATGTTGTATAACATATTATTAATGTAGTATAAAATTATTTTGCATTCATGAAATTTTGCATCCATATAAATAATAATTGATACAGATATTATTTTAACCAATCAAATTATAAGATATCCATATAATAAGGTTTGTTAGTTGCCAAATATATTTTCAGCTTTATAATGTAAATTATTTTAAAAATTTTAATCCCTTAAAATTGAACAAAACAAACACCCATGCCCAATGCGCGATCCCACTGCAAGCAGCCGGTTCAATTGGACAAATTGGATATTTGTGAAATTAATTGTGACTCGCAGGTTTAGCTGGGGTTTGAGGAGACATCCTAAAATAATATAAAATTTAAATCTTTAAATTAAAAAAAATATTAATTTCGGAACTGCAAGATCTCAGAAAAGGATGCTTAATGTTCCACACAATAATCTACATCGCAATAGACCTTTCAATTATCCCTAGGAAAAAAATAAAATAAAATAAAAAAATAAATAAAACCACAGTAGAGTTTCGCTACTTGATCAACCATACCTAATTGACTAAACAATTTTATTTATCAATTAGTTTTAGTCTTACCCATAAGCAAATAACAATTCTAAATAAAATTTACCAAACACTTTTATATCTATTGGTAAATATAAAAAAAAAAAAACCTAATAGATTAATATAATTAAAACAAACACCTTCAAATTAGTTGTCATGAATAGAAGAAAAATAATATCTAACCCTTAATTCAACTGGATTAATTACTAATTCATAAGTTGAACTAGTGAGAAGACCTAATAACTCATTTTTATGTGTGGATCGATGTTTTTAATAACTCGGTTAACAGCACAAGATTTTAATTCAAGGGTTCCCATATTCTTTTGGTCCCTCGATGACTAAGCATCTAATTTCAAGTCTGCTGGGCTCTTGGTTGTTTTGCCCCTTTTAAGCTACTGGCTATTCTTGTCGGTTTCATACTATGTTCATTTCATATTAAAAAAAAAATAATAACAATAACAGTACATCGTGCATTATTCTTGTGATAAAATAAAAATCCTCTCTGTGTTTTTCTTATTTAAGTCTTATTACAGGGAGGGAGGGAGGGAGGGGGGTCAGCAACCCCTAGGGAGCGAGGCAAGCGAGGAAGAAAAAAAAATTCCTTTTCATACTGAAGGGAGAGAGCAGAGAAGAGAAGAGAAGAGAAGAGAAGAGAGAAAAAAACAAAAAAAAATTCTATTCAAGGCCTTGGCCTATAGCTGCGTGGGCCTACAAAACTTTTTATCTCCCCCGGTGCAGCCGTACAGGTATAATACAATTGCTTAATAACCGCTAATATAGACCATGGGCCGATGTGGTCTAAAGTTGAGCAGATCGGGCGGGCTAGTCAACATTATAGATATTGAATCATTGGGCCTGACACCAAATCTGGGCTGATTCTGGTTATGAAAGAGTTAGAATAATTAATTACAAAAAAACAAAAAGAAAAAAGAAAAAACTTTTTTATTTTAATATTTTTATTATGAAATCAATTTTGAAATATTCGCAAAAGCTAGTCAGGAGGTATCATTATTTCCGAAGTAACAAATGGCAGGGCTAATCGAAAATTACCGGTGACGACAAAGCGCAATTGTTCCCAATAATCCACACCAAGGCTTTGGGGCGGGCAGGGCGAGACAACGGATACTACTACGCTACCCTGCTCCTGCTCCTGCTCGGAAGGACCCGATCGCAAATCAGTTGGAAAAAAAAAAACAAAAAGAAAAAAAATGGGAAGCCCGGACACGGGAATAAATGACGACTCAGCCACCATATCGGACGACTCGAACACGAAGACGGACTCCGACTCCGAAACTGAAACGGACGAGGACTCCGCCGTTCCTCCCGCTTCTCGTGGCCAGGCCCCTTTCCAAGTGGGCGAAAAGGTCCTCGCTGTTCACACTAAACAAATTTATGAAGCCAAGGTTACTCTCTCTCTCTCTCTCTCTCTCTCTCTCTCTCAATCTTTTCTTTCTTTCCTTTAGCTTTTTAGAGGAGAAATTTCTTAATTAAAAGGAGAGAATTTTAGAAAGGAGGAGCTTTTGTTAAGAAAGCAGAGACTTTCTGAGTGGCAATGATTTATTGATTTTTAGAGGACGTTGAATATGATCAAGTTAATTATTCATCCAAAGAGGACCCAAAAAAAAAAGAAAAGAAAAGAAAAGAAAAAGAAAAACAGCTTGATCGATTTTCTTTGATATTGGTCATCTGGATGCGGCTATTTCCGCGTATGTGTCAGTCCAAAGATTGTGGCTTTTTGTTTTTCTTTTTTAAATTCATGGTCCTTCTACCTTGGAGGAGTTGGCAAATTTGGCAATGCCATAGCCTGGCCTCTTAGTGTTATTGATGCGCATTTTGAATTTCCATTTCAAATTTACTGCAAATTTCCACGACTTCATTTGATGGTACAAATTTGTTTATATTACCGCGATGCTGCCGGGAGTTCTGCCCCGCATGTCCAAATATTTGCAAGAAGAAAATCTTTATGTTTTCACTTATGTTTTACATTTACCATTTCTACATTTCAAGTCGGTACTAATGAAGTTTATGGGATTTCCTCAACATTCGGTGTGTCAATGTTTCAGCTGCATGATATGAACGGCTAATGAGACTGATGGGAGGAAGATAATACTTTCTTTTTTTGTTCCCTTAATTTCTTTTTGACATGAAGTTGTGCCATTTTAAAGAGCTATTGTCTATTGTTATTGACTCTATCAGCATCTGCAACTCCTGGTAGTTTTGAGTTTTATCAACTACTTCTTGTTCAGTGGCCCTCATTTATATGTTTTTTGTTTGGCAAGGTGTTACAAATTGAATATCGATTCAAGGACTGGCGGTACTTTGTTCATTATGCAGTAAGTATCAACTTTTATCACTTTTTTTTTTTTTCGTTCTTGCTGCTGGTTTACCAAATCATCACCTCCTATTTTTTTTGTTTAATTTCGTACCAATTTACCATTTCAGCAATTAGACTTGAGAATGCTTTTTCATTTTTATCTATTACCCCAATTTTTTTACAATCTAAATGCTCTTCATCATTTTGTTCTGATTCTACTTTTTTCTGTCTCTTTGCAGGGGTGGAACAAAAGGTTGGTTCCTTCTTTCATTAAAGTGAAGTTGAACCATATTTGGCTATTTGAGGAAGGCAGTGGTTGTTGGAACTATGGATGTCCATTTTGTTTATTTATTTTACTTTTCGCACCTGTCCAACATACATTGCTTTATGTTGTTATGTAATGATCTCTCTCATGTTTCTGTGTAGAGTTGAGGGGATCCATTATTGAAATATGTTATAAAAGAAATGTGGAAAAATCACTTCAATAATCAGATTAACTTCTTCTCTTTGCTAATCTATTGCTGAATGTTTTTTGGTTTAGTTGTAAATATTATTGAATTTGGACCTGGATTTTTGAACAGTTGGGATGAATGGGTTGGACAGGATCGTTTGTTGAAGTTTAATGAAGAGAATGTGCAGAAACAGCAGGCCCTCAAGCAAAAGGCAGACTTGGAGAAAAACACAAAGGCAGGGGCATCACACATTAAACCAAAAAGTTCTGGCGGTTAGAATCATTCACATGCTTAACATTTATCTTACATATTCATGTTATAGGTGATGGCATGCTGATATTGTGCATTTACTTAAGAATAAGCTCATTTCATTGAAGAAAAAGAAACAGGAACCGTTGTATCTTACAGAAGTCAAGATTTATTCATGTCAAAATACTGACTATAGTTTGGATGTGACTGCTGATGGATGTGGGCATATATTTATTGAACATCTCTTTTCTGGTTGTTCTACTTTGAGATTGCTTTTTCTTGAACCACTTTGGGAATATATGTGCAGTCATGAGGGGCAAGAAGCGGAGAAAGGACTCGTTCAATAAGGTACAATCTTGTTATTATTTGAAGTCTCAGTATAAGCATATATGTGTCAGACATAAAATCCAAGCCGTGAAATATTTATCATAACCAGTTATCTTTTTTCCTTCATCTTTTCAACAGTTTTCTGAGTGGTTTTCCTTTGATGCTTTCGTGACTTACTTTTTCATTTTCTATTTCTTCGACCACTAGGAAAAAGGTGATTTACCTTGGGAAAAGCTTATCAGCCTGCACATTCCTGCAACACTGAAGAAGCAACTTGTTGATGATTGTGAGTTTGTCACTCATCTGGGCAAGGTAATGATATTGTGTTTTTGTATTTATTTTCAGTTTCTCAAATTAGACTGTGCCTTTCTTTTTTATTTTTTTTGGCTGAAACAGCACTGGCGTTGTTTTCCAGTGTTTGTACAGATAGAATTATGTTTCCATTCCCATGAATGTTTTGCCTTTTGCCTTCATTATCCGTAGCAATGGAGTGTTACTCATAAATTGTCTACCTTCTGTGGATATTTTCCTTTGGCATTATTATCTATATTAATGTCTCTTTTAGTTATCTTAATCTGTTCAGTTATATAAAATTAAGTAGCAATTGTGAATAGCATTGTAGTTCTTTGAGCTCAAGTTTAATAACTAAGTAGGCACACAAAGAGGTCAATATGTACAGCTTTTAATGAGTGCATCCTTTCTCCTTGCTACTCACACCTGGATTGCTGCTATTCTAAACCAATTATAATGTTCTTGCAGTATCAGTTGTACCCAGCTATCTGTGAAGTTTGGTTTTTGTATAGGAATTGGCTTGTGCTTCCATTAATAACAAATAATATGGTTTTGATTGCATACTATCCTGCAGCTTGTCAAACTTCCTCGCACCCCTAATGTGGATGGCATATTGAAGAAGTATCTTTATTATAGGTCAAAGAAAGATGGATCGTAAGTTTACACCCTTCATCTTTGTGAACCTATTCTAGCTTTCCTTCAGGAGGCTACTGATTGCAGATTTAGAATCCTTAAATGTGATATTCCTTCTTTGTCAGATCAAGCTGAAATGGTAACTCCCACTGCCCTTATTGCCATTATTGTTTGGATCTACTATTCCCTTAATTGCCTAAGTCCTTTCCTCTTAATTTCCTTGGTCTTACTCTCACCCCATCCCCACCCCTTCTCTGCCCCCATCCCAACCAATTCCCCCACACCTAGCACTAAATTGCACCATCAGAAGTTATTGGATTACTAATTAGTAAACATTAAACAAGTAAAAAAAAAAAAAAAAGTCAACTTGGTTTTGTACAAGTGACCTTGCACACTCGTTAACTTAAGCAGGAGAAGATTGGACTGCTTTTGATTTGTAAATGCCTAAATTTTTTGTTATTATTGATTGCAATCTAGAAAGTTGAAGGCAGCCTTAACTTCTTTATTATTATTTTTAAGTTCTTATGCTTTGAGGTATGCTGATGTAGGAGTGCTGAATCAGTTGGAGAAATTCTGAATGGCTTACGTTGTTATTTTGACAAAGCATTGCCAGTGATGCTTCTATACAAGAGTGAACGCAAACAGTATGTTGATGCAATTAAAGATAATAATTCTCCGTCAGAAGTATATGGAGCTGAGCATCTATTACGCCTCTTTGGTATGTTCATCCTCTGGTGCTATGAAAAAATTCCATATTGAAATGCTGTGTTATGCTTTCTTTCTCTTTTGAAAAACTGAGCTAAATTTCAACTTTGATGTGTATTTGATGCAGCATCTAGTTGTTTATAGTATTTTTAGGATATTTTTAAATGGTGCACTTTTATGAGTACTGCAACTAAGTTTTTGTAAAAATTAGAGAACAATAGTGAGATCTGTGATGGTCGGCCTAGCACTGATATTCAAGGAACATACAGACTTTAATGGCACTGCTGTTCCTAGTTAACTTGGTTAACCCTGTTGTTCTTGAGACGGTGATGATACCATGGTGTATCTTTAGGCAATGCCATTATTGTCCTTTTTCCTTTTTCCTTTTTCAGATACTCCTATTCATTGGCTTTAGAGAGTAGGAATGGGGGATTTTAGGTCTCTGACTGCAGATAGGTGATTTTTGTGTACTTATGTATAGATGAGACTTTGACATGGAGGCAAGCCCTTGTGGGCAAATTTCAAGCACTTTTATCTTATGCATAAACCATAAAATTTTCATCACTGGGACAAAGTTTTGACAAGTGCTGCTGAGTTGATGCCATGCTATCCTGTTGGATTAGATTTAAAGCTACACGCTATTTACAATATCTTGAATATTATGGTTTACCTCATGGAAATAGCTTCTGTTGTGTTATGTTAAGCAAGTGAAGTGGTAGCTATTTCAAAATAGGGTGTTCATATTCTCTTTCTGTTATATCTGCAGTTAAGTTGCCTGAGTTAATAGCTCATGCAAACATTGAAGAAGAAACACTGACAGAGTTGCAGCAAAAATTGGTTGACTTTCTCAAGTATGAATTCTTCTCATTACAAGCTCTGCATTGTTAGCTCTTTTGTGGGAACTTGTTTGCTTTAATCACTGGCTGTATGTGGTTTGGGTGGTAAGGGTAACTGCTGGGTGAAATGGTACAATTCCTGGCTTTCAGCCTCCAAGGCAAAGGTTTGCATTCTGAGAGTTTCCATTTGATGCAGAAATGCCATAAGATAGGGCTATTTGCAAGTCCTCAATTGAGGATTACATGTTAGTAGAATGCTACTTGATGGCAAATTTTGATTTGCATCATCTTTTGTTTTGTTTTGTTTTTTGTTTATTTTTTTTTGAAAATTAAGTATGTTTGTTAATATGTAACAAGATTACAGAACTGCTAATCAAGTTATCACACTCCTAGGAATGTGCACAGGATATGCCAGGTTATTGTGTCATCTTGCACAAGATATTGGTTGTTGTTGAACGCATAGGATAGCTGAATGGGAAGTCCAACATAGGCTTTGTGTGCCATGTTGATCTGCAATCCATGCTGGCATTTTCAAATAGTTAACATGAGTGGTTATTATGTTATTCCAGTGTATGGTCATTGGGCAGTTGTGTGTTTTGTGACTTTAAACAGACTTTAGGCCAACTTCTTGTCACTGATAATCCCTCTAGATTGATGTTGTGTGCATTTTTGAGTGAATGCATTCTTAAAAATTGGTACAACTTTTCAGACCATATTTTGTATGCCAGGATAGCTTTCTTCAGGATATTAAACCTTGTCATGCGATTGTAAAGCAATTTACTGATTTTAGAGTAACATTCTTTTGATGCATTTGCCCGCTGTTTATGCAGGTTTCTACAGAAGAACCAGAACACATTTTTCCTCTCGACCTACCATGTATCGGAAGACACTGAGACCAGCACCAATAGATGACTAGGTTGGGATATACGGGCAACGGTTTGCACATAATTCATCCTAGGACTACGGCTGTAAGTAGATGTCTTTGAACAATCTTAATCTATGCCGGCATGCCATTTTGTTGCCCTGCTCAACTTTTCCATGTTACCACACACGATTTTTCCCTGGATTTTGGAACTTAAAATTGCTAACTAACAAGTTTTTATGATCTTTCGAGTTTTTTTTTTTTTTTTGGCCCACTTGTTCCAATTTGGAGGTTTTTACTCGTTAAGGCATGCTTTGTGGAAGGTTTTCGCTGCACTGTTGTTTGATTGAAGTTCAACCATTGGTACATAGGTGCCCACACTTCAAATTGTGAAATGATATATCGTAAATTTCCAGTAGATTAATGGGAAAGGACTCGTTGATCAGACTTTGGTAGTCGGAGCTCAAACCGAGCCAAGCCAAGTTTTGACTTATTTAAACCGTAAGCTGTTTAATCAATGAGCCAAAAAATGAGGCTGTGTCATATAAACTAACAAGCTTAGGTTTGTTTAATTAGATTATACTGCTTTAATAAATGAGCTAAGCATGTGTGAGCTCTTTATGAATGGTTCGATTTATTACTTCATGATATTAATGTAAATAATTAAAATTATACAAATCTAAAGCTACAAATAGAATTAAAATGACCAGAAAACTTGTGCGTGAAAATTATACAAAAAAATGTTTGATTTTTGAGTATACACTGACAAGCATATAAGATATAATTTAAAACCAAAAGTTTACTTTTCCTACTGGAGAGAGGTTGCAAAGGAAGTCCTGCATCAAAATATGAGTAAACAGTGTGCGGTCACTAGTCCTGTAACTTTTTTTCTCTCTCTCTTTTTTTTTTTATTTTTGTTTTTTGCAAAAAAAAAAAAAAATCCAAATCTACTACATCAGAAACAAGATATACTGTATTTTTTCCAAAATTGCATTGCATTCTTTAAAATGTAATTTTTTTTTTTTTTAAAAAAAAAGCTGTGCGACATGTTCCCGTTATATCACCAGATCCATAAATCCTTGAGTCCCAACAAAGGAAGTGCGTGGTCGGCCTGTTCTCACGTTCTCTACGAATCAATAGCCTTCCTGGGAGCCATGAGGCATTCAACGCGTTAAAGAGTCCCTGACTCAGGAATTCTCATCTATGTCGCCGTCCAAATGCGACCGATAATCATACCAATAAAAGAGTGTCTATGCCCAAAACCATCAATCCCCCCCTCCCCCACACCCCCACAAACGGGCATTCCGGTGTATAAATTTTTAAATATTTATCTCACAGCACCCGGCAAATCCGATCGCACCAATTTGTAAGTCCTTTTACAAGGGAAAAGATAAAAATACGGAATCAAGTATTCACTCAATGGCATGGAATAATCTTTAGATGATGGGGGGCGATTGATTTGGAAGAAATTGCGAAAGTTATGGCTGGCAAAGGGGCATTTCGTACCACATAATCAACCTCAGAATATGTGGTGTATGTCAGCATCTACTTAATTATTGTTTTTATTTATTTATTTTCCAAGCGCATGAAACCAATTTCACATTTATGAATTGCTGGAGCCCACGGGTAGATCAGATCTAAGGAAATGTTTGGCCCACTGCCCCACACACCCTACGTAAATTCCGCCTAGGCAAACGGATAGCACAATTGCCAAGTCAGTAGGGACAGCCCATCGATTGATAGGGCACCTAGTTTGAAATTCTCGGTTTCACGTATGTGTGGCATCGGACAAAAATGCAGCGGATTACTTTATCCGCCGCCTTGCCTAAGGGTCCCGCGAGAAGATTGATGTGATCCAATTAAAAAGTTTCAGTCAAAGTTATAGAAGACCCTATTGTCACGTACGTAGAATTTTTCTCATTCGGCCGACACTTAGTTTTTCCTACAACTTCTTAAAAGTTAAGTAAGCCTTTCCAATAATTAAGAGAATTTTAAAATAAAATAAAATATTATAAGATTTTACTAAGTCTCTTCATCCTTCAAGATTTTATTAAAATCTTTTATAACATTCCAAGACGTTCCGCTATGGTCATTTTTTCTTGTATCAAAGAATTAGAGGAACAATGGTTAGGCAGCCGGCAACACGTTTTTTTCCATCTTCCATTTATGTTCATTTTTAAATCACTACTGGAAAAGTCGCCTTACGCAACTAACTAAAGAAGAAAAAAAAGGCTCTCTCTCTATAATATTCTCAGCTTCAAGTTTGCATGGCCTTCTGATTTCCATTTCCACGAAATCCAATATGGGCATCTCTTATTTCTTGCTTGCTCTATCTTTGCTGTCAGTAGTTCCGCTTTCAACTTCCAAGTACGCTTCTTCAAATTTGATTGCAGGCTCGTCTCTTTCTGTGGACAACTCGGAGGATTTGTTGATTTCGGCCGGTGGGGTCTTCTCCGCCGGCTTCTACCCTATCGGCAGCAATGCTTATTGCTTCGCTATTTGGTTCAGCAGACCGTCCTGCAGGTACAACTGCACAATCGTTTGGATGGCCAATCGAGATTTTCCAGTTAATGGCAGGCGCTCCAAGCTGCTGCTGCAAGCAACCGGAAATCTAATCTTAACCGATGCTGGCAAGTCTATTGCTTGGTCCACTGACACTGTTTCCCGATCCTCAACAGAGTTGCATCTTCGGGACACTGGCAATCTTGTCCTGCGTAATATGGAGGGTTCTGTTTTGTGGCAAAGCTTTGCTTCTCCTACGGATACACTTCTTCCTCTGCAGCCACTCACCAGAGACACGCAGCTTGTCTCGTCAAGAAGCCAAACAAACCGTTCTTCCGGTTTCTACAAACTGATCTTTAACGAAGATAATGTTCTTGCTCTACTCTACGATGGTCCCGAGACTTCCAGTAAGTACTGGCCAGACCCTTGGGTTACAAGCTGGGGAGCTGGGAGGTTCACGTACAACAGCACTAGAATTGCTTCTCTTGATCCATTTGGAAAATTTACTTCATCAGACAATTTCACTTTCCTAGCGGCAGATTATGGAGTGAGACTCAAGCGAAGATTGACACTAGATTTCGATGGTATGCTTCGACTGTACAGCAGAGAAGAAGGCAGCGCGACCTGGACTGTGTCATGGCAAGCTCCATCTCACGCATGCGCTGTTCATGGATTATGTGGAACCAACAGTACGTGCAGCTATGATACCAGCTCGGGCAGAAGATGCTCTTGCCTTCCAGGGTATAAGATGAAGAACAGCATCGATTGGGCTTATGGTTGTGAACCCAAATTTGATCTCCCATGCGGAAATGATAGTGAGGCCAGATTCCTTCAACTCACGAATTCTGAATTTTATGGCTATGATCATGGGTATTATCCCAATTGCACATTGGAAATGTGTAAGCAAAAATGCTTGCAATCCTGCAGCTGCAAGGGGTTCCAGTTCAAGTATCATGGGGAGTCAGAAAATCTTGTTACGGCATGTTACCCAAAGTCATTTCTACTAAATGGACGGCGTACACCAGGTTTCGATGGAGATATTTATTTGAAACTTCCCAAAACTGGTTTCATATCTGGTAATAAAGAGATAGTGTCGGACTTGGGATTAAATTGTCGGGGTGAAATTTCTAGGTCATTGGATAGAGAGTATCCAAAGCTCCATCAAAACGGCACACTGACGTTCATGGTCTGGTTTGCTGTTGCGCTAGGATTAGTCGAGATTATTGGCATCCTTCTAGCTTGGTGTTTCCTGATCAATTCGCACAAGTACTCGGGTGAAGCTGAAGCTGCACAAGGTTACCATCTTGCAGCTACCGGATTTAAAAGATTTGCTTATGCTGAACTAAAGAATGCAACGCGAAATTTCAGTGAAGAAATTGGAAGAGGAGCAGGGGGAATTGTGTACAAAGGCATATTGTCGGATGATCGGGTTGTGGCGATCAAACGACTTCACGTGGCAAACCATGGAGAAGCTGAATTCCTCGCAGAAGCAGGGACAATTGGGATGGTTAATCACATGAATTTGATAGAGATGTTGGGGTATTGTGCAGAAGGAATGCATAGGCTATTGGTTTACAGTTACATGGAGCATGGATCCTTGGCAAAAAATCTCTCTTCCAAAGTACTTGATTGGAGAAAGAGGTTCGAGATCGCCTTGGGCACTGCAAGAGGGCTTGCTTATCTGCACGAAGAGTGCTTGGAATGGGTTCTCCACTGTGACGTCAAGCCCCAGAATATACTCCTAGACTCTGATTACCAACCAAAGGTGTCAGATTTTGGCTTATCCAAGCTACTAGACAGAGGCAACCTGAGAAACTCAAGCTTCTCAAGGATCAGAGGAACCAGAGGTTACATGGCTCCTGAATGGGTTTTCAATCTGCCAATCACTTCCAAAGTGGATGTTTATAGCTATGGAATCGTGATAATGGAGATGGTGACGGGAAAAAGCCCATTGACGGGAGTAGATGCTACAGAAAGCAGTGAGGAAGTACAGCCAAAGACATTGGTGACTTGGGTGAGGGACAAGAAAAATACTGCTAATGACGAAGCATCTTGGATTGCAGAGATCGTAGACCCTTCGTTGGAAGGAGAATATGACCACGATAAGATGGAAATTTTGGTCTCAGTTGCACTGCAATGTGTAGAGGAAGATGGACATGCAAGACCCACCATGAGTAAAGTGGTTGAGATGCTTCTGCTTCACGAAAACAATTAATAGAACCAATTGTACAGATGTACAATTTCTAGCCTACTAACTAGTGGCCTTGTGCCCTGCAGAGGAGCTTCAGGAAGTGAATATTCTTCTGTCCCAAAGATTTCCAAAATAATGAGGCAGCTTTCGTTGCCTTTTCAAATAGTAATTAATAAGAAAATGCAGTGTTATTGCATTCTAGTCGAAAGACACTTGATGGAAAAACTGGTATTTTCCCCTAACGTGGATGGCATATTGAAAAAGTATCTTGATTATTGGTCAAAGAAAGATGGATGGCAAGTTCGCACCCTTCCTCATTGTGAAACTATTCTAGCTTTCCTTCGGGAGGCTACCGATCGCAAATTTTGACTCCTTAAACAAGATATTCCTTCTTTGTCCGATCAAGCCGAAACGGCAACTGCCCATGGCCCTACTGCCATTAATGTTTGGATCTACAATTCTCCTAATTTCCTTACTCTTACTCTCACCCCATCCCCACCTCCTCTCTGCCCCCTTCCCACCCAATTCCCCACCCCCCAGCACTAAATTTCACCATCACAAGTTATTGAATTGCCAATTAGTAAACATTAAACAAGGAAAATAAAAGTTAACTTGTTCTGTACGGGTGACTTTGGATCCTCATAAACTTTAGGAAGAGAAGATTGGACTACTTTTGACTTGTAAATGCCTAATTTTTTGGTATGATCGATTGCAATCTAGAAAGTAGAAGGCGGCTTAACTTTCTGTTCTCATGCTCTGTGATATGCTGGTGTAGGAGAGCTGAATCAATTAGAGAAATTCTGAATGACTTGCGTTGTTATTTTAACAAAGCGTTGCCAGTGATGCTTCTGTACAAAAGTGAACGCAAACAGTATGTTGATGCAATTAGAGATACTAATTCTCCATCAGAAGTATATGGAGCTGAGCATCCGTTACGCCTCTTTGGTATGTTCGTTCTTTGGTGCTACGGAAAACACAAAAAAAAAAAAAACAAAAAAACAAAAAAAAGGAAAAAAAAAACATTATCGAACTGCTATGTTATGCTTTCTTTTTCTCTTGTGAAAAATCATGAGCTACATTTCAAGTTTGATGGGTATTTGATGTAGCACATAGTTTTTTATAGTAATTTGAGGACATTTTTAAATGGTGCACTTTTTTGTGAGTATTGAAACCAAGTTTCTGTGAAAATTGGAGAACCACAGTGAGATATGCGATGGTAAACCTAGCAGCGATATTCAAAGAACATACAGATTGTAATGACACTGCTGTTCCCGAATAATTTGATTAGTGATGATACTATGTTGCATCTTGAGGTGATGCCACTAAGGTTATTTTTCGTTTCTCTGATACTCGTGTTCATTGACTTCAGAGAGTAAGTACGGGGATTTTGATGTCTCTGACTGCATATAGGTGATTAATAAATATATTCTTAGTTTAATAATCTTAATGCAAAAATTATTGGTAATTAGAACATTAGAAGAATCACTTTCAAGTTTTGTAAAACTTGTGCCAAACATTAATTCATGATAATGAAGTTTCAGTCAAATTATAACAAATTGGTACTTATCTCCTCACTTTTGATTCTATATCCTTTTTTTCTCTTTTTTTTTGTTTTACTTATATGATATGTGTATATAGGTGTACATTAGTAAACTTGATTCTTAAAACATAATTGTTAAAAAAGAAAAGAGATAATGCATATATATCCTTTAGAACAACAGGATTCTTTTATTGTATGAAAGTTCATATTTGTTGATTCCAAAAATATTTTAAGAAGGGATGAATTGGGTCAATGAATGACACGACCTTATATGGTGTAAAAATAAAATAATTGTAACAAATAAAAATATAATATAATATATAAATAAATTAATATAATTTTAATATTATTAATACTAATTAGAAATAAAAAATAAATTAAATAAATTTAATTTATAAGACTAATAATCAATTTGTGTAAAAAAATATATTAAAATTTATAGTTGTAAAAGGCTTGCTTGAACTTGTAAAGAAAAACAATTAAATTTAAACATGATAAGATGTGATAATTTATAATAGTTCGAAACTCTTATTCCTACTGTTATGACCCACAACAAAAACTTAAATAAAACATACATAATTACTAAATATTAATTAATAAATTAAATACAATAAAGTAAATAAAGGAGAGAGAAAAGGAGAGAACACACAAGAATTATGTGATTCGACTTGATTGCCTACCTCCACAAGCCACTACTATAAAGGGGAGAGCCTACAAAATGGGTTCAAAAGAAAATTCCAATAATAATATTAATAGAAAAACAAATTGTAAGTCAAATATATTTAATAGACCCAATTTGTATATTTCTTTTCATACCTAAACCCATCACATAAATGTTTCTTTTATAAGTCATGCCCCACACATACTCACCACAAGTTTTCAATGTGGGATTCCCCTAAAATTCTAATGAACTACCTACCAACAATCTTCACCTTAGCAAATCAGTCAAAACAATAAGGCCTTTAAGTGAGCTGGATCTAACTTCTTTGATGTTGATCAAGTTCAAACAATGAGTGAACTTGATTGTCGTCACCACCTTGGTTATTATATTAGCAAGGTTGTCAGTAGTTCCAATTTTACTCAATACAATCTTCCCTTTACAAATAATCACTCGAATAAAGTAATATCTAACATTAATATGCTTTGTACGCGTATGGAACACTAGGTTCTTAACCAAATGGGTAGCACTCTGGCTATCTGAGTAAACCGTAATCTTCTTCTGCATTATCCCTAATTCATCTAATAGACCTTATAGCCAAATTGTCTCTTTCACAGCTTTTGTCACTGCCATATATTCTGCTTTAGTAGTAAACAAAGCTACTGTTGATTGTAAAGTAGATTTCCATATAGAAGTTTTAGCAAGAGTGAACACAAATCTAGCGGTTGAATGTCGCTTATCTAAATCTCCAGCATAGTCTAAATCTACATGTCTAACCATCTACTGACCCGATTGATCCTCCTTATGAAATACCAATGAAATATCTATTGTTTTGAGTAAATAATGCAAAATCCATTTCATAGCTTGCTAATGTCCTTTACCAGAATCATGCGTAAATCTACTTACAACTATGAATTTATATGAAATATTAAGTCTAATACATACCATAGCATATATTAAGTTGCCAATTGCATTAGAATACAACTACAATTGCTTGTTCTAGATTTCTATGGAATCCTTTAAATCAAGACTATTCTAGAATAGTTTAGATATTTACAAGAGAGAATTCTAAAGACTTGACACATAAGCATCCATCCAAAATGTTTTGGTCAAGTCTTTGCTGCAATAATCGGGCTAGGTATCTAACGGGCCTAGTTTGACAATACTTTGGGACAAGTTGTGACATCCTCCCCCATTTAATCTCGTGACGTCATGATCAAAAAATTGTCAAAGTAAATCTTCTCGTTCCCAACTAACTTTATGGTCTAGTAGATGTTTCCACTTGATTAAGTACTTAGTGTAGTTAGGAACTCCCCTTTTTTGTATCACCCTTTCGGTAAGGATACATTCCACTTCCTTGTTGAATTTGGTAATGACAGTAGTTGGTGTGCGCTTGGATTCCCCACGACTTGGATCTTTAGTGTCTTTATGAAAGGTCTTTAGAAGACTTACATGGAAGGCGTTGTGAATTTTGAGTCTTAGGGGAAGTTGGACTTAGTAGTTAGCCTTTCTTACTCGTTTGACTATGGGAAATGACCCTTCGTATGTCCGCATCAAGCCTTTATGCACTTTACATAGGGACTTCAACTGGTTGTGTAGTAACTTTACCATCACCAAATCTCCCTCCGCATATTCCTTTGAATGTCGCTTGGCATCAACCCATTTTTTCATTCATTTGGCAACTTTGTTAAGGCAGGTTGTTGTGATGTTTGCCTTCTTATGCCATTTCTTTGTAAACTTGTAGGCAGCAGGGTTATTTCCTGTGTAAGAAAAGGCAACAACACTTGGGGTTAGAGGCTGTTTTCTTGTGAAAATTTCGAAGAGACTTTTGCCTGATGCTTCACTCATTTGGAGGTTATAGGAGAATTAGGCAACATCAAGCAACTTTGCCTAATCTTACTGATGGGCACTAACATAATGCCGTAAGTATTGTTCCAACAAAGCATTGATATGCTCAGTTTGGCCATCACTTTGGGAATGGAAGCTAGTTGAGAAGTTTAAATCAGTCCCCAATAACTTGAACAACTCATGCCAGAACTTGCTTGTGAAATGGGGATTTCTATCACTTATTATGCTTTTAGGTACTCCCCACAACTTCACCACATTCTTGAAGAATAGGCAAGTTGTTTCGTCGACTTTGCAGTCAGCAAAGGCTGGAATGAAGGTGGCGTACTTGCTAAATCGATCAACAATTACCATGATGCTTCCAAACCCATTGGATTTAGGTAAGGCCATGATAAAGTCCATTGAGACACTTTCCCAAGGTCTTTTGACAATTGGTAGTGGCTTAAGTAGACCAGCTAGATGTTGTTGTTCCACCTTGTCTTGTTAACAAACAAGACAAGTTCATATATAGGCTTTGATGTTGTTTTGCATTTGTGGCCAGTAATAGCTTTGTTGAACAAGGGCAAAGGTTTGTGCTATACTTGGGTGACCAACTTATAGGGAATCATGACACTTCTTGAGAACGTTTCTCTGTAGATTTCCCCACTAAGGCACGAAGACTCGATTGTTAACTGTTATGAGAATCCCATCATTTAGCCAAAATCGTCGAGTTCTCCCTTCACTAGCCATCTTAGCAGATTTTTGGCCAAGTTATGTTGCAATGTGCCTTCCTTGATTCATTCAAGGAAGTCACTCTTTGGTGTGCTAGCGGATAGTGCTACTAGTTCTGCCTTTTGACTTAATGCATCGACAACAACATTAGCCTTACCTGACTTATATTGAAGCTTGTAGTCAAATTTGGCCAAGAAATCTTGCTAATGAGCTTGCTTGGAGCTAAGTTTCTTTTGCGATTGGAAGTAGCTTGTGGTGACATTATCGGTCATAATCACAAACTAACTTCCAAGCAAGTAATGCTTCCACGTGTGTAGGTAATGGATGGTGGCAGTCATCTTTTTGTCTTGGACGATGTACCGCCTCTCTGTATCATATAGTTTACGGCTTTCATAGGAATAGGATACCCATCTTGCATCAAGACTCCCCTAATGGCAAAGTCAAATGTGTCCGTGTGAATTTTGAAAGCCTTTTGACAGTTGGGCAGCACCATAAAGGGTTCTTTAAAAATTGAATGTTTTAATCTCTCAAGGGAATATTGGCATTCCTTCGACCAATGTCATGTGACGTTCTTCTTGAGTATATTCGTCAATGGTACAACTATGGTAGAATATCCCTTGATAAACAGTTGATAGTAGTTGACCAGTCCCAAGAATAATTACAATTCAGGGACCTTCATTGTAGGCTCCCACTCTTGAATGGCATGGACCTTTGCTCGATTCATCATAAGTTTGCCATCCTTGATCTTGTGACCAAGGAAATCCACCTTTTGCTCTGTAAAAGAGCACTTCTCCTTTTTGATATACAACTCATTTTTGTGGAGAACTTGAAAGACTTGTTCAAGGTGATTTTTGTGCTCATTGAGAGTATTACTATAGATCACTATGTCATTTAAAAACTACCACAAATTTTTCAAGGAAGGGATGAAGTACTTTGTTCATTAACGTGCAGAAGGTAGCAGGGGTGTTGGTGAGACCAAAGGGCATAACTAGGAACTCAAAAGCTTCATAACGCATCACATATGCAGTTTACAGTTCATCACTAGACACTATATGAACTTGATAGCACCCCAGCCTTAGGTCCAACTTTGTGAAGTACCTCACCTTCCCCAATTGATCAAAGAGGTCGGTTATCAACGAAATTGGGTATTTATTTTTTATGGTTACCTTGTTCAAGGCTCGATAGTTGATGCACATTCGTAGTGATCCATCCTTTTTTTTTTTGAATAGGACTGGAGCATCGTAAGGGGCTTTTGATAACTGGATATAGCTTGAGTCAAGCAAATCTTGAAGTTGCTTCCTCAGTTCTGCAAGTTCAGGAGGTGCCATGTGGTAAGGGGCCATGGTAGGAGGCTTGGCACTAGGTTCTAGCTCGATGTGATGATCCACATCTCGCTTAGGAGGAAGTTTCTTGGACAACTCCAAAGGCATTACGTCCTTAAACTCTTTAAGGACAACTTGAATGGGTTACGGAAGTGAAGGAGTAGGCTTTGCCATATCTTCCTCATCCTTTAATTCCCTTATTGTTTCAACATAATTTCGATCCACCTTGAGACCTCGTTTAAATTACAAGGTAGAAATCATGGATGATCTAGATTTTTCAATGCTTTTCAAAGGAATTACTCGGATCTTATGGTTGTCAAGAATGACGAGAAAATTTGATGCAAGAACAGGGAAAGCTAAAGCTTTGCAGAAGAAAGCAAGACCTAAAATCATTTTAAAATCGTCTATAGGAACAATGGTAAAGTCTAGCTTACAGTGCCAATCGTCAATTTTGATAACTACTCCTTCCGCTATTCCATGAATTGGCTTTGCCTCGGAATTAACTGCCTTGATAGTGCCAACTCCTTTTACAAGTTTGAGGCTTAGACGTTTGGCCTCTTGTACATCCATGAAGTTGTGTGTGGCTCTTGTATCTAGCATAGCATACATAAGTTTACTTTCGATAGACGTATCAACGTATAATAAGCCTTTCTCCTTGGGGGTAGTTGGAGAGAAAAGCTTGAAGAGAGTACCCAAGTGTTGGATAGCTCCTAGATTAGCTTGAGGCTTTTCTTTAGACCTCTCATTGTTGAGTTCCACCACGATGACATTTATTGTCTTGCGATTAGGGCAATCCTTAACCTAATGTTGTTTGTCACAAATGAAGCAAGACCTCGGAGGTCTGCCAACATCACGCTTGCCCAAAGAGTTCCTAGGCTTGCCACTTGAGGATTTTTGATATCCTCCCTCCTTGTGGCTTGCTTCTCTTTTCTGTACACCCTTATGTCCTTCATTTTTGTTAGAGTTAGAATTTTTACTCTTAGAATGGGCAGAGTAGTCGATCAGCGTTTCGACGATAGCAATGACATTGTCCAAAGTCTGCACGTTACGCCTATCTAGTTCTACTCTTACCTAATCCTTCAAGCCATCTTGAAAGTGGAAGAGGAAGTCCTTGTCAGACAGATCATCAACTTCAAGCATGAAGGTAGTGAATTCTTTAATGTAGTCAGAAACACTACTCCTTTTGCCCATGAGCTTGAAGCTTGATTTGTTGCTCCTCAATGGCGGCAACAACAATTCCTTCCTTACTTGCTATACTTATAACTCAAGCAAGAACCAAGTTGAAACTAGGATTCAACCGTTGCTTTGATACCACCTATCACAGAGTTCAACTTGAATCGTGCTAACTTGCGTGGCACTTTGACACCTTGTGAGAAAAGATGAACTAAGTAAGCCTTAGAGAGTTTGAGTGAATCGACTTGGAGTCGAGAGAGGCTAGGAAATTGAAGGCACAAGAGAGAGCTTTGTAATAGAAAGAACTTTCAATTCAATGGTATGTCTTACAAATAATAGGAGTGAGGTATTTATAGTGGTTCCACCTCCTCAATGTGTGGCTACAATTGCTTGTTCCAAATTTCTATGGAACCCTTTAGATTAAGACTATTCTAGAATAGTTTAGATTTTTACAAAAGAGAATTCTAAAGACTTAACATATAAGCATCTTTCCAAAATGTTTTGGCCAAGTTTTTGGGGCAATAATTGGGCTAGGCGTCCAACGGGCCTAGTTTGGCAATACTTTGGGACAAGTCGTGACAATAAGCTACCATATTAGCAAAATAGGTAGGTAGCCTTACCTTAAGCCTTGGCCTATTTACTACAATAGATTCCTGTTGTTGTGGAATAATTATCTTCTCTTGAGTATTTTTAACAACTCTTTCTAAATTCTCAACCAGTTTTTGAATAGATATTTTAGGTTTATAATACTCCACTTGCTTTGAGGTAAATTTCACATTCTTATTTGTTTTCTTTTCCAATATTACAACCTTATAAAAAATAACATCTTTACTAAAGATGATCTTATTTGAACTTAGACACTTTAATCGATATCCTTTAACTCTAAAAGGCATTCGTACAAAAATAGTCTTCTTTTCCCTTGGATCCAACTTAGATTCTTTCACATGATACTAAGCAGTGTATCCAAATATATGTAAAGGATCATAATCTCCTACAAGTTTTCCAAACCATACCTTCAAAGGAATTTTACCACAAATAGCAATAGATGATAAATAATTAATGAGATAACATGCATAAGTTACTACTTTAACCTAATACTCCTTACTTAATCATGAATTTGACAACATGCACTTGATTTTCTTTAACAAAGTCTGATTCATGCATTGTACCACCCCATTATACTGTGGTGTATGCCTGACAGTGTAATGACGTACAATATCAGCTTCTTGATAAACTCTTTTAAAGAGATCACTACAAAATTCACCTCCATTATTTATTCTAAGGTGTTTAATTTTCTTTCTAATTTGAGTCTCTACCATATTCTTTCAATTAAGGAAAACATTTAACACGTCATTTTTGTTCTTTATAGTATATACCCATAACCTTTTAAAAAAATCATCAACAAAAGTAACAAAGTAGTGTTTACCTTTAAAAGATGTCTTTGTAAGTCTCCATACATTTGAATGAATGTAGTATAGGATACCTTTAGTACTGTGCACTATTGTTTCAAACTTTACTCTTGTCTACTTTCCAAAAATGCAATGCTTACAAAAATCAAAGTTATAAACCTTTACTTTTTTCAACAAACCTTTGTTCACCAAACTGTTCAAAGCCTTTTCTCCTAGATGATCCATTCACATATGTCATAACTTAATAGTTTTTGACTTTGAGTTTTCATTAAAAATTGTAGCAATTGATCCAATAATGATTCTCTCATTGTAATAATACAAGTTATTTTTTCTTTTACCACTAATCACAACCAAAGCGCTAGAGACAACCTTCAAAGCTTTATTTTGCATTGATATTATGCAGCCTTTAAATTCCAAAGGTACTAAAGAGATAAGTTCTTCTTTAGATCTATGACATATTTCACCTTTATCAGTATTCTACATAATCCATCATTATTCTTCAATTATATTAAACCTACTCTCATTGTCTTACATGAGTTATCATTTCCTATACACACAACTCTACCATCTAGCTCTTTGAAATTAAAGATCCATTCCTTGTGTGGATGCATGTGGTAAGTGCAACCCAAATCCAAAATTTATTCATAAAGTCCAAAAGTGGATGATGTACTAATCAATGCAATGTCTTCTTCTTCATGTTCAACCATATATGCATCGAAAGTGTTCTTGCCCTTGCCTTTATCTTTCTTCCTTAACTTTGAACAATCCTTCTTCCAATGCCCATTTTCATAACAAAATGCACATTCATCTTTCTCTGATCTTCTTTTTTAATGTGATATCCTACTCATTGTTGGGTTATGGCTATGGCTTCTTCCTTTTGTTGTAAGTGCCTCTAATGATTCCTCCCAATTCTTCTTCTGATCCATCTTATGAATTTCATAATTGAGTAAAGTACCATATACTTCTTCAAAGGATAAACCTTCCTTTTCCATGAATTAGAGTAATACATAAATTTTCTAACTCATTAGGAAGTGAACCAATTAATAACATAACTTTCTACTCATCCTTGAAAGTTTCATTCAAATTCAACAGATTGACAATCAAACAATTAAAAGCATCAATATGATCATTAATACTTGTACTAGGTTTCAATTAAAGGTGATAAAGTCTTTTTAACAAATATAATTGATTTTTATTACTTTTCTTCATATATTTATTTTTTAAGGCATTCTACAGCTTATTAGTAGAATTTTCTTTTATAAAAGGGTATTTCTATTCTTTACACAGGCATGAGTAAATCAATCCACAAGCTTTTGCATTCAATCTCTCCTAATCTTTTCTTTCCATATCATCCAGTTTATTTTTTTCTAAAGCAATGTTTAAATTTTATTGACATAGTACATCTTTAATTTCATTTTGCCAAATACCAAAATTATTTCAACCATCAAATTTCTCAACCTATTTTTGTTGCTATTACTTATAACTTAGTGCTCAAAATGATCAGTTCCTTAAAAAGGTATACTTCCAAGAAAAGCTAGGGAGATACACATAGGTCCTACTTAAAATCCACTTTTCGTAAACATTTATCGTCTTGTTAACAAAGCTATCTCACCGAGAGGATCACTCCTACAGAAGTAGAGGGGTCATATTACTACTTCTAAACAGAACTAGTCTTCTTAGGCAGAGCTACCCCTATTCATAACTTATTCAAAAATAACACCAAAGCCAATAACCATAAATACCTACCAATTATTAGATCACCCAAAACGTGGCTCTGATATGGGAAAGCTTATAAAATGAGTTCAAAAGAAAAATCTAATAATAATACTAATGGAAAAACAAATTGTAAGTCAAATATACTTAATAGACCCAATTTGTATATCCTTTTTCATACCTAAACCCATTACACAAAGGTTTCTTTTATAGGTCATATCTCATACATACTCACCACAAGTTTTCAATATATGACTTCTCCCAAAACTTTAATAAGCTACCTACCAACACCTATATCCTTTCTACAAGATTACTGTTTTAAAAATTTTTAATCCATTATGGAGTTTCCCAATAAAGAGAAGACAAAACACAACAATAATGATACAAACTTCGATTATATGTAAATGGAACCTAACACCAATGTTGGTATAAGATCGTTCTAACAAAGATTAAGGGATTTATAGCTTTGACACAATTATTGTAAATAACTGAGAACCAAAACTATAGGATTCAGATGCCACTCCTAACAACAACATTGAAGAAGATAGTTTATTGAACCAACACATTCAAGTATGAAAGTTCAAAATTAGTTCTCAAATAACCAGAGAAAATAGTTCATACACTCATGAAAATGGGTCTACCTCCTTCAGCCACCCTTTTTGCCCTTTTTATATGCTAACCCCCCAAAAACCTTAGCTAATAAGATGAGCTTATTAAGGAAATTTGTCTAACCTACTAAATAATAATAAAAACCCATGAAAATAATGCATTAAGATGTTGAAATTCGTCTAACCCACTACATAACAATATAACCCATGAAAATAACCCATTTAAATGCCCAAACATATGCTCCTAAATCCAACTTCCTTCCTAAGGCCATGGTTCTCAAATTCCTCCACAAATGACACATTTGCAAGCCTTAGTGAAGCCTCTATCATCCTTTACTCATATCTAACAACTTCTTGATAATAAATGTCACACAATAAGTTATTAAGAGCTTCTTTTATTTTCTTTGACCTTGACTTTGTCATTAGTCCTCTAAGGTTTTACAAATTATCAATTTCCTTGTTGATTTGAGTTGGTACAATATGACTTCCATCATTCCCGTTTTCCTCAAAATAATTTATCCTCAAATCAGCACTTACATCATCAAAGAGAAAAGGAGAAAGGTCAGAAATATTAAATGTTACATTCACATTATACTTACCTGGAAGCCAATTTTATATGCATTATCATTGACTCTTACCACCACTTGAAAAAGACTATCTCCCTTTGGTTGCAACTTTGATTTCCTTTGCATAGGAAATCTATCCTTCTGCAAGTGCACCTAAACCTAATTACCAAGTTCAAAAGTGATATGCCTACAACCTTTATTGGCTTGTGTTTCATATTGTTTGGTTTTTCTCTTAATGTTAAGCCTAGCTTTCTCATGAAGTTGCCAAACCACTTTAACCTTTCTTTTCCCATCTAGATTAACTTTGTCTTGTATAAGTAATGGTATTAAATCCAAAGGAGATAATGGATTAAAACCATAAACAAGCTTGAAAGGAGAATAACCCGTAATATTATGAATAACATGATTATAAGCAAACTCCACAACAGGCAAACATTCTTCCTAAGTTCTAGAGTTTTTACCAATAATAGCACGTAATAATGTACCAAAAGTTTGATTTACTACCTTAATTTGTCCATTAATTTGTGGATGGCAAGTTGTAGAAAATGACAACTTTGTTCCAAACTTACCCCATAATATCTTCCAAAAATGGCTCAAAAATTTTGCATCACGGTCTAACACAATACTTTTTAGCATTCCATATAGGCAAACAATCTCTCTAAAAAATAAGTCTGTAATGTGTGTGGCATTATCTGTTTTGGTGCAAGCAATAAAATGTGTCATCTTTGAAAACTTGTCAACTATAACAAGAATATAATCTCGACCCTTTTTGGACCTAAGTAACCCAAGAATAAAATCCATAGAAATGTTGGTCCAAGGTTTATAAGGAATTTCTAAGGGCATATATACTTATTATGGGGCAAAACCCTAAACTTAGCTTGTTTATAGGTTACACTTGGCATAGACTCTTTCAACATCTTTTTTCATATGTGGCCAAAAGAAATGTTTATTTAAAACATCAAAAGTCTTTTGAATGCCAAAGTATCTCATTAAACCACCCCCATGAGCTTCTTTCACAAGTAATGCTCTCATAGACCCTTGAGTAATACAAAGCTTATTTACTTTAAACAAATACCCCTAATGTCTATAAAACTTACCAAAGGCAACTTTCTCATATACAACATATACATTACCAAAGGCAACATTATTAGCATACAAATCAATAATGTGCTCAAACCCCAACAACTTAGCGCTCAAAGTGCTAATCAATGTGTACCTATGTGATAATGCATCAGTAACAACATTTTCCTTACCTAATTTGTATTGAATTACATAAGGAAAAGTTTCAATAAACTCAACCCATTTTGCATGTCTCTTATTCAACTTACCTTGCCCTTTTAAGTGTTTTAAAGACTCATGATTAGTATGAATTACAAACTCCTTGGGCTAAAGGTAATGCTGCCATATTTCTAAAGTCCTAATATGTACTTACATTTCTTTATCATAAGTTGGATAATTTAATGTTGCCTCACTTAACTTCTCACTAAAGAATGCAATAGGTCGTTTCTCTTGTATGAGAACTCCCCCAATCCCAATGCCTGATGTGTTACATTTAATTTCAAAGATCTTAGGAAAATCAGGCAAAGCAAGAAGTGTTGCATTACATAACTTAGACTTAAGCAAATCAAAGGTATCTTGTTGTTCCTTACTTAATTTGAAATCCATACTCTTTTTAATCACCTCAATCAATGGTGTAGCTATGGTACTAAAATCCTTAATAAATGTCCTATAAAAGCTAGTCAAACCATAGAAACTCCTTACATCACTCACACTCTTAGGTGTAGGCCATTCTTGAATTGCCTTAATCTTCTCTTTATCAACCTCTATGCCATGAGCAGATACAACATAACCCAAGAAAATGACATGATCCTTGCAAAAATCACATTCCTTCAAATTGGCATACAATTTCTCTTTCCTCAAAACATTAAGCACACAATGCAAATGTTCAACATGCTCTTCTAAATTCCTACTGTATACTAATATGTCATTAAAATAAGTCACAATAAACTTTCCTAAGAAAGGCCTCAAAATATGATTCATTAATCTTATAAAAAGTACTAGGTGCATTAGTCAAACTAAAGGGCATAACTAACCATTTATACAAACCATGCTTGGTCTTGAATTTAGTTTTCCATTCATCACCTTCCCTCATCTTAATTTGATGATACCCACTCTTAAGGTCAATTTTAAAGAAGTAACAAGTACCATGTAATTCATTTATCATATCATTAAGTCTAGGTATAGGATGTCGATACTTAACTGTTATTTAGTTGATAATTCTATAATCAACACACATCCTCCAAGATCTATATTTCTTTGGCATAAACAACACTGACACTGCATATGGACTTATGCTCTCCCTTACATGTCCCTTCTTTATCAACTTATCAACTTGCCTTTAAAGCTTCTTTGTCTCCTTAGGATTACTTTGATACGCTGGCTTATTGGGAATGAGAGCAATGTGATGTTCAATCCCTCTCCTTGGTGGTAAACCATCTAGGATCTCCTTAGGGAATATATCATTATAATCTTGTAACAAAGATGAAATAACATTAGGCAAAGATGAATCAAGGTCAATGTTAGAGAAATAAGAATCCTTATGAAAGATTAAGATCATTTGTTGCCTAGCTTGGAAGGTAACCCTAACGTCTACTCCTTTTGCAAACACACTCACTTGTTTTCTTTCATCTTCACTCTTGTGAACCTAACTAATTTTGTACTTAGCACTCTCAAATGCTTTTACCATATTTTTCTCTCTTTCACTTTCTTTCTCTTTACTCTCTCTTTCTTTTTGCTCCTTCTCTTTTGCTCACTTTCATAAAGTCTCACTTGGTCTTCATACACTTGTTTTAGAGTCAATGGAACAAGTGTAAATGTTTTTTCATCCATAGTGAAAGAATAGCAGTTCTTGTAACCATCATGCAAAACTTTTTTATCAAATTGTCAAAAACAACCCAATAACAAATACCCAGCCTGCATAGGTACAATATCACAAAACAACTCGTCCTTATATCTACCAATGGAAAATGGAATCACAACTTGTTTAGTCACTTTCACCATTCCATTGTCATTCAACCATTACAAATTATATGGCTTAGGATGTTTGGTTATAGGTAAGTTTAATTTTTCCACCAACTCTATACTTGCTACATTAGTACAACTATCTCCATCTATGACCAAGCAATAGAGTCTATTTTAAACTAAACATTAAGTATGGAAAATATTTTCCTGTTACATCTTAACATCATCCTCATTTTTAACCTGCATACTAAGGGCTCTCTTTGTTACTAAAAGCCTTCTACCATGCTGTAAATACTCTATTCCTTTATTAGCATCACTAACATCCTTTAGTGGTGGCATTTAGTCTTCATTACTAGCATCATTGCCAGACATATAGTTACCATTCTCCTTAAGGTACATGGTTATCTAATTAGGACATTGTTAAACCACATTACCCCTACTTAGACATTTAAAGCATTTGATGTCTTTAGTTTTTCCTTGGATGCCCTCAAGTTTTCCTTCAAATTTACCCTTTTCAAGACTACCCCCACTAGTCTTGGGTCTAAGTGAATTGGTTTTAAGTTTAGGAGTCATCTTCTTTTCCTTCTTCCCCTAGGTTGGCTTCCAAAAAGATGAACCTAAGTTCTGATTATATCTAGAAGTGCTCTTTTCCTTAAGTTGCCTCTTAACTTTCATAGCAATGTATACCATGTCTTTTACCTTTACATAGTATTGCAATTCTACTATATCAGCTATGCTTCTATTCAACCCTTGGAGGAACTTAGCCATAGTTGCCTCCTTATCCTCCATTACATTTGCCCTAACTATAGCAATCTCCATCTCTTTATAGTACTCTTCCATACTTTTAGAACCTTGCATAAGGCTCTATAACTTGTTATACAAATCCTTATAATAAGAGTTAGGAACAAATCTCTTTCTCATCATAGTCTTCAACTCATTTCAAGTTTTTACAATTCTCTAAAAATTTCTTCTCCTAGTGGTAACTTGTTGGTCCTACCATACTACAGCATAATCAGTGAATTTTATCACAACTAACTTCACTTTCTTCTCCTTAAAGAATTTGTGGCACTCATATATTAATTTTACCTTTTGTTCCCAATCCAAATAGATATAAAGGTCAGCTTTCCCTTGGAAAGAAGGTATTTTCATTTTAATACTACTAAGATTTTTATCTACTCCTTCCTCTACTCTATTTTTGTTGTCCTAACCTTCATTATACTTATCATAAACATTTCCATTGCCTTTTACTCTTTTACCATTCATATTACCACGTCCTCCTTTAAATCCACCTCTGAAGTTTTTACTCGCATTATTATCATTATCATAATAATCATCATCATCTTCACCAAAATCATGTTTAAATTGCTCATTTACGACCCTTTTTAGCTAGCCCCTTAAGATTCACACTTAATTTCCTTTTTATTTTATCCATCATGTCTCAAACTTCCCAAAACATTTGGTCAATTTTATCAAACTTTTGCTCTAAAGATTTCATAAGCAATTTGAAGTCTGGAACAACTACTTCCTCTTCTCCATGTAGGAAACTACCTTTTTTAATATTAGACATTGTACATGCAAGATTGTTAGTAAATAAAGAATATACCTTACAAAACTCACTCCATTGTGTGTTTGCTTTCCACTCAACTATACTAGTCAACTCTTGTGTTTCACACAATGAATTGCAAGAGTCCAAGAGCTCTTTCAATAATTTCAGGCAAACTAAATTCAGAACAAACAAAACTTGAATATATCAATCCTAAACCTAACTCTTCAGAGAAGTGACATGATCAAAGAAGATAGACAATAAAGCAAATAGAATGACAAGGAATTCAATGATATAAGCAGTGCAATCGAACAACAATCGATTATCAAATATAATTGAATAAATGACCAATTGAACAATCAAGCTTTTTTTTTTTTTTTTGGTTAACTGATGGGTATTTCTGCAAAATGAATAATAACAGCAGCCAAACACAACAAACACATAAATTTCTTCTTTTGTTTTGTTTTCTTTTTTTATTATTCAACCAACAATGAAGAACACACGAAAGAGATGATGATAAAAGTATAACTAACCTGAGTTATAGCCAAAGGCTCTGATACTAAATGATACGAACTTTAATTATATGTAAACAAAACCCAACACCAATGTTGGTATAAGATCGTTCTAACAAAGGTTAAGAGATTTGGAGTTCTGACCCAATGATTATAAACAACCAAGAACCAAAACTATAGGATTCAAACGCCAATCCTAACAACAACAATGTCAAAAAAGAAAAGTCTATTGAATCAACACACTCAAGTATGAAAGTTTAGAATTAGTTCTTAAAAACTAGAGAAAATAGCTTATACACTTATGAAACCGGGTTTATCTCCTTCAACCACCCTTTTTGCCCTTTTTATATGTTAACCCCCAAAAACTCTAGCTAATAAAATGAGCTTATTAAGGAAATTCGTCCAACCCACAACATAACAATATAACAACCTATGAAAATAATCCATTTAAATGCCCAGACATGAGCTCCCAAATCCAACTTTCTTCCCAAGGCCATGGTTCTCAAATTCCTCCATAGATGACACATTTGTATGCCCTGGTGAAGCCTCTATCAACCTTAGGTCGTACCTAGCAACTTCTTGATAGTAAATGTTGCACAATAAGTTGTTAAGAGCTTCCTTTATTTTCTTTGACCTTGCCTTTGTCATTAGTCCTTTAAGGTTTTGCAAAGCATCAACTCCCTTGTTGATTTGAGCTGATATAATATGACTTCCATCAAATAATGACATCTTTGATCATAGATATACAAAAATTCATAACTTTATTACAACACATTCACATAAATGTATTTCTCTAACTCTTAATCTCTTAATTTTACACTTTCAAAATATTTACAAAATTTTCCTTACCATTTTACTTACTTTTAACAATTTTTCTATTTTGCACACTCCTATAAAACAACTTCATATAAACTCCTTGTCGTATTTTTATTTTCTTCTACTGTAAATAAGATTATATAAATCCAAAGAAAGATATCAAAAATTCAAAATCATGTTGCATTAGTCCATAAAAAAGGTAATGCCTTTGAAATTTCTATATGTCTATTGGTTTATCAAGAAGATAATTACTATTAGAATATTTATATATTTAAAATATGCTTATTGGCACATTAAACTTGCTAAAGTAAGATATATGAAGTTCCCAACTTTACCCAAGGATCTACTAGTCTGTAATACTGAGAGGGGGGTGAATCAGTATCACACCCCTTAAAGAAAATTCTGATAATTTAAGCCAAAGTATTCTACTTCTTTAATACTTTAGCTCTTGTCAATATGCAGGTGGGTGAACAACTTCAACTTCTTCCCAAAAATGAACTCTTTCTCAAATTCAACTAAGGTAGATCTATTGTTACCTATTAATCACAATAGTCCTTAAAGTTACCTTTTAGACACCTTGCCTATTAGACGAATTGGTTGTTCTTGACTAGGTCTTCTTTAGGTTATGGGTTTGATGATTCTTTAGCTGTGTTTATAACTCAATTCAAAACACAGAATGTAAATTCAAAGTAAGGACACAAGAGATTTACATGGTTCCGTCAATGTGACGTACTCCATGGTGGTAGGGATTCTTCCTCTACGGAGACAATCCACTATACTTGAGAACACCAGTGTGGTATCCCCTATGATTACAATGGATGTCTTAGTCTTCTACTCCTTTCACTATTACAAATACAAAGCAATCACAATACAAAGAGTCACTTACTATATCTACCCTTCTTCTAGATTGTCTTGCCTTTGTTTGATTTGAATAGGCTGCTTCACTACCGCTTGGAAGATCACCAAAACACTCTCTAACCTTTCTTAAAGAAATCTAAAAATTCGTTGAGTTCTCTCAAATGTTTCACCGAATTTCTTCTCTAGATTGTCTCACCCAACTTTTGGTCTCATTGTCTCGCGGTTTCACCCGTCTTCTGGTCTCACCGTATCATGGTCTTACCCATTTTCTGGTCTCACTGTCTCACCGTCTCACCATCTCACAGTCTCACCCGTTATCTAGTCTCACCGTCTCACCCATTTCACCCTTTTCTGGTCTTACCCGTCTCACTTGGTCTCACGTCTCTCCTGGTCTGGTCTCACCATCTCACCCATTTCACCCTTTTTTGGTCTTACCCATCTCACTTGGTCTCATGTCTCACCTGGTCTGGTCTCATGTCTCTCCTGGTTTGGTCTCACGTCTCTGGTTTAGTCTCACGTCTCACTATTTCCAGGTCTAGTCTCACGTTTCACCGTTTCCAAGTCTACTCTCACCTGTTTCACTATTTCTGGTTTGGTCTCACCTCTTCTCTGGTTCTGATCTGCTTTCACGTCTCATTGTTTCTAGGTCTGGTTTGCTCTCACGTCTCACCTTCTCCAGGTCTCACGTCCTCTCTTTTTGGTTTGCTTTCTCGTGTTTCACAGTTTTCAGGTCTGGTTTGCTCTCACGTCTCACCTTCTCCAGGTCTTACGTCCTCTCTTTCTGGTATACTCTCTTGTGTTTCACAGTTTCTAGGTCTGGTCTCACCTGGTCTCACTATCTTACGGTGGTCCATCCAAAATAGATAAGTCTTGGTTTATATATTCCCTTCTATGAAAACCCTAGTAGGGCTTATTATAGCTGCAACAGATTTCCTTTTTTGCCTCTCTATGTGGCTTTATATTACTGCTTCATTCAAAATTCAGCATTATCCTCCTTAATTTATTTTTCTTGCTCTTTTCTTTCTATTGAAATCTCATTCCTTGACTACTTGAATGAACGGCCAGGATTGCCCATGAACAGTTATAACCCTGTCACACTGTCACACTAAGACTAAAGCAATACTAAAATCCCTCTACAAGTTCACTCCAAGGAGATCATTTTGTGAGGTTATTTGACATGCTAGTCTTATCCTGTAATTCCTGAGATATGAGCCACTTCTGCTTGCACACTTAAATTTGGTTGACAACAATTACAACCCATACAAGGTTGTGGGAACAACAATCTCCCCCTTTGTAATTGTTGGCAACACTTACAATAAAAGTCATTATGCAGCTGTCCTTCATAATCTTCTTAAAGTAATAATCCAGAAGTAGATGAATTACAACTCCCCTTAAATATGCATTCCCCCTTCCTTTACAGCTCCCCCCGTATTGTTGCTTCTCTCCCCCTTTGCCAACCAATTACAAATTTGAAAAACCTGCAAAGTAGAGATGGAGGATTCACCTAAACTTCAGGCTTGAGGAGGCATTTGCACAGATAGACTCATTCTGTGCTTTTCAAATAGCTATGTGGACAGAGGTTTAGTTAGAATATCTGAGATTTGATCTTTAGTGCCGACATACTCTAACTAAATTGTGCCTTTTTCCACTTGATCCTTGATAAAGTGATATCGGATGTCAATATGCTTGCTTATTGAATGTTGAACTGGATTCTTGCTAAGATCAATTGCACTTTGATTATCATAAAGTACACTCACTGGTAACTTCACTTCAACACCCAAATCTGCCAATTGTCTTTGCATCCATATCACCTGAGTACATGCTGCACAAGCAGCCATATACTCAGCCCCAGCTATGCTCAAAGTAACACTGTTTTTCTTTCTACTTAACCATGCAACACACTTTGAACCCAAGTAGAAGCTGCAGCCACTGGTTGATTTTTTGTCATCTATACTTCCTGCCCAGTCTGCATCAGTGTATGCTCGTAGTTTTACAGAATCCATGGCAGGATACCACAAACCCATTTCTAGTGTCCCTTTGAGGTATCTTAGGATTCTTTTCACTGCCAACACATGAGATTCCTTAGGATTAGCTTGGTATCTGCTGGTGATGCACACAGCTTGCATGAGATCAGGCCTTGATGCTGTAAGGTACAAAAGGCTTCTTATCATCTTTCTGTATTCTGTAGGGCTTATACTCCTTCCTTCCTGATCTTTTGTTAACTTGTAGCCCACTGTCATAGGAGTACTGATAGGTCTGCTATCCTCCATGCCAAACTTTTTCAGCATCTCTTTGGCATATTTTGTCCGAGAAATAAAAATACATTTTTCACACTATTTTATCTGTAATCCAAGAAAGTAAGTCATTTCTCTAATCAATGACATCTCAAATTCCTCACTCATCTTCTGTGCAAATTCTTGGCATAACTCAGAGTGATCCCTTCCAAAGATGATGTCATCTACATAAACTATGGTTATCAGTTGGTCTTTCTCTGAGTTAAACACATATAGGTTATTATCAACTGTTCCTCTTCTGAAGTTCAACCTTCTCAAATACACATCCAGCCTGCTGTACCATGCTCTTGGGGCTTGTTTAAGGCCATACAAGGCTTTCTTCAACTTGCACACGTGTGTCTCATCCTCACTAATTTGTACTCCATCTGGTTGTTCAATATACACTTCTTCTTTCAGGAGCCCATTCAGAAAGGTTGATTTCACATCCATCTGGTAAACTTTATACCTCTTATATGCTGCCAAAGCTAAGAACATTCTGATAGTTTCCAACCTTGCTACTGGTGCAAAGGTTTCATCAACATCTACTCTTTCTATTTGAGTGTAGCCTTTACAAACCAGCCTAGCCTTGTTCCTCACCACCTTGCCATTTTCATTGTGTTAATTTCTAAACACCCATTTTGTTCTTATGACATTCTTGTTAGTGGGTCTTAGAACCAACTACCATGTTTCAATCTTCTCGATTTGATCCAACTCCTCATTGATAGCTTTGACCTAGGCTTTGTCTTATGCAGCCTCTTCAACAGATTTAGGTTTAACTTGTGAGAGTAAAGCAGTAGCTCCCATAATTCTTCTTTTTGTTGTAACTTCTGTTGATGGGTCACCTATGATCTGATTTCCTTGATGAGCACCGATCTATGTTTTTTTTGTCTTTCTCTCTTGCACAGTCTTAGTTGCAAGAAAATCTCTTTTTTCATCTTCAAACTCATTCTTCTCTGAGTTTAAACTTACTTCTTTTCCCTCTTCTTTATGTTGGTCTGATTCTTTATCTATCTTGAAGTCATCTTCTTCACTGTCCTTAGCTTCTCCGTTATGCATTGTTTTCCAGTTTTCATCTATTCTCACATCACTGGAAGAGACCATTTTTCCCAGTTTATGCAGAAAAACTCTGTAACCTTTTGCCTTTGCTGAGTATCCCACAAAGATGCCTTCATCTGATTTAGCATGGAATTTTCCTAAGTTTTGCTCCATGTTCTTCACAAAACATAGGTTGCCAAAGATTATAAGGTACTTGGCTATTGTCTTCTTCCCACTCCATAGCTCATATGGAGTCTTATCAGTATTGGGCTTTAGTAAAACTCTGTTCAGGAGGTGCACGACTGTAAATGTTGCTTCTGTCCAAAATCTTGTGTGAAACTTAGATTCCAGCAATAGAGTTCTTTCCATTTCAACCACAGCTCTATTTTTCCTCTTTACCACCCTGTTCTGTTGAGGTGTTCTTGCTGCTGCCATCTGATGGTGAATTCTATACTTCTCAAGGTGATCTTCAAAAGCTTCATTTGTGAATTCAGTACCTTGATTTGACCTCAATACTTTGATCTTCTTTCCACTCTCATTTTCAGCCAATCTTCTGTATCTCTTGAAGCATTTTAAGACTTCTGACTTGTGTTTAAGGTGCATGATGCAGGTCCTTCTGGAATAGTCATCAACAAACAAGATGAAGTACCTTGCACCATTTAACCCTTTTGTTCTCATCGGCCCACACAAATCAGTATATACAATGTGAAACATTGCTTTAAAACTAAACTCTTTAGTCTTATACTACTTTCTGATGTGTTTTCCTTTAAAGAATGCTGAGCAGACATACTCCCTCTCTCTTTTGAGGTTTGGAATTCTGATTACATAAGTAGTGGTTAGTTTCCTTATGTTCTTCTGTGTTAAGTGTCCCAGCCTCCTATGCCAGAGTTGATTTTCTTTTTCTTTTATAAGTAAATAGCTGTTTGTCTTGTCCTCATCAATCACATATAAATTTCCAGCTGTTCTTTTCTCGGTTGCAATAGTATTGCCTTCTTTACTCTTTACTTGGCAACCTATTTTTGTGAATATCACTTTATGGTCTTTACTGCATAGTTGGTTGACAGATGCTAGATTATATCTGAGTCCTTCAATGTGCAAAACATCTTTCAACTTTCCTTTTCCAATACTTACTGACCCTTAACCACTGATGTTGAGTGAATCATCATTGCCAAACTTGACTCTGCCTTTTTTTGATTTGTTCAACTTTGATAATTTACTCTTGTCTCCTATCATGTGTGAAGTGCATCCATTATCAAAGATCCACTACTTATTCTTGTAGTTAGCCTTTAGTGCAATTTTAGCTATATTAGCCTCCTCCCTTTTGGCTTTATATTCCTTCTTTTGAACTAGCTTGAAGATAGCTTTCTCCTTTTTCTCAGCTTTAACTGTACCAGTTGGTTTTACTCTGCCATTAAATGCCTTCTCTTACTTAGGGAGAAGTGTCATGCATCTCTTGGCACTATGGGCATCCTACCTGCACCTTTCACATTGTTCCAAGTCTGCCAATATAGCAAACTTGTTCTTTGAAACCACTGGTTTTGGCTTCCACCAACAATCCTTGCCAGTGTGTCCTTGCTTTTTACAGTATATGCAAGAACTCATGACGGGTGTTCTCCTCTGAATTTTGTATTGTCTCCCCCTATATGTAACATCGGATCTATCAAGTCGGAGACATATACTGGCCTTCTCCACCAGCATTTACTTGCCTTATGACCCTAAACTTCACAATAAAGACAGTAACCTTGAAACTGCCTCTTATTAGGTCTAATCACAGCTTGTTTTCTTTTGTTCGTTACTTGCTGTGTAGGCAAGGTTGCTGGCTTCTTTACTTGTGTGGCTTTCATTTTAGTCACCTTCTTCTCTTTCTTTTACTCAGTCGTAGCCCTTTGCTGGTTAACTTTCTTTTCTTCATTTTTGTTTGCAACCCTAGGTTGCTTCTTCAAATCTTTTTTATTTTCAACCTTCACTATTCCTGGCTGATCAGTCTTTTCTTTCTGAGACTTAGCCTTCTCTTTTAACTTCTGTGACAAAGTCTCATTATCTTTAAGCAATGCAGCCTCAAATTGCTGCATTTTCTTTTCATTCTTCTTTTCTCTTGAAAAGTTTGTTTCTCCTACCACTTCAAGCTTCTGTAAGTTCTCTTCACTCTTTTTGAGTTGTTGCTGAAGTCTCAGCAACTCTATCTCCATTTCTTCAATTGTTGAAGTCCTTGAGCCAAGCTTCATAGTAAGGTCTTCACATATTTTGATATGTTCTTCAAATCTTCTCTTTAAGTCAATATGTTCAGCCTTTATTTCATCTTTTTGACTTTCTGCTTTCTCAAACTTTGCTTTAACTTGTTTTATATGAGACTCCAACCTTTTTATGATTCTGCTCCTTCTGATTATCTCCTTTGAAGTTGCTTCTAACTCAGCTTTAAGATCTGGTTCTTCTTCATCAATCTCCTCTTCCTTTTCAAAGGTTAAACTACCACATTTAGCTGATGCCATAAAGGCATGCTTATTTGATGAGTCTACATCTTCCTCCTCATCGGCTTCTTTTGTCTGGCTCACATAACTCTTGAATGAGCCTCTCTTCTTATTCTGTGGGTTGGGAGTCTTCTTGCTGGACTTCCTTGACTTGAATGATGGTCTTCTCCATTTTGAATTCTATTCATTATCACCATCCTCATCTTCATCATCAAGTTTCACTTTGCACTGAGAAGCAAAGTGTCTAATCTGCCCACAACGATAACATCTTAAGGACAACTGTCCATTTCCCTTCTTAAACCCCTTTTTGAATTTCCTTGTGAAGTAAGCCAACACTTCACCTTCACTTTCTTCCTTATTATTATCATCATCCTCACTGGATGATTCTTCCTCTTCTCTTATCTTCAAGTATCTCATAGCTTTGAAAGCTGCCTCTTTTGATAGCTTTGATGTTGAGGAGCTTTCAGTTGACTTTATTCTCATCTCATATGCAATGAGATTGCACTAGAGATCATGCAGTGACATAAAATTGTGATCTCTACTATCCTCTATGGCTGCCACCTTTGAGGCAAACCTCTCAAGCAGAATTCTCAGAATTTTCTTCACAATAGATGAGTTCTTCTTGTTCTTCCCATGACTTCTAAGGTCATTTACAGCATCAATAACCCTGGTGAAGAACTCTTGGACTGTCTCATTCTTCTGTATTCTGAGGGATTCATATCTCTCCTTAAAAACTTGAAGCTTGGCCTTCTTCATTCTGCCATTACCTTTATAGACCTTCTGCAATCTATCCCATATCTCTTTAGCAGATTTGCAGTCCATAACTTTAACATATTCAACATCTGTCAATGCTGAAATGATGACATTTGAGGCCTTCCCATTGATCTCAAACTACCTTAATTCCTCTAGGGTTGGATCTTTACCTTCTTTTGGAGGCTTAAAACCCTGCTGTATAGATTTCACCACATTCATGCCTATGGTTGCAAATACCACCTGCATTCTCGCTCTCCATATATGCTAGTTGGTTCCATTAAAGATTGGAACCTTCTTGCTGCAAGTAGTGCTGGTGCTGGTACTGACATCCATTTCTCAGTATGCTGAACAAGTTAAAACTTTTGAAACCCTTCAAACTAGTACACTAAGCTGTTAAACTTCAAACTAGTGAACCTGTACTCTGATACCAATTGAAGTTCCCAATTTTACCCTAGGATCTACTAGTCTGTGATACTGAGAGGGGGGGTGAATCAGTATCACACCCTCTAAAAAAAACTCTGATAATTTAAGCCAAAGTATTCTACTTCTTTAACACTTTAACTCTTGTCAATATACAGGTGGGTGAACAACTTCAACCTCTTCTCAAAAATGAACTCTTTCTCAGATTCAACTAAGGTAGATCTATTATTACCTACTAATCACAATAGTTCCCAAAGTTACCTTTCAGACACCTTGCCTATTAGACGAATTGGTTATTCTTGACTAGGTCTTCTTTTAGGTTATGGGTTTAATGATTCTTTAGCTGTGTTCACAACTCAATTCAAAACACAGAATGTAAATTCAAAGTAAGGACACAAGAGATTTATGTGGTTCCGTCAATGTGACGTACTCCACAGTCGTAAAGATTCTTCTTCTATCGAAACAATCCATTATACTTGAAAACACTAGTGTGGTATCCCCTATGATTACAATGGATGTCTTAATCTTCTACTTCTTTCACTATTACAAATACAAAGCAATCATAATACAAAGAGTGTCACTTACTGTGTTTACCCTTCTTCTAGATTGTTTTGCCTCTGTTTGATTTGAATAGTCTGCGTCACTACTGCTTGGAAGATCACCAAAATACTCTCTAACCTTTCTTGAAGAAATCTAAAAATTCGTTGAGTTCTCTCAAATGCTTTATCGAATTTCTTCTCTAGGTTGTCTCACCCAACTCCTGGTCTCACCGTTTCATGGTCTCACCTGTCTTCTGGTCTCACTATCTCACTGTCTCACGGTCTCACTCGTTTTTTGGTCTCACCATCTCATTGTCTCATGGTCTCACTGTCTCACCCATTTCACCCTTTTTTGGTCTCACTCGTCTCACCTGGTCTCACGTCTTACCTAGTCTAGTCTCACATCTCTGGTCTGGTCTCACGTTTCACCATTTCTAGGTCTGGTCTCACCGTTTCACCGTTTCTGGTCTGGTCTCACCCGTTTTATCATTTTTGGTCTGGTCTTACCCGTCTCATGGTTTTTAGGTCTGGTCTGCTCTCACGTCTCACCTTTTCTAGGTCTCACGTCCTCTTTTTCTGGTTTGCTCTTTCGTGTTTCACGGTTTTTAGGTCTGTTTTGCTCTCACGTCTCACCTTCTCCCGGTCTCACGTCCTCTCTTTTTGGTCTACTCTCTCATGTTTCACAGTTTCCAGGTCTGGTTTGCTCTTACATCTCACCTTCTCTAGGTCTCACGTCCTTTCTTTCTGGTTTGCTTTCATGTGTTTCACGGTTTCTAGGTCTGGTCTCACCGTTTCACCGTTTTGGTTTGGTCTCACCTGGTCTTACTATCTTATGGTGGTCCATCCAAAAGAGATAAGTCTTGGTTTATATACTCCCTTCTATAAAAACCCTAGTAGGGCTTACTGTAGCTACGGTGGATTTCCTTTCTTACCCCTCCATGTGGCTTCATATTACTGTTTCATTCAAAATTCAGCATTATCCTCCTTCTTAATTTATTTTTCTTACTCTTTTCTTTCTACTGAAATCTCATCCCTTGATTGCTTAAATGAACAGCCAAGATTGCCCATGAACAGTTACAACCTTGTCACATTATCACACTAAGACTTAAGCAATACTAAACTCCCTCTATAAGTTCACTTCAAGGAGATCACTTCGTGAGGTTATTTGACATGCTAGTCTTATCCTGTAATTCCTGAGATATAAGCCACTTTTGCTTGCACACTTAAATCTAGTTGACAACAATTACAACCCATACAAGACTGTGGAAACAACAATATAAGCATAAAAGAAAGAGTACCAAAAAAGTGACATTTATTTAATTTTTAAAAAGAATTCTATAATTTATTAGAGAAGATAATTTTTAAGAAAGTATTTTTATTGATAATTTACTATTTGACCTTTAAGCTTACACATTTATTTATAATCAAAATTATTTAATTAATTAAGAAAACACTTTATCCTAAAAGTGAAAATACTTAATGACTAAATGAAAAAATATTTTAACTAAATAGAAAAATATTTCATGACAAATCAAAATAAAAAAAAAAATTTTTCAATAGTTTAAATAATTCTTAAACAATTTGCATAATTCCTAAATTATGCAATAATTTTCATAATGTATTGTAAATTAGATCACTTCACTTAAAAGAAACTTATTCTCAAGTTGATAATAAAAAATTAATGTCTTTCAAACCACAAAATCAAATACTTCAAATAAACCAAAGTCTTTGATCTTTTTGATTTACACTTGCTTCTTTCAAATGAATCTTAACATATAAACAATTGTCATTCACTTAGGACTAAATTTCTCAATCCCAATAAAATGAACAAAATTTGGCACCAAAGGTAAATAATTAACCAGATTCTTTGAATTTTAGGTTATTAACTCATTTTTTATTTAGTAGAATTTATTATCGATAAAGTGATCACTTGGTACTATGATTAGAATCTTTATTAGCACACAAAAAATTAATTCGCTCAACTACAACATCAATAATCAATATTTTTTTCTCCTTTGTAAATAATTTTTTTTATCAATAATTTGACTTATTTCCTTCATCCCCTTTAAATTAAAATTGGTTTAATCAAATCTAAAATTTTATCAAACTTATTATCTATATAAAATTCAAATATTAATAAATTTCTCATAATTACTCATAAATAAATTGGTGGCTCATCAAATTTAAATCAATAAAATTAAATATCTTTTCACCAATTAATTGCATAATTTTAAAATTTAAAATGCATAATAGTCATTTTTTTCCTTCTTATAAGCATTATTATTTTTGAAATAAGGATTAATTTTAACTAATTATTTGACAACACTTTTAAAGAATAAATATCCATATAAAAATCTTTGAAATCAAGAATATGTTTACAAATAGATTGACTACGAGCAACATTTATATTTCCTTGCTCAACTCTTCCACGTTCCCACACATGATTTTAGTCCCAAGATTTAGGAACTTATAACTGCTAACTAATAAGTCTTTATGATTTTTTTTTTTTCACTTTTTTTTCAATTTGGAGGTTATTACTAGTTCAGACTTGCGCTGGGGAAGGCTCTGGCCGGACTATTGCTTTATTAAAGTTCAACCATCACGAGTAAATAGGCGTCCGCACTTCAAATTGTGAAATGTTTTCTTGTAAGTTTCTAGTAGATTAATTGGAAAGGACTCGTTGATCAGACTTTGGTAGTTGGAGCTAAAACTCAAGTCAAGTTTGGGAATATTCATACAATGCTCGTTTAATCGATGAGTCTAAAAACGAGGCCATGTCATTTAAGCTAACAAACCTAGCTTTGTTCCCTTAAAGTTCATTTAGTAAATCAATCAATCATGTGAACTTTGATGTACTTTATAATATTAATGTAAATAATTAAAATTTTAAAAATATACATTATAAATAGAATTAAAATAATAAAAAATATGTATCTTAATGAAAATAATTAATTAAAAAAATAAAATATTTAATTTTTAGTGTATACTTATAAGTATATAACATATAATTTAAAAATAACTCTACTAAATATATTCTAATAACAAGTTAAATAAATTTTTTAAAAATTTCATAAATAAATATTTATGAGTTTAAATTAAACTATGTATTTTTTTTATTCAAACTTGTTTCTTATTTATTCAGTTTAATTGTTGAGTAATGTTTAAAAATGATTGAGTGAGTATTGACCAAGTTGAGACACCAAACCTTAAGCAAACTTGTTAATTTGTTTGCAATCCTCCTTCGAGAGATAGTGCAAAGAAAGTCTTGTATCGTCCAAATATAAGTCAACGAAATTTTAGGTGGGTGAGAGAAATATTGTACGGTCACGAGCACTCTATGTTTTTTTTTATTTGAAAATAAAAAATTCAAATATATTGCATTGGGAACAAATTGTCCTGTAATTTTAAAAAATTGCATTGCATTATGAAAAACGTAATTTTGTTTTTTTAAAAAAAAAGTGCTTCATTTTCCAGTTATACCTGTTAAATTAATTAACATGAGTGACCCATATTATTTAAAGTATGACCCAAAATAAAAGACGGTTAGGTATAATGACAATTTGAGTTATCGAGTTTAAAATCCCTCCACTCTCCTTATTAAGGATGAACGTTACAGGAAGAGAAATATCTTCCTATTTAAGATAACCGTTACAAAATAAGTGAATTTTCTTGAAAGGGTAACGGTTACAGGAAAGGAATAATGTGTATATATAAATATATGCTATTACAGACCTTTCCTGACATCTCAACCATCAGAGAGAAAATGTAAAGAAAAGAAAGGGAAGAGGAGGAGAAAAGAAAGAAGCGTTAAGGAACACAAGAAGGGAGGATTCTCGTCTTCGCTACGGGACAACGGTATGTTGATTTCAATTACAGTTTTATTAATAGTATTCGCATAAAGAAAGATTCTGCATTATAGAAATAGGAATTTCATAAAGAGGAATTCTGAAAAATTTCTAACAATTGGTATCAGAGCGGGTCTGCGAATACTGCAATTTATTTTCCTGTTTGTGCCGAACTGATTTCCTTTTATTTTTTCGCCGTACGTTACGTTTTTTTTTTACTGCGCTTAACGACGATGGCCGGCGTTGAAAGGGGAAACGCCGGCCATGGAAAGTTGGCACCGGCGAAACGGTACGAGGACTGTACGCCGCCGGACCCGAACGGATCTGGGCATGGCGGATCGGCTCCGATGAAGGCTGTGTTTTCGTTGTCGGTGGGAGACCCGAATCGATCCGGTATGAAGGGACAGTCTTCCGGTGAGGGCCGTGGCTCCAGGTGTGGCGGAACCCGATCGGATCTACTGGGTACGGCGGAACGAGGAGATCGCGATTCCGGTGACGCCGCGGACCCAGATCGGTTTGGTCTGGTGGGTACGGCAGAACGGAAAGATCTCCTCGGTATGGCCAGTGATCCGGGTCAGGCGTGGGTCTGGGACTGCGACGCCATGCTTGCCGGTATAAGGTGTGCGCCGGTCGCTGGATTGTGCGACGCGGGCTTGCCGGTGAGGGGCGTGCGTCGGTCGCTGGACTCAGCGCCAACGGGTCGAGCGTGGATTTGGATCGGCGGAACGGGGCTTCGTCGACCCGTTAAAGATAACCCGGGGCAGCATGCGGGCGACGCCCGCAGAACGGTGGTGCTGCCACCGTGGGTCGATCAGCCGTGGAGCGTGCTACAGGCGTCGCCGGCAGCACGGTGGTACCGCCACCGTGGGTCGATCAGCGGGAGGCAGTGGTACGGTGGTGCTGCCTCTGTCGTTTGGCCGGAGGCGTGCTGCGGGCCGCAGCACGATGGTGCAGCCATCGTGCGTTACCTGGTACGCGGTCCCACCTGCAATATGGTGGTACTCGAATCCAAATGGATACTACGTGAAAAGGAACCGATTATTGGAAAACTCCCACGTAAAAGATAATTTAAATCTTCATAATTGAAGATTTTTTTAAGGTTTATTGAATTCATATCAACATAAATCAAATATTGAACGCTTGTTAGTTACTAAAGTGGCCTGGCTTTGAAAGGATTTGAAAAGTTGATTGTGAATTTTAATTGTTCATTTTTTTTATGCTAATAAAATGTTTTGAAATGAACAATTATGGTTATTAATTATGAAGTTAGGAAATCATCCAAAGATGGATCATTGCTTATAATTAATGACATTAAAGGGGATTAATTGATATATTGGGTAAACATGATTGTATATCCAAAGATAACATTCATGTTAACTCTAGTATGATTGATTGATCTATTAAAGTATATTTTAAATTAGTATCATTATTGATTAAAGTTATATATTTAAGAATTACCCAAAGGTAAACTTAAATACTATCTGAATCTATTAGAGTTACTCAAAGCATTAAAGTGTAAATTGGATTATGTTTGCAGCTTCCAGTAATGTATTCGCCTTAGGCAATTCGATGATCAAATTCAATGGGCTGAACTATGCAGAATGGTCTGAGCATATTCAGTTTCATTTAGGTATATTGGGCTTAGACTTAACAGTCATTTCAGATGAAAAGCCTGCAGCCATTAGAGGGACCAGTACAGAATCTGATAAGTCTTTTTATGAGGTTGGGTATGGTCCAATAGGCTGAGTTTGAATTTGATGCAGATAACGATAACTGAAAATGTAAAGCCATCGATGCCTAAGACGGAAAATGCAAGGGAATTTCTGATGAGAATTAAGGAATACTCTCAATTAGATATAACTGATAAATCCATCGTAGGAACCCTAATGAGTGAGTTGACGACCAAGAAAGTTGATTGGTCACACCCATTCATGATCATGTGACTAGTATGGCTAATCTAGCAGCAAGGTTGAACACAATGGGCATGGATGTGAGTGATTCATTTTTGGTTCAATTTATCATCAACTCACTGCCTCCTGAATTTGGCCAGTTCTAAGTGAATTATAACACTATTAAAGAAAAATGGAACTTTCAGGAAATTAAGGCCATGTTGGTTCAGGAGGAAGGGAGATTAAAGAAGATAAAGGATCACTCCATTCATCTCATCGTTCGTAATGATGTTAGTGGTAGCAAGTCTAAACCACATAAGGAAAATAAGAAGAAGGATAAAGCCTCTATAAAAGTCACTGGAGGTCAGATCCAAAAGGATCAGAAATGCTTCTTCTGCGAAAAGATTGGTCACTTCGAAAAGGTGCCCAATAATACTTGGTGGTTAGACTCTGGAGCTACTATTTATGTGTCACATATTATGTAGGGATTCCTTTCAATCCAGCCCATGAAAGGAACTGAGAAGTTCCTCTATATGGGAAACAGAATAAAGGCACGAATAGAAGGAATTGGGACGTACAGATTGATCTTGGACACTAAGTGTCATCTGAATCTAGAAAAGTGTCTCTATGTTCCTGAATGTGCTAGAAATTTAGTTTCTGTTGCAAAGTTGGATGAAGTGGGATTTAACCTCAAGATTGGAAATGGTGCATTTTCATTGTATAGACATTTGTACTATTATGGATTTGGTACTTTGATTGATGATTTGTACCGTTTTAATCTTGATGCTATGTATGCTGATTCCATATTTCTTGTTGAGTATAGTATAGGTAGCAAACGTAATGTGCATGATGAAAGTTCTGCTTTCTTATGACATCAAAGATTGGGTCATATATCCAAAGAAAGGATATTGAGGTTGGTGAAAGGTGATGTCCTGCCTCAATTGGATTTTACTGATTGGGATGTATGTGTTGATTGTATAAAAAGGAAACAAACAAAACATACATCAAAGAACCTAGCCATAAGAAGTAGTGAGCCTTTAGAATTGATACACACCGATATTTGTGGCCCATTTGATATCCCAATATGGGGTGGTGTGAAAATTTTCATCACATTTATAGATGACTAGTCA
>CM038601.1:6639702-6657578 GCA_021533255.1 Ceriops tagal
TCACGGTTTGGTGCTGGCCCGAGCCTGTGCCCGTGCGCCAACGTGCTGCTGTTGCCGAATTAGTGGGGCATAGTGTTAGCCAGTCTTGGCTAACTTTGAGAGACAAGCACTTCCTCCCTAAAGAGCATTAGGGAATCTGGTCGTGTGGCAGGAGGAGACATTGATATGTCTGAGTGGTCACACCCCTCCTTGCTGCCCCGTTCTCCGAGTGCTGCCAATGAGCCTCCCACAACGTCCGGTGCTTCACAAGTTAAACCTCTCGCCCATGCTTCCCCATACGTGTCATTGACCCACCTTGCTTTCCGTTGAATGTCCGCACTCAACATCTATGCAAGAATTGGTGCAAGGCACCACCAATTTTCTTGCATGCTTAAGCCAACACGCTTAAGGGACTAACAGTAGATGTCACAAGGCCAAAATTTTCAACCAAAATTCAGACCTTGTACTGGCATTAAGTCATACTTAGTCTCAGCCAAACTTTTCACATGAGACACACAAAGTGTTTACACGAATCACTTCCCAACTTTTATTACTTTCAACAAAGTATACAAAAGATGCCAAGACCTCTCACATAAGTGTTCTGTTAACACTTCTCTATGTGTTTTTTCTCTTGTGGCCCTTAGCTGCCACCCTACATCTATTTATAGTGTTGGTAGATGACATCCCAACTATCTCAGCATATGCATGACTTAGCTGCCAAGCCAATCATGCATAGTAGGGCTCCCCACTATCTTACTAGATCATGCATCTCCATTTAAGGAGAGCTTGACATCTCATTAAGGACTTCTTCAGCCACTTTCTACAACCACCCATGTTCTCCTTCCCTCAAGGAGGTCATGCCAGCACATGGCTTGGATAAGGCTTTTGGAAGCATGCAAATCTGACACTCTAGCCACTCTCACATTTTGATGGAGATAACCACCCACTATCTCCTATTTTAGTGGCCTATGGAGAGATACTTCTACCATGATCTGCCTTATCACTTTCCAAGTGCTTGTTGGCCATAACTGATCATGGTTTGGTGTTAGCCCAAAACTGTGCCTGTGCACCAACGTTGCTGCCGTTGTTGAATCCGTGGGGCATAATATTAGCCTTACTAACTTTGAGAGACATGCACCACCTCCTTATAGTGCATTAGGGAATCCAATCGTTTGGCAGGAGGAAACATTGATGTGTTTGAGTGATCACACCTCTTGTATAGCTTGTTGTCATGCTCCCAAAGTGCTGCCAGCATGCCTTTAACGACTTCCCATGATTCCCATACTCAAACCTCTTGCCTATACTTCCCCACACATACCCTTGATCCACCTTGCTTTTAATTGAGTGACCACACTCAACTCCTCTTGCAAGAATTGGTACAAGGTGCCACCAATTTCCTTGCATACTTAAGCCAATAGGTTTAAGGGATTGATAAACCACCCCCACCAGTTGAAGCTAATATCCTTGTTGGTAGGGTTAATAAATAGTCCTGGATCTACTTCTCGAACTACTAGAGAGTTGTGTCTCTCTCCTAGCTATTCTCATTGTCCGGAGAATTCTTCCACTTCACCAGATACTTGATCCGACAATTCTTTTTTCTTTGCCCCAACGTTCGGTGATTGAGGATCTGCTCCACTTCGCATTACAACTCAGTTCTGATTATTGAGGGAGCACGCCTTTCTTGTCTCCTTAGAGGCTCATCACCTGCCTCTTCATGAAAGGGCCTTAAGAAGCTCACATGAAAGGTTGGATGCATTTTCAACCTTTTTAGTAGTTGCAATTGGTATGCAACATTGTCAACCTTCTTTGTTATCACAAAGGGTCCATTGTATTTGGGAATCGGACCGTGATGCACTGTTTTGCGACTGATCTTTTTCCATATTTGGGGAGTCAATTTGAGTAACACTTTGTCTCCCACTTGAAACTCCATGTCCCTCTTTCCCTTGTCAACATACTTCTTCATGCGCCTTGCTGCCTTATTCAAGCTGTCTTGTACCTCATCTAATAGCTCTTGCTTTAATTTAGCATAATGATAGACAACTGGATAGTTCCCTCCTATTCTTATCCTTGCAATTTCATTAAGAGTAAGGGGCTAATGCCCCATAACCAACTCAAAGGGGACTTATACCTATCGAAGATGATCGATGTAGGTTGTAGCAAAATTGTGCTCAATCTAACAACTTCAGCCAATTTCTTTGACTTACCGTAACATAGTGCTGAAGATACTCCTCTAACAAGCCATTGATGCACTTTGTTTGGCCGTTAGTTTGAGTATGATTGGCAACGAAAAACTTCAATTCAGAGTCCATCATGTTGAAAAAAGTCATCCAAAATCTGCTGGTGAAGCGAGGATCCCTATCGTTCACGATATCTTTAGGCAACCCGAAGTATTTCACCACTTGTTTGTAAAAAAATTTAGTGGATATCTCCCTTTGACATAAGGGAGGGGCAGGTATAAACACCGCATACTTGGAAAATTGATCAACCACTACCATCACGGATCCTATACCCTCAATTTTTAGGAATCCACTGATGAAATCCATTGAAATCGACACCATGATTTCTTTGGAATCGGTAATGGTTGTAGTAGCCCCACCTCTTTACGTCTCTCAACTTTGTCTTGTTGACAGATGATGAACGTCTTGACGTATGTCTCTACGTCATCTTCCATCTTTGGCCAATGATAATTGCGGGATAGTAAGGTTATCATCCTTTCCACACCTGGATGACTTGCCTAACGTGTGTCATGACACTCTCGCAAAATCTCCTGTCTAAGGCCTACACCTCTAGGAACATATAAACGGTTACCCTTAATATGTAATAATCCATCATCAAGCGAGTATCGTCTTTCCATACCTTCATTCACTTGTTGTACAAGCTTTTGATATTCTGCATCTTTCGAAATTTATGCCTTTATTCTCTCTAACAGGCCACTTTGCACTCTCATGAGGGTAATAACCACTTGTTGCATTTCATGATGACTTAAGGCATTAGCTACTTGATTATGCCTCTTTGGCTTGTGTTCCCACACAAGGTCGTACTCTGCTAAGAACTCTTGCCATCGAGCTTACCTAGTGAACAATTTCTTTTGTGTTTGAAAGAACGTATTCGCCATGTTGTCGGTGCATACCACGAATTTGGTACCCAATAAATACACCCACTAAATGCAAAGGCAATACACAATAGCAAGCATTTCCTTCTCATGAGCAGAATACCATTGTTCTACTTCGTTGAGTTTCCGGCTTTTGTAGGCAATCGAATGGCCCTCCTGGATTAACACCCCACCAATCGCCTTGTCTGATGCATCTGTGATGACATCAAAGGGCAACTCAAAGTTAGGCATCCGTAACACTGGTTCTATTGACACAGCTGCCTTTAACTTATTGAAGGCTTCTTGGCACTCAATTGTCCACCTTCGTGGTCGATCTGTCTTGAGTAAGTCGGTGAAAGGAAATACCTTTTTGGAGTAACTCTACACAAACTTCCGATAATAGTTAGACAAACCAAGAAAAGATTGCAACTCCATTACCTTTGTAGGAGGTGACCATTCAATAATGGCCTAAGCCTTCCCTTCATTCATCTTTACTTACCCATTATTGATCTTGTGCTCCAAGAGCATGATCTCCTACCGAGCAAACTCGCACTTTTCCTTCTTCATATATAATTAGTGCTCCTTTAACCTCGACAACACTTGCCAAAGGTGAAGTAAATAGTCCTCCAAGGACTCACTATACACAATAATATCATCAAGATATACAACCACAAATTGATCGATAAAGTCATGAAACACATCATTCATCAAATTGCAAAAAGTACCAGGGGCATTAGTCAAACTGAAAGGCATCACCAAAAATTCATAGGAGCCATAACAAGTGATTGCACTTTCCCCTCGTCTCTTTATGCAAGTCTGACTTGCCAATACCCCAAACGCAAGTTTGGTTTGGTGAAGTATAATGCTTTCGCTAGCCGATCAAACAAGTCCGTTATCAATGGAATAGGGTATTTTTTTTTTTACAATGACCTTATTTAAGGCCTTGTAATCCACACACATCCGTAAGGAGCCATTATGTTTCTTTTGGAACAACACCGAGACACCATAAGGCACCTTTGAAGGATGAATTAGGCCTACTTCTAGCAATTCTATCAATTGCTTCCTTAATTCAACTAGTTCCATTGGACTCATGCGATAGGGCATTTGAGCTGAGGTTTTGGAACTCGGAACCAAATCGATCTTATGGTCAGTAGCACGTTAAGAAGGAAGGCACTTTGGTAGCTCTAAAGGCACCTCTACAAAGTCACCCAATAGTTCCGCAACATTGTCAAGTACCTCCGTGACTACCCCCTCCTTTATTTCCATCAATGTAGCCAAGTAGGTGGTTTCACCCTTCTTTAAGCCATGTTCTACCTACATTACGGAAAGCATTCCACTTGATTTCCCACTATTGCTTGATGGGGGAGTTATCTTGCTTGTGACAAAGCAAGGTTGGTTCTTATACATGATCAGTAGTCCACCCAAATGAGGCAACAATGCAACTTTGGCATGCATAAAGAACTCGACACCCAATATAATGTCAAAATCATCCAATGGTACAATTGTAAAGTTAAGGCTACCAATCCAATTGCCAACGGTTACCTTTACACCTAGTGTTGTGCCAAGAACCTCATAGGCTGCCAAGTTCACTACCTTCATTCAGCTGCCACTCTTGGACACTTTAAACCCAAGTTTCTCCACTATTCTTTCGGTTACAAAGTTATGTATGGCACCCGTGTTTGCCATTGTCATTAACTTCCGATTGTTTAGCCTAATCTTCACATATATTAGGCCAAGTTAGGGAGGCTTTTCTACTTGGACAGCATTGACCAATTGTAGAGGATTGACACGAAAGGGTCTAGTTTCATCCCACAAAGGCTTTTGCCAGCCTTTTCAGCAACCATAGCACTTAACCTTTCCCTTTTCGGGCATTCCCTAGCACGATGAGGGCCATTGCATATATAATAACCATAATTATGAGAGTTTTTACCTTGCTCTCAATAACCAACCTTTCCTTTTCCCTTGCTTCCATCTTGTTAGTTGTCCTTCCTTTTGTAGTCCTTTTTCTTTTTGCCTTTCTCTTTGGCCTGCTGCTGCCTTCCTACATCACCCTCAGAGGATTTGTTAATTCTGAAATCAACCAATCCATCGGCTATAACAATGGCAGAAGCCAAGTCCTTTACACCTTGCCTTCTCAACTTGATTTGTGCCCATGGTTGGAGACCCAACAGAAAGTTGAAGAGCTTGTCCTCATCTGACATATTTTGAATGTTAAGCATCAAAGAACCAAACTCCTTAACATAGTCCCGCACTGTGCCACTATGCTTCAGTTTCTTTAATGTCTCCCTTGTAACCCACGATGTGCTGCAAGGCAGAAACTGATCCTTTAGCTCCTTCTTTAAGCTTTCCCACATTTCTATATGTGGCCTATCCGAACTTGTATCGTCATCTAGCCTAGTTCGCCACCACAACTTAGTGTCCTTGGCAAGATACATGCTGGTAAGGGTTACCTTCTCCTGATCCGTCACCCGAACGACCATGAAATATTGCTCTATGTCCCACAAGAAGTTTTTGATTGCTTTGGCATCAAACTCCCCTTCAAAGGCCTTTAGTTCTAGAACCTTCATGGGACGGGAAAAAACGGTTGCTGCCCCATTTTGCTGGGCGCCTATGGCCCTCTTAAGTACAGAAACAACCTGCTTCAAGTCGCTAAAATGAGAAAACCATGAAGAATTGAGGTTGTCATAGTTAGATTGCAAGAGACATATCGATTTTTCCAGTTCATCCAGTCATGTCAAGATCGAAAGGGTCTACTCCTCAAGGATATCGCCAAAAACCTTCTCGATCTTTGACACTCGCTCCCGAACGACATTAAGACCCAATCTACCAGCCATTGATCGAACCTTACTGCTCTGATACCAGTTGTCACAGGGCCAAAATTTTCAACCAAAATTCAAACCTTGTGATGACACTAAGTCACACTTAGTCTCAGCCAAACTTTTCACATGAGGCATACAAAGCATTTACAGGAATCACTTCCCAACCTTTATTACTTTCAACAAAGTATACAAAGAATGCTAAGACCTCTCATACAAGTGTTCTCTCAACACTTCTCTATGTGTTTTTTCTCTTGTGGCCTTTGGCTGCCACCTTACATCTATTTATAGTAGTGTTGGTAGTTGACACCCTAACTACCTAGGCACATGCATGACTTGGCTGCCAAGCCAATCATGCATAGTCAGACTCCCCACTTTGGGATAACTTCCCCATTATCTTACTAGATCATGCATCTCCATTCAAGGAGAGCTTGACACCTCATCAAGGACTTCTTCAGCCACTTTTGTAACCACCCACGTTCTCCTTCCCTCAAGGATGTCATACTAACACCCTTGGCTTGGATAAGGCTTTTGGAAGCATGCAAATTTGCTACTCTAGCCATTCCCACGTTTTGATGGAGATAACCACACATTATCTCCTATTTTGGTGGCCTATGGAGAGACACTTCTGCCATGATCCGCCTCATCACTTTCCAAGTACTTGCTGAACGCAATTGATCATGGTTTGGTGTTAGCCCAAGATCATGCCCATGCGCCAACGTTGCTGTCGTTGTTGAATCCGTGGGGCATAATATTAGCCTTGCTAACTTTGAGAGATATGCACTACCTCCTTATAATGCATTAGGGAATCAGATCATTTAGCAGGAGGAAACATTGATGTGTCTGAGTGATCACACCTCTTGTATAGCTTGTTGTCATGCTCCTAGAGTGCTGCCAATATGCCTTCGACGACTTCCTATGATTCCCACTCTTAAACCTCTCGCCTACGCTTCCCCACACATATCCTTGATCCACCTTGCTTTTAGTTGAGTGACCACACTCAACTCTTCCTGCAAGAATTGGTGCAAGGTGCCACCAATTTCCTTACATACTTAAGCCAACAGGCTTAAGGGACTGATAGTAGACCTATTAATGTTGTCCAAGGAACATACAGATTATTATGGCACTACTGTTCCTAGGTAACTTGATTAACCCTATTGTTCTTGAAATAGTGATGATACCATGTTGCATCTTGAGGCGATGCCACTAAGGTCATTTTTCATTTCTTTGATACTTCTATTCATTGATTTTAGAGAGTAGGGTTGGGGGATTTTGAGGTCTCTGACTACAAATGGGTGATTGTTGTGTACTTGTATATAGATGAGACTTTGTCATGAAGGGAAGCCCTTTTGGGCAAATTTCAAGCACTTTTATCTTTGCATAAAATAGAAAATTTTCATTACTAGGACAAAGTTCTGACAATTACTGTTGAGTTAATCCTATAATATCCTATTAGATTAGGTTTAATGCTATATGTTATTTACAATATCTTGAATATGGTAATAGTTTTTATTACATTATGTTAAACATGTGAAGTGTTAACGATTTCAAAATGGGGTGTTCATATTCTCTTTCCGACATATTTGTAGTTAAGTTGCTTGATTTAATAGCTTATGCAAACATTGAAGAAGAAACACTGACAAAGTTGCAGTAAAAATTGGTTGACTTCCTCAAGTATGGACTCTTCTCATTACAAACTTTATATTGCTTATGGGAACTTGTTTGCTTTAATTGCTGGCTGTGTGAAGTTTGTGGTAGCAAGGGTAACTACTTGGTGAAATGGTACTAGTCCTTGAAGGCAAAGGTTTTGCATTCTAAGAGTTTCCATTTGATGCATAAATTGCTATTTACAATTTCTTACCTGAGGATGACACGTTGGTAGAACGTTACTTGGTGGCAAATTTTGGCTTGTATCATCCTTTCTTTTTCTTTTTTTTAACAAAAATTAAGTCTATTCATTGACAAAGTAACAAGATTCCCATCACAATGCTAAGAACGTGCACAGTATATGTAAAGGTATTACATCATCTTGCATAGGCATAAAATATATCAAAATATTTTAAAAATAAAAATTAAAAACATAGCTTAATTTATTTAATGATTATAAATAGTATTTTTATGAAAAAATATGTTAAAAAAGTTATGTTCATTAGTACTAAAAGATATATTTATTAGTTAAAAATCTTTAAACTCCTATGCATATAGTGGTTTCTTTTAATCATGATGAAAAAATATATAAAAATATATTATATTTTAATAAAATTAATTTTGAATAATATATAATTTTTAAAAAATATTTAATAACAATAATAAAAGATATAGTTAAATATTTCTCATTTTATTTTGTAAAGAATTTTACTAAAACTTGATTGCGGGTAAATTTTACTTTTAAGAAAGTAATATCAAATATACTATTTGAATCAATTATTTCATTTTGAGAATAAATGTATTCTTGGTTTAATAACCTTAACATAAAAATTATTGGTAGTTAGAACATTAAAAAATCACTTTCAAGTTTTGTAAAACTTGTGACAAAATTAATTCATGATAATGATGTTTCGATCATTCGAGGACAAATTATAACAAGTTGGTACTTATCCCTTCTCTTTTGATTCTATTTCTATTTTTACTCCTATTTTTGTTTTACTTATATGATATGTGTGAGTAGATATAAATTAGTAAACTTTATTCTTAAAACATAATTGTTAAAAATGAAAATAGATAATACATATATGTCCTTTAGTGGTAAAAACAACACTCTTTTAATGGTAAAAACAACACGAAGAAAATAAATATATCACTTTTATGCTACATGAAAGTTTATACTTGTTGAATTCATAAATATTTTAAGAAGGGGTGAATTTAGTCAATAAATGACATGACCTTATACGGTGTAAAAAATAAAATAATTGTAACAAATAAAAATATAATATTATATATAAATAGATGAATATAATTTTAATAATATTAATATTAATTAGAAATAAAAAAATAAATTTAATAAATTTAATTTGTAAGACTAATAATCAACTTGTGTAAAACAAATATATTAAAATTTACAGCAATAAAAGGTTTGCTTGAACTTGTAAAAAAAAAAATTAAATTTAAAGAGATAAGATGTGATCATTTATAATAATTCAAAATTCTTGTTCTTACATCCTTTCTTTAAGATTATTGTTTTAAAAATTTTAAATTCATTATGGAGTTTCCCAATAAAAAGGAGACAAAACACAATAATGATGTCATCTTTGATCATAAGCATACAATAATTCATAACTTTATTACAACATATTCACATAAATGTACTTATCAAATTCTTAATCTTTAAATTTTACATTTTCAAAATATTACAAAATTTTCTTTACCCTTTTATTGCTTTTAACAATTTTTCTATTTTGCACACTCCTATAAAACAACTTAATATAAACTTCTTGCTATATTTTTATTTTCTTCTATTGTAAATAAGATTATATAAATCCAATGTGAAATATCAAAAGTTCAAAATCATGTCTTGTTGGTCCAAAAAAAAGGTAATGCCTTTGAAATTTCTATATATTTGTTGGTCTATCAAGAAGATAATTTCTATTAGAATATTTTTATATTTAAAATATGTCTATTAGCCTATTAAAAAGGTAATTACTATGGAAATATTTTTATATTCAAAATATATTTATTGGCTTATTAAAAGAACATCAGTGTATGCATCTTTCTTAGTTGTAAGGAAATCTAGTTTGTTTAATTCCAATGCAATACATACACCAATAGAGGTCAATTAATTTATAGATATGAACTCCGATTATATGTATACGGAACTCAATGCCAATATTGGTATAAGATCATTCTAACACAGGTTAAAAGATTGAAGTTTTAACCTAATGATTATAAACAACTAAGAACCAAAACTATAGGATTTAGACGTCACTTCTAACAACAACAACGTTGAAAAAGATAAGTCTATTGAACCAACACACTCAACTATAAAAGATTAGAATTAATTTTCAAAGAACCAAATAAAATAGCTCATTTACTCATAAAAACTGTTCTCCTCCTCTAACCATTCTTTTTCCCTTTTTATATGTTAACCCTAAAACCTTAGCTGCTAAGATGGGTTTATTAATAAAATTTGTCCAACCCTCTACATAATAATAAAAACCCATGAAAATAACCCATTTAGATGCTGAAATTTGTCTAACCTACTACATAACAATATAACCCATGAAAATAACCCATTTAAATGCCCATGCTATCAGCTCCAACTTCCTTCCCAAGGTCATGATTTTCATATTCCTCCACAAATGACACATTTGCAAGCCTTGGTGAAGCCTTTATCATCCTTAATTCGTACCTAGCAATTTCCTGTAAGTAAATATTGCACAATAAGTTGTTAGGTGCTTCCTTTATTTTCTTTGACCTTGCTCTTGTCATTGGTGGTCTAAGGTTTTACAAAGCATTAACTCCCTTATTAATTTGGCTTTCATCATTCCTACTCTCCTTAAAATGATTTGTCCTTAAATCAGCACCTATATCATTAAAGACAAAAGGAAAAAGTTTAAAAACATTAAATGTTGCACTCACATTATACTCACATAGCAAGTCAAGTTTATATACATTATCATTGACTCTTACCACCATTTAGAAAGGACCATCTCCCCTTAGTTGCAACTTTGATTTTCTTTGTATAGGAAATTAATTCTTCCGTAAGTGTACCCAAACCAAATCACCAGGTTCAAAAGTGATATGCCTACGACCTTTATTGGCTTGTGTTTCACACTGTTTGGTTTTTCTCTCAATGTTTAAGTCTGGCTTTCTCATAAAGTTGCCTAACCACTTTAACCTTTTTTTTCCCATTTAGATTAACCTTATTCTGTATAAGCAATGGTATTAAATCCAAAGGAGATAATAGATTAAAACCATAAATAAGCTTGAAAGGACAATAACCCGTAGTACTATGAATAACACGATTATAGGCAAACTCCACAAAAGGCAAACATTCTTCCCAGGTTCTAGAGTTCTTACCAATAACAACACACAACAACGTACTGAAAGTTCAATTTACTACCTCAGTTTGTCCATCTATTTGTGAATGACAAGTTAAAGAAAACAACAACTTTATTCTAAGCTTACCTTACAATGTCTTCCAAAAGTAATTCAAAAATTTTGCATCACAATTTAACACAATACTCTTTAGCACTCCATGTAGGCAAACAATCTATCTAGAAAATAAGTCTGTAATGTGTGTAGCATCATCCATTTTGGTGCAAGCAATGAAATGCGTTATCTTTGAAAACTTGTCAACTATAACAAGAATACAATCTCAATCCTTCTTGGACCTAAGTAATCTAAGAATAAAATCCATAGAAATATTGGTCTAAGGTTCATAAGGAATTTCTAAGGGCATATACTTACCATGGGATAAAACCTTAGACATAACTTGTCTACAGGTAATACACTTAGCACAAACTCTTTCAACATCTTTTTTCATATGTGGCCAAAAGAAATGCTCATTTAAAACATCAAAAGTCTTTTAAATGTCAATGTGTCCCATTAAACTACCCTCATGAGCTTCTCTTATAAGTAATGCTTTCATAGGCCTTTGAGAAATACAAAGCTTATTTACTCTAAAAAAATATCTCTCATGTTTATAAAACTTACCAAAAGCAACTCTCTCACATGCAGCATACACGTTACCAAAGTCAACATCATTAGCATACAAGTTAATAATATGCTCAAACCTCAACAACTTAATGCTTAAAATGCTAATCAATATGTACTTATGTGACAATATGTCAACAATAATATTTTCCTTACTTGATTTGTATTGAATTACATAAGGAAAATTTTCAATAAATTCAACTCATTTTGCATGTCTTTTATTCAATTTGCCTTACCCCTTTAACTGTTTTAAAGACTTATGAACAATAGGCCAAAGGTAATGTTGCCATGTTTTTAAAGTCCTAACAAGTGCATACATTTCTTTATCATAAATTAGATAATTTAATATTATCCCACTCAACTTCTCACTAAAGAATGCAATAGGTCACTTCTCTTGTATGAGAACTCCCCTAATCCCAATGCTCGATATGTCACATTCAATTTCAAAGGTCTTAGAAAAATCAGGGAAAGCAAGAAGTGGTGCATTACATAAGACTTAAGCAAATTAAAGGCAACTTGCTATTCCTTACCCAATTTAAAATTCATACTCTTTTTAATCATCTCAATCAATAATGCACTTATAGTACTAAAATCCTTAATGAACCTCCTATAAAAACTAGTCAAACCATGAAAATTTCTTACATTGCTCACATTTTTAAGTGTAGGTTATTCATGAATAACCTTAATCTTCTCTTTATCAACCTCTATGCCATAAGCAAACACAATATAACCTAAGAAAAGGACATGATCTTTTCAAAAATCACATTTTTTCAAATTGGCAAATAATTTCTCTTTTTTTAACACATTAAGCACACAACGCAAATGTTCAACATATTTTTCTAAATTTTTGTTATATACTAATATGTCATCAAAATAAGTCACAACATATTTTCCTAAGAAATGTCTCAAAACATGATTCATTAGTTTCATAAAAGTGCTAGGTGCATTAGTTACACTGAAGGACATAACTAACCATTCATACAAACCATGCTTAGTCTTGAATGTAGTTTTCCATTCATCATTTTCCCTTATCCTAATTTGATGATACCCACTCTTGAAGTTAATTTTAAAAAAGTAACAAGCATCATGCAATTTATCAAGCATAATCATTAAGCTTAGGTATAGGATGTTGATACTTAATTGTTATTTTGTTAATAGCTCTGCAATCGACACACATCCTCTAAGATCCATCTTTCTTTAGCATAAGTAACACTAGCACGACACATGAGCTCATGCTCTCCCTTACATATCCCTTCTTTATCAATTCATCAACTTGCCTTTGAAGCTCCTTTGTCTCCTTAGCATTACTTCTATACGCTGGCTTGTTAGGAATGGGAGCTCCAGGAATAAGATCAATTTGATGTTCAATTCCTCTCCTTAGTGGTAAGCCATCTGGGATCTCCTCAAGGAAAACATCATTATAATCCTACAACAAAGATGAAACAACATTAGGCAAAGAAGAATTAAGGTTAGTGTTAAAGAAATAAGAATCCTTGTAAATGATCAAGATCATTTGTTGTCTAACTTAGAAGATAACCTTAACATCTACTCCTTTTACAAACACACTCACGTGTTTTCTCTCATTTTCACTCTTTTGAACCTAACCACTCTTGTACTTAGCACTCTCAAGTGCTTTCACCTTATTTTTCTCTAATTCACTTTTTTTTTTCTCTCTATTCTCTCTTTCTTTTCGCTCATTCTCTTTTGCTCACTTTCATAAAGTCTCACTTGGTCTTCATACACCTGTTTTAGAGTCAACGAAAAAGTGTGAATGGTTTTCCATTTATGGTGAAATAAATAATAGTTCTTGTAACCATCATGTAAAACTTTTTTATCAAAGCCAAGAATGACCAAATAATAAATGCCCTGCCTGTATGGGTACAACATCACAAAATAACTCATCCTTATATCTACCAATGAAAAGTAGAATCACAACTTGTTTAATCACTCTCACCACTCCACTATCATTCAACCATTGCAAGTTATATGGCTTAAGATGTTTGGTTGTAGGTAAGTTCAATTTTTCGACCAACTCTGTACTTGCTACATTAGTGCAACTACCTCCATCTATGACCAAGTAATAGAGTCTATCTTAAACTAAACATCAAGTATGGAAAATATTTTCCTGCTACATCTCAACATCATCCTCCTCCTTAACTTGCACACTAAGGGCTCTCTTTGCTACTAAAAGCGTTTTACCATGCTCTAAATACTCTATTCCTTTATCAATATCACTAACATCCTTTAGTGATGGCATTTGGTTTTCATTACTAGCATCATTGCCAAACACATAATCACAATTTTCCTTAAGGTATATGGTTATCTTGTTAGGACATTGTGAAGCCATATTACCCCTACCTAGACATCTAAAGCATTTGATATCTCTAGTTTTTCCTTAGGTGCTCTCAAGTTTTTCTTCAAATTTGCCCTTTTCAAGGCTGCCCCCACTAGTCTTGGGTCTATGTGAATTGGTTTTAAGTTTAGGAGTCATCTTCTCTTCCTTCTTCCCCTAGGTTGGCTTCCAAAAAGATGAACCTGAGTTCTGATTATATCTAGAAGTGCTCTTTCCCTTAAGTTGCCTCTCAACTTTCATAGCAATGTATACCATGTCTTCAAGCTCTACATAGTGTTGCAATTCTACCACATTAGCTATGCTTCTATTTAACCCATGAAGGAACCTAGCCATAGTTGCATCCCTATCCTCCATTACATTTGCCCTAACCACAGCAATCTCTATCTCCTTATAGTACTCTTCCACACTTTTAGAACCTTGCATAAGGCTCTGTAACTTGTTATGCAGATCCTTATAATAAAAGCTGGAAACAAATCTCTTTCTCATCATAGTCTTTAACTCATTTCAAGTTTCTATAGTTCTCTAAAAATTTCTTCTCTTAGTGGTAACTTGCTGGTTTTACCATATTATAGCACAATCAGTGAATTTTGTCATAGTTAACTTCACTTTCTTCTCCTTAGAGAAGTTGTGGCACTCATATATTAATTCTACCTTTCGTTCCCAATCTAAATAGACATCAGGGTCAGCTTTCCCTTAGAAAGAAGGTATTTTCATTTTAATACTACTAAGATTTTTGTCTACTCCTTCCTCCACTCTATTTCTGTTATCCCAACCTTCATTATACTTATCATAAACATTTCCATTGCCTCTTACTCCTGTATCATTCCTATTATCATATCCTCCTCTAAATCCACCTCTAAAGTTTTTACTAGCATTATTACCATTATCATAATAATCATCATCATCTTCACCAAAATCATATTCAAATTGCTCCTTCGCGACCCTCTCAGCTAGCCCCTTAGGATTCACACTTAATTTCCTTTTCATTTTATCCATCATGTCCTGAACTTCCCAAAACATTTGGTCAATCTTATCAAACTTTTGCTCTAAAGATTTTATAAGCAATTTGAAGTCTGGAACAACTACTTCCTTCTCTCCATGTAGGAAACTGCCTTCTTTAGCATTAGACATTGTATATGCAAGATTGTTAGTAAATAAAGAATATACCTTACAAAACTCACTCCCTTGTGTATTTGCTTTCCACTCAACTATAGTAGTCCTTAACTTTCGTGTTTCACACAATAAATTGCAAGAGTCTAAGAGCTCTTTCAATAATTTCAGGCAAACTAAATTCAGAACAAACAAAACTTGAATATATCAATCCTAAACCTACCTCTTCAGAGAAGTGACACGATCAAAGAAGATGGACAATAAAGCAAATAGAATAACAAGGAATTCAATGATACAAGCAGTGCAATCTAACAACAATCGATTATCGAATATAATTGAGTAAATGACCAATTGAACAATGAAGCTACTTTTTTTTTTTTTTGTTAACCGATGGGTATTTCTACAAAATGAATGACAGCAGTGGCCAAACACAACAAGCACACAAATTTCTTCTTTTGTTTTGTTTTCTTTTTTTATTATTCAACCAACAACGAAGAACACACGAAAGAAATGATGACAAAAGTATAACTAACCTGAGTTAGAGCCAAAGGCTTTGATACTAAATGATACGAACTCTAATTATATGTAAACAAAACCCAGTACCAATATTGGTATAGGATTGTTCTAACAAAGGTTAAGGGATTTGGAGTTCTGACCTAATGATTATAAACAACCAAGAACCAAAACTACAGGATTTAAATGCCAATCCTAACAACAACAACGTCAAAGAAGATAAGTCTATTGAATCAACACACTCAAATATAAAAGTTTAGAATTAGTTCTCAAAAAATCAGAGAAAATAGCTCATACACTCATAAAACCAGGTCTACCTCCTCCAGCCACCCTTTTTGCCCTTTTTATATGCTGACCCCCAAAAACTCTAACTAATAAGATAAGCTTATTAAGGAAATTCGTCCAACCCACTACATAACAATATAACCTATGAAAATAACCCATTTAAATACCCAAACATGGGTTCCCAAATCCAACTTCCTTTCCAGGGCCATGGTTCTCAAATTCCTCCATATATAACACATTTGCAAGTCCTGGTGAAGCCTTCATCATCCTTAAGTAGTACCTAACAACTTCCTAATAGTAAATGTCACACAATAAGTTGTTAAGAACTTCTTTTATTTTCTTTGACCTTGTCTTTGTCATTGGTCTTTTCAGGTTTTGCAAAGCATCAACTCCCTTGTTGATTTGAATTGATATAATATAACTTCCATCAAATAATGTCATCTTTGATCATAGATATACAAAAATTCATAACTTTATTACAACACATTCACATAAATGTATTTCTTCAACTCTTAATCTCTCAATTTTATACTTTCAAAATATTTACAAAATTTTCCTTACCATTTTACTTACTTTTAACAATTTTTCTACTTTGCACACTCCTATAAAATAACTTCATATAAACTCCTTGTCGTATTTTTATTTTCTTCTACTATAAATAAGATTATATAAATACAAAGAAAGATATCAAAAATTCAAAATCATGTCCCATTAGTCCATAAAAAGGGTAATGCCTTTGAAATTTCTATATGTCTATTGGTCTATCAAGAAGATAATTACTATTAGAATATTTTTATATTCAAAATATGCTTATTGGTACATTAAATTTGCTAAAGTAAGATATAAGAATAAAAGAAAGAGTACCAAAAAAGTGACATTTATTTAATTTTTAAAAAGAATTCTATAATTCATTAGAGAAGATAATTTTTAAAAAAGTATTTTTATTGATAATTTACTATTTGAATTTTAAGCTTACACATGTATTTATAATCAAAATTATTTAATTAATTGAGAAAACACTTTATCCTAAAAGTGAAAATACTTAATGACTAAATGAAAAAATATTTTAACTAAATAGAAAAATATTTCATGACAAATCAAAATAAAAAAAAAGTTTTTCAATAGTTTAAATAATTCTTAAACAATATGCATAATTCCTAAATTATGCAATAGTTTTCATAATGTATTGTAAATTAGATCACTTCACTTAAAAGAAAATTATTTTCAAATTGACAATGAAAAATTAATGTCTTTCAAACCACAAAATCAAATACTTCGAATAAACCAAAGTCTTTGATCTTTTTGATTTACACTTGCTTCTTTCAAATGAATCTTAACATATTAACAATTGCCATTCACTTAGGACTAAATTTCTCAATCCCAATAAAATGAACAAAATTTGGCACTAAAGGTAAATAATTAACCAGATTCTTTGAATTTTGGATTATTAACTCATTTTTTATTTAGTAGAATTTATTGTCGATAAAGTGATCACTTGGTGTTATGATTAGAAACTTCACTAGCACACAAAAAATTAATTCGCTCAACTACAACATCAATAATCAATATTTTTTCTCCTTTGTAAATAATTTGTTTTTTATCAATAATTTGACTTATTTCCTTCATCCCCTTTAGATTAAGAATTGGTTCAACCAAATCTAAAATTTTATCAAACTTATTATCTATATAAAATTCAAATACTAATAAATTTCTCATAATTACTCATAAATAAATTGGTGGCTAATCAAATTTAAATCAATAAAATTAAATATCGTTTTACCAATTAATTGCATAATTTTAAAGTTTAAAATGCATAATAGTCATTTTTTTTCCTTCTCATAAGCATTATTATTTTTGAAATAAGGATTAATTTCAACTAATTATCTGACAACACTTTTAAAGAATAAATATCCATAAAAAAATCTTTGAAATCAAGAATATGTTTACAAATAGATTGACTACGAGCAACATTTATGTTTCCTTACTCAATCTTCCACGTTTCCACACATGATTTTAGTCCCAAGATTTAGGAACTTATAACTGCTAACCAATAAGTCTTTATGATCTTTTTTTTTTT
>CM038601.1:6657678-6675683 GCA_021533255.1 Ceriops tagal
TTTTTTTTTTTGCGCTCTTTTTCCAATTTGGAGGTTATTACTAGTTCAGACTTGCACTGGGGAAGGCTTTGGCGGGACTATTGCTTTATTAAAGTTCAACCATCACGAGTAAATAGGCATCCGCACTTCAAATTGTGAAATGTTTTCTTGTATAAGTTTCTAGATTAATTGAAAATGACTCCTTGATCAGACTTTGGTAGTTGGAGCTGAAACCCAGCTTAATTCAAGTTTGGGAATATTCATACAATGCTCGTTTAATCAATGAGTCTGAAAACGAGGCCATGTCATTTAAGCTAACAAGCCTAACTTTGTTCCCTAAGTTCGTTTAGTAAATCAATCAATCATGTGAACTCTGATGTACTCTATAATATTAATGTAAATAATTAAAATTTTAAAAATATACATTATAAATAGAATTAAAATAACAAAAAAATATGTATCTTAATGAAAATAATTAATTAAAAGAATAAAATATTTAATTTTTAGTATATACTTATAAGTATATAACATATAATTTAAAAATAAGTCTACCAAATATATTCTAATGACAAGTTAAACAAAATTTTTAAAAATTTTATAAATGAATGTTTATGAGTTTAAATTAAACTGCATATTTTTTTTATTCAAACTTATTTCTTATTTATTCAGTTTAATTGTTGAGTAATGTTTAAAAATGATTGAGTGAGCTTTGACCGACTCGAGGCACCAAACCTTAAGCAAACTTGTTATTTTGTTTGCAATCCTCCTTTGAGAGATAGTGCAAAGAAAGTCTTGTGTTGTTTAAATATGAGTCAACGAAATGTTAGGTGGGTGAGAGAAACATTGTGCGGTTACGAGCACTGTATGATTTTTTTTTATATATATATTTGAAAATAAAAAATCCAAATATATTGCATTGGGAACAGACTATGCTGTAATTTTGAAAAATTACATTGCATTATGAAAAATATAATTTTTTTTTTAAAAAAAATGTGCTACATTTTCCAGTTACATCACCAACCCCGCGTCGTTGTGCTCCAACAAAGGGAAGCAAGGGAATGCATTGTCAGTCTGTTGTTCTCTACGAATCAACAGCCTTCTTGGGAGGCGTGAAGCTTTGTATATAATGATCCCAACAAAATAGAGTAGATGCCCAAACCATCAATCCGCCTACAAACGGGCATTTATTTGTAAATCCTTTTATAATTGAAAAGATAGAAAGACGAGAACGGGTATTAAATTGTATCAATTAGTCTTAAATTTCGTCAACATCTACTTAATCAAGTTTTTTCCAAGTCAACTATAAAACCAATTCCACATTTATGAATTGGTGGGGCAGATGGCTAGGCCAGATATGAGGGAATGCTTTGAGCTAGAACACCCTACCCGCTACTTAAACGCATGTTCTTCTGTTCGGAACAAGTCCAGGTCACTACCCCACCCGCTACGTAAACGCATGTTCTTCCATTTAGAACAAGTCCAGGTCAGGTCACTAGGGACAGCCCATCGATTGGTAAGAAACCTATCTTCTCGGGTTCATATACTCAATAGCGATGTAATGAAAAAAAAAAAAAAACAAAAATGAGCTCCTGATAAGACAAAATGTCTTGACTTAACATGCGCCAAGACCATTTATAGTTTCAGTGCAGAAGAACATCAGTGCATGCATGTTTCCTAGATGTAAGGAAATCCAGTTTGCCTGATTCCAACGCAATACGTACTTAAAAAGAGGTCATTTAATTTATTACCCTAATAGATCAACTGATCCGAGCGTACCAACCTCGAGGGGAAATGAAATACAAACGCAAATGAATAATTTATCTTTGTTTAAATATTTATGGACGTAGTATTATGTAAAATTATAAATTATTTTTTAAATAAAATTATTAGTAAAGTAATTCAAAATATTTTTATTAACTTAACTTAAAGACTAAAATGTTGGGATTGGATAGTAAAAGTAAGAATCTATACGAATTTATACAAAAAAAATTACACTTTCAAATAATGAGTTGTTATTTTATTAATTATTTAAAGAAGTTTAGATGATATATAACTATAATTTGAAAATTTTTATTAATGTAAAATTCATTAAAAATGATAAACTTAATAGGAGTAATAAATCTTAAAATGTAGATATGAAATAAATTAAAGTGAAATTTTCTTTATCTATAACATTTTTTTATTCATTATAACTCTTAATATTGTTCAAGAAATTAAAGAATATTTGAATGAAAAAATATTTTTTAAAAGAATTAACTTACAATTTACATTACAAATCTTAAGATATTGTATTAAGAAGGTTTGAAAGTAAAAGAAAATTAACTATTTCGAATATTATGTAATTTATTTGTAAAAGTAAAGATCTTAATATTAAAATTAATAAGAATATGATTTTATTTTTACATATTATAAAAATTATTTATTAAAAATAATTATAACATTAGTGACTTAATATGATTTAGAATTGTACCAAATATATGTAAATATTACTCTTTTTGATAAAATTATGTATTTTAAGCACGGTATAAGAAATTTTAATTAATATTAAAATTAATTTCTTCATTTTTGTTAGTTTTGTAACATTAAGAAAAATTAAATAGTAATGCAGCACATGATGCCGTAATCCACTTTAGATATCCCCCACCCCCACCCCCACCCTTATCCTTATCATCTTCAAGTAGGCTAATGTGATCCAAATTAAAAGGTTACCTACAAATTCGTCTCTTTTGGTCAAAGTTAGGGCAGTTTCCACGCGCCTTATAGTCACCTTTTCAACCATGTTTAGCAACTGGCAACATGTCTTTCTCCATTTTTCATTTACGTTCCTTTTTAAATCCCAACTTTAAAAGTCACCTGATGCGACTAAAGAAACAAAGCTCACTATTTATAATTTCCTTAGCTTCGAGTTTCCCTGCCCTTCTGATTTCAATTTCCACGAAATCCAATATGGGCATTCCTTATTTCTTGCTTGCTCTATCTTTAGTGTCAGTGGTTCCGCTTTCAACTTCCAAGCACGCTTCTTCAAATTTGGTTGAAGGCTCGTCCCTTTCTGTAGAGGACTCGGAGGATTTGTTGATTTCGGCCAGTGGGTCCTTCTCCGCCGGCTTCTTCCCTATCGGCAGCAATGCTTATTGCTTTGCTATTTGGTTCAGCAGGCCGTCTTGCAGGTACAACTGCACAATCGTTTGGATGGCTAACCGAGAGTTTCCAGTTAATGGCAGGCGCTCCAAGCTGCTGCTACAAGCAACCGGGAATCTAATCTTAACCGATGCTGGCAAGTCATTTGCTTGGTCCACTGACACTGTTTCCCGATCCTCAACAGAGTTGCATCTTCAGGACACTGGCAATCTTGTCCTGCGTAATATGGAGGGTTCTGTTTTGTGGCAAAGCTTTGATTTTCCTACGGATACACTTCTTCCTCTGCAGCCACTCACCAGAGACAGGCGGCTTGTCTCGTCAAGAAGCCAAACAAACCATTCTTCTGGTTTCTACAAACTGATCTTTGACGAAGATAATGTTCTTGCTCTACTGTACGATGGTCCCGAGACTTCCAGTAAGTACTGGCCAGACCCTTGGCTTACAAGCTGGGAAGCTGGGAGGTTCTCGTTCAACAGCACTAGAATTGCTTGGCTTGATTCATTGGGAAAATTTACTTCATCAGATAATTTCACATTCCTAGCGGCAGATTATGGAGTGAGACTCCAGCGAAGATTGACACTAGATTTCGATGGTATGCTTCGACTGTACAGCAGAGAAGAAGGCAGCGCGACCTGGACTGTGTCATGGCAAGCTCCATCTCACGCATGCAGTGTTCATGGATTATGCGGAACCAACAGTAAGTGCAGCTATGATACTAGCTCGGGCAGAAGATGCTCTTGCCTTCCAGGGTATAAGATGAAGAACAGCATCGATTGGGCCTATGGTTGTGAACCCAAATTTGACCTCCCATGCGGAAATGATAGGGAGGCCAGATTCCTTCAACTCACGAATTCTGAATTTTATGGCTATAATTATGAGTATCATCCCAATTACACATTGGAAATGTGTAAGCAAATATGCTTGCAATCCTGCAGCTGCAAGGGGTTCCAGCGTAAGTATGTTACGAATCAAGGCAATAATATTCTTACTGCTTGTTATGCAAAGTCATTTCTACTAAATGGACGGCGAACACCAGGATTCGAAGGAGATATGTATTTGAAAGTTTCCAAAACCGTTCACGTGTCTGGTAATATGGAGATACGGTCAGAATTGGGATTAAATTGCAGTGGAGGAATTTCCTGGCCCTTGGATCTAAAACGCCATCAAAACGGCACACTGATGTTCATGCTCTGGTTTGCTGGTGTACTAGGATTAGTCGAGATTATTGGCATCCTTCTAGCTTGGTGTTTCCTGATCAATTCGCACAAGTACTCAGGATGAAGCTGAATGAAACGCCCTGGAATATTCTAGGGAAGTCTAGAGGCTTACTAGGACCCTAGAACATTCCACCTTATTCTAGAATTCTTATCTTATTGTAAAGTATGCCTTATCTTCTTGTAAAGCGTAGAGTAATAGGTACCGTTAGATCAAACAGATCCCAGCCATCCATTTAGAAGGTAGAGTTGTATATAAAGGGGAGTAGCCCCAAGGGTGGAGGCATCCAATTCACTTGTATTCTCTCTCGAATCTAATATAGTGTTTCTTTTCGTTCATCATTCTCTCTTGTATTTTCCATAGTGCTCTACTTTTTCTCCAATATCCAAGGGAGAAGGCTGACTTAGCCTCTACAAAGGGCGTAGGGAAAGCTAAGTGTCGCACGGTCGTGAGGGAAATTCGTACGTCCGTGACAGTTGGTATCAGAGCCGAGGTTTGTGGGGCATAATGTCGAGCACCATGGAGGAGAATGTGCTGAGGGAACACCAAGGAATGGAGAGGGGACATGATCCATCTCTCACTCGAGATGGGAACAAGAAGAAGGAGCGTGGACGCAGCAAGGCTCGTTCTGCCGTCACTCTTGCGACTTTGGAGGAAAAGTCCAACATCCTTGAACAGGTAATGTCTGAAATGAGTTCACGTATTGAACATATTGAACATAATTTTGATGCTTTAGAATCTCATACATTGGAAGAACTTGATAAAGTTAAAGGGGACATCCAAGAGTGTTTTTCCAATACTGAAGGGTGTTACGGGAGTGAGCAAGCCTTCAAGGCGACGGTCATGCAGACCGTCAAAAGCTTGCAAACTCAAGTGACCTCTTTAGAAACCATTTTAGAGGAGATGCGCCATGACGTAGCCATATGCAAGAAGGTCATGGCTAGTGATGGCGGTCCAAGGGGAGCTCCTCGGGTGGAAGCTCCCAAGCCCAAGGAATTCTCGGGCAAGAGGGATGCCCAAGAGGTGGAGAATTTCCTTTGGCAAATGGAGAGATACTTTGAATGCATCAAGATGGTAGACGAGCGAGACAAGGTAAACACGGCAACCCTTTACCTTGCGGATACAGCAACTTTATGGTGGCGAAGGAAGCATGCGGATATGCAAAAGGGTATTTGCATCATAGAGACATGGGAGGACTTCAAAAGGGAACTCAAGAGGCAGTTCTTCCCAGAGAACGTGGTGTATGAGGCACGCAAGCAGCTGAGGGAGCTGAAACACAAGTCCTCTATCCCCGACTATGTTAGGGATTTCACTACGTTAATGCTGAAAATCCCTAGCCTAGGGGAAGAAAAGGCACTATTCTACTTCGTAGATGGACTCCAAAATTGGGCTAAGCAAGAGGTGCAACGGCGAGGGGTAAAGGACGTTGACGAGGCCATTGCAATTGCGGAGTCCCTCACCGAGTACCAAAGGAGTGAGTCTTCTAAAAATAAGAGCTCCAGGAGTAACCCCAATAAAGGTGGGGGAGAAAGAGATAGAGGCCAAGGAAATCACAACCCACCTACTAGAAGGGACTATGAGGAGAAAAAACAATCTTTCACACCTAGAGGAGGGTGCTTTGTGTGCAAGGGGCCACACCCTATGAAGGATTGTCCAAAATTAGGTTCGTTGGCTGCGATGATCGAGCAACAAGAGGCACAAATAGTAGATGATCCAGCAGAACAGATTGGTTCTCTACGATTACTCAACGCTCTTAAGGGAAAACAAGAGCTGCAAGCAATGAGAGGTAAGGGACTGATGTTTGTGGATGTGCAAATAAATGGACAGCATGCCTAAGTCATGATTGACATGGGTGCCACTCACAACTTCATCACCAAGGAGGAAGCTAAATGGCTTGGTCTCTTTATGGCTAATGGTGGGGGTTGGCTCAAGACCGTCAACATTAGTGCCAAGCCTTTACATGGAGTTGCTCGAAATGTACCAATGAGCCTTGGTCCATGGAGTGGTGCAGTGGACTTCTCAGTGGCGCACATGGATGACTTCAAGATCGTGTTGGGTATGGACTTCCTTCGTAAGGTACAAATCGTTCCTATGTCATATTTAAACTCTGTGTGTGTGCTTGAGAAGGAGGCCCCCGTGCATGGTTTCTGCCGTGTCGAAGGCGAGTGATAGGAAAGTTCTATTTGCAATGTAAGCCAAGAAGGGCCTCAAGTGGGGGGAAGCCACATACTTGGCAACGATGGTGACAAGCAATCCCTCCATGCCTCCCGAGCTGCCCAAACAACTTCCTCCAAGGAGAGAAATTGACCATAAAATAGAGTTGGAGCAAGGGTCTAAGCCACCCGCTATGACTCCTTATCGCATGGCACCCACCGAGCTTGAAGAATTGAAAAGACAATTGGTTAGTTTGCTGGATGCAGGTCAGGTGCGACCTTCAAAGGCTCCTTATGGCGCTCCAGTCTTATTCCAGAGGAAGCACGATGGTTCCCTACGTATGTGCATTGACTACCGGGCACTCAATAAGATTACGGTAAAGAATCGATACCCCCTTCCTCTCATTCCTGATTTGTTTGATAGATTAGGGCAAGCCAAGTGGATTACAAAGGTGGACTTGCGTTCTGGATACTATCAAGTTCGTATAGCAGAAGGAGACGAGGCAAAGACCACCTGTGTTACCCACTATGGTTCCTTCGAGTGGTTGGTGATGCCCTTTGGGCTAACCAACGCCCCTACTACCTTCTCCACACTCATGAATCAGATCTTTCGGCCATTCTTGGACCAGTTTGTAGTGGTCTACTTGGACGACATTCTTATCTATAGTGAGACTCTTGAAGACCATGTAGACCACCTACAAACCGTGTTCAAGCTTTTGCGGGACAATGAGCTTTACATCAAAAAGGAGAAGTGCACTTTCGCGGCTCGGGAAGTACACTTCCTTGGTCATGTGGTAGGGAATGGACGAATTCGAATGGATGAAGAGAAGGTGCGGGTCATCCAAGATTGGGGGTCACCAAAGAACGTGTCACAGTTGCGATCGTTTCTTGGGCTAACCAACTACTACAGGCGATTCATTAAGGGATACTCAGCGCGGACGGCTGCCCTAACCGATTTGTTGAAGAAAAACCAGTCATGGGAATGGACAACTCAACAGCAAATGGCCTTTGAAGGGTTGAAGGCTGCGGTAAGTAAAGAGCCTGTCCTTGTTCTCCCTGACTTTACTAAGGCGTTTGAAGTCCACACAGATGCTTACGACTTTGCTATAGGAGGGGTCCTAATGCAAGAAGGGCATCCTGTGGCTTATGAGAGTAGGAAACTGAATGACACCGAACGGAAGTACACGGTGCAAGAGAAAGAGATGACTGTCATTGTTTATTGCCTCCGTACTTGGCGCCATTATCTATTGGGTTCTCAATTTGTGATCAAGACGGACAATGTGGCCACTAGCTACTTCCAAACCCAGAAGAAGTTGACTCCGAAGCAAGCTAGGTGGCAGGACTACTTGGCTGAGTTTGATTATACGTTGGAATATAAGCCGGGCAAAGCCAATGTAGTCGCTAACGCTTTAAGTCGCAAAGCAAAACTGGCGGCCATCTCTCAAATAAAAGGGGATATCAAAGACCAAATTCGGGAGGGGATAAAGCATGATCCCATGGCTAGGCAAATCACCGACCTTGCTGTTAAGAGGGAGACAAAAAGGTTTTGGGTAGAGGATGGCCTAATCTATACTCGAGGTAGGCGACTCTATGTGTCTAAGTGGGGAAATTTAAGACGCTCCCTCATTAAGGAGTGTCATGACACCAAGTGGGCGGGTCATCCAGGCATGAAGAGGACGTGGGCATTGTTGGAGGCAACATACTATTGGCCTCAATTGAGGGATGAGGTTGAGATGTATGTTAGAACCTGTCTTGTGTGCCAACAAGACAAGATTGATCACCAACTACCTGGAGGATTACTGGAACCATTACCAATACCTCAAAGGCCTTGGGAGACCATTACAATGGACTTCATCTCTGCACTGCCCAAGTCAGAAGGGTCAGGGTCAATCATAGTGGTCGTGGATCGCTTTTCAAAGTACGGTACGTTCATCCCTGCCCCAACTGATTGTACGGCTGAAGAGGCGACGCGGCTATTCTTTAAAAATGTGGTAAAGTTTTGGGGGTTGCCGCGTCACATCATAACTGATCGTGATCCTCGTTTCATGGGTCGATTGTGGGACGAGTTGTTCACACTCTTGGGGACCGAGTTGCATTTCTCCACGAGTTTTCACCCTCAAACTGACGGTCAAACTGAGAGGGTGAATGCTCTTTTGGAGTGTTATCTTAGGCACTTTGTAAGTGCCAACCAACGGGATTGGGGGAAACTCCTGGACGTGGCTCAATTTTCTTACAATTTACAAAAGAGTGAGGCGACCGGGAGAAGTCCCTTCGAGTTGGCAACTGGGCAACAACCTTTAACGCTCCATAGCGTGGATACAGATTCGTCAAGTAGAAGCCCAGGAGCCTTAAAGATGGCCAAGTCGTGGAAGGAGCAAGCCGATATAGCCCGTTCCTACCTTGACAAGGCAGCTAAGAAGATGAAGAAATGGGCAGACAAGAGAAGACGACAGGTCGAGTTTGCTGTTGGAGACAAGGTAATGGTCAAAATCTTGCCCCAACAATTCAAAGCTTTCCGTTCTGTCCATAAGGATCTTATAAGGAGGTACGAGGGACCTTACTCAATCCTCGGGAAGGTTGGTAAGGTCTCTTACAAGTTGGATTTGCCCAAAAACTTAAAAATCCACCCAGTCTTCCACATAAGCATGCTCAAACCATTCAAGGAAGACCAAGAGGATCCAAGACGTGGAATATCCAACAGAGCTCCCCCAATTATGGTAAAGTCCTATGACAAAGACGTCGAAAAAGTGCTTAGCAAGCAGATTGTTCGAAAACGAGGTATACCACCAAGCACTCAATACTTGATCAAATGGAAGGGATTGCTCGAGAGCGAAGCAACGTGGGAAAGCAAAGAAGATATGTGGCAATTTCAATGACAACTTCAAGCATATGAGGATTCGACGAGGGCGTCGAAGGATTAGGTGGGGGAGAGTGAAACGCCCTGGAATATTCTAGGGAAGTCTAGAGGCTCACTAGGACCCTAGAACATTCCACCTTATTCTAGAATTCTTATCTTATTGTAAAGTGTGCCTTATCTTCTTGTAAAGCGTAGAGTAATAGGCACCGTTAGATCAAACAGATCCCAGCCATCCATTTAGAAGGTAGAGTTGTATATAAAGGGGAGTAGCCCCAAGGGTGGAGGCATCCAATTCACTTGTATTCTCTCTCGAATCTAATATAGTGTTTCTTTTCGTTCATCATTCTCTCTTGTGTTTTCCATAGTGCTCTACTTTTTCTCCAATATCCAAGGGGGAAGGCTGACTTAGCCTCTACGAAGGGCGTAGGGAAAGCTAAGTGCCGCACGGTCGTGAGGGAAATTCGTACGTCCGTGACATGAAGCTGCACAAGGCTACCATCTTGCAACTATCGGATTTAAAAGATTTGCTTATGCTGAACTAAAGAATGCAACGCAAAATTTCAGTGAAGAAATTGGAAGAGGAGCAGGGGGGAATTGTGTACAAAGGCATATTTTCGGACGATCGGGTTGTGGCAATCAAACGACTCCACATGGCAAACCATGGAGAAACGGAATTCTTGGCAGAAGCAAGGACAATTGGGATGGTTAATCACATGAATTTGATAGAGATGTTGGGGTATTGTGCAGAGGGAAAGCATAGGCTATTGGTTTATAGGTACATGGAGCATGGATCCTTAGTCAAAAATCTCTCTTCCAAAGCACTTGATTGGAGAAAGAGGTTCGAGATCGCCTTGGGCACTGCAAGAGGGCTTGCTTATCTGCACGAAGAGTGCTTGGAATGGGTTCTCCACTGTGACGTCAAGCCCCAGAATATACTCCTAGACTCTGATTACCAACCAAAGGTGTCAGATTTTGGCTTATCCAAGCTACTAGACAGAGGCAACCTGAGAAACTCAAGCTTCTCAAGGATCAGAGGAACCAGAGGTTACATGGCTCCTGAGTGGGTTGTCAACCTGCCAATCACTTCCAAAGTGGATGTTTATAGCTATGGAATCGTGATAATGGAGATGGTGACTGGAAAAAGCCCATTGACGGGAGTTGATGCTACAGAAAGCAGTGAGGAAGTACAGCCAAAGACATTGGTGACTTGGGTGAGGGACAAGAAAAATACTGCTAATGACAATCCATCTTGGATTGCAGAGATCGTGGACCCTTCGTTGGAAGGAGAATATGACCACGATAAGATGGAAAATTTGGTCTCAATTGCACTGCAATGTGTAGAGGAAGATGGACATGCAAGACCCACCATGAGTAAAGTGGTTGAGATGCTTCTGCTTCACGAAAACAATCAATAGAACCAATTGTACAGATGAACAACTTCTAGCCTACTAACTAGTGGCCTTGTGACCTGCAGAGGAACTTCAGGAATGAATATTCTTCTCTGTCCCAAAGATTTTCAAAATAATGGGGCAGCTTTGGGTGCTTTTTTAAATAGTAATTAATAAGAGAATTCAAGTGTTATTGCATTCTAGTCAAAAAAAAAACATAATGGAAAAACTGGTTTTTCCCCTAACGTGGATGGCATATTGAAGAAGTATCTTGATTATAGGTCAAAGAAAGATAAATGGAATGTACACACCCTTCCTCTTTGTGAAACTATTCTAGCTTCCCTTCAGGAGGCTAATGATTGCAAATTTAGACTACTTAAACATGATATTCCTTCTTTGTTAGCTCAAGCACACAGTTTTTTATAGTATTTTGAGGATAATTTTAAATAGTGCCCTTTTTATGAGTTTTGAGACCAAGTTTTTGTGAAAATTGGAGAACCACGGGGAGATCCATGATGGTAGATGTCACAGGGCCAAAATTTTCAACCAAATTTTAGACCTTGTGATTGCACTAAGTCACACTTAGTTTCAACCAAACTTTTCACATAAGGCACACAAAGCGTTTATAGGAATCATTTCCCAACCTTTATTACTTTCAACAAAGTATACAAAGGATGCCAAGACCTCTCACATAAGTGTTCTCTCAACACTTCTCTATGTGTTTTTTCTCTTGTGGCCCTTGGTTACCACCTTACATCTATTTATAGTGTTGGTAGATGATACCCCCAACTACCTAGGCACATGCATGACTTAGCTGCCAAGCCAATCATGCATAGTAGAGCTCCCCACTTTGGAATAACTTTCCCACTATCTTACTAGATCATGCATCTCCATTCAAGGAGAGCTTGATACCTCATTAAGGACTTCTTAAGCCACTTTCTGCAACCATCCATGTTCTCTTTCCCTCAATGAGGTCATGCTAACACACTTGGCTTGGATAAGGCTTCTAGAAGCATACAAATCTGCCACTCTAGCCACTTCCATGTTTTGATGGAGATAACCACCCACTATCTCTTGTTTTAATGGCCCATGAAGTGACACTTTTGCCATGATCCGCCCTATCACTTTCCAAGTGCTTGCTAGCTGCAACCAATCATGGTTTGGTGTTAGCCTAAGACTATGTCGGTGCGCCAACGTTGTTGCCATTGCCAAATCCATAGGGCACAATGTTAGCCTTACTAACTTTGAGAGACATGCACCACCTCCTTATAGTGCATTAAGGAATCCAATCGTTTAGCAGGAGGAAACATTGATGTGTCTGAGCGATCACATCTCTTGTATAGCTTGTTGTCATGCTCCCAAAGTGTTGCTAGCATGCCTCTAACGACTTCCCATGATTCCCAGGCTCAAACCTCTCGCCTATGCTTCCCCACACGTATCCTTGATCCAACTTGCTTTTAGTTAAGTAACCAGACTCAACTCCTCTTGCAAGAATTGGTGCAAGGTACCACCAATTTCCTTGCATATTTAAGCCAACAGGCTTAAGGGACTGACAAACCACCCCCACCAGTTGAAGCCAACGTCCTCGTTGGTAGGGTTGATAAATGGTCCTAGATCTGCTTCTCGAACTGCCAGAGAGTTGTATCTCTCTCCCAGCTATTCTTATTGTTTGGAGAATTCTTCCACTTCACCAGATGCTCGATCTAGCAATTCTTTTTGCTTTGCCCCAACGTTCGACGATCGAGGATTTGCTCCACTTTGCACTGTAACTAAGTTCTGATTGTTGGGGAAGCATGCCTTTCTTGTCTCCTTAGAGGCTTATCACCTACCTCTTCATGAAAGGGCCTTAGGAAGCTCATATGAAAGGTTGGATGCACTTTCAACCTTTCTAGTAGTTGCAATCGATATGCAACATTGCTGACTTTCTTTGTCATCACAATGGGTCCATCATATTTGGGAATCAGACCGCAATGCACTATTTTGCAACTGATCTTTTTCCATATCTGGGTAGTCAATTTAAGCAACACTTTGTCTCCCACTTGGAACTCCACGTCCCTCCTTCCCTTATCAGCATACTTCTTCATGCGCCTTGCTACCTTATTTAAGCTGTCTTGTACCTCGTCTAACAGCTCTTGCTTTAATTTAGCATAACGATAAGCAGCTGGATAGTTCCCTCCTGTTCCTGTCCTTGCAATTTCGTTAAGAGTAAGTGGCTAATGCCCTATAACTAACTCAAAGGGACTCATACCTGTCGAAGACGATCAATGCAGGTTGTAGCAAAATTGTGCTGAATCTAACAACTCCAACCAATTTCTTTGACTTGCTGTAACATAGTGTCGAAGATACTCCTCTAACAAGCTATTGATGCACTCCGTTTAGCCGTTAGTTTAAGGATGATTGGTAATTGGAAACTTCAATTCATAGCTCATCATGTTGAAAAAGGTTGTCCGAAATCTGTCGGTGAAGCGAGGATCCCGATCGTTCATGATATCTTCAGGCAACCTGAAGTATTTCACCACTTGTTTATAAAACAATTCAGCGGCCATCTCCCTTTGACATGAGGAAGGGGCAGGTATGAACACTGCATACTTGGAAAATCGATCAACCACCACCATCATGGATCCCATGCCCTTAACTTTTGGGAATCCACCGATGAAATCCATTAAAACCAACACCCATGGTTTCTTTGGAATCAGTAATGGTCGCAGTAGCCCCACCTCTTTACGTCTCTTAACTTTGTCTTGTTAACAGATGATGCACGTCTTGACGTATATCTCTACGTCGTCTTCCATCTTTGGTTAATGATAATTGTGAGACAATAAGGCTATCATCCTTTCCACACCTGGATGACTGGCCTACCGTGTGTCATGACACTCTTGCAATATCTCCTGTCTAAGGCTTGCATCTCTAGGAACATACAAATGATTACCCTTAACATGTAATAATCCATCAACAAGCAAGTATCGTCTTACCATACCAACGTTTACTTGCTGCACAAGCTTTTGATATTTTACATCTTTCAGGATTTGTGCCTTTATTCTCTCCAATAGGTCATTATGCACTCCTATCAGGGCAGTAACCACTTGTTGCGTTTTATGATGACTTAAGGCATTAGCTACTTAATTGTGCCTCCCTGGCTTGTGTTCCTACACAAGGTTGTACTCTACTAAGAACTCTTGTCATCGAGCTTGCCTAGCAGATAGCTTCTTTTGTGTTTGGAAGAATGTATTCGCCACGTTGTCAATGCGTACCACGAACTTAATACCCAACAAATACACCTACTAAATGTGAAGGCAATACACAACAGTAAGCATTTCCTTCTCATGAGTAGAATATCGTTGTTCTATTCGTTGAGATCCGCTTTTGTAGGCAATCAATGGCCCTCCTAGACTAGCACCCCACCAATCGCCTTGTCTAATGCATCTATGATGACATCAAAGGGCAACTTAAAGTTAGGCAATCGTAACACTGGTTCTGTTGGCATAATTGCCTTTAACTTATCGAAGGCTTTTTGGCACTCAATTGTCCACCTTCATGGTCGATCTTCCTTGAGTAAATCAGTGAGAGGGGATACTTTTTTGGAGTAACCCTACATAAACTTCCGATAATAGTTAGACAAACTAAGAAAAGATCACAACTCCATCACCTTTGTAGGAGGTGACCATTTGACAATGGCTTAAACCTTCCCTTCATCCATCTTTACTTGCCCATTATTGATCTTGTGCCCCAAGAACATGATCTCCTGCCGAGCAAACTCGCACTTCCCCTTCTTGATATACAGTTGGTGCTCCCTTAACCTGGACAACACTCGTCGAAGATGAAGTAAATGGTCCTCCAATGACTCACTATACACAACAATATCATCAAGATATACTACCATAAACCAATCGATAAAGTCATGAAACACATCATTCATCAAATTACAAAAAGTAACAGAGGCATTAATCAAACTGAAAGGCATCACCAAAAATTTATAGGAGCCATAACAAATGATGCATGTGGTTTTCCCCTCGTCTCCTTCTGCAATTCTGACTTGTCAATACCCCGAATGCAAGTTTGACTTGGTGAAGTATGATGCTTTTGCTAGCCGATCAAACAAGTCCATTATCAATGCAATAGGGTACTTATTTTTCACCGCGACCTTATTCAAGGCCCTATAATCCACACACATCCGTAAAGAGCCGTCATGTTTCGTTTAGAACAACACCAGGGCACCATAAGACACCTTCGAAGGCTGAATTAGGCCTACTTCTAGCAATTCTGTCAATTGCTTCCTCAATTCAGCTAGTTCCATCGAACTTATACGATAGGGCACTTGAGCTGGGGTTTTGGAACTCGGAACTAGATCGATCTTGTGGTCAGTAGCACACCGAGAAGGAAGGCACTTTGGCAGCTCCAAAGGCATCACCTCCGTAAAGTCACCCAATAGTTTCGCAACACTATCAGGTGCCTCCGTGACTACCCCCTCCTTTATTTCCATTAATGCAGCCAAATAGGTGGCTTTGCTCTTCTTTAAGCCATGCTCTACCTGTATTATGGAAAGCATTCCACCTAATTTCCCACCATCGCTTGATGGGGGAGTTATCTTGCTTGTGACAAAGCAAGGCTGGTTCTTATGCATGATCATGAGTCCACCTAAATGAGGCAACAATGCAACTTTGGTATGCATAAAGAACTCCATACCCAATATGATGTCAAAATCATCCAATGGTACAATTGTAAAGTTAAGGCTACCAATCCAATTACCAAGGGTTACCTTTACACCTAGTGCTATGCCAAGAACCTCGTGGGCTGCTGAGTTCACTGCCTTCATTCAGCTGCCGCTCTTGGACACTTTCAACCTAAGTTTCTCCACCATTCTTTCGACTACAAAGTTATACATGGCACCCGTGTCTGCCATAATCATCAACTCTCGATTGTTTAGCCTAATCTTCACATACATTAGGCCGGGTTGGGGAGGTTTTTTTGCTTGGACAGCATTCACCAATTGCAAAGGATTGACACGAGAGGGTCCAGTTTCATCCCCACCAAGGCTTCTGGCACCCTTTTCAGCAACCATAACACTTAACTTTTCCCTTTTCGAGCATTCCCTAGCACGATGAGGGCCATTACATATATAACAACCAGAATTATGAGAGTTTTTACCTTGCTCTCGATGACCAACCTTTCCTTTTCCCTTGCTTCTATCTTGCTGGTTGTCCTTCCTTTTACAGTCCTTTTTCTTTTTGCCCTTCTCTTTGGGCTGTTGCTACCTTCCCACATCACCCTCAGAGGATTTGTTAATTATGAAATCAACCAATCCATCGACTACAACAATGGTAGAAGGCAAGTCCTTTAGACCTTGCCTTCTCAACTCGATTTATGCCCACGGTTGGAGACTCGACAGAAAGTTGAAGAGTGAAGTTCCCAACTTTACCCTAGGATCTACTAGTCTGTGATACTGAGAATGGGGGTGAATCAATATCACACCCTTTAAAAACACTGATAATTTAAGCCAAAAATGAACTCTTTCCAGATTCAACTAAGGTAGATCTATTATTACCTACTGATCATAATAGTCCCCAAAGTTACCCTTCAGACACCTTGCCTATTAGACGAATTGGTTGTTCTTGACTAGATCTTCCTTTAGGTTATAGGTTTGATGATTCTTTAGCTGTGTTCACAACTCAATTCAAAACACATAATGTAAATTCAAAGCAAGGACATAAGAGATTTACGTGGTTCCATTAATGTGACATACTCCACGGTGGTAGGGATTCTTCCTCTACCAAGACAATCCACTATACTTGAGAACACTAGTGTGGTATCCCCTATGATTACAATGGATGTCTTAATCTTCTACTCCTTTCATTATTACAAATACAAAGCAATCACAATACAAAGAGTGTCACTTACTGTGTCTACCCTTCTTCTAGCTTGTGTTGCCTCTGTTTGCTTTGAATAGGCTGCTTCACTACCGCGTGGAAGATCACCAAAACACTCTCTAACCACTCTTGAAGAAATCTGAAAATACGTCGAGTTCTCTCAAATGCTTCACCAAATTTCTTCTCTAGGTTATCTCACATGTCTCCTGGTCTCATCGTCTCACTGTCTCACTGTCTCACCCTTTTCTAGTCTTATCATCACATCGTCTTCAGGTCTCACGTCTCACTATTTCTGGTCTCACGCGTTTCACCCTTTTCTGGTCTCACGTCTCCTCTGGTCTCTCGCGTTCCACCCTTTTCTGGTCTCACCCATTTTTGGTCTCACATCTCCTTTGGTCTCACCTATTTCACCCTTTTCTGGTCTTACCAATTCTGGTCTTCCGGTGTGTTCTAGTGTCACACGTTTCCCTCTTTTCTGGTCTCACCAATTCTGGTTTTCTGGTGTGTTCTGGTGTCACCTGGTCTCATGCCTCACCTGGTCTCACGCCTCACTTGGTCTTACGTCTTACCTGGTCTCACGCCTCACCTAGTCACCTTTTTCTGGTCTTACAGATTCTGGTCTGGTCTCACCTGGTCTGGTTTCCAGGTATGGTCTACTCTAACGTCTTACCTTCTTCAGGTCTCATGTCCTTTCTTTCTATAGGTTTGGTCTGCTTTAACATCTCACCTTCTCCAGGTCTCACGTCCTTTCTTTCTCCAAGTCTGGTCTACTCTAACGTCTCTCCTTCTCCAAGTCTCACGTTTCCAGGTCTCACCTGGTCTAGTTTCCAGGTCTGGTCTGTATCCCCAACGTTTCTGGTCTCACCGGTGTCTCGTTTCTCCCTTTTCTAGTCTGTATCCGTGTCCCCTTTTTTTGGTGAATGTGTGCTGCCCTAAAAAGAGATAAGTCTTAGTTTATACATTGCCTTCTATGAAAACCCTAGTAGGGCTTACTTGAGCTACGGTGGATTTCCTTTCTCGCCCCTCCATGTGATTTCATATTATTGTTCCATTCTTGCATTAAATCTGGTTGACAACAATTACAACCCATATAAGGTTGTGGGAACAACAATCTCCCCCTTTGTAATTATTGGCAACACTCACAACAAAAGCCATTATGCAGCAATTACAACTTTCCCTGAATATGCACTCCTCCTTCCTTAACAGCTTCCCCTGCACTGTTGCTTCTCTCCCCCTTTGCCAACCAATTACAAATTTGAAAAACCTGCAAAGTAGAGATAGAGGATTCACCTGAACTTCAGGCTTGAGGAGGCATTTGCACAGACAGACTCATTCTGTGCTTTTCAAACAGTTCTATGGACAGAGGTTTAGTTAGAATGTTTGAAATTTGATCCTTAGTGCCAATATACTC
>CM038601.1:6685449-6797949 GCA_021533255.1 Ceriops tagal
CTGTAAGTAGCGCTGGTGCTAGTACTGACATCCATTTCTCTGTATGCTGAACAAGTTAAAACTTCTGAAACCCTTCAAACTAGTACACCAAGCTATTAAGTTTCAAACTGGTGAACTAGTGCTCTGATACCAATTGAAGTTCCCAACTTCACCCTAGGATCTACTAGTCTGTGATACTGAGAGGGGGGATGAATCAATATCACAGCCCTTAAAAACACTGATAATTTAAGCCAAAAATGAACTTTTTCCATATTCAACTAAGGTAGATCTATTGTTACCTACTAATCATAATGGTTCCCAAAGTTACTTTTCAGACACCTTGCCTATTAGACGAATCGGTTGTTCTTGACTAGGTCTTCCTTTAGGTTATAGGTTTGATGATTCTTTAGCTGTGTTCACAACTCAATTCAAAACACAGAATGTAAATTCAAAGCAAGGATACAAGAGATTTACGTGGTTCCGTCAATGTGACGTACTCCACGGTGGTAGGGATTCTTCCTCTATCGAGACAATCCACTATATTTGAGAACACCAATATGGTATCCCTTATGATTACAATGGATGTCTTAATCTTCTACTCCTTTCACTATTACAAATACAAAGCAATCACAATACAAAGAGTGTCATTTACTGTCTTTACCCTTCTTCTAACTTGTGTTGCCTCTATTTGATTTGAATAGGCTGCTTCACTACCGCTTGGAAGATCACCAAAACACTCTTTATCCTCTCTTGAAGAAATATGAAAATACGTCGAGTTCTCTCAAATGCTTCACCAAATTTCTTCTTTAGGTTGTCTCACACGTCTCCTGGTCTCACCGTCTCACTGTCTCATTGTCTCACTCTTTTCTGGTCTTATCGTTACACTGTCTTCAGGTCTCACGTCTCACCGTTTCTGGTCTCACGCGTTTCACCCTTTTTTGGTCTCACCCATTTCTAGTCTCACATCTCCTCTGGTCTCACCCATTTCACCCTTTTCTGGTCTCACCAATTCTGGTCTTCTGGTGTGTTCTAGTGTCATATGTTTCCCTCTTTTCTAGTCTCACCAATTCTAGCTTTTCAGTGTATTCTGGTGTCACCTAGTCTCACACCTCACCTGGTCTCACATCTCACTTGGTCACCCTTTTCTGGTCTCACGGATTCTGGTCTGGTCTTACCTAGTCTGGCTTCGAGGTCTGGTCTGCTCTAACGTCTCACCTTCTCCAGGTCTCACGTCCTCTCTTTCTCCAGGTCTGGTCTGCTCTAACGTCTCTCCTTTTCCAGGTCTCACCTAGTCTGGTTTCTAGGTCTGGTCTGCTCTAACGTCTCTGGTCTGTATCCCCAATGTTTCTGGTCTGTATCCCCAATGTTTTTGGTCTGTATCCCCAACGTTTCTGGTCTCACTGATGTCTCGTTTCTCTCTTTTCTGGTTTGTATTCGTGTCCCCTTTTTCTGGTGAGTGTGTGCTACCCTAAAAAGAGATAAGTCTTGGTTTATATATTGCCTTCTATGAAAACCTTAGTAGGGCTTACTTGAGCTACGATGGATTTCCTTTCTTGCCCCTTCATGTGACTTCATATTACTGTTCCATTCTTGCATTAAATCTGGTTGACAACAATTACAACCCATACAAAGCTGTGGGAACAATAAAGAGCTTGTCCTTATTCGACATATTTTGAATGTTAAACATTAAGGAACTAAACTCCTTAACATAGTCCTGCATTGTGCCACTATGCTTCAATTTCTTTAATATCTCCCTTGTAACCCACGATGCGTTGCAAGGCAGAAACTGATCCTTCAGCTCCTTCTTTAAGCTTTCCCACATTTCTATACGTGGCTTGCCCGAACTTGCATCATCATCCAACCTAGTTCGCCACCACAACTTGGCATCCTTCGCAAGATACATGCTAGTAAGGGTTACCTTCTCCTGATTCAGCACCCGAACGGCCATGAAATATTGCTCCATGTCCCATAAGAATTTTTTGATTGCTTTGGCATCACGCTTCCCTTCAAAGGCCTTTAGTTCTGAAACCTTCATGGGACGGGCAAAATTAGTTGCTGCCTCACTTTGCTGGGCGCCTATGGCCCTTTTAAGGACAAAAATAACCTGCTCTAAGTCGCCAAAACAAGAAAACCAAGAAGAATCGAAGCTATCATAGTTAGATTGCAAGAGACATACCGATTTTTCCAGTTCTTCCAGTCGTGTCAAGATTCAAAGGGTCTGCTCCTCAAGGATATCGCCAAAAGCCTTCTCAACCTTCAACACCCGCTCTTGAATGACATTAAGACCCAATCCACCAGCCATTGATCAAAGCTTGCTGCACTGATACCAGTTGTCATAGGGCCAAAATTTTCAACCAAAATTCAGACTTTGTGATGGCACTAAGTCACACTTAGTCTCAGCCAAACTTTTCACACGAGGCACACAATGTATTTATAGGAATCACTTCCCAACCTTTATTACTTTCAACAAAGTATACAAAAGATGCCAAGACCTCTCACACAAGTGTTCTCTCAACACTTCTCTATGTGTTTTTTCTCTTGTAGCCCTTGGCTGCCACCCTGCATCTATTTATAATGTTAGTAGTTGACACCCTTAACTACCTAGGCATATGCATAACTTGGCTACCAAGCCAATCATGCATAGTGGGACTCCTCACTTTAGGATAACTTCCCCACTATCTTACTAGATCATGCATCTCCATTCAATGAGAGCTTAACACCTCATCAAGGACTTCTTCAACCACTTTCTGTAACCACCCATTTTCTCATTTCCTCAAAGAGGTCATGCCAACACACTTGGCTTGGATAAGGCTTCTAGAAGCATGCAAATCTACCACTCTAGTCACTCTCACATTTTGATGGAGATAACCACCCACTATCTCTTGTTTTGGTGGCCTATGGAGAGACACTTCTGCCATGATCCGCCCCATTACTTTCCAAGTGCTTGCTGACTACAACCGATCATGGTTTGGTGTTAGCCCAAGATCGTGCCCATGTGCCAACATGGCTAATGTTGTCGAATTTGTAGGGCATAATGTTAGCCTTGCTAACTTTGAGAGATATGCACTACCTCCCTATAGTGCATTAGGGAATCCAATTGTCTAGTAGGAGGAAACATTGATGTGTCTGAGTGATCACACTTTTGTACAGCTTGTTGTCATGCTCCTAAAGTGCTACCAATATGCCTCCGACGACTTCCTATGATTCCCACGCTCAAACCTCTCGCCTATGCTTCCCCATACGTATCCTTGATCCACCTTGCTTTTTATTGAGTGACCACACTCAACTCCTTCTACAAGAATTGGTGCAAGGTGCCACCAATTTCCTTGCATACTTAAGCCAACAAGCTTAAGGGACTGATAGTAGACTTATCAATGTTATCTAAGGAACATACAGGCTATTATGGCACTATTGTTCCTAGGTAACTTGATTAACCCTGTTGTTCTTGAGATAGTGATGATACCATGTTGCATCTTGAGGCAATGCCACTAAGGTCATTTTTCATTTCTCTAATACTTCTATTCATTGATTTCAGAGAGTAGGGTTGGGGGATTTTGAGGTCTCTGACTACAGATGGGTGATTGTTGTGTACTTATGTATAGATGAGACTTTGTCATGGAGGGAAGCCCTTATGGGCAAATTTCAAGCACTTTTATCTTTGCATAAACCATAAAATTTTCATTACCAGGACAAAGTTTTGACAAGTGCTGCTGAGTTAATCCTATAATATCCTATTAGATTAGGTTTAATGCTATATGTTATTTATAATATCTTGAATATAAAGTTATGCCACATGGTAATAGTTTCTGTTACGTTATGTTAAGCATGTGAAGTGGTAGAGATTTCAAAATAGTGTGTTCATATTCTCTTTCCGGCATATTTGTAGTTAAGTTGCCTGAGTTAATTTAATAGCTCATGCAAACATTGAAGAAGAAACACTAATAGAGTTGCAGTAAAAATTGGTTGACTTCCTCAAGTATGGAGTCTTCTCATTACAAACTCTATATTGCTTATCAGAACTTGTTTGCTTTAATTGCCAGCTGTGTGGAGTTTATGGTGGCAAGGGTAACTACTTGGTAAAATGGTACTAACCCTCGAAGGTAGAAGTTTTGCATTCTAAGAGTTTCCATTTGATGCATAAATTGCTATTTGCAATTCCTCACCTAAGGATGACACATCGGTAAATGGTGGCAAATTTTGGCTTGCATCATCCTTTCTTCTTTTTTTTTTTAATAGAAATTAATTCTATTCGTTGACAAAGTAACAAGATTCCCATCACAGTCCTAGGAACATGCACAGCATATGCAAGGGTATTGTGTCATCTTGCATAGGCATAAAATATATCAAAATATTTTTAAAATAAAAATTAAAAACATAGCTTAATTTATTTAATGATTATAAAAAGTATTTTTATGAAAAAAATATGTTAAAAAAAGTTATGTTCATTAGTACTAAAAGACATATTTATTAGTTAAAAATCTTTCAACTCTTAGGCATATAGTGGTTTCTTTTAATCATGATAAAAAAATATATAAAAATATATTATATTTGAATAAAATTAATTTTGAATAATATATAATTCTTTAAAAATATTTAATAACAATAATAAAAAATATAGTTAAATATTTCTCATTTTATTTTGTAAAGAATTTTACTGAAACTTGATTGTGGGTAAATTTTATTTTTAAGAAAGTAATATCAAATATACTATTTGAATCAATTATTTCATTTTGAGAATAAATGTATTCTTGGTTTAATAACTTTAAAATAAAATTATTGGTAGTTAGAACATTAAAAGAATCACTTTCAAGTTTTGTAAAACTTGTGACAAAATTAATTCATGATAATGATGTTTTGGTCATTCGAGGACAAATTATAACAAGTTGGTACTTATCCCATCTCTTTTGATTCTATATCTACTATTACTCCTATTTTTGTTTTACTTATATAATATATGTGAGTAGATATACATTAGTAAACTTGATTCTTAAAACATAATTGTTAAAAATGAAAAAAGATAATGCATATATGTCCTTTAGTGGTAAAAACAACACTCCTTTAATGGTAAAAACAACACGAGGGAAATAAATATATCATTTTTACGCTACATGAAAGTTTATATTTGTTGAATTCAAAAATGTTTTAAGAAGGGGTGAACTTGGTTAATAAATGACATGACCTTATATGGTGTAAAAAATAAAATAATTGCAACAAATAAAAATATAATATTATATATATATAGATGAATATAATTTTAATAATATTAATATTAATTAGAAAAATATAAATTTAATAAATTTAATTTTTAAGACTAATAATCAATTTGTGTAAAAAAATATATTAAAATTTACAGCAATAAAAGGTTTGCTTGAACTTGTAAAAAAAAAAAAAATTAAAGAGATAAGATGTGATCATTTATAATAATTCAAATTTCATGTTCTTACATCCTTTCTTTAAGATTATTGTTTTAAAAATTTTAAATCCATTATGAAGTTTCCCAATAAAAAGGAGACAAAACACTACAATGATGTCATCTTTGATCATAAGCATACAATAATTCATAACTTTATTACAACACATTCACTTAAATGTACTTATCAAATTCTTAATCTTTTAATTTTACATTTGCAAAATATTTACAAAATTTTCTTTACCCTTTTTTTGCTTTTAACAATTTTTCTATTTTGCTATATTTTTATTTTCTTCTATTGTAAATAAGATTATATAAATCCAATGAGAAATATCAAAAATTCAAAATCATGTATAGCTTATATAAAGTCCAACTTAAGTCTAGCTTTCTCATGAAGTTGCCTAACCACTTTAACCTTCTTTTTTCCATCTAGATTAACCTTATCCTATATAAGCAATGGTATTAAATCCAAAGGAGATAATGGATTAAAACCATAAATAAGCTTGAAAGGACAATAACCCATAATACTATGAATAACACGATTATAGGCAAATTCCATAAAAGGCAAACATTCTTCCTAAGTTCTAGAGTTCTTACCAATAACAACACGCAACAATGTACCAAAAGTTCAATTTACTACCTCAGTTTGTCCATCTATTTGTGAATGACAAGTTAAAGAAAACAACAACTTTGTTCTAAACTTACCTTACAATGTCTTCCAAAAGTAATTCAAAAATTTTGCATCACAGTTTAACACAATACTCTTTAGCACTCTATGTAGGCAAACAATCTATCTAAAAAAATAAGTCTACAATGTGTGTGGCATCATCCATTTTTATGCAAGCAATGAAATGTGTTATCTTTGAAAACCTGGCGACTATAACAAGAATATAATGTCAACCCTTCTTGGACCTAAGTAATCCAAAAATAAAATCCATAGAAATATTAGTCCAAGGTTTATAAGGAATTTATAAGGGCATATACTTACCACGGGACAAAACCCTAGACTTAACTTGTCTACAGGTAATACACTTAACATAAACTCTTTCAACATCTTTTTTCATATGTAGTCAAAAGAAATGTTCATTTAAAACATCAAAAGTCTTTTAAATGTCAACGTGTCCCATTAAACTACCTTCATGAGCTTATCTTACAAGTAATGCTTTCATAAGCCCTTGAGAAATACAAAGCTTATTTACTCTAAACAAATATCTCATGTTTATAAAACTTACCAAAAGTAGCTTTCTCACATGCAGTATACACGTTACCAAAGTCAACATTATTAGCATATAAGTCAATAATGTGCTTAAACCTCAACAACTTAACATTTAAAATGCTAATCAACGTGTACTCATGTGACAATATGTCAGCAATAACATTTTCCTTACCTGATTTATATTGAATTACATAAGGAAAAATTTCAATAAATTCAACTCATTTTGCATGTCTCTTATTTAATTTGCCTTACCCCTTCAAATGTTTTAAAGACTTATGAACAATAACGTGGCATAAGGAACCATTCATACAAACCATAGTCTTGAATGTAGTTTTTCATTCATCACTTTCCCTCATCCTAATTTAATGATACCCACTCTTGAGGTTAATTTTAAAGAAGTAACAAGCATCATGCAATTCATCAAGCATATCATTAAGCCTAGGTATAGGATGTCAATACTTAACTGTTATTTTGTTGATAGCTCTACAATCGACACACATCCTTTAACACCCATCTTTCTTTAGCATAAGTAACACTGGCACATGAGCTCATGCTCTCCCTTACATATCCCTTCTTTATCAATTCATCAACTTGCCTCTAAAGCTCTTTTGTCTCCTCAGGATTACTTCTATACGCTGGCTTGTTGGAAATAGGAGTTCCAGGAATAAGATCAATTTGATGTTCAATCCCTCTCCTTAGTGGTAAGCCATATGGGATCTCCTCAAGGAAAACATCATTATAATCCTACAACAAAGATGAAACAACACTAGGCATAGAAGAATTAAGGTTGGTATTAGAGAAATAAGAATCCTTGTAAATGATCAAAATCATTTGTTGCCTAACTTGGAAGATAACTCTAACATTTGCTCCTTTTACAAACACACTCACTTATTTTCTCTCATCTTCACTCTTTTGAACCTGACCACTCTTGTACTTAGCACTCTCAAGTGCTTTCACCTTATTTTTCTTTCCTTCACTTTTTTTTCTCTCTACTCTCTCTTTCTTTTTGCTCCTTCTCTTTTGCTCACTTTTATAAAGTCTCACTTGATCTTCATACGCCTGTTTTGGAGTCAATGGAAAAGTGTGAATGGTTTTCCATCTATGGTGAAATAAATAACAATGCTTGTAACCATCATATAAAACTTTTTTATCAAAACCAAGAACGACCAAATAATAAATGCCCTACATGCATAAGTACAACATTATATAAAATAACTCATCCTTATATCTATCAATGAAAAATAGAATCACAACTTGTTTAATCATTCTCACCACTCCACTATCATTCAACCATTACAAGTTATATGGTTTAAGATGTTTGGTTGTAGGTAAGTTCAATTTCTCCACCAACTCTGTACTTACTACATTAGTGTAACTACCTCCATTTATGATCAAGAATCTATCCCGAACTAAACACTGAGTATGAAAAATATTTTCCCACTACATCTCAACATCATCCATCTTAACCTACAAGCTAAGGACTCTCCTTACTACTATAAACCTTCCACCATACTCTGGATTCTTTATCCCGTCATCAACATCACTAGCATCCTCTAATGGTGGCATTTGGTCTTCATCACTAAATTTACTACCAGACACATAGTCACCATTTTCTTTAAGGTATATGGTTCTCTCGTTAGGATATTATAAAGTCACATAACCCTTACCCATATATCTAAAGCATTTGATGTTCCTAAATTTTCCTTGGGTATCTTCAAGTTTTTCCTCAAATTTGCCTTTTTCAAGGCTGCCCTCACTAGTCTTGGGTTTATGTGAATTAATTTTAAACTTAGGAGTCATCTTTTCTTCCTTCTTCTCCTAGTTCGACTTCCAAAAACATGAAGCCAATGACAATATGTACCATATCCTTAAACTTTACATAGTGTTGCAGTTCTACCACATCATATATACTTATATTCAACCCTTGAAGGAACTTAGTCATAGTTGCCTCCCTATCCTCCATTACATTTGCCCTAACCATAGCAATCTTTATCTCCTTGTGGTACTCTTCCATACTCTTGGAACCTTACATAAGGCTCTATAACTTTTTATACAAATCCCTATAATAAAAGTTAGGAACAAATCTCCTTTTCATCACATTCTCCAACTCATTCCAAGTTTCTATAGTTCTCTCAAAGTTTCTTCTCCTAGTAGTAACCTGCTGGTCTTACTATACTACAGCATAATCAGTGAACTCTTCCATAGCTAACTTCATTATCTTATCCTCAGAGAAGTTGTGGCATTTATATATTAATGCTATCCTTCATTCCTAATATAAATAAACATCAGGGTCAACTTTCCCTTGGAAAGAAGGTATTTTCATTTTAATACTATTAAGATTTTTATCTACCCCTTCTTCCCCCCTAATCCCCCACTCACAATTTTCAATATACCTACCATTCTTAGTTCCACTACCACGAATTCCTTTACTTGTTCTACTACCTCGACCACCTTTAAAGCCCCCTCTATAACTTTCACTAATGATATCACCCTCTTCATCCTCTTCACCAAGTTCCAATGTTAACAGTGCATGTACCATTCTCCTAGTTACCCTCCTAGGTCTCCCATTAGACTCCCTTTCAATTCTCTCCACTCTATCCCATGTTATACCAAATATAAACTTTATTCTCTTAACTTCCCCTCTAGGGCTTTTATAAAAATTTAAAGTCTGGTAAGGCAAATTCCTCCTCCTCTTCAGTAAAGCTATCAATTTTATCAAGTGACATGTTTATAATAGCAAAAATGATAAAGAACAGAAAATGTAATCCTCTCAAATCACTCTCTTACGTGTTTACACTTTATTCAATGTGTTTCACACAATAAATTGTAATTTTACAGTCAAAAGCTTTTTCAAAAGGTTCTAAGTAAACTAAATTTCATCAAACAAAACTTAATATCAATTTTAGACCTACCTCTTTAAAGAAGTGACACAATAAAAGAAGAAGAGCAATAAAGCAAATAGAATGACAAGGAATTCAATAAATTTAACAATGTAATCGGATAATAATTGATTATCAAATCTAATCGAATAAATGACTAATTAAGCAATGAAGCTGAATTTTTTTTTATTAACTAATGGGTGTTTCTGTAAAATAAATGAACAGTAGTAATGAAACACAAGAACCGACGAAGTTTTTTTTTTCGGTTAACTAATGAGTATTTCTGCAAAAAGAATGAACAACAGCAGCGAAACACAAGAAACATATGAATTTTTTTTATTGATAATTCAACCAACAAAGAAGAACACACAAAAAGATAATAATAAAATGATAACTAACCTAAATTAAAGCTAAAACTCTAATACCAAATAATATGAACTCTGATTATATGTAAATGGAACCCAACACTAATGTTGGCATAGTATTATTCTAACATAGGTTAAAAGATTGGAGTTCTAACCCAATGATTATAAACAACCAAAAACTAAAACTATAGGATTCAAACGCCACTTCTAACAACAACAATGCCACTTATGGACCAATCAAAAACTAAAACTATAGGATTTAGACGCCACTCCTAACAATAACAATGTTAAAAAAGATAAGTCTATTGAACTAACATACTCAAGTATGAAAGTTCAGAATTAATTCTCAAAAAACCAGAAAAAATAGCTCATTCACTCATAAAATAGTTCTCCTCCAGCCATCCTTTTTTCCTTTATTATATGCTAACCCCTAAAAACCCTAATTGCTAAGATGGGCTTATTAAGAAAATTCGTCCAACCTACTAAACAATAATAAAAACTGATGAAAATAACCTCTTAAAATGCTGGAATTCGTCCAACCCACTACATAACAATATAACTCATAAAAATAACTCATTTAAATGCCCAAACATGGGCTCTTAACTCCAACTTCCTTCCCAAAGTCATGGTTTTCATATTCCTCCACAGATGAAATATTTCAAGCCTTGGTGAAGCCTTCATCATCCTTAACTCGTGCCTAACAACTCCCTGTAAGTAAATGTTGCACAAGTTGTTGAGTACTTCCTTTATTTTCTTTGACCTTGCCCTTATCATTGATGGTTCATGGTTTTGCAAAGAATCAATTGCCTTGTTGATTTAAGCTAATACAATATAGCTTCCATCATTTATCCCCCTAATAGATCAACTGCTCCAAGTGTGCCAACCTCGAGGGAAAATGAAATACAAACGTAATGAAATGTGAGGCACCACAAAGAAATGTAATAAATTATCTTTCTCTTAAGGGTCCTCCCACGTTACGTATACTAGAATTTTTTAATTAGTAATATTATAATATTTCTATTAAACACTCAATTATAATATGACTTGATTAGTAAAAAATAATTTTCTATATTATCTTGCCATTGAGAACAATAATCTTGAGTTTGACTCAAATATTGATAAAAATATTTAATTTAAACCATGCAGTTGTGTGTATATATATATATATATATAATTGATTATATCTCTTCCTAACACATATGAAAACTTTATTTAAAAGCATGTAGTTACAATAAAATTCAAGAGAGAAAAATTAGTTATTAAGCTAAGATGGATTCTCCATATGCATTAATGGTTTCAACTTTTGCAAATATAGATATGTTATTTAGGTATTATTTACATAAATATATTTATTTTAAAGATTTGAAAAATTAATGTTTATAATAATAGATTTATCAAGAAATTTAACAAGTGGTATTAAAAAAAGAGTTTTGAAACTAAATATAAAAAACATATATATCTAATTAACAATTTTCTTTGATCTTATGAAAATAACAGGACTTTATTTTAGCCTACGATTGATTAAAAAAGAAAAAGAAGTCCAAGGAACTTCTATTTTGTCCTTGCTTATACTACATATTGCTTAAAGGGGCTATAAGAATTACTAATTCCATGTTAACTACGACATGTAATTGGTTACTAATTTTACGACAAAAGTTAAAATTTTAGGATTAAGGATAAATAATGATAAATGTCTCCTTTTGGTGTGGTTTATTTTGAACTCACTGTTTTGTAAGCATAAGTCGTTTAAAATTTATTACAATATTATAAAAGAAAAAAGTCCAAAATCATAAAATTGGGCAATATGCTAATATAGGAGGAAACATGAAAGAAAAATTAAGTTAGTTACTTTATTAAATTAGGAAAAAAAATAAAAGTGAAAGTCAACTAATTAAAGAAATGAAAGAGTAAGCTAAAAAGAAGGAATGAAGGGTGATAAGTGTCATTCATGTAAAAAATGCTAGACATTCTGAGAAAAATTACTAAAATTGTAAGCTTTAAATAAAAAAAAGTAAATTAAATACTTTAGTATATTAAAAAAATAATTAAATTTATTTATAATATTTAGTAGTTTTATTCTAGTGATAATATCTATGCATCTTAATGATATAAGATTCATTATGATCTATTTTTTTTTCTTGATATAAAAATACAAATATTTTTGTTAATGTATTCTTATTAATATTTTATATTAATTAAAACTCATTAAAGTTTATAAGAATCCTTATTTACTTTGTATCATAGTATTAGAAATAAATGTAACATAATAAATAAAAATTTGTCTTACTTATAGCATAAATGTTAAGTTATATATCAAAAAAAAAAGATTAATAAAATTGGTCAATGATGAAATTTTTCAAATCTAGATTTTGTTAATCTCAATATGTATATAGATTGCATTAAGCATAAGCAAAACTAATATAGCATGAAAAACCTATAAGAAGCACTAAATTTCTAGAAATTATACATATTAATGTCTACATATCTTTCAACACTTAATCCCTTAATGAAAAATTGTAACATTTTTTTACATTATAATTATATCTATTTGTTTCATAAAAATCTCAACTATTAAATACCATTGGAGTATATATAATACAAAGAAAATTATAAGCAATTAGATAAAAGATAAAAATTTTAAGATTTGATAGAGGTAATGAATATTATAAAAAATGTAAGAATTTGAAATAGTGTTCAAGTTGATTTATAAAACTTTTTAAAAATTATAATATATGTATACAATAAACTATGTAAGATACACTTTAACAAAAGATGTTAAAAGCAAATGAATAACTCCTCTTTATCCAAATCTTTATAAATCTATTATTGAAAATGGTAAATTATTTGTTGAATAACATTATTAGTAAAATAATTCAAAATATTCCTATTAACTTAACTTAAAGTACCTAGACATTTGGGGTTGGCTTGTAAAAGTAAGAATCCATAAGAATCTATATGAAAAGAAATTATACTCTTAAATAATCAGTTGTTACTTTATTAATTGTTTAGAGAAGTTTAGAGAATATATAACTATAATTTAAAAATTATAGTAATGTAAAATTCATTAAAAATAATAAACTTAGCAAGAGTAATAAATCTTAAAATGTGGATGAAATAAATTAAGATAAATTTTTCTTTATCTATAACAATTTTTTTATTCATTATAACCCCAAATGTTGTTCAAAAAATTAAAGAATATTTAAATGAAGAGATATTCTCTAAAAGAACTAACTTATGACTAAGTAATGTAAATAAATTTCAAATTTTAAGATATTGTATTAAGAAGACCTTAAAGTGAAAGAAAATCAACTATTTTGAATATTATATAATTCATTCATAAAAGTCAAGATTTTAATATTAAAATTAATAAGAATCTAATTTTATTTTTACATATTATAAAAATTATTTATTAAAGATAATTATGACATTAGTGACGCAATATGATTTAAGGTTGTACCAAATATATGTGAAAATTGCTTTTTTAAATAAAAATTTTGAAGAGAAAATTTATATGAATTAATTTGAAAGTTTTTATTTTTTCATAAAAAATAAAAATTAGATAGTGTGTGAACTAAAAAAAAATAAAGATATGAACTAACCCAATTTTTCTTGATATATTAAATTTAATGATATCATAATATTTTTAACATTAAAAAAATTCATTATTAATGAATACATATATATATATATATATTATATTTAAATTCATTATTAATAAATACATGTATATATATATATATATATTATATTTATATTTATATTTATATCCAAAGATCAATGAGGATTTTTGTTTTTTTAACCAATGGCCTAATTCCAAATTAAAAGCTTTCTTACAAATTCATCAACTACCAAATTTAAAAGATTTGCTTATGCTGAACTACAGAATGCAACGCGAAATTTCAATGAAGAAATTGGAAGAGGAGCAACGGGAATTATGTACAAAGGCATATTGTCGGATGATTAGGTTGTGGCGATCAAATGACTTCACGTGGCAAACCATGGAAAAGCTAAATTCTTGGTCGAAGTAAGGACAATTGGGATGGTTAATGATATGAATTTGATAGAGATATGGGGTATTGTGCTGAAAGAACTGTTGGTTTACAATTACATGAAGCATGGATCCTTAGCAAAAAATCTCTCTTCCAAAGCACTTGATTGGAGAAAGAGGTTCAAGATCACCTTGGGCATTACAAGAGGGCTTGCTTATTTGCACGAAGAGTGCTTGGAATGGATTCTCCACTGTGACGTCAAGCCCGAGAATATACTCCCAGACTTTGAATACCAACCAAAGGTGTCAGATTTTGGCTTATCCAAGCTACTAAATAGAGGCAACCTGAGAAAATCAAGCTTCTCAAAGATCAAAGGAACTAAAGGTTACTCTTGAGTGGGTTTTCAATCTGCCTGTCACTTCTAAAGTGGATGTTTATAACTATGGAATCATAATAATGGAGATGGTAATTGGAAGACGTCAATTAACAAGAGTTTATGCTACAGAAAACAGTGGGGAAATAGAGCCAAAGACATTGGTGACTTGGGTAAGAGACAAGAAAAATACTACTAATGATAATTCATCTTAGATTGCAAAGATCATAAACCCTTCATTGGAAGGAGAATATGACCACTATAAGATGGAAAATTTGGTCTCAATTGCACTACAATATGTAGAGGAAGATGGACATGCAAGACTCATTATGAGTAAAGTGGTTGAAATGCTTTCATGAAAACAATAAATATAACCAATTGTACAAATGTACAACTTCTAGCCTACTAACTAATGGCATTATGCCCCGTAAAGGAGCTTCAGGAAGTGAATATTCTTCTCTATCCCCATGATTTCCATAATATGGGGCAGCTTTGGGTGCTTTTCTAAATAGTAATTAATAAGAGAATGCAAGTGTAAATGGATTCTAGTAGAAAAACACGTAATGGAAAAACTGGTATTTCCCCTAATATGGATGGCATATTGAAGAAGAATCTTGATTATAGGTCAAAGAAAGATAAATGGAAAGTATACACCTTTCCTTTTTGTGAAAGTATTCTAGCACTTTCTTCTTTGTCAGGTCAAGCACACAGTTTTTTATAGTATTTTAAGTATAATTTTAAATGGTGCACTTTCTGTAAGTATTAAAACCAAGTTTCTATGAAAATCGGAGAACCACAGGGAGATCTACGATAGTAAACCTAGCAGTAATATTCAAGGAACATACAAACTGTAATGGCATTACTTAAACATGATATTCCTTCTTTGTTAGGTTAAGCATACAGTTTTTTATAGTATTTTGAGGATAATTTTAAATGGTGCACTTTCTGTAAGTATTGAAACCAAGTTTCTATGAAAATTGGAGAACCACAGGGAGATCCGTGATAGTAAACCTAGCAGCAATATTCAAGGAACATACAGACTGTAATGGCACTGTTGTTCCCAGATAACTTAATTAACCTTATTGTTCTTGAGATAGTGATGATACCATGTCGCATCTTAAGGTGATGCCACTAAGGTGATTTTTCATTTTTCTGATACTCATGTTTATTGATTTCCAAGAGTAGGGATAGGGGATTTTGAGGTCTCTAATTGCAGATAGGTGATTATTGTGTATAGATGGGACTTTATCATAAAGGAAGCCCTTACGAGCAAATTTCAAGCACTTTAATCTTTGCATAAACCATAAACTTTCATCATCGGGACAAATTTTTGACAAATGCTTCTGAATTGATCCTATAATATCCTATTGGATTTAGTTTAAAGCTATATGTTATTTACAATATCTTGAATATGAAGTTGTAGCTATTTCAAAATGGGTTGTTCATGTTCTCTTTATGGCATATCGACAATTAAGTTGCTTGAGCTAGTAGCTCATGCAAACATTGAAGAAGAAACATTGACAGAATTGCGACAAAAATTGGTTTGACTCTCTCGAGTATGAACTCTTGTCATTACAAACTTTGTAATGCTAGCTCTTTTGTGGGAACTTGTTTGCTTTAATCACCTGATGAGAACTATAGAGATGATGGGTGGAAGGCTTCAATGGATACAAGAGGTCCATTGCATATTCCAAAAGGCCCAATAACACGAATTAGAGCTTTAATGGATGCAAGAAATCCATTGCACATTCCAAAAGGCCCAATAACATAAGCTAAAGCTGAAAAGATTAAAGAAGCATTAAATGGGTTTATTCAAGACATTCAGGCCAACCAAACTTCAAATGGTGTGAATTCAAGTTTAACAAAGAGTCCAAGCCTAATTAATATAATTAGAATACTTAATAGGTCAGACTAAGTAGCATTCCCTCTTAAATAGGAGTTTATTGTCTATGTTGGAATTTGTCCATATTTAAGAATTCCTCCAAAATAGGATTTTTCCTAAGTAGGAATTTGTACCTCCTTAGGATTGCTATCTTAGCCTATAAATAGGCACCCCTTGTAAACTCTAAGAAATCAGACAACTTTGAGTGAAATAGAAAAACAGTTTTTTTTTTCTCTTAGTTCTTTTAAGGACTAAAGAACTTATCAAGAGGTACTTCTTCTTATAGAGTTCCAATTGACTTATCACTCCCAATTTCTTTCTTTTCTGGAGTGTGGCATCTATATCCTTCTTAAATACCCTAAATTTGTGTTCCTTCGAAGGGTGGGTCTAGGGTTTGTCATATTAAACTATAGTTTAGCTTTCCTGGTTGTTCTTTGATTCCTTATATGCGTTGGGTCCTTAAGCCACGTCTTTTTGGGGTTTTTCGCATCAGTTGGTATCAGAGCCTAGTTCTAAATCAGGTTGAATCCACTCACTCTTCAATTTTCTATCTTGTGATTCATTTATTTCTATTTAGTTTATCTATTATGTGCATTACCATTCAAATGCACAAATCTATTTATTTGCAATCCTTCTCTCTTTGCTTGTTTGTTTAAGCTCATAAACGTGCTAATTTCAATTCCAATTGCTGTGTCTAAGTATTCTACTATTGTTTTGTGTTGAGAAAAAAAAAAGAAAAAAAAAAGAAGAAAAAGGAAGGAAGAAGAACAAAAGAAAGAAAATATCAAATTCAAAGTTATTGATAAAGTTAACAATTTAGTCATATTGGCCACAATAATAATAAAGTTTTCTCACTCAACTCCAATTCTACCATCTATTTTCCTATTTTGTTACCTAAGTTTGTCCTCTAGGTTATACTACCCCTATCCTGATTTTGTGAGTTTAGTTCATTAAATCCGTTTGTCTTGACATCCTTTTTCGTTTTTGATTCCTTGTTCTCCAATTTGTTCAATTCTACGTCATTTATCTTATTCTGTTCAAAATCAATACCTTTGATTTACGTTGTTTAGTTCTTTATAGAGCTGAAAGGGAAAATCTGAGTGGTAAAAGGTAAAAGTGAAAGTTCATATAAAGAAAAAGCCATAAAGAGTGTAAACACAAGGGAGTGTGACACAATCTTTTGAATGACACACGTGAGGGAGTGTTCTGTGAGATATCCTATTTATTTTGTGCAAAAGTAATACTATGACATCCAAAGACAAAAGTGTAGCTTAAGAGGGAGCTGATGATGTGTCCTTCATGATTAAAACTGTGCAACAATTTGAGCACATGAATACCAGATTTGATGATATAAGGGAGAAGATAGAGGAGCAAGCTAATACAATAACAGAGTTGCAAAGGATACATGAGGAATATGAGGCTCCTAAAGCAAGAAGGCAGTTGAAACGTGCCTATGACCATGAAGATGATGAATTTGACGATCAAACTACGATGGTTAAAACTATTAACAATAGAAGGGATTGAAGAGAATTTGGGAGGCAAGGCACCTACGACCATAATTTGGGCAGTATTAAAATGACAATTCCTCCATTCCAAGGTAAGAATGATCCTGATGCATACCTAGAATAGGAGAAGAAGGTTGAATTGGTTTTTGACTACCATAACTATTCCGAGGAGAAAAAGGTAAAGCTTGCTGCAGTTGAATTTACTGATTATGCTATTATTTGGTGGGATCAACTTGTTTTGACTAGGAGAAGGTATCATGAACGGCCTATTGATACATGGGAGGAGATAAAGGCTATCATGAAGATGAGGTTTGTCCCTAATCACTATTACAGGGAGTTGTACCAAAGGTTACAAGGGCTCATTCAGGGCACCAAAAGTGTGGAGGACTACCACAAAGAGATGAAGATTACCATGATTAGGGTAAATGTAGAATGAGATAGAGAGGCAACCATGGCTCGATTTCTGTAGAGGCTAAATAGGGACATAGCAAACATGGTTGAATTACAACACTATGTGGAATTAGAAGACATGGTGCACATGGCAATGAAAGTTAAAAAGCAACTCAAACAAAAGGGCTCCACATAGTTTGGGCAGAATTCGAGTTCTACCTCATCTTTGAAGCCAAATTGGAGTAAAAGGGATAAGATGGCCAATTACAAGTCTAAAGCCGAGCTATCCAAGCACAAAAATATGGGTTCTAGCAAGGAGACAGGTAAATTTAAATCCCAACCAAGTAGAAATAGAGATGTTAAATGTTTTAAGTGTTTGGGCAGGGGTCACATTGCATCTCAATGTCCAAATAAGTGTGCAATGATCTTGAGAAGTAACAGTGATGTTGAAACTGAAAGTGAATCGGATGATGATTCTGTGCCATCATCAGAGGGTGAAAGTGATGGAGAGGAGTATCCTATTAACGGAGTAGCTCTCGTTACAAAGCGAGCATTGAATGTGCAAGTAAAGGAAGAAAATGAGGTGCAACAAGATAACATCTTTCAAACAAGGTGTCTCATCAAAAATAAGGTATGTAGTATGATTATTGATGGTGGGAGTTGCACTAATGTTACTAGCACAACTATGGTTGAGAAGCTGGATTTACCTACTATGAAGCATCCTAGACCATATAAGCTTCAATGGTTGAATAAGAGTGGTGAAGTGAAGGTAAATAAGCAAGTGCTCGTATTATTTTCTATCGAAAGGTACCATGATGAAGTTTTATGTGATGTTGTACCTATGCATACGGGACATATTCTATTAGGAAGACCATGGCAATTTGATAGGCGAGTTATGCATAATGGCTTTAAGAATCGATATTCCTTTGTAATGAATGAAAAACCTGTCACTCTTGTACCATTATCACCTCAACAAGCATATGAGGATCAATTAAGGATTAAAAATGAAAGTGAACAAAAAAGAGAGATTGATAAAAGAGAAAAAAGAGGAGAAAACGTGAGGACACAAGAAAAAGAGAAGAAAAGAGAAAGTTTCTATGCAAAAGGAAGTGATGTCAAAAAAGCATTCTATGCCAAACAGCCTATGATTGTACTTTTGTACAAGGAGGCTTATTTTAACACTAACAAGTTTGACCCATCTTTACCTTGTGTTATTGTTGCATAATTACAGGAATTTGAAGATATATTCCCTGACAATGTCCCAAGTGGATTGCCACCTAATAAAGGAATTGAGCATCAAATTGATTTCATCCCAGGTGTATCCATCCTTAGCCGGCTAGCATATAAGAGTAATCTTGAGGAGACAAAGGAGCTTCAAAGGCAAGTTGAGGAGCTTATATCCAAAGGATATGTGAGGAAAAGCATGAGTCCATGTATTGTTCCTGTCCTACTTGTACCCAAAAAAGATGGGACTTGGAGGATGTGTGTTGATTGTCGAGCAATCAATAAAATCACTGTAAAGTATCGTCACCCCATACCTAGATTAGATGACATGTTAGATAAATTGCATGGGTCATATGTCTTTTGTAAGATTGATTTGAAAAATGGATATCATCAGATTAGGATGAGAGAGGGAGATGAGTGGAAAATAGCTTTCAAAACTAAGTATGGGTTGTATGAGTAGCTTGTTATGCCATTTGATCTCACTAATACACCAAACACTTTTATGCAACTAATGAATCATGTTTTGTGTGCATTCATTGGTAAATTTGTAGTTATGTATTTTGATGATATTTTAGTCTATAGTAAAACCCTAGAAGATCATCTTGATCATTTACGTTCTGTTGTAAGTGTTTTACGTTCTAAGAAATTGTATGCTAACTTACATAAATGTTCCTTTTGTACTAATCAGATCACATTTCTTGGCTATGTTATTAGTGCTAAAGGTGTTAAGGTTGACAAGGAAAAAGTTAAGGCAACTCGTGATTGGCCTACACCTAAGTTAACTAGTGATGTACATAGCTTTTATGGTCTAGCTAGTTTCTATAGACGCTTTATTAAAGACTTTAGCACTATTGTCGCACCACTCACTGAGCTTATCAAAAAGAACATGAGTTTTAGGTGGGGTAATGACCAAGACAAGGCTTTTAATTGCATCAAGGAAAAATTAAGTTCTACACCCTTACTTGCTTTACCTAACTTTGCAAAAGCTTTTGAGATTGAGTGTGATGCTTTAGGTATTGGCATTGGAGCTGTTTTGATACAAGAAAGGCACCCAATTGCTTACTTTAGTGAAAAGCTAAGTGGAGCAAACCTTAATTATCCTATTTATGATAAAGAGATGTATGCATTGGTATGGGCTTTGAAGACATGGAAACATCACCTTTGGCCCAAGGAGTTTGTCATCCATACCGACCATGAATCTTTGAAGCACTTGAAGGGACAAGGAAAGTTGAACAAAAGACATGCTAAGTGGGTTGAATTCATTGAGACTTTTCCTTACATCATCTAATATAAACAAGGTAAGGAAAATGTGGTAGCTAATACATTATCTCGCAGGTATGCCCTTATCTCTATACTTACTACAAACTTATTAGGATTTGAACATATTAAGGATTTATATGTGAATGATCCTGACTTTGCTAATGTGTATGAAGCATATGAGGCATCAACCTTTGAGAAGTTTTATAGGCATAAGGGTTTTTTATTTAGGAAAAATCATTTATGCATGCCCATGAGTTCTTTGAGGGAGTTGGTTGTAAGAGAAGCTCATGAGGGTGGTCTAATGGGTCATTTCGGAGTTAGGAAAACCCTAGATATCCTAAATGAACATTTTTTTTGGCCACACATGAAACGAAATGTTGAGAGGATATGTGTGAAATGCATAACATGCAAACAAGCTAAATCTAAAGTTTTACCTCATGGCCTGTATACCCCTTTACCATACCTAACCATCCCTGAGTTGATTTATCTATAGACTTTGTACTAGGATTGCCACGAACAAAAAAGGGTAGGGATTCTGTATTTATTGTTGTTGATAGATTTTCAAAGATGGCACATTTTATCCCATGTCATAAAACTGATGATGCAAACAATGTGGCTAACTTATTCTTTAGAGAAGTAGTACGTTTGCATAGCATGCCACGAAGCATTGTTTCAGATCGGGATACAAAGTTCTTAAGCTACTTCTGAAAGACTTTGTGGGGTAAGTTAGGTACTAAGCTATTGTTTTCAACTACTTGTCATCCACAAATTGATGGGCAAACTGAGGTAGTTAATCGAACTCTTTCTACTCTTTTACATGCTATTATTCGAACAAATTTGAAAATATGGGAAGATTGTTTACCACATGTCGAGTTTACGTATAATAAGAGTGTTCATTCTACTACTAATTACTCTCCATTTGAAATCATATATGGTTTTAATCCATTGACTCCTTTGGATTTGGTACCTATACCTGTCAATGAGTATGCCAGCTTAGATGGTGAACGCAAGGCTGACATGATAAAAAAATTGCATAAAAAGGTACGACAACATATTGAAAAACGAACTGAGCAACACACATCCCATGTCAATAAGGGACGAAAAAAGGTAGTGTTTAAACCTGGTGATTGGGTTTGGGTGCATATGCGAAAGGAATGGTTCCCAACTCAGAGGCGTTCAAAGCTACAACATAGAGGAGATGGTCCCTTTCAAGTTGTACACTGAATTAATAACAATACTTATAAGTTGGACCTTCTTGGTGAGTATAATATGAATGCAACATTTAACGTTTTTGATCTTTCTCCTTTTGATGTAGGTGATGATTCGGGGACAAATCCTTTTGAGGAGAAGGGGAATGATAAGAACTATATAGATGATGGGTGGAAGGCTTCAATGGATGCAAGAGGTCCATTACACATTCCAGAAGACCCAATAACACAAGTTAGAGCCGAAAAGATTAAAGAAGAATGGGCTAATTCAAGACATTCAGGCCAACCAATCTTTAAATGGTGCGAATTCAAGTTTGACAAAGAGTTTAGGCCTAATTAATATAATTAGAATACTTAATAGGTCAGACTAAGTAGCATTCCCTCCTAAATAGGAGTTTATTGTTTTTGTTGGAATTTGTCCATATTTAGGAATTTCTCCAAAATAAGGATTTCTCCTAAGTAGGAATTTATGCCTCCTTAGGATTGCTATCTTAGCCTATAAATAGGCACCCCTTGTAAGCTCTGGGAAATCAAACAACTTTGAGTGAAATAGAAAGTAAGGATTTTTTTCTCTCGGTTCTTTTAAGGACTAAAGAACTTATCAAGAGGTACTTCTTCTTGTGGCGTTCTAATCGACTTATCACTCCTAATTCCTTTCTTTTCTGGAGTGTGGCGTCCATATCCTTCTTAAATACCCTAGGTTCGTGTTTCTTCGAAGGGTGGGTCTAGGGTTTGTGATATTAAACTCTGGTTTAGCTTTCTTGGTTGTTCTTTGATTCCTTGTGTGCATTGGGTCCCTAAGCCACGTCTTTTTGGGGTTTTTCGCATCATCACCAGTTGTATGGAGTTTGTGGTGGCAAAGGTAACTACTTAGTGAAATGGTACAAGTCTAGCTTCTATCCTCGAAGGCAAAGGTTTTGCATTCTGAGAGTTTCCATTTGAATTAGAAATGGCTATTTGCAATTCCTCACCTAAGGATGACACGTTAGTAAAATGCTACTTGATGGCAAATTTTGTTTTGCATCATCCTTTTTTTTTTTTCTAGAAATTAAGTATATTTGTTAACAAAGTAACAAGATTCCCATCATAGTCCTAAAGAGGTGCACAAGATATGCAAGGGTATTGCATCATCTTGCACAGGCATAAAATATATCAAAATATTTTTAAAATAAAAATTAAAGACATAGCTTAATTTACTTAATGATTATAAAAAAGTATTTTTATGAAAAAATATGTTAAAAAATTTGTGTTCATTAGTACTAAAAGATATATTTATTAGTTAAAAATTTTTAAAGTCCTATACGTATAATGTTTCTTTTAATCATGAGGAGAAAATATATAAAAATATATTATTTTTAATAAAAATAATTTTGAATAATATATAATTTTAAAAAAATATTTATTAATAATAATAATAATAAATATAATTAAATATTTCTCATTTTATTTTGTAAAGAATTTTACTAAAACTTGGTTACAAATAAATTTTACTTTAAAGAAAATAATATCAAATATATTATTTAAATCAATTATTTCATTTTAAGAATAAATGTATTCTTGGTTTAATAATTTTAACACAAAAATTATTGGTAGTTAGAACATTAAAAAATCACTTTCAAGTTTTGTAAAACTTGTGACAAACATTAATTCATAATAAGGATGTTTTGATCATTTGAAGACAAATTATAACACATTGGCACTTGTCTCTTCTCTTTTGATTCTATATCCTTTTTTCCTCTTATTTTTGTTTTACTTATATGATATGTGTATATAGGTACACATTAGTAAACTTGATTCTTAAAACATATTTGTTAAAAATGAAAAGAGATAATGCATATATGTCCTTTAGTGGTAAAAACAACACAAGGAAAATAAATATATCATTCTTACACTGCATAAAAGTTCATATTTATTGATTCCAAAAATATTTTAAAGGGTGAATTGGGTCAAATAAAATTATCAATGTCACCAATATTATATTTAGCACTCTTTAAGTCTTTGTTCTTGCCTTTTCTCTCTCACTCTTATTTTTCTCTCCTCTCTCTTTCTTTTCACTTCTTTTCTTTTGTTCATTTTCAAAAAGTCTCAGTTAGTCTTCATAAACCTGTTCAGGAGTTAGTGTTGCAAGTATAATGGGTTTTCCCTTCATGGTGAATGTATAACTATTTTTGTACCCATCATGTGTTTCCCTCCTATCAAATTATCACAATTGTCCTAATAGCAAATGACCAACCTACTTAAATACAACATCACAAGTAACCTCATCCTTATACCTACCAATAGTAAATCGAACAATCACTTACTTAGTTACTCTCACCTCCCCACTGCAATTTATATGCTTTAGGGTGTCTAGTTATAAACAAGTTCAATTTCTCCACCAACTTTATATTAGTTACATTAGTGCAACTATCTCTATCTATGATTAAGCAACAAAATCTATCCCGAACTAAACACCTAGTATGGAAAATATTTTCCCACTATATCTCAACATCATCCTCTTTAACCTGCACACTAAAAGCTCTCCTTGCTACTAAAAGCCTTCCACCATACTCGAGATACTTTATCCCTTCATCAACATCACCAACATCCTCTAATGGTGGCATTTAGTCCCCATTACTAGCTTCACTATCAAACTCATAGTTACTATTCTCCCTAAAATACATAGTTCTCGTATTAAGACACTGTGAAGCCATATAACCCCTACCTAAACATCTAAAGCATTTGATGTCCCTAGTTTTTCCCTTCTCTTAGCTTCCTCCACTAAATTTGGGTTTAGGTATCTTAAACTTATATTTAGGGGTTGGTTTCTCCTCTCTTTTTTTCCCCAACTTGATTTCTCATTAAATATAGAACTTTAGCCAAAGCTAATTTTAGAACTATCCTTTCTCTTAAGTTGTCTCTCCACCTTTATGGCAAGGTATACCATGTTCTTTAATTCTACATAGTGTTATAACTCTATTACATCAACTATGTTTTAATTCAAGCACTAAAGGAATCTAGCCATGGCGGTTTCTCTATCTTTTACTACATTAGTCCTAATCATAGCTATTTTTATCTCCTTATGGTACTTCTCCATACTCCTAGAACCTTGAGTAAGGTCTTATAACTTATTATACAAGTCCTTATAATAAGTGCTAAAGATAAATCTCTTGCCCATTAAATATTTCAATTTCTCCCATATTTCTATAGTTCTCTCAAAGCTTCTTCTCCTAATGGTCACCTGTTGGTCCCACCATACTACAACATAATCAGTGAACCCTACCACAGCTAACTTCACTTTCTTCTCCTCAAACAAGGTGTGGCACTCATATATTAATTCTACCTTACGTTCCCAATCCAAATATATATCAAGGTCGATTTTCCCTTTAAAAGAAGGTATTTTCGTTTTAATACTATTAAGATTTTTGTCTACCCCTCTTTCCCCCCTAATCCTCCACTTACAGTTTTCAATATACCTATCATTTTCGATTCCACTACCATGAATTCCTCCACCTGTTTTACTACCTCAACCCCCTCTAAAGCTTCCTCTATAACTTCTACTAAGATTATCGCCCTCTTTATACTTATCTTCATCCTCTTCATTAAAATTTGACTCTAACGATGCATATACCATTCTCCTAGCTACCCTCCCAAGTCTCCCACTAAACACCCTTTCAATTCTCTCCACTCTGTCTCGTATTTCACCAAATATAAACTCTATTCTCTTAAACTTCCCCTCTAAGGCTTTCATAAAAAATTTAAGGTCTAGCATGGATAATTCCTCCTCCCCCTTAGTAGGGCTATCAATTTTATCATGTGACATGTTTACAATAGTTAAAAATGATAAAAAATAGAAAATGTAATCTTCTTAAATCGCTCTCTTACATATTTACACTCTACTCGATGTGTTTCACACAATCAATTGTAATTTCACACTCAAAAGCTTTTTCAAAAAGTTCTAAGTAAACTAAATTTGATCAAATAAAACTTGAATATATTAATCCTAGACTTACCTGTTTAGAAAAGTGACATGGTCAAGGAAGACAGGCAATAAAATAAACAAAATGACAAGAAATTCGACGAAATAAGCAATGCAATTAGATAATAATTGATTATTGAATATAATTGAATAAATTACCAATTGAACAATGAAGCTGATTTTTTTTTTTTTGGTTAACTAATGGATATTTCTACCGAACAAATAAATAACAGCAACAAAACACAAGAAACACACAAAAAAAAATTATTGATAATTTAACTGATAATGAAGAACATATGAAAAAGATGATGACAAAAGGATAACTAACCTGAGTTAGAACCAGGTTTTGATACAAAATGATATGAACTCCGATTATAACAAACCAAAACCCAACACCAAAATTGATATCACTAGGATCATTTTAAGACAAGTTATAAAATAAAAAATTTTAACCCAATGATTATAAAGCAACCACAAACCAAAATTATAAAAGGATTAGATGTCACTCCTTTGTAAAACAATTAAAGAAGATAAGTTTATGAAAAACACAATCAAGCATGCAAATTAACAAGTTCACAAAGAACCAATAAAAAAGATGCTCGTTTGTATTGAAACTTAAGAGAAAACAATGTCTTTTGTAGTTGTAAAGTTATATTCTAATGTCTGTCTCCCCCTAGGTTACAACCGTATTTATAAATATGTACAATACATAAACCCTAGTTACCATATAGGCCTATGACCTATTAGTGAAATATAAGATCATGTAAAGTACTAAACTCTATATGCATAGTGGAGTTCAAAATAAATAAAAACCCAGCCCAATTAGTAGTTTAAATCCTAAAGAATTAGTTTGTCCCAATACTTATTGGTGTCCAACTGTTGGACTTGCTATGTTATCGAGCTACTACAATTATGGCACTTAATGCTTGCATGCCTTGGTCCAAAACTCATTCTATAGCCCTAGCTTCTCCTACTCTAAGGTCACAGCCTTTGTCTTGCTCATTCCTCACATAAAATGCATTAAAAAGCCTTGGGGATGCTTTTGTCCTTAACCAATCATTCTTAGCAACTTCTTGCTCTTGGACTTGATAAATTAAACTATTAAGTACTTCTTGAGCCTTCTATGATTTCACCCTTGTCATCGAACTTCCAAGATTATGTAAAATATCAATTCCTTAATTGTTTGGTACTAATACAAGTGGACCTCCATCAATGAAATTTTTATTGTCAATAAAATTAGAAGAGAGAGAAAACAAAATAATTCTAATACTCCTCCTTGCTGTAATCTTTCAGCAAATTCTTTTTTTATTCATTTTCTTCCTCTCCTGCTTAATTTGCTGTAACTTTATGTTTTTCAGTCAGCACTAACCTCTGTTACATACACAAAAAATAAACTTTTGGTATCTACTCCCACCTTGAGCCAACTAAACCAACAGTATAGTACTAGAACCCACCTTATTCCCACCAAACCAATACTTTCCACCGCAAGCTTGAGATTCCAGTTTTTGTAAAGATGTTTATCGAGCTTCAAATTTTTGTTTAAGTTAGTTAGCAGCCATTGCAAGAATTTGGAGATTTTTTTATTGGCTTCTTTAGTAATTAAATTTTTATTTGAATTTGAATTAGTTTGAATTAGAAATTTGTAATTCGAATCCTAATGTAGCTTCTTACACAATCTGGGGGCTTGTCACAGCTCTGTGTTTTTGAATTTGCAATGATGAATGTAACATATATGTGTGAATTAGACGATGAAAGTGTGAGGTCGGTTAAACTTTGCAAGTTTATCTCTCTGGTCTTGTTCCCAAAACCAAAACCAGAAACAAATAACACCAAAAAAGAGATTTTACGCTCTCCATTTTACCTGCAATTCTTCTATCTCGAACAAAAATGTTTCTGGCCTGGCACTTTTAGTTTTTTGGGAGCAGTGATAATGAGGCACAGGTGAGTTGCTAGTTGTACACTTGAGAAGAGACAGAACCTCGCCTGGAAATGTGACCAACTCGGCTTCGGACATTCCAGGCTGAAAGAACATTCTCTTGACTTCAGCGATCATCGAATGAGGGTGTGGATAGCTGGCATCTGCTTGGAAAGCATATGACGGTCGACAATCTCTCTTTGCCCTGTTGGGACTTCCCAACGAGGGCCAGCACGCAGACAGAAACAATTATGTGTAACTTCCCTCCATTACAGTGTCAGATTCTTTTAGAATTTAATCGTTCTCAAGATCTAATGTCATGGTTGTTCTTGAACATTTATATTGTTTTCATTTTCCTTCATTATGGTTCCAGAGTTGCTTGAACTGATCAATTATGTTCCTAAAATCATAATTGATCCATGTCATATAACAGTACTGCAACTTGGTGTCTTATATGGCCAAAGAGAAGACACAATGGCGACAGCATCTGTAGCTGATGTTGCAAGAATATCGGCACAGGAGACTGATGCAGGACAGACAAATTCAAGTACATTGACGATCAAGTCCACTGATTGGTAGCCTCTAAGACTCTGCTTGGTCCGCGCTGCCTTCTCAGGCGGCGGGAATCCAAAAGCACTATCTGGTAGCATCACATCCCTTTCAAGCGTGAGAAGGAAAATGGGTCAGGAAAGCAGTATCAACCTAATTTGCCCCATAACACTATAAAGATTAAAGACATTCAAAATTAATGGATATAAAGAAAAAGGTTAGAAGATGCAATGAGCACTCCAACAAAGCAGTCACGGCAATGTAGTCCCAGCAGCGCCGCAGGAATTGACGGGTCATGCCAGGATGCCGCTGCACATACAAGTCCTGAAACGATCTCCTCCTCAGACGGGCACTGTTTGGCGTAGAAGCCAACGCTTAGCAGCAAAACTTGTCCCACGTACAATGTACAGAAGGACTAAAGTTAATTGACGCATTTTATACGTTTTTGTGATGTTTGATTTTGTTATTTGCTTGCTACATAACATATTTTTCGGACCAATAATCAGTAATTTTTTTGCATATAGTTTCAGCAAGAAACTAGTTTAGAGGAAGATGAAATGTAGGCGATGAATTGGAGAAGTTTTGCAAGTAGAAGTTAAGATTGGGAAGACATGTTACCACTGAACAACAACAGTTTCAATGTGTTTGCAATGCAAATGTGCATTCCTTTTTTGGCTTTTCATTTTTCACTTTCCTTCAATAGTGGAGAAAAAAGCATCCGGTTTTTGTGGTTTTGACCTCATGACCCCGTGAACTAATTGACCTAAATTCAAGCTGGCTATACTTTGTAATTTGTAGCAACGTATCCTGGACTGCGGAAATGCTACTGCAACCCTTGAGTTTTATGTTTAGGCCCGTAAGCCCAGGCTTTGTTATTGGTCACCCAGACAAAAGAAGCTACAAATAGTCTTGGGAATTGTCTGTTTACATGATTTTACATTCAAAAAAACCTTTTTTTTTTTTGGGGGGGGGGGTGGTACAAGACCAAAAAGAAATAAAAAATATATACAAAACGTAATCAAATCAGAGACATTGCTACGGAGGTTCCCGAGTTACAAATCCAAAACCTCTCCACGGGTTCACGGAATAACTTTGTGATACTTGAGATTCTCATGCAAGATGCAAACCAATTAAAGTTGCATGGAATTCTACCACAACAGACGTTGAACAACAAAGAATTGCCCAAATCCACCAACATAATTTCTATGTAATCCTGCCTTTGCTTGCCATAATTGAGCGGGTGGAGGTTTTTGCTTTCTTGATTAGCAGAATCCTTGGTTAGTTAACTGTCCTCGTCACAGTCTCAACTTTATCTTAAAAGTTTTTAGCATCGACAGTTAAAAAACAAATTATTTTCAGGACTTTGGTTTCCACAGATTTGATGATAACCTGACGATCAGGTGGGTCATCAAGAGCGATGTGATCGGATCCAGGAATATTATTCGAATAAAATTTCAGATGAATTTTATTTCCAATTTCTCCACTGAAATTCAAAAAGAAATAATTTTCCAACTGCACTCCAGTAAAGCCAGTAAATCAAACCCAAAAACAAAAAAAAAACAAAAAAGAGCTTGATTCCAGAATCGCCGGTCGCATTTAAAGGAAAATTGTGTCTATCCCCACCCCCCAACACCCCAAAAAAGGACAAACTCTGTTCTGAATTTTCCTCTAGTTAACGCTCAAAAAGTTCAAAAGCAGACGACGAAAACGGTTGGCATCCTCTTTGGGGTAAACACCGTGAGCCATCCTCCACCATTCAAATTTCTCTTTTGTTTCGTAATCATTGGTTTTTTTTAAAAAAAAAAAAGGGAAAGGAAAGGAGAGTCGGCAATTAATTGAGTTATTTTTCTCTATTTTCCATTTTCAGACACTTAAAATTCAAATTATTTTTTGCGGGGAATTTAGATTGAGATCCTATTCTTCTGCCACAAACAAAAACCCCCTCCAGCCACCATTTTCCTCCCACTGACTGACTGTACACTACAAAAATTATTACTTCTGTATAAAACCAACAACTAAAGCCCACTTACTTAAAAGATAAAAACAAAGACCCTTCCTCCTTCTCCTCCTCCTTGGTTTTTTTTTTTTTTTTAAGGTCCTGACGCTCACCCTGTCTCACATTCCCTTCCTCCTCTCTGTCTCTTTCTGTTCACATCTCTTCGCTCCATTCTTGTCTAACTCGTCTGACTCGTGCTCAACAATTTTCAACATTGCCACCACTAATCACTAACCATGTGCTTTAGCTACTCGATCCTGCTAATCCCGATTCGCTTAACGACAGCGTTCCTTATCGCTTCTGTTTGGAAACACAGCCCGTTCTGCTCAATCCCAGACATGTAATTCCTCACTTCCTTCCTTATCATCTCTTGCATCGTCGTTAAGAACTCTGGACTGAGGAGCTGCTTGTCATACCCACCGTTCTCCTGTGTCGAAGGAGCTTGCTGCGGCGGCGTTGGAGCCGGTGCGGGAGTTGATGCCAAGGATTTCTCAACAATGTGCCTCGGGTTCGGATGCGGATTTACGACATGATTGGATCCGAATCCGGAAGCAGGGGTTTGATTCGAAGCTTCGCCTGAATTGGATCCGGGCAGAGAGAGGCTAAGCAAGGTGGGCGGATCCGAAGTAGATGAAGAGGCGTCTATCGACAGGCTTGGCAGGAGAAGTGTACCGGTTCTAGCCAACGGTCTGTAGACCGGAGAGGAAACGACACCGGGCAAGCTGGAATCGCTCAAGTCGGATCCGGATGGGCTACTGGGGTTCAAATGGAGACCCGAGATATTAGCGCCCGCACCGACACTGGCGGATCTTTTCAGAGGCTGTTGGGGATGTGCGTCGTCGTTTAAGTCCAAGTCCTCGTACATGGTAGAGCATTTCCGCTTGAGGGTGGAGTTCCAGTGGTTTTTGATAGCGTTATCGGTGCGGCCGTTGAGGAGGCGAGCGATAGTGGCCCATTTGTTGCCGAAGCGAGCATGGGCCCTGATGATGGTGTCGTCCTCTTCGGGAGAGAAAGGCCTGTGCTCCACGTCAGGGGAGAGCTGGTTGCACCATCGCAACCTGCACGACTTGCCCGATCGACCAGGGATCGACTTGCTTATCAGAGACCAGTTTCTAGGTCCATAGTTTTGGACCAGCCTCTGCAACGCCTCGTCTTCTTCTGGACTCCATGGACCCTTGATCCGATCCACGTCATTTCTCGTTGTGGACGCCATGGATTAAGAGAATCCTAACTTCTAATTTAAATATCTAAAAACTCAAAACTGAAAAAACCAAAAAAAAAAAAATCCAGGCAATCAGGGAGAACAGGGAGGTGACTTTGACGGGGGTGGTAGAGCTAAAAGACGGCGGCGACGGTGGAGGCGGAGCCTCACCTCTGATTATAAGAGAGAACGGAGAGAAAAAGGGTGGGAGGGGGTCTATATAGCACATACACAGAGGAAGGGATAAGGATGACTGGCTGAAGCCGGTTACAGTGACCGGTCATAGCCGTTGAGAGTCGAAAAAGGATTCTTCCTGGCCAAGGCAGTTACAAGTAAACAGCTGTCAAACGGACACACCTCCGACTCATGCTCTCTCTCTCTCTCTCCCCCCACTCCTTACAATTAGAAATTTCTCACAATCCCACGCGCCCACTCCCTCAGTTTCCTATTACAAAACTCTTCCAGTTCACCGGCCCCGCAATAAGGGTTTTATCCCCACCTTTCTTTCTTTCTTTCTTTCTTTTTCCTTTTTTTTATTAATATTAATGTTATTTAACCGATAAAAGTTATTATTATTGCTAACGGTAACAATTCGAATTTTGAATTGTTAAGTAATCGGTCGTTAGCCTGAGATTTTTGTGACATGGGGTTGCCGCTCAACTGCGGTAGTTAAAAGATAAAACCGAAAAACCGTCGGAAGGCAGAGCCACCGCACGTCTCGAAAATATCGGCATTTAAAAAGTTTAAACGACCGGTTTTGGAAGTTACAAAAGGAGTTAAAATTTTCGATTTGAAACGTGGGCGTTAGAGAGATTATTATAGTTTACGGAAGAACTGTATTTTTATTGGAGAAAGAAAATTTTAAGTGTAGATGTTTGAGATTATAGTTGTGGTTTGTAACTATATATTTCAAATTAAAGATAGTTTTATTATTATTCACAAAGTTATAAAATTTATAGTTTTATCATTATTTGAAAAGTTATAAAATTTATATTCACTAAAATCGTTCTCTAACCTGACTTTGTATTTTGAAATTGCAGACGTTTTAATATAATAAAAATACAAAAAATACCATAATTTAATAAATTTTATATAAAATAATTGTAAATTTAATCACTCAAAAATTTTCTTTTTATATTATTAAAAAATAATTTAAAAAAAACTATAAATTTTATCGTTATCGATTTTTTAATCGTAGCAATGAAATTTAAAACTTCAATTTCAAATAAATTCGAAATAATAATAATAATAATAATAATAATAAAGGGCGTACGGGTGGAGGTGGACGGGGAAGGAGCGCGATGACTTTGACCAGACAGGCTGGTGGGCATTTTACTTAACGAGATTTTTTAAAAAGAAGAGGAGAGAAAAAGGACGCTAGGAAGTGCTGAGCTGGCAAAGAAAACGACAAACGTTGATAAGCAGAATCCCGAAACGAACGGTACTACAATTCTGTCAGTCCAGCCTGTCATCGTGGCCCCGCGCTTTTCCCACCACCCCTCCAGCGGCCTACTCGGCACTGAACCCAACCCGCTTCAGCGCTAAAAATCCGGTCACCCTGTTTCGGCGGCTCACCTTAGGCCGTGTGCCACCAACAGCTGCTTTTATATCCTTTTTCTTACCTTTTTTTTTTTTTTGGTACAAAACCACCACTCAGGGCTTTTTGCAGCCAGAGCTGGAAATGAAATATCAAACAAAAATATAAGAATAAATAATATACTAATAAATTAATTGCATTTCATATATTAGTGCATAACACTATTTCTTATTAAAATATTTAGTAAAGAGACGGGTAAGGATTTTAGTATTATTTTACTAAAATTATTTACTTAGGGTTAATGAATTGTTATTTTACTCACAAAAGAAAAAACAAAAGGTCGTGTGTAAAGAGCCAATGGAGTAAAAGCAATGATATATATATTATATATATATATATATAAAGGAAAAATAACGGATGATTATAGTCGCAAATATCCTTTTCCCTTTTTGTTTTCTTAATTTCACCGAAAAAGAAAATCCAAAAAAGAAAAAAAAGGGTTAAACTCAGATCTGACCAATTTCAAGTTAATGAGGTTGGTTTCATTTACTTTTAGAGGGTATTTTATTGAAATCTTTGAGAAGCTGCCACGAGGGACTCAGTAAAATGATTAGGAATTGACACTGGAGTGGGAAGGTTGAAGAAGTGTCGTCTCAATTTTTCCCCCATTTTATAATTAATTTTCATTCTATTTCTATTTCTAATAAAAAGCGAGTTTGAAATTTTATTTACATTTTGAAACAGTGATTAGATACTCATTTTTATTTTGCTACCCTTATTTTAATAATAATTAAAAAATTAACTTTTATGTTAATTTTTTTGTAAGAGTTAATGGGAAGAAAATAAGAAAAAAGATTATAGTAATTAAATTTTGTATTAAAAAATAAAAATAATGAATATATAATTTTTTAAAATTCATACATTATGTTAAAGGAAATTATTTCATTTTGAGTGAATACGTAATTTGATCTTTTTTTTTTTCTAAAAAAACAAAAGAAAACATTAACGGAAGTTGATATATTGATTATAGAGAGGAAGACCATCGTAACAATTAAAAGTAATTGAGACCTTTTTTATAAATGAAATATTTTTTTAAATAAAATATTCTCCACAAAAATATAAGAGAGAACATAAACAATTAGAATGAGAATATGGATATGATTATAATTAATATATTAATTTACTTAATTAATGTTATTTTAAAAAAGATATAATTATTATATAAATAACCAAATTATAATACATTGATTTTTCTGGAAGGAAATATTACTGATGTATTATAATATACTTTAAAAATTATTAATGTATTATATTGCGAGTACGTAAATAAACCCAACTCACCTAGATTTTAGTGACGAGAGTGATGTAGTTCGTTCAAAAATCGTCATATTTTTTCTACTTACTTAAAAAAAAAACTTATATTTTTTTTGTAATAGATAAATAATAATAATAATAATAATTTGAACCTGAACTGGCACGCATAATCCTGGCGAAGCCAAGTCGTTACGCGGAAGACAGCTGTATCAAACAGCACCCCACGCCAACCTCAACTCGCTTTCCAATTTCCCGGTCCAAGTCCCTGCTGCCACGCGCGCGCGCGCACGCACGCACACGCAACCGCTCTCACGTGCATGCGCGCCCACCTCTCACCTAACCCTGTCCTTTTGCCGTACTTCCACGTGACTTCCTTATCCGCACGGGCGCACCTCCACGTGGCCCCAATTAAAATTTTCATTATAAATCACAAAAAATTTGCCCAGTTTTCCCCTCTTATTTTCCTTCAACTCTTTCTTTTTTCTTTTTGCATTATTCTTTTTTTTCTCGGGCACGTGTGATCAAGTTTTTTCATTATCTTCACATGCGCTCAAATAATTTCCATTTTAAGTCGGTGCAAACAAACTAACATATGTTAGACCTAACAAATATATTGAAAATCATTTCTTGATTGTTGTATCTCAAACTATTTGAATTTAAGGAAAAAGAGTTAAATTAAATTAATATGCGATGAAAAAAATGAAATATAAGTGGGACCCAATTCTGAGATATAAAATTATATAGCAGTCACATTGAATTTAAGACTACTGCAAATGAAAAAAGAAATTGGTCGTCTCATCCAATATCCATCGGTTGGTTCCTCTTTTTTTTTTTTTTTTTTTTTTTCTTCTCTTCAACTATCACAAATAATAGCGCAGGTGAAGCAAAATGAAATTAAAGCCAGAAATATCTAGACTCGCATTAATTATCCCAAACTAACAAAACCCAAAGGTTCTTTCTTCCGTTGCATCCTCACGACGGCAATGTTTAGCACCCCGGCTCGGCTCGGGTCTACACTTGGTCGCAGGGGTGGGCACGCTTTGGGTAACCCCGTGTTTTGACGGCAAACAACGGCGCTTTGGATACCCTCGCGTTTATGAGACAGTGGATGCTGACGTGTATGCCTCCTCTTTGAAAGTGCTGCCCCCCGCTCCCCGGGCAACCCCCCAGTTGAGCCCACGGGTCAAAAAAATTACAGTCTAATATTCCTGACATTAAAGAATGGTTTTTGAGGGAGGTGATTTGCCACTAAGCCACTTTGAACGAGAGGAAGGAAGGAAGGAGGATGGTTCCTCTCGTTGAAGCTCGTGATTTAATTATTGCCTCTTGCCTCTGGCTTAAGATAAGACCCGTCATTAGATGGTACCGAACAAATTTGAAAAATAAAATAAAATAATAAAACAACAATCCAATTGATAGTCCCAATAAAACAGTGGATCAAAACATAAAAAAAAAAAAAAAAACCCGTGGATCCAAAAGCACGTCAATAATTTAGCAACCGGTGGACTTCCGTGCGTTATTTGAATCAGCAACCGCAGACGTTAAGTAATAATTAATATACGGCAAACAGAAGAAAAATATGAAGGAAGGCTACACGTATCACTTGGGCTGATAACTTAATACGTTCTTAGTTCAGATTCGATATAAATAAAGTCAAGTATTTTCATGCATAATAATAAAATTTTAATTTTATCAATATTAAAATTAGATTAAAAAATTATTTAAACTCAATAACATTTTCAATGATAAAATTTTTTATAAAAAAAATAAATAAAAATCATGTTACAAGTACAATGAATCGATTTATAAGTAATGCATTCTTTCTTCTATTTTTGCTTTAAAAAAAAAACAAGAAGAAGAAGATTTTGCACGCGTGTGGACGTGGCAACAGAGTACGATAACAAGCCGCGGGTTAGGGGTCTTAATCTGGAGGCAGAATTGTACTTAAGATCCAAACTATAGACGATTATCATAGACAGAATTATAATAAAATCAAAGCCATCGTCCCCACTCCCCCGGCAAGGGTGCGTTGTTCGCTACCAGCACCACAGTTCTCCATATACTGCCCAAAGTAGTGCTAACACACTGATTAAATAATAATATTGTATCAGCTAGTGAATTTATTAATAATTTTCTTTTTTTTTTTGGGGGGGGGGGGTGGGGGGGGTGGGGGATTGTTTGTAGAGATTTAAGTTCCCGGTTTGCCTACATACGGCATGAGAAAACTTATGATGAGACGTCTCTCCTTCTCATAGGACTTAGTTATGGAAGAATTTATGCGAATAGCACTAATCCTTTGCCCTTTCCTTTTTTTTTATTATTTTTTTTATTTTTTGGTTTTTGGAGGGGGGAACAATCCATTTGATTATAAATAATTTAATAAAATATAATAATAATAATAATAATAATAATAATAAAGAATTAATTATTGTTTTTATTATTTTGGTTAATGAAAATAGTAATAAATAATTTAACACGAACATAGACAAACAAACTAAAGAAAAAAAAAAAAAACCACAGCCCATACCAATGCCGTCAAATTAAAACGATTTTCAATTTGAACCCGAATTAATTTATTTGCCTCCCACATCCCTCAATTATTGACGTGCCACATCGTGTGGAACCCAGCCCAGAAACACACCGAGTTTCAACAAATTTCCTCGTGCAGGAGCAGGGCAGTCGCAAATCCTGAAGAGGGGCGTGTGGATCCCAGCAGAAGGCCCCACCTAGACGTAACCAAGTGATGGACTGGAACTGGACCGGGAAGCTCAATCGTGTACCTAGAACTGCCACGTAGGAGAGTTAGAGCGCCGGTGGGGCGCCGGGGGCGGGGGGGGGGGGCGCCAAGGCCAGGTAGTAAACTGTCGGTTTGCGAGTGATGTGGCCAGCAAATGGCCCGAGTTGCCTCGAGACTTTTTTACAAAGCTTTTAACGGACCTAACTGCAGCAATTCTCTTTGGAAAATCTGTTATCACGTCAACAGCAGCGCCAGCTAAAACCCACTCCAAAACGCGAGTTCCCAAGAGAATCATATTCTTGGGATTCACAAAATGAAGACATTTTCTGTGGGGTTCCCCTCATAGTGCCTCGCCTATGATTTTCTGCCGCATGCATACGCGCCTAACTATTTAATGCGAAAGAGTTCCACTGTACGAACAGACGAAAAACACCCAAGACGGTGGAGGCCAGAAACGCAGGACGCAATAATTTTCTTTTAACAAATTATATGTACACATATTTTTTTTTAATTTTAAATTTCTCACTTAAAAATACTAAAATACAGTAAAAATAATAACATATACAATAAATTTAAAATAACGTATAACCAGCATAAAATTTACTTTGTAATAAGCTTATTTCAAATATGTTTTTTCTTTTTTGTGATATATTTTAATACCTTTGTTGCCCATTTGAGAATATTTTGACAGAAAAATTAAAAAAATGTTGTTTAAAGCATAAACTGTGCATGTCACATCCGCTCGGCTCCTGTTGTCCTTTTTGTCCACCCATCTTTATTGTAATGGTAATGGTAATGCTAATGCTATTAACGCCTGCTATAGTCATCCGTGTTTCTTGGGATTAAAAATTTAAAAGGAAAATCTTATATGACAGGAATATTTTGATGATCATATACATTTAACATAGGATTTTAGCGGATCCGATATGATCATTAAGCTTATTAAGTTCCGAGATGCCGATATCATAAAAAGGCATCATCCTCTTGGTTTACCTCTGCTTCAAATGGCCGAGAGTTGAGAGGCTTAATTTTGCCTCGTGTGTTTTGAGCCAAACCAAACGACCGTGCCCGTATGTTAGCCGAAAGATGCCCATTAACTCAAATTGAAATTGACACTCTCACGACAGAGATTGGTATTACAATCACAGCCACTCGCCCAACTGCCTACGGCAACAACTACGGAGTGCAGCAATAAGATATTTCGGTGCAATAATGGTGATCAAAATTCCAACCTTTTTACAATCCACATGCGGCGTTTCGATACACTCTCTTTGCCGGAAATTCTCCAATTTTTTCAAACTTTTCGGATTTTTCATTAGATTATTTTCCCCGGCAAGTTTACTCCTTTTGACGCTGTATTAGAAAAATCTGGATCGATCGACCCCCTCCCTCCCCCTCTTTTGTCAACAGTCTAAGACGGGCTGGCTTGAAGATAAAATTATCCTTATTATGCGTACCACTGGTCACTTAACAAGATAACAAAATAAAGGAGACAAAAAAGAAAGAGGAAAAGAGGGAACTAAAATAAATACGAGAATGAGAGTGACAAATCGTGGTTCTCGTGCTTCGATTTTCAATCCAATTAGAATGACCCAGAAGGGGGGGGCCCTTAAAGAATTGACCACTCAAATGTGGTCAGAGCCATCTGAGGAAATGGGAGACAAAAAAAAAAAAAATTGAAGAATCGGCTGATGGAACCACTTGAGGTGGTGGGTCGCCATTTTAAAGTCATCCAACTTGTTGACGTGATGCCTCGTTTGTCTCGACTCGCGTTCTCCCCCCCCCCCCCCCCCTATGCTCAATTATTAATGTTTATCTTAATGGGAGATAACATCATTATTCATGCATGTACTTTATATTAGTCCCCGAGTGGGTTACAACTAACAACGTGTTCCAGGGCAATATTATATTGCATTTTTAAATGTCAATATTAAACTAAGTAGAATGAATTGCTGAAAAAAAAAAAGAAAAAGAAAATCCTCATTTTACCCTGTTTACTGATGAGGCAATTAGGATGGCAGGTGAAGGCCCAATTGCCTAACTTTAGACCAAAGACTTGTACTTATAGCTCACCTATAATTGCAGGGACGAAACGACGGCCCAACCTGCCACTCACCTTTTGCAGCTCGGAAGACCAAATCTCTCTCTCTCTCTCTCTCTCTCTTTATTATTTTTTCTTTTGTCCTTTTTGGCATATAGGTTAAGAAATTGCCAAATACTGATATTTCTTCTCATTCGACCTTCAGCACTGAATAAAAGTTGCAATGGCACCCATCATTTACTCTACTTTCTCTACTGTACTAAGCAAAGCAATCATTATATATATATATATATATATATATATATATATAAACAATACTTTACCAATAATTTTGAACCTTTTTAAATTTTTGTTCTTTTTTGTCAATGATGTGAAATAAAAATGATAAAATATTTAATAATTACTAATATATGCAACAAGCCATCAAAGAGTACGAATACGTGAATTTCACAATTATTGTATTTTCTTTTTCAAATTTTATTTCACATCGCATTTGGCAAGGTTTTGCATTCTCAAAGTGAAAATCTTTGGGCGGTAGTTATTATTCGGTAGCATACTAGTGAATGAACACCTACCAAGTGCTCTTTACGTTTGTCGTGTTTGAATTTTTTTAGATTTTTTTTTATGAAATTTTTATTTTTATAATGTAAAAATTTTTTTATGCAAATACTAGTAATAAAATTGTAATAAAATTAATATACCGTTGTCCATTATACTAATGTCTCGTAACGAAGATGAGAATCTTCCCTTTTTTTTGTTCCTGAACATTTTTTTCCTTTTCTCCTACTCTTCCCTTTCTTTTCTTTATGTTTTCTCTCTGATGGTTGAGAACAGAAAAAATCTGTAATAGTATATATATATATATATATATACACATTACTCCTTTCCTGTAACCGTTACCTTAAATAGGAAGATCCTCCCTTTCTGTAACAATTATCTGAAATGGAAAGATACTCCTCTTCTTGTAACGGTTATTCTTAATAGGGAGAGTAGAGGGATTTTAAACCCGATGACCCAAATTACCGTTATGCCTAACCGACCATCATATTAGGCATTTTATTTTGGGTCATACTTTAAATAACATGGGTCACTCATGTTAATTAATTTAATAATCTCTCATTTGACCCATGTTATGACTTGATAAATCAATAACAAATAAGTGCGCACAATCCTTAAAGATCATTAAATCACAATACTTGATTGAATTAAAATGATTAGATCATGGCGGTCACACATCTTTTAGCGACATGATTCCTTCCATGTATCAGATAATCATCATAATTCATAATAACCTTACTGAGGAACATTGAAACTTTAAATTGTCATTCTCATATATGCTATTAGTTATCCCACAAACTATAATCGTATACAACTAAACAAAGATAACAAAGCACAAGCAAAACCATAACATTAATTGAATTCATGAGTGTCACAATGATATGAGCATCCTAAAATATTGGCTTTCAAGAGAATGAAGACCTGTCCATAATGCCCATCCGATTAACATGTCCAGTAAATGTTTTCGGTGGCAAACCTTTAGTTAACGGGTTCGCTATCATCAACTCAGTGTCAATATGCTCAATAGACACTTTATGGTTTTGCACTTCTTCCTTAACAAATAGGTATTTTAAATCCATATGTTTCGCACATTTAAAATACCTATCATTCTTAGAGAAGAAAACAGCTGCGGAATTATCATAGTAAATTCTTAATGGCTTTTCTATACTGTCGACCAAACCAAGCCTTAAGATAAAATTCTGCAACCATAATGCATGAATAGTAGCCTCAAAGCATGCTACAAATTCAGCCTCCATAATGGAAGTAGCAATGACAGACTGCTTCCCACTTTTCCATGAAACTGCTCCTCCATCCAGCAGAAACATGTAACCAAATGTAGATTTCCTCAAATTTACACATCCAACATAATCTGAATCTGAATAGCCTACTACTTCAAGATGACTTGATCTTTTATAAGTAAGCATATAATCTTTGATGCCTTGTAAGTACCTAAGTACTTTCTTTCCGGCTTTCCAATGATCTATTTCAGGATTACTTTGATATCGGCCTAACATTCCAACAGCAAACTAATGTCTGGCCGAGTACATGTTTACGCATACATCAGGCTTCCAACCAATGATGCATAGGGAATTGATTCCATCGCTTTCCGTTCCAAATCATTCTTTGGACATTGCAATTCACTGAACTTGTCCCCTTTCTGAATTGAAACTATTCCTGTTGAGCAATTTTTCATTCTAAATCTCTCTAATACTTTATCGATATAGCCTTTCTGAGACAATCCTAACAATCCTTGTGATCTATCACGGAATATCTCTATTCCTATCACATAGGATGCCTCATTCATATCTTTCATTTTCAAAAGTTTCAGAGAGAAATTTCTTGACATCATGTAACAAACCTATGTCATTAGCAACCAAAAGAATGTCATCGATATATAGGACCAGTAAAATGAACTTGCTCCCACTGACCTTCTTATAGATACACCGATCAACGGTATTCTCTACAAAATCGTATGACGTAATAATATTATTGAACTTAATATACCATTATCGGGAGGCTTGTTTCAGTCCATATATCTATTTCTTTAATTTACACACCAAATTTTCTTGCCCGGTGGTGATGAAACCTTCAGGTTGGTCCATATACATTTCCTCTTCTAAGTCACCATTTAGAAAGACAGTCTTTACATCCATTTGGTGAAGCTCTAGATCATTATGAGTCACCAAAGCCATAATAATTCTTAAGGAATCTTTCTTAGAGACTGGAGAGAAAGTCTCCTTATAGTCAACACTATCCCTTTGAGTGAAACCTTTGACAACAAGTCTGGCCTTATACCTTTCGATGTTACCTTTCGAGTTTCGCTTGGTCTTGAAGATCCACTTACAGCCAACTCGTTTTGATCCTTCAGGTAACTCTACTAGTTCCCAGACTTGGTTTATATCTATCGATTTCATCTCTTCCTTCATGGCATTGAACCACTTTTCAGAATCATTAGATTACATGGCTTGTTTAAATAAGACTGGATCTTTATCAATGCTCAATTCCGATTCATGCTCAAATGAGTAAACCACATAATCATTCGAAACAGCTAGCCTTTTCTGTCTTGTAGACCTTCGTAATGCCACTTCATGTGGTATCACTTATTCATTTGTAAATTGAACATTATCACTTGGTTCATCTCTTATGTGTTCACTTTGTGTGTTTCGAGTATCAATTTGTTGTCCTTGCATGTCACGTGACTGTGATGCAACATAAGGAACAACAATTTGAGTAGAAACACTGGGTGTGGGGATACCAACCTGAGTAGGAGTATTCACTGTGGATCTTTCATTTTGTAATTCTTTAATATCCACCTTTCACGATTCCCCACTTCCACTGAACTGGTCACTTTCAATGAACCTAGCATTACTAGATTCAACTATTCTAGTACTATGGTTAGGACAATAGAACCTATACCCTTTCGACTTTTCAAGATAGCCAATGAAGTAACCACTAATGGTTCTTGCATCAAGCTTTCCTACATGTGGATTATATATCCTTACTTCTGCTAAATAACCCCAAACATGGAGGTGTCTCAAACTGGGTTTCGTTCCTGTCCATAACTCATAAGGAGTCTTAGGGACAGCCTTACTAAGAACCTTGTTCAGCAGATATACAGCAATCCTTAATGCATGCATTCACAAGGATAAAGGTACAGTACTATAACTTAACATGCTCCTAACTATATCCATAAGTGTGCAATTTCGCCTTTCCGCTACACCATTCTGTTGTGGTGTACTAGGCATTGTGTACTATGCATATATGCCTCGACTTTCAAGAAGTTTTGCAAATGGACCAGGACATTGTCCACTTTCATTAAATTTTCCATAATATTCACCACCCCTATCTAACTTAATCACTTTTACTTTTCTTTCTAACTGCCTTTCTATTTCATTAATAAACACCTCTAGGGTGTTTACTGACTGGGACTTTTCATGCAGTAGATATAAGTAACAATATCGTGAGTAGTCGTCTATAAATATGATGAAATATTTCTCACTACCCCATGTTGGGACATCAGAGGGGCCACAAATATCAGTGTGTATCAATTCTAAAGGCTCATTACTTCTCATGGTTGGGTTTTTTGATGTATGTCTTGTTTGTTTTCCTTTTATACAATCAACACATATATCCCAATCAGTAAAATCTAATTGAGGCAGGACATGACCTTTCACCAACCTCAATATCCTTTCTTTGGATATATGACCCAATCTTTGATGTCATAAGAAAGTAGAACTATCATTATACACATTACGTTTGTTATCTATACTATGCTCAACAACAAATAAGGAATCAACATACATAGCATCAAGATTAAAACGGTACAAATCATCAATCAAAGTACCAAATCCATAATAGTATGAATGTTTATACAATGAAAATGCACCATTTCCAATCTTAAGGTTAAATCCTTCTTCATCCAACTTTGCAACAGAAACTAAATTTCTAGCACATTCAGGAACATAGAGACACTTTTCTAGAACCAGATAACACTTAGTGTCCAAGATCAATCTGTACATCTCAATTCCTTCTATTCATGCCTTCATCTATTTCCTATATAGAGGAACTTCTCAGTTCCTGTTATGGGCTGGATTGAAAGGAATCCCTGCATAATATGTGATATATGAATAATAGCTCCAGAGTCTAACCACCAAGTATTATTGGGCACTTCAATTATATTTGATTCAAAACATACTAATATACAGTATATACCTTTCTTTTCGAACCAAACCTTTCTTTTTGGGCAATCTTTCTTAAAGTGACCTATCCTTTTGCAAAAGAAGCATTTCTGATCCTTTTGGATCTGACCTCCAGTGACTTTCATAGAGGCTTTATCCTTCTTTTTATTTTTCTTATGTGGTTTAAACTTGCTACCACTAGCATCATTACAAACAATGAGGTGAATGGAGTGATCCTTCATCTTCTTTATTCTCCCTTCCTCCTGAACTAACATGACCTTAATTTCCTGAAAGTTCCATTTCTCTTTAATAGTGTTATAATTCACTTGGAACTGGCCAAATTCAGGAGGCAGTGAGTTTATGATGAATTGAACCAAAAAGGATTCACTCACATCCATGCCCATTGTTTTCAACCTTACTGCTAGATTAGCCATACTAGTCACATGATCATGAATGGGTTGTGACCAATCAAATTTCTTAGTCGTCAGCTCACTTATTAGGGTTCCTACGATGGATTTATCAGTTATATTTAATTGAGAGTATTCCTTAATTCTCATCATAAATTCCCTCACATTTTCTGTCTTAGGCATCGATGGCTTTACATTTTCAGCTATCGTCATCTGGATCAAATTCAAACTCAGCCTATTGGACCGTACCCAAGCCTCATAAAGAGACTTATTGGATTCTGTACTGGTCTCAGTAATGGCTGCAGGATTTTTATCCAAAATGACTGCTAAGTCCAAGCCCAAAACACCTAAATGAAACTAAATATGCTCAGACCATTCTGCATAGTTCAGCCCATTGAATTTGATCATCACATTACCTAAGGCGAATACATTATTGGAGCTGCAAACATAATCCAAATTTACACGCTAATGCTTTGAGTAAACCCAAATGGATTCAGATACACTACAAACTTTAATCATGTATTTAAGTTCACCTTTGGGTGATCCTCAAATACATAACTTTAATCAATAATGATGCTAATTTAAATATCCTTTAATAGATCAATTAATCATACTAGAATTAACATGAATGTTATCTTTGGATATACAATCACGTTTACCCAGTATATCAATTAATTCCCTTTAATGTCATTAATTACAAACAATGATCCATATTTGGATGATCTCCTAGCTTCATAATTAATAACCACAATTGTTCATTTCAAAACATTTTATTAGCATCCAAAAATGAACAATTTGAAATTCACAATCAACTATTCAAATCCTTTCAAGTCAAGCCACTTTGGTGACTAACAAGCTTTCAATATTTGATTCATGTTGATGTGATCTCAATAAACTTTAAAAAAATCTTCAATTATGAAGATTTAAATTATCCTTTATGTGAGAGTTAACACCGTCCGCGTCGACATATTGTTCCAATAACCGGTCCCTTTTACATGGTGGCATCCATTCGAAAATTTCTTCTCCACCACCGGTCGAGGAGCTGCAGCAATACCATACTGCAGGCAACACAACCCATGTGCTGCCTTCGACCAAGGACCCACGGTGGCAACACCACCATACTGCGGACATCGCCTGCGTGCTGCCTCCGGCCGAGCGACCCACGATGGCAGCACCACCATATTGCGGATGTCGCCCACGTGCTGCCTCCGGTCAAGCAACCCTCAGTGGCAGCACCACCATATTGCGGATGTCGCCCGCGTGCTGCCTCCGGTCAAGCAACCCTCAGTGGCAGCACCACCATACTGCAGGCGTTGCCCCTAATGGGTCAACGGAGCCCTGCGCCCGGCACACATCCCACACCGACAAGCCCGCATCGCACAATCTAGCGACCGGGTTCCGCCGTACCCGCCAGACCAGACCGATCTGTGTCTCCGGTCATTCCCAGGAGAAAACCCATACCAATTCAAGTCTCCCACTGACAACAGAAACACAGGCTATCCCTTCATACCCAAATTGATTCGGGTCTCGGCCGTGCCCAGAAGCATAGCTTTCACCGGATCCACACTCGATCTATGTCTTCGACGGTTCCCAGAACCTCAGCCATACCCAGATCCGTTCGGGTCGACAGCTGTACCCGAAAGCACAGCCTTCACGGTGAGACCGATCCGCCATACCCAGATCCATTCGGGTTCGGCGGTGTACAGTCCTTGTGCCAGCTTTCCTTTTTCCTTTCGACGTTGGCCGTTTCAGAGGTGCAGATCCTCCATAGTCGGTGTTTTCCCTTTCAACGCCGACCGTCGTCGTTATCCATTAAACGCAGTAAATAGAAAGAAGCCAAAAATATTTGTTTTGTGCCCCACGTTTGTCCATTATATGTAAATAAATAAAATAAAATACTGTACGACGCAAATAAATAAAAAGAAAACAAATTGCAGTATTCTCAGACCCACTCTAATACCAATTGTTAGAATTTTTCTAAAATTTCTCTTTATGAAATTCCTATTTCTATAATGCAGGAGTTTTTCTTTATGCGAATACTAGCAATAAAACTGTAATGAAATCAACATACCGTTGTCTATTATGCTGATATCCCGTAACGAAGATGAGAATCCTCCCTTCCTTTTGTTCCTGAATATTTTTTCCCTTTTCTCCTACTCTTCCCTTTCTTTTCTTTACATTTTCTCTCTGATGGTTAAGAACAAGAAAAGTCCATAATAGTATATATATATATATATACATTATTCCTTTCTTGTAACCGTTACTTTAAATAAGAAGATACTCTCTTTCTGTAACAGTTATCTTAAATGGAAAGATACTCCTCTTTCTGTAACGGTTATTCTTAATAGGAGAGTGGAGGGATTTTAAATCTGATGACCCAAATTACTGTTATACCTAACCGACCATCATATTAGGTCTTTTATTTTGGGTCATACTTTAAATAACTTAATTTAACATCTCAGCCCTCGAATCAATCGATCACTTATTTTTTTCACTGTTCGACTATTTGGCAAACTGGTGTTTTTGTCTATGATGGAGAAGAGTAGATCGGGTTGTTCCAACTAAAACCAACATAGCTTGGTACAGTTGGACATATCTTAGACAATGTTGCAGGTCGAAAGGCATTACGGGTAATGAGATCCTATCCAATAACTTGATCTATATAATTGGGATAGAATGAACTCATTTTTGGGGGGAAAATCTTACTCATTACAAAATATTTGTTATTTGATCAGGGTCAAGGTAATATGGTGGTTAAAAACTACATGAGGGACTGTTGCTGCTCCTTAAATGATTTCGTGTCAAACGTCTCAGATATTACCTTGCTTGGGAAGGCGGCTAGATATAAAGGAAAAACTGATTGGCAAGCGCCACCAAAGAGCAGTTACAAGTTTAATAGCTATGTTTCTGTCATTAGTTCCCCAAGAAACACGACGAAAATGTTAGGTTTATCTTTTCAAAATCAGCCAGAGTTATTAATATAAATGAAGCAGAACTTCTATTTATCAGAAAGGAGTGATATTATGGAACCAATGAAAGGGTGTTGTTGATCAGGCAACTTTGGTCACAGAGAAAGACTTATGCATGGTTGTGACATGGTTAAACAACGGTGGCGCAAGACCCTAGTTTTTGATTTGTGTCTTCAATGAAATTAAAAATCGCTCCAAAGGGAATAATATTTGCCTATCAGCCCCGAGTAGGCAACACTTTTGCGGATGGACTGCTAGGACCCAGCTCTTTGTAGCCTAGATCTGAGGACGGTGGTCTTTTCTCTCATTGTTGGTGTTACTAATAGCGTAATTCCTGGTCTTTACTTTTGGCATGGAAATGAGTCATGGATCGAGGAACCTGCAATTCTGTTGGATTACCGGTATCAGGAAGTGTTAGGAGTTCACTGTATATGTTTATAAGGGCATATTATTTAATTGGGATGTGATGTTTGGAGCTTTTCTGATTTGCCCTACGGAGTTCTTTCCTTTCCTGGTTTTTTCGGCTTAGTACAGAGGTTTTCGTGGCTAGATTGATCTGTTTTTTGAAGCTGCGTTAAAAACTCCTGTGCACAGGGGCCGGGTCTCATTTTTGACGGGACAGAAGACGTTGGCTGTTCGCTGCTGCAAGCCGAATTTTGAAGTCTACGTCCACCTTTTTAGTTTCCCTCTGTCGGGCCATCTCGAATAAAATCATACGCTGTTCCGAGAAAAAAAAAAAGGAAAAAGGCAAAAGGAAATGGTATATGGGCTGTCTTCAGATCGTGTCTTTGGGCCGCCAGGGTTCCTTCCTCTGTCTTGTAGAACAGTAAGAAATCATTTTTTTTTTTTTTTGAATGTCTGTCTCCGGCAAAGAACACCATTTGGCATGGAAATAGGTGGCGATCGCACGGGGAGAAGGCCAAGGGATTCGTGGAGACTGTGAGAAAAAGCTCAGCTTGAAATGAACTTGCCAAATGTGAAGCGTGCGTAGACGCCAAGGGATTGCCCCTCAAAACAGATCACCTGCGCCTTGCTACCACCACATCTGAGGTCCACCCCGGTCGGATGTCGGCTCGTGCCTTTCTTTTACTTCCTTGGGCCGCATGCTGCTGTGCGATTACTTAATGGCCGAATACATATAGTATTCGATATGTCCAATTAATGCATCTGGTTTGACATATGATGCTTTCTCTTTAATAATTATACCAAAGATTATTTCATTGAACATTACATGTTGTGTACATTTGTTGCATCTGAATAAAATAATATTTGGCACAATTGACCACCGAGGGTGTAAACAACAAAACTTTTTGGTGCTCATGGCACGTATACTAAAGCTCATAATTAAACTCGGCATATTGCAAAATAAGACATGTGTTGTGTTAAATTGTGGAATCTATACGTAAAGCAAAAGATGATCCAAACACATCAAATCTAGCATTAAAATTCCTAAAAAAAAAAAAAAACCTCGGTATATCTATTATTTACTTTATTTTGATGGTGATTAATTAAGTGACGAAATTAGTTAGTTCTCATAATAATATTAAATCTCATTTGAAAAAGTTGACAAAATAAATATATTTGTCTTCAAATTCATTTTACTATGAACTATATTTAATGAGTTACCTTTAAGAAAATATTAATTTAATTATGTTGGAGTAATGAATTTCTATTTTAATCATTTTTAATTACTTTTATATTAGTAGTCTATTACTTAGATTTGCCGAGTTTTTTTTTTTTTAAAAAAAAGTATTGCTCTATTTTACATTTTTAAAAATAATCTAGCTGAGTAAGTAGGTACGATATGGAAAAAAAATTAGTTTTAAATTTTTATGAATTTGTACAATTAAATCTCAATTTTTTTTATATATTTTCATTTGGGTATTATATTTTTTAAAAATTCATTTTTATAAATTAAAAATGATTACACTATTAATAATCTTTGTTTAGTCAATAAATATTTCTGATAATTTTACTGCTTTAAGTCTGAAAAAAATATAAATTTGAAATAAATTTTAAAACTTTATAATAATTTAAAAAATATATATATTTTTTTTACATATCATAAATGGGTGATATGATCACTTTAAATATACCAATGTTTAATATCTGAGAGTTTTTTTTTTTTTTTTTGGTGGGGGGTGGGGGTCATTAATATTCGAGAAATCTCCTTCTAATATTCGAGAAAGGCTCAATCAGAGCGCTTCCATCTTCTCAACAAAACCAAAAGGAAAAAAAAAAAAGAACGCTTCTTGGGCATCAAGAAAAAGTAACACCATTTACGCGGAGGATGCTAATGTGGTATATACACTGGAAATCCAGCGGCTTTCTTTTAAGTTGCCAATTCTGAACTTAAAATGCCGTCTCTGCTGCATAGTGCTCTTTTTCTTTTTCTTTTTCTTTTTCCTGCTTACATTACACGGAATTAGTTGGGTAATTGAATCATCTCCATGAACTTCCAACGCAGTACTATGAATCGCAGCTGGCACTTGCATCAGCAGAAAGCAATTTTACAGAGAAACGTCAGAAATGGTCAGCTGGCAATCAATCAGTCTATCCAAACTTTTAAAACGATGGTTGATGCCAAGGAATTGCCTTGTGTCATACATTAATCTTTGAAATTTGAATATTTGGCAAACATCAGCTTGTTCAAACATAGTTCAACGATTTATTTTCCTTCTTGTTAAGTCGACGTTTTCTCGTCGACCGTAATTTTGTATCAGTGTTTAATTTATATATTTAAATTTAGAGTCTTCTTAATTATTATTATTATTATTATTTTATTTATTTTTAAAAAAAAATAAAATAAGAGACAGAAGAAAAATAAAGTAACGCGCACGTGGCAGGCAGGGAAAAGCGAAATGACGGCTCCAATATCGCCCCGAAATTTCACGCTCCTTCGCCGACCGAACAGAACCGCCTAAAGATTCGTCGTCCTCGCCACCGTAATCGACGCGAGGCCCATCCTCCTCGCGGCAGAGAAGCTCGGCGATGCCGTCCTCAACCTCCTGGAATCGTTCGCCAACGCTGACTGCTTTTACGACCTCAGCCCCGAGGAGCCTTGCACTAAGATTTCCCTTTGCGATTCGTTGATTGTCCGGAGCGGGACTAAGGTCACGCGCGAGGTTTTTGAACTGTTGGGCGGGAGACTTGAGGTCGTCTGTCGGGCTGGCGTCGGCATTGACAATGTTTATTTGTCGGCGAGCACGGGTGCTTGGTGATCAATGCGGCCACCGCCATACCATTGCAGCAGCCGAACATGGCATTGCCTTGCTCGCCGCCATGGCTAGGAATGTTGCGCATGCTGAAGCGTCCATTAAATCTGGTTCGTGTTTATTGCCTCTTCTCTCTTTGAAGTTTCTTTTTAGCGATTTTTTTTTGGACATTTTGTAAATTCTTTTTTTTTTTTTACTCGTCAGAGTAGAACAATTTAAGTTTAATTTTGATTCTCTTTTTTCCCCCCCCCCCCAATCATTCTTTTATAATTCTAGAACATTCCTGTGCAGAAAAATGTTAAAAAATTTGCAAATAGATTGGTCTTTGACATAATGTTCAGAATGCTACGAAGTTATTGGCCTACTCTACCGCTGTATTAGTTTAGCCTTTTGATTGATAAAGCTTTTGCTGTTCCAAAAAATGTATGTGGATTTATTCATGTTCGGAGTCTTATCAAACAATTGATAGAATTCTTAGGTTATCTCTTTTAATCTAAAGCCGATATGGTTCTGTATTTTGCAGCAACTAACATAGGCAAGTGGGAGAGAAGCAAATATGTAGGGGTGTCATTAGTTGGGACAACCCTGTAATTGGGTTTGAAAGGTTGGTTCAGAAGTTGCTAGGCTTGCCAAGTGTCTTGGCATGCATGTGATTGCAATATGTTCCTTATCTGCCAGCAGAACGTGCCCATGCAATGGGTGTGCAGCTCGTGACATATGAAGAAGCCATATCAAAGGCCGATTTCATCTCCTTACGTATTACTCTTATAGTGGACATGTTAAAAATGCTGAATGACGAGTCTTTTAGCAAGGTGAAGAAGGGAGTCTGCATTGTCAATGTTGTTAATGGCAGAGTCATTGACGAGGAAGCTCTCGTTAAGGCCCCGGACATGGGGATTGTTGCTGAGGTTTGTGCCTTGAATAATTCCTGGCATTTTTTTATGTTATTGTCGTGAAGGATGCCAAAATTTTGTATTCGTTCAGGCTGCACCTGATGCCTAGAGACAGCAACTTGATGCTTCATGAAAATGTGATTGCAACTTCACATGTTGGTTTCAGCACCATGGAGGCTCAGGTGTGTTTGGCCTTTGGCTTTTCTCCCACCAGTGTGGCTTTATGTCTCTGTTGTTTTGCTTGATGGTTTTTTCTTTTGAAAAAAAAAACAAAAATCAGAAAGGGGTAGCCATGCCATTGAGATAGCACAAGCTGTTGTCGGAGCTTTGAAAGGGAAGCTTGCAGCTTCTGCAGTTGATGCACTGATGGTTCCACTGTGGTATCTCATCATTCTTCTGTTTGTAGTCCTTATGTAGATTACCTGATCATCCTCTTGTGTTTCTTTCTGTGGTATCTCATCATTCTTCTATTTGTGCTCACAGGTTCTATCAGAACTGGCACCATATTTTGGTCTGGGAGAAAAGCTTGGCAAACTGGCCATGCAACTGGTTGCAGTTGGAAGTGGTAAAATCAATCCTGGCAGCATGTGGTTCTGCCAGAAGTTCAGATCTTGATACTTGGTTGCTTGAGGCCATGATCATCAAGGGCCTGATTGAGCCTATTTCTAATGTTTTTGTAAACCTGGTTAATGCTGACATCACAGCAAAAGAGAGAGGACTGAGGATAACAGAAGAACGCATCATGGTGGATGGTTAACATGAAATGCACTCGAGTTTATCCAGTTGACATTTCCAATCTGATATCCAGATTTGCCAGTGCAATTGGCGACTCTGGTGAGATTGTAGTGGAGGGAAAAGTGAAAGAAGGAAAACCTCATCTTACCAAGGTTAGATCTTTTGGTGTCGATGTGAGCCTGGAAGGCAGCATCATTCTGTGCAGGCAGGTTGCTCAGCCTGGTATGATGGGGGAAAACGTAAATGTGACTTTCATAGTGTTGGGAGGATCGCTGCACAAAGACAGGCAATAATGACCATTGGTGTTGACGAGGAACCCAACAAGAAAACATTAAGGAAAATTGGACAAATGGCAGCCATCGAAGAGTTTGCTTTCCTGAAGTTTTGGTGCAATCAATGCCATCATCCTTCACCTTCAAGTCTACTTGATGTACAATTTTGAACAGCATTGGGAACTAGTTTAATACTGATTCATTGAGGATTAGACTTGCACCTTCATTCTAAAATTGGCTTCAATACTTGGTTATATCTTGTCTTGAATCTTTGGGTGTTCTGTTCACTTTCTCCGAGCCTGCAATTCACAGCTGTCTTAGCAAGCAGAGGCTACATCACTGTATTCCGGACCGCTCTTGAATTTCTAGCGCCATGCAATTCACCTTCTCTGTGGAATTAGTACCATCTCTGTACCATTGGATCTTACAAAGTATAAATGCTTATTTTGCCCACTCAAGCATAGGGAAGGGCAAGCAATACACATGGGCCCTGTTGTGTTGAGCTTCCCTGAAGGCTATGAAGCATTCCCAAACTAGATATCTCATGGAGGCTGCAATCCAAAGAGTTGAAAAGAAAAGGTTCTCGAGGGATAGAGTGACGTAGCCTCTGCTTGTTAAGACAGCTGCCACATTCTGAGTCATTTGGTATTTACCTTTGCTTTGACCTTTTTCTTTTAGATATAACCGGGGCAAACAAATGATCCTAACGCATCTGGAGCCATTGTGTGTTTTGCAACAGTTTTTGTCCATGGTGGGAAACTTAAATATGGATCATCAAGTGCCCTCCTGACAGAGAAACTAACTCACAAGGCAAGACGGGGCAGCCAACACATACCTACGTGTCTATCTGCTGCTGCCACTAGCATGCCAAATAATGCGCTGCAGTTATGGGCATAGCGGCAGAAGGACAAATCTTATTAAAACTCGCTTCCCTTGTGCTTGCTGGGGAACTGAGACAATAAACAAAGCAGGGACAATGGAGACCAAGGTGGAGACAGTAGATAAGTCATCGGCCGGTCAAGAAGAGGAACCAACTAAGGAGAAGGTGGGAGGGGTTCTTGTTACCCGAAAGAAAAGAGATTCTCCAAGTGGAAGCTGCGTCTTTGCTAGTGCATCCGCTGCAGTTCCACATACTGGGCAGGGGGAAGCATACTACCAATTGACTGTTTAAGATGCGACGGGTGTGTCTGTGAAGTAAGTGCCATCAATAAATGAAAGAACAAGGCTATTTGTTCTGGGGTGCGATTTTGACATCACTGTCCAAACCGTTTGTTAACCCACCTTTGTACTTATATTAAAAATCATGGAACAAACGCACAAGGCAGCGTTGTGTAGCTTACGCGACTTGCTGTTTCATCGTATATAAGATTGAATGAAGCTTGATGGTACAATTTTAAAGAGAGATTCTTCTTTAATTAAATATCAATTTATTTCTTTAGTTAAGACGGTCCCTAATTGTTGTTTGGGTTACAAAGGTGGACTAATACATTTTTTAGGACACAATAACATTGACAGCGCACCAAATTACAATCTGCTTGTCTACCACTGCAGGGACGAGGCACCAAACATGAAATTGGCAAAAAGGCCAGACAAAGAGGACGTTGTTGGTGCTAACTCACGAAATGGGTAAGGTCTATTGCTCCCAAATAGCAACTTCCATAAACCCATCTTCGGTGGCATAACCTCTGAACATCCCGTTTGTGTTAAACCTACAAACCACCTCCCCACTTGCGGACACAGCAATCAACCCTGCTTTCCCTTCGTCAAGCCTCTCATTCACCACATAGTCCACTGCCTCCTGCAGCCCCAATCCTTTGTACTCCATCACCGCAGCGACGTCCCGGGCCAGTGTGCTTCGGATAATAGCCTCTCCTTCTCCCGTACAAGATATGCCACAGAGATTGCCGGCATAGGTCCCAGCACCAATCAGGGGAGAGTCACCAATGCGACCGACCATCTTGTTCATGAGACCCCCTGTTGAAGTGGCGGCAGCACAACGGCCCTGGCTATCCACAGCCACGCAGCCTACGGTTTCCGGGGCGTAGATACTAATTGGAAGTCCGTTCATTTGCAAGGGGCTATCCATGGCGGCTGTGGCCCCGGCGCTGCAGGTTTCCAGCCCAGTGCTTGGGATTCTATAATCATACTGAATAAAAAAAAAAAATATATATATATATATATATATATATATATTTATATTTATATAATAAAAAAAGTGGAAAAATTGAAGAAACGTACAAAATAAATAAATAAGTAAATAGGACAAAATAGATTCAACTTACAAGGATGGCTTTTGCCTCCTTTGCCAGCTTTAACATGCCCACGTTTTCGTCCGTGATGAAAAAAGCACTGTCGACCAGCTCAACTCCCTAACACCTCCAACAGTAAATAAACAACGAGGTTTAGATTATCAACGCGAAAAAAGGGGGCCAAAAAGGGCGAAGAGGAAAACCTGTTGTCTGGCAAAGTCTTCGGCACCGGAGAAGGCTAGATATGAATGGGGAGATTTTTCCATGACGAGTCGGGCAAGAGAGATAGGGTTTTTGACTGTCGTCAACCCTGATACGGCACCGCATCTTCTTTTGGGCCCATCCATGATGCTGGCTTCCATCTCCACGCTCCCATTCTCTGACAGTGCAGATCCGCGGCCAGAATTGAACAGAGGGTCCGTTTCTAGTTCTCTTACCTGTGTTCCAACAAACCGAAAAAAAAAAAAAAGGGATCAGAACCAAGAAAGTGACTCTTCCAAGACACTTGGCCCGCCATGCATTTGCAGTCAAGTAACCTTCCATTTCATATCCTCCCAACCAGGAAACAAGGGTCATGAAACACTGGTTAAAGAGAGTAAGTGCAGAGATAAGTCTAACGCACTAGTGTACAAGGTCCCAAGTAAATTAGATTAATTGGGTATTCATTTCACAAAGGGCCTATTGGTTTCCACGAAAATTTGCGGGATGGAATATCATTTATTATCCATAATAAAAAAACAACGTTGGCGTTCTATTCTTTTTAGTGAGTAATTGGAGGGAATGAAAAATTTGTGAAGAAAGTGGGGGTTCATACGACGAGTTCAACGACATCGATGGCAAGAAAATTTGAGCGAAGAGAAGAGATGCCAAGATTAAGGCAGCGAGTGAGGAGTTTCTTGGCCTCCTCTTGTCGCTCTTGTGGGAGATTTGGGTCCACACCAGCGCCGCCGTGCACCGCTATAGCCCACCCTCCCATCTCTTTCTTCCTCTCTCTCTCTCTCTCCCCCTCTCTCTCGCTCTCTTTCGGTTATTTGGTGTGCATCTGCAGCCATTAGAGTTGATTGCCGTTTTAATAAAGACACGGCGGACTCCAGAGACGTATGTGAATTGGATTTTAATTTCCCAGTAGACTGAAACCAATGATCAAAAGTCGACTAAATACTTTTAAAATAGTGGACTCAAAGTCAAAATAATTAACTTTTTATATGGTATAAAAAATTAATTATAACAATTTTGAGTCACATCGCTTTTAAATTTACTTTTTGTTTTTTTTTTTTTCGGAAGTCCCATAAACTTTTTCATAATCTAAATGAGATCCACTCGACGCCAAATGTTTGGAGTGCGGGTTTTGCGGAGGGGCAAAGCGCCCGCCCGTGATCGGGACACAGTCGCCTCCACTGGCGTTGTTTCGGGTTTAAAATTTTTTTTGCACCTTTTTATTATTATTTATTTATTTACTTACTTACTTGAGGGATTGCCCCCTCTTTTCCGTTCCACGTGCATAAACTGTAATCAGATGAAGTCGTTTCGTTGCATTTATATGACATGCTGATGACAGGGGTAATTTCGACATTTAACCTTTTCTTTTTTTTTTTTTGAAAAAAATCTTCTCTAATTTTTGAAAATTTGTAATTTAACTCTCATAAAAAAAATAAAATCAAATTAGTTCAATTATATATGTGAGAAAAAAATGAAAAAATTAAATGAAAGTCATTTAAAATTAATATATATATGTATATATATGAAAAAAATAACACTTTAATTCTGACCCCTCTCTATCTCTCCAAGGCACTGGGAGCGGATCATGAAACGCATCTCATGCCCACCACATTATTTTCATTAACCTCAGAAGGCTTTTGATGTTGAGCCAGTTGAAATCAAGATACTAGTTCAAGCTTAAAATTAAATGATGATCTACCAAACGAACTTCACGATCATCATGGGGGGAGGGGGGAAAAAACAATCTTTATATTATTATTCGGCACGTGTTTTTTAAATCAGTCTCATTCTATCTATACACACATATATATATATATAGAGAGAGAGAGAGAGAGAGATATGATTCCACGGCTAAAAACGAGTCAACTTAGTAGGACCCTTTTTAATAAAGATTTGGTCACTGTCCCACTGGCAACCCTGCAGAGTACGTACGTATTATATTACGTGCACTATTTGGGGCAGGCGGCATCTCAAAATGTTGGGAAGGGTTGGTGGGGCAGATGATCCAAACGACGCTTCCGGGTAATGGAAATCCGACAAATTATGTTCGCTGATTGGCTACACTGAGCAGCCGCTTAGCCTTCCTGTTGTTTATTATTCGACGTCGCTATAAAATAATAAAATATCTATATATATATACATATACTAAATAGAATGACCAAGAAAGAAAGAAAGAAAAATCTGCGAGTGATTGGCAACTCAGCATGCACCAGAAAGTGGAGCGACGGTGGCAGACAGAAGCATGAAACGCAGGCCACCCCACAACTTCCCATTGTTTTGGGGTTTTGCGGGGCCTGACTGGAATGGATGCCAATACTATTCCCACAGCTTTTGGAGAAGGCAGTGGCTTAGTGTCAAACGAATCCGGCCGGATAAATTCGATTTGCGTTCAATCTTTTTTTTTTTTTTTTTTTGGATTCGGACAGCCAAAAATAAATAAATAAATAAATAAAACCTGACACTTGAGAATTAGTGTTAGTTCCTTAAGGTTGTTGGGTTAAATATGCAAGAAAATTGATGACACCTTGCACCAATTCTTACAGGAGAAGTTGAGTGTGGACATTCAACGAAAAAACAAGGTGGATCAACGACACGTATGGGGAAGCATGGACGAGAGGTTTAACAATAGGAATCATAGGAAGTCGTTGGAGGCTCACTGGCAGTACTCGGAGAACGGGGTAGCAAAGGAGGAGTGTGATTGCTCATACATATCAATGTCTCCTCCTGCCACACGATGAGATCCCCTAATACACTATAGGGAGGTAGTGCATATCTCTCAAAGTTAGCAAGGCTAACACTATGCCCCACAGATTCGGCAACAGCAGTACGTTGGTACACGGGCACAGGCTCGGGCTAGCACCAAACCCTGATCGGTTACAGCCATCAGACACATGGGCAAGTGATGGGGTGAATCATGGCTGAGTTGGCTCTGCATGGGCCACCAAAATAGGAGATAGTGGGTGGTTATCTTCAGCAAAACGTGGGAGTGGCAAAGGAGACAGATTTGCATGCATCCAGCAGCCTTATCCAAGTCAAGTGTGTTGGCAAGACTTCCTTGAAGGAAGGAGAACATGGATGGTTGCAGAAAATGGGGGGAAGGAGTCCCCAATGAGGTGTCAAGCTCTCCTTGAATGGAGAAGTATGATCTAGTGAGTTAGTGGGGAAGTTATCCTAAAGTGGAGAGCCCCACTATGCATGATTGGCTTGGCAACCAAGTTATGCATGTCCCTAGGTAGTTGGGGGTGTCAATTACTAACACTATAAATAGGTGTAAGGTGTCAGCCAAAGGACACAAGGGAAAACACACAAAAACGTGTTGAGAGAACACTTGTGTGAGAGGTCTTGGTTTCCTTTGTATATTTTGTGTAAAGTAATAAAGGTTAGGAAAGGTTTCCTATAAATATTGGCGTGCTTTGTGTGAGAATATTCGACTGAGACTAAGTGAGACTTAGTGCCATCACAAGGTCTGAATTTTTGTTGAAATTTCTGGCCCTATGACAATTAGGGTTAGCGTCAAACTCTAGTTATTTTTCATAAATCATATTATTTATTTATTTATGTATATATTCAAGCATGCTAAAAAAATATATTATGTATTTTTATTTATCTTTACATATTAAGTTGTATTAAAATATTTTTAAGTGTATAATGTATAAGACTAACTAAAAAGTTCCCTAAGATTAACTAGAAAATATGCTTACATTTTATCTAAAAGAATAATTATTTATATTCTATATATTATATGTTTGCTAATATTAGACCCATACAATAAGTAAGTTTATCATATTTATTAAAAAATAATTTTAATTGAAAGAGAAAAATAAAAGGAGACTTAATTTGTGAGTAATTTATAATTTAAAAATATAAAAATAATTTAAGAGCAATTTAAAAAAATAAAAAATTAAATTAAGAGTATTTTTTATTTTTTTCAAAAAAAAATATATTCTCTCTCTCTCTCTCTCTGAAAATAAAAAGAAAAATTTATGAGTGTTCCTTTTAGAAATTATTTTATTCTTTAAATTATAAGTATTTATATTATGTAAATTTTAAATATACTTAAATAATTGTAAACATAATTTAAATAAATTATAAGGCGTGTTAGAATAGAATTAAATACATATTGAAATCCTTAATCTAGTAAATTTTCTCCGATTTACACCTGTCAGCATCACATACAACTGTTTTAGTTGACCTCTGGAAATGTTCGCATCCACAAAATTTGATGAGCACAAAATAATATTTTTATATTTTATTTTATTGATAATATTTTATAATATATATATATATAATTTATAAAAATTATTTTATTATAAATTTCATATGTATTGTGCAAAATATTATTTATGTAGCATATAATAGTATACAATATAAAAAAATACATTTATCTATATTTATAAAATTTGAGTTCATGAAGAATTTTCTTTTTACTTTTTCTTTTTTGCGTCTATCCGGATAAAGGTTTTTTATTTTTTTTTTTGAGTGTGAATAAAGAAAAATGTTATATGGACGCATTGTTTTACACATAATAATACGGGTAACTTGTTTAACATACATTCAACAATTATGATTATGTAGTTAACGATTATAAATGCATAATTAATTATTTTAGAAATAAATTCAAATACTCAATAAAATATGTAATTAACAGTGATTATTATGAATATAAGTTTGCACATAAAAAAAATATATGTTATATGAAATTTTCAGTAAAATATAAATCATGCAAATATTGATCAAATAAATACATCACAGTTAACAAAAATATGCGTTTCCATCTTATTTTACAGCGCGCCAATTTCTATATTCATGTAATAAAGCTCTTGGATGAAAGAGTTGCTTTAACCCATTTGTAGTCCTGGCTTATCATTTCTCTGCAAAAAGCAAATCCTAGAGCTAGAGGATCGCGCCATCTACACCATAGCTATTGGGAGTTGTGACACTTCTTCTATTAATAGTCTATCTAAATGGAATCTTACTGCGGGCACGAAGAAACACAGTTGGTGGCAGGCCGGACAGTCCCCACACACTCACACTCACATGCACCACAAAATACTGACCCCTAGGATCTACCAAAGATACTTTGCAGGATTCCTCCCCTCCACCACCAAACCCCACTCTGGTTTTTGGGTAACCCGACAAGATTCCCATCACGTGCTGTTACTGTCACTCCTCACCATGTGTCCGCTTCTTCTGCTTCCACCCCCTGCCGTGGTTGTCAATGGATTAACTTGTATTTGTTGGAAAAACCCGTTTTCTGCAAGGTTGGACTGCGTGGGGAACGCAGCAACAATATTTTTTGTTTATCCTGATTTCACCTTAAAAAATAAAAAATAATAAAAAAAAACACTGAATTATAGTGAATATTGAATGGATTATATTTAATATTGGATGAAATATACTTAATATTTAATGAACGTATAAAGAAAGGAACAAACAAAAAAAGTACTATTATGATTTCGTGCCTGCAGATTTGGGCAATCGTGTTCTCGACATATCTCATATTATGCGTAGATAACAAGTATTTTATCGTCTGGAATGCAGAAATCACCTTAGCAGCTAAAGTAAAGAAAAGAAGAAGAAAAATTTCGTAATAACTAACAAAAAAAACATGAAAATAAAGATCATAATTAATGGTAAGAGTAGATCAATAACACATAAAACTTTCCCCTATATATGCATATGGAAAGCTAGATAGGGTGAACTTGATTTATGTGAAATATAGTTAACGAAATTGTTGAATTAAGTAATCATGCAGTTTTATTTTTTTTCTTTTCTTTTCCATAAGTTTCTCACTTTCTCCTCCTCAATAACATAGTTGTAATCAGTGCTACCGATTTTTCTTCGCTGTTATGTTAATTTGGTGGAATCCACACATAAACTAAAAAGTAGTTGACTCACATGACATTCATTACAAAAGTTGTAGCAAAATATTATCATCCCAGCATTTTCCATTATTATTTATATTAAAATGTGTGCCACTCAGAGGATTTGCACTGTGTGGTCAGCTAGTTTTCCATCATGTACGGACACTAGTCATGTATGCACAGAGGCTGAATGGTTGCTTGAATGTCGTTCGTTTCGCCATTATGTGTAGGACGAAACGACATGATCTATTCGGCAGCGTGGTCCATACTCCATAGAGAGTGTTGCAGCCTCTATACGAGTGTAATGTATCGGGGCTCAACGTGAATTGAGGCCAGAATTTGGATACCTAATGGGCCAACCAAACATGGAGACTTTCACACGCCAGTTTGTTTCCAGGACTTTGAACATACACCGAAGAATAAGAACTCTGGGCCATCGAATTAAGGTTCAGACCCTTTTCCCTCGTAACTTGATGTTCTTTCCCAGTATTATATAACAACAACAATCAGGATTCATGAAACGAAAAACAAGAGAAATAGTGGTTGGTTGAGGACGATAAGTTTGCCTTATTGGATTCCTAAGAGTCGCTTGGAGTGAAGAATTGTGTGAGCTGAAGGCTTCCAATATCAACAATGTGTCAAAAAAATCGTAGCAACTAGTTCACTTACCCACGCCCCTACGCGGTATTATTTAATTCATATTATTTTTTAGAATTTACGAGAGTTTTTTTTTAAGAAAAAAATTAAAGTATAATCGATTTATTATGAAAAAACTTGAAAAATATTTTGTAATCCAAAAATTCAAGAGTTATAATATGAAAAAAGAAATAGGAGTACATATATAGACAATAAAGATTAAACAATCATAGCATGAATAACAACATAAATTTATGGTCTTTAATATATATATATATATATATATACATCAACTAAAACTCGAATGCATATCAACTTCACGCAAAATAACATTATGTACTGAATCAAGATTTTGGTGATAACAATATGACATAACTTAAGGCAAGAGGAAGGACATTTTCTACTCTCTCTCTGTCTTCTTCTTCTTTTTTTTTTTATTATTATAGACTGTGAAATTCATTTTTCAAAGAGAAGAAGTGAGTGGATTTCAACTTTTACGTAATTTGTTGGGTGTTGAGGTAGAAGAATTACACCTTTAGTTCATTTACAGGCCAATCCTCTGATGTAATAATGGTATCCTCGTTGCCTTGACAAACCAAAAATACAACTGTACTTTTAGCCATGCAGTCTTCGAATTATTGAGTATCTTTATCTGAATGTATAGAAGGTTCGTATATTTAAGATCACCACCATTCCTCAACGCCCAAAAAAATCAAAATGCATGCAATTACATCCCTCATGGAACCCACTTGTGCGGTGACCAATGGTAGAGTATAGTCCAGTTGCGGACCACGGGAAGAAGAGTGGTGAGTGTTGACTCGCTTCAGGAAGCCGCCACCAATAAAGGGAGAAAAAAAAAAAACAACGAAAAGGTCTAGTTAAAGAAACTGTAAATGTTCTGGGTCATATGCCTGTTCAGGCTTCAAAAGGCTGCATAACCACTTTGATAATCAGAATCATCTCCTAAATGTCGTCTTATTTTCAAAGAAAGCAAAAACGGATGCAAAAGTGAAAAGTTAAACTTATTAATAAATAGCTTAAAACATTGTCAATTAATCAGACTTCAAGTGTCCAAATGAAACTCTTCAATGAGCTATTTCTGAATTGCCAGTTTAATCTAAAACGCATTTAAAAACAAATACCCAAAACTCCTCACACTTTAGCATTCCATGAGGTTATCAGTTTGATTAGTTACAGATTCAAGAAACCAAATAATGGTCAATTAATGTGCAGAGCAACTACACATCATGATGAGAGAGTTGAGGGTAGAAAACCAAACACTTCAAAATACTCCGAATAATCAAAAAACTATGTCATAGGCTTTATATATATATATATATTTCGTTATCACAGGCATCTTCATGACTCTTTCTTTTTTGAGTCCCGTCCCGTCTTACCTTGTCCGGTTGCAAGATTTAATATTCTTTCCGACTTTACTTATTCATGGGTATCTAAACCCAAGCCCAATTCCTTCCAGCTCTGTAAAAGCACAAAACGACATAATTGAGAATGGTGTCCAAAAAACTGGATTGGGTCATCACTCACGTGAGCCCAATACCTTTGGTTCTTTTTTTTATTATTATTTTTAAAATTTTTATAATCTAAGCAATGGATCTGTGGCAACCCTTATGCCGGCTAAAGAGCAGCTCACTCCACATAACCGGTTGAAAAGCAACCAGAGAAAGCTATTCCTTAATATCGACACCCCTCCCCCAGTCCCCCAAAAAATTCCAAAGAAACAAATTCCAATCTCTGAAAATTTGATCTAGGCTGCCAAAAGTTGACCACAAGGATCCATACCCTCAGGCAGATTGCCGCCAATCTTGAATGATTTGGGTTCGATCTAATTCAACATAAGTATTACCTAGGTACACCTAACAATATGCTGCATTGTCCTTAATCTTTCTGCACATGAAAGAGAGACACTTGAGGCCTAAAAGTCGTTTGGCAGAGTTAAAGTTAGCTGCAACTGCAATCTAAGGACACGGCACCTCTCAAAGAGAAAATCCTTATGCACTGCGCATTGGTTGAAGAAGTGGCCCATCTACCCCGCCTCCAGGACCACTCTGCTTCCATTCCATTGAAACCCCGCTACTGTTCACTGTCTAGCTGGCTTTTCTCATATGTTTATTGATAGAGTTTTGCAGGACAAATTATAAACAATGAACCCATCCACAGCTGTAAGATGTGGATTGGATATGAACATTTCTGTCTTCATTATAAGAATATAATTATACAACATGGGCTCAACTTAGAATAAGGGCAATCGCTTTGAAACCAAATCTTCACCAACTGCATTAATGGCTATTGAATACACAAAATTGGAAAGCAGTTCGGCTGTTGAAATTACGACCCATAACTTTTGTACCAAAGGCCATTCCAAACGCTGACCACAGTTGGACCACGCTCAGAGGGCTGGCATCACTCTGGTTTGGCTAGAAACAATAGAGCGTGTCTCACATGTATGTCTTCTATTCTCTCAATACAACACCCATATCATGAACATGGTTTCTACCAAAAAAATAATAAAAAAAAAAAACAGAGAGAGAACTAAATGCGGAGGTTGCCTTTGCCTAGTAGGTCTGCCTCGATTGCAAGTTTGGCACAGCCTGAGATGTTGACAGTACCAAATGACGGAGCCCAGGCGAGCAGCCCATCGAATACTCATCGTGTGGTCCAAAACTTTATCAACTGCTCCTTCAATGTAACCTGGAAGCGAAAATGTACTATATTTCCAGTATCTTCTGATCGGGTTAGAAGTGTCCCCCACAACAGACAATTATACCACTCACGGATGGAATGTGGCTTTTCCTGCCAACCGGAGACTAGAGATTGATGGAAGAATCCCATTCCTTCAACTCCTGTTTCCATCATAACCTCAGAGTGTAGTGGATCCACTGCATAAAAGTTTCCAGCCCAGCTTCTGCTTCTGTTTCTTCTTGCTTTGATCATTTTTTTTTTTTAAGTGCTAGTTATTATTAGTTTCCCTGCCTCACATTATCTGTTTATTATTATCTCAGTGAAGTGAGGACTTGGGGTTGCTTCACTCGATAAAATTCTCCCAAGTTTTGAGGTCCCCATAAATTAATCATTTGTTCATTTGGCATCCAGGCAAGGTAATGCACTGTGGATGAATAAATCTGATCTGAGATTGATTGAATATAGAATCATGGGAAATGAATGGAAAGCCTGCGTTGCTTTAAATGTATAATCTTGAACGATTTAATTAATGGGCCATCGACTTTTAGAAAGGTTTGTATTATACATCATCACATAATAAAATGACAGCCACAGCTGAATCTAAAACGCGAAACAACTAACTCTAAGGATATATATATAGATGCATGTCCAAGAACACTAACAAAGTCGAAAATCAATAATGCATGTCCGTGTTTTGAAATTCTTATATTAAACGTACAATAGCCTAGCTAACTCAATCAAAAAAAAAAAAAAGAATTGATAATCGACATTTTGAAGTTTGGGATCGAAGCCTCCTTTTATTGAGATGCGGGATGCATCTAGCTGGCTACATCTTAAAACATCACATGCATGTGCCTATCAGCTTCGTGTTTCTGATAGCGACTAGCTGGTGAACCACATATGTAGATTAACCAATTTTGTCACAATGACCTCCCTGGATCGAAGCAGCTAAACTAACTATAGCGGTAACTGGTAAAGTACTTGGGATCGAGGTAGAAATGTAATTAATAATCATTTAGTATATATATTTATCTTATTTAATTATTGTAAGACGTACGTCTCTGTCTTGCCTATAAACAAATTCACTAGTTGATAATTCTTTCTTCTTCTAATCGCCCTTTGGAAGGGAAGGGAAGGGAAGATGGGATAGATGCTGACTTTGCTCAAGCAAGCTTACGTCTGATCAAGTGAGTATTTTCCAATAAGATCCCATGATTGGTTTGAGACATAATGGGAAATGTAATTAAGTCCGAATACATGGCCTATTCCCAAAAGATTTTTTTTTAAAAAAATAATGTGAACAACTTTAGAAAATATCAATGCTCCACTAGGTCAAAAGAGTGAGCTCTGAGGAGATTAAAGATTGTGGGCAATCCATAAAAGAAGAGCAGATATTCACTGGAGCCAATTATCAGCTCTTTCATCCCATGATCACTATTCCATATTGTTGCCTTTTCCTTTTTCTTCTTTTTTGGGTTGAAATTCGCTTCCGTTTGTTGCTCCTAACTAATCAAAAGCAGAGAGGAAAAGATCAAAAAAGACATTACAAACAATTCAAAAGATTTTGTCCCCAAATTTCGACATTCCTTTACCTTTAACCTTTTCCCTTTCATGTATGGCTGTGTTCTTAATTTAAGTGGATCTAAATTGCATCTAAAATACTCTCTTTTAATCATATCTTATCGCTCCTTTTATGTGGCTAATGCGGCTTATTCCTGTACTTTCTTTTACGTCGTCTTTTTGCTAGTCCATCCCCCACCGCGTACCCTAGCCCCACAAAGCCATTTTGCACGCTACATATCGCACGAGATCTTGGTACATCATTGAAAGCAATAAGCCACCGGAAACGACATAATCCAGATTAAATAATTGTTCTCTGCTTTGATAAATCGGTCCCTTACGAGATATGTATATCAAAATAATACGAGTCTGCCTTGGTCATGCCTTGCTGATTTCCTTTTCATTTTAAATTGACTATGTTCAGGTATCAGTTACCAAATCAATACCATCCAAGATATGAGTCAATACTTAATACTAGCAGAAATGAGCAAAAGACATATATTTGCTCCGACATTCACGGTAGATTTCTTTTTTTTTTTTTAAAAAAAAAACAAGAATTAAGTTTAGTAGGTTACGAACTTTAGGAAGAAATATAAGGGCTTGAATTATTTAAGATTGCAGAATAAAAGTCAAGTGACTGATGATTCCGTTCAATTTTAAAGTAGTACATGCAGGCCTTGCTGAATAAATGTGTTTATATATTCCTGCTGTGTACCTACCAAGCCCCATCAAACAGTATGACATTCAAGATCGCAATTGAAATCATCTAAGACGGTGGTTGTTAAGGCCCAGTTCAAAGTATTCTTGATTATGGAACATTCCATTCCAATCCATTGCATTATTATTATTATTATTTTGGGCGAATTATAAATATAATTGTCGTGGTTGCTTTGCACCTATGGACCAGTAGTTACATTACCAGTCTCCTCTCCAATGTGCAATCCCTTGCTTTTGAAGAAGCTAGGAGCTTGGCCTACTAGTTTGGGAATGGAAATCAAAGTTGACAGAGGGGGCGCGCATTTTCCCTATCAAAAATAGATATAGTTCCCGTGGACTTTGCCCAGTTGAGTTGGGACTCTCCATCTGCTTCTGTGATCAAATTTTGCTGTTGAAAAAATGTTTTATGTACCCCTTGCAGTGAGTTCAAAAAATTTTTAAAAAATAATTAAAAAAGCCCTTGCTGTGAATATAATATGCCTACTACTTTACACCATTGAAATTGGATTCTATCACTTATGACAATAATTTGATTGATAATTACATTTTTTTTGTTTTAAAAAAAATTGATTCAAATTTGAATATCTCATTATCATTCTGTTTTTTTTTTTGATAAATACAAATTTATATTAAAAATATAATATTAAAATTTAAAATTATTAATACCAATATAAAACATAAAAAAATCTATTTCAATTTAATAATATTTAAACAGTAAATTTTTTTAAATAAAAAACTTAATAAAATATCGATAAATAAGTTCTAATTTCAATTAACAAAAACAGTATTATGATCAATATAATTTTAATATTCTTTTTTAACAGGTAAAAAAAAGAAAAAGACTGATAATAATAATTCAGTTTTTATTTATCTTTTCAACTGCCAGGCGAATATGAATGAAGAAAGTAAGAGCATTCACGCTCAAACAACAGAAAATGGCATCTATCGACCTCAACTTTGCCGGAAGAAATGACGCAGTGGAGGGCTGTTTTGCTCGTTAAAGTGGGAAAAATCGGTACAACAGCGTATGGATATGAGAGAGACTTGGGGGGGGGGGACAATTTGAGGGAGTTTATTTCAACTCCCACAGTGGAATACAAGGAATCAGCACGCTGAAATGTAAGAAAAAGGGATTAAATATACGCAATGGCATTTTTATCTTGCATGAAAAGTCAGTCGGTTTCTCAATGCAGAAGTTGTCTCCTTCAAATTACACTGACATATAACTTCACACCAAAACTTGTAGTACACTCGCGCGATAGAAATCAAAAAGGGCCGGTGTAGTTACAGCAGGGTGGAGGCAAGTCTCAACTCGCAATCAAAGGACAACAGTCTTGCATTTCAAAACAACAGTCAAGAAAATAGATATAAAGCTCTTCCAACGAGGTCAAGCACCTTTCCAGAGGGGCATTACCAACGAAATGAAATTTGATTAAATCCTCTTATATCGTCAGTGGCCGACCACGTACTTCTCCCTTCACATGCTAACCCCCAAAAAAAAAAAAAAAAAAGCCCCGACAGTCCCTACACTTCCTTTGTCCCTCCGTCGTTGTTTTCATGAATCAGAGCTGCAGCTGTTAGTTGTACGCATTCACGTTTTCAAGGGACTAAGAGAAACTTGAAGATTTTGGATCTATATAATTATATTAAATGAATAAGGAGATGGGATCTTTTATTTATATAATCTTATATATTTTACATAACATTATGTTCGCCATGGTAAAGGAGCTAAGCTGCTACGCAGACAAGCTGGAGATAAAAGGACTGGTACATATGATACTTCGAGGACTCTTCTTCATTGGTTTTGTCCATGTTCTTTTCCTTCCGGATAAAGTGCCAACCATGTCTACCTCCAAACCCCATTTAAACTTAACATGGATTGGAATCTGGCGGGAGTGGGAAAGCAGATATTGTAGGCAATTTAACTTACTTGTTCATAAAATGAACACAGATAATTATTTACCAGTACAAAGCTAGTCCATAATCCCAAAGGAGAAACTAATAATAATAATAATAATAATAAAGCGGAACCATGGCACTAGCGAGGAACGCTGAGAAAATCTGCAGTCGCATTTTTCAAGTTGTGCATTGACCTGGTCTTCTTGGACAGAGGTTCTGGCGAGGATGAAGCAGATGATGCCACTGACGATGAATCGTACGAGCTATCTGAGCTAAACGACGCATCTATAACGCCGTTTGGGCTGCCTGGAATGAAACCAAACTTGCGTTTGTTTGATTGGCTGCAATGGTCTCCCGACGCCAATTCCACTAGGAGCTTACTGCAATCTTCTACCTTGTCCTGTTTATACGCAATCAAAATCTTGGTGATTCAGTAGACGTACAGATTTTCTGATTCAAATATCGAATACGGCAAATGAATTGGAAATAAGAAAAGAGAGAAAAAAACAGAATATCTGTCAAAAGGCACCGACCTTGTCAATTCCAAGAATACCCAATAGTTGGCTTTGGAATTCAGCTCCAAGGCAGGGCTCTATTCCATTAATGACGTGCAGGATTGTAGCAGTAGCCATTGCGGATGGGAGACAGTTCATAGACCTTGAATCTGAAGCCATTTATATATGAAGCAGAATGAAGTCAACGTTTGAGGCCCAATACCCAGAAAGAACGCAAAAATAAATAAAAAAACCCGATCTTTATCTATGGCAAATCCAATAAGTCTGATATATTAATAAGTTTTGAGCTGAAAATTTGTGAGGGGACTTGCCTGAGATGACAGAAAGGATAATGCGTTCACACCTCCTCAGAAATTCCCAACATAGATGGTTCCTTAAACCAAGTCTCCTCGTAATGTAATCAAGAAAAGACATTGGGGTTATAGGATTCATCTTCCATTGCAGAGTAGATAGCACTAGAATCTCCATTCTCTGGATCGTTTTGGCCTCAAAGACGTATCTACAATCCTCCACCTGCACAAATTAAGGGAACCCACATTGAGGAACAAGGATTATATCCATTGATCTCAAGTGTTCTTAAGAAAAATGGGCCATCAAAATAAGGCCTGTATGTGTAATTACCAGAAACACATGTATAAATGTTACCTGAAGGTCCAATAGAAGAGGAACGTGGGTCTCCTCCATCTTGGCAGCAAGAGACAGACAAGCCACAGCGGCCAACTGGGTCATCCATGGTTTCTCTGCCTGTACGAGGAAGCTAAATAGGAACCTATCCAGATAGTTCACCGCCAAAACTGCAGTTAATGCAGTGAAAGAATAGTGGGAATTGACCTTCAGAATCCAATCCACAGCCTCACGGCGAGCCCCAGCCAGAAACGGATTATTTTCTAGGTCTTTGTACAAATGATTTCGTTCCACTTTAGCAAAAAGACAAGAGAGTTCCTCATTGTCCCGACACAAGTCGCGTTCCAGCAAGACAGGACCAGAGTTTCTATTATTATTGTTATTATTATTGACGAAATACCAATTCCCTTCTTCTGCTTCTTCTTCTCCTCTAAAATAATCTTCTGCGCAGTAGAGAGCATCACTGAGACATTTAGAATTTTGTGGACATTGCGATTGTTGTAACAACGCATCTGCTTCATGACGATGATTTGCCATCTTCTTCCAAAAAGAAGAGGTTCATCATACACAATAAATGAAAATTAATTGTCAGTAACCATCCAAAGGCCCAGCTTTAGCCATCACTCTCTCTCTCTCTCTCTCTCTCTCTCACACATACACACTCTCACTCACACACACACTCTTAAAAATCTCAAAGAAAGAGCACAAGGAGAATGGGAAAGTGCGCAGTGGTAAGCACTGTGTCTTATAATTTTTGTGCATTTCGCGCTGGTGGGGGGGTTTTTTTTTTCGCTTTTTTATTCTTTATCAAGAGAAAAGGTTTATTTATTTATTTTTTCTTTTTTAAAATGGGGACGAATCGTGTCTGGCCTCCAAGACCTGAATCATGGGCCATGCAGCTCATTTACTCGACACGTGACACCCCTGCCTCGGGCAATTCACTCAATGCCTCAATTGAATTCGAGTAAAGAACCTGAAATCTGATTTTTTTTTTTTTCTTCTTTTTCCCTTCCATCTGATCTTTTTCCTGTATACGGGTTTTGGGAAAATTGGGAAATTTCGAACAGGATTGGGGATTGGGGAGAATTAATATTTGGAGAGACATTTTTGTGGTGTCAGAATATTGTCTCTTATTGGGTTTTTTTTTTTTTTTTTCTATCAGTACCATTTTGTTTGTCAATACTTCTGCCTTTTTGGTTCATGCCATCATGTGGCAGAGAGACAGGGAGCTGTGAATTGGCGCGGGCATGATAGCTGGCATACACAGAACCCGACGCTTGAAAATAAATTCTTATACATAGTGTTGATAGACAGAAAGGAAACGAATTTTAGCCTTTTTAGAATAATAAAGTACTTTAAAATCTCTTTAATTAAATTAAATATTTATACTCCCAAATCCGATGAGAACAGATACATCCATTAATTTTACACGAACACGATACATGCATGCATAGTCATTTATCAAATGAAAGCTCGGTTCATATATTTTATATATATATATATAAATCTTCAACTTTAGTTATTTTAGAACATTCAAAATTTATGCAAATAGTAAATTTAATATTTGACAGAAAGCCAAATCTCTACCCTTTTGTTGTTGTTGTTTTTTTTTTTTTAAAGAATTAACTATTGTTCAACTCGAAAGAAGACCACCTTATGCTTCTGTAATTCGATTGGAAGAAAATTCGGCTGCAAATTATTTATAACCTGGAATTTATGTTAGAGGAATCTAAATGTAAGACAAATAATGATATTCAAATGATTAAGCCAATTGGGTCCAGTGGTAAAATTCCAGCATGACCGTCCTTGACCAAAATCATGAGTTGCGTGCATTTGCATCGATCATGAGGTGGAATCTCAAGAAGATGCTTCAATTATACAACCTACAAATATTCAACCAGCCAAAAAACAAGCAACGGATGCACTGGGCAAATTGCAGAGCTGCAAAAGGAAACTTCACTGGTGAGTGGTGAGTGGTGAGTTTGTATACCAATGTTCATCGTAGAGTCCGAATATTGGGTAGGGATTGATTTTCGAATATCATAAGCCATCAATTATCAGTAAAAATTTCTTTCCATAGAAACAAATTGTAAAATATATGCGTCACCCAGTGAATTATGAACAGTAGCATTTGACTCGTGAAAATATTTAGTGCGAATTGAACTGATCCAATTAGACTATTGTTTATATGGTTTATTAATAACAAAACTAGTAATAGCATTCCAATCATTTGCATTGTGCATTGTAAAGTTTGGTATTTTGCACTTTTTTTATTCACCAATTAACTTACTATTGAGCCCTAAGTCAGGGATCAATATTGAGTTATGGGCTAGGAAAAACTTACGTTGATGATCAATCAACTTCGTTATTTTATATAATCCACTCAGTTCATCGATCAATTGCAAAACGAGGACTATATTTGGTGGCATTGACAAATCACTCTGTATCGAGCTCTTATGTCGAGTTGAACCATGATTTAATATGTTGAGTGCATGTAGGTTGATTAGATCCAATTGCAGAATAAGTGGAATTATTTATTTATTTATTGTTAAATAAATATTTAACAGAAGTTGTGCGAGTTTGCTTTTGGTACTTACAAGCGATCATGCGACTCTTTTATGCGACAGTTAAGGCTTGTACTTGTACATATCCACTCCCCATTCGTCGGAAAGGGTGGTAATTTGGCAATCAACATTCTCCCATTAGGATATATTTTATCGGAAAGCAACAGAACGCTTTGCATGCTCATGTACAATCTTATTATAACGTGGGCAAAGATTGATTGACGTAAATGGTAACTTGAAGAAATTAAGTGAAAACTACACTTCCCAACGTAAATTCAACGACTATCTCAACAGGACAACTCTATATTATATATATATATATATATATATATATATATATATATATATATAGACATGTTTTTTTTATTTTTCGTACGTAAAAAGATACCTGCAGTTGATCCCTGAGCTAATATACATACATGTATATGACAGTGTTTCAGCAGATAGAACCACTGAAAAGGGGTCTGCGCTCGGGATTGTCTCAAGTTTTTACCCTGGATTCTTCCCTTTGTGCATTATGTGCTTGTTTCTATTAGGAAAATCTGTTACCGTTCTCGTATTTCTTGACCTTGGGGACGCGTGCAAGTCTTTCTTTGTTTTTATTTTCTTTTCTTTTTGGGTTTTTTTCTCTTTCCTCCTCTGATGGGTTGCTTTCTTTTATTTGCTTTTCTTTCCTCTCCTTTACGGGCTCGATCTCCAATAAATGAAGCTAGAGAAATGGAGAGCACGGTGAGGATACGAAAATAAAAAAGTTGTTCGAGATGGGTACCAATGGAGGGACTGGAAGGAATTGCGGTGGCAGATATATATGTTGGTGGTTGTGTTGGTTTCCAGATCATTCAACGAGGTAGGACTTTTGAGGGGGAAAACCCGAATAAAGATTGCCACTGCTTTAGTGACATTCAAATCACTCTCCTTTTGTCTTCTTGTCTTTTTTTTTTTTTTGTTCTATCTTATCTTGCATGTTCATGATGTCACTCATACGATTGAAATGTCAAGTTCCTAAAATGATTCCAGCTATTTTGGTCACTCCGGTCAAAATTGAGATACATAAAGTCCATCTTCTTCGGGAAAGCAGGAATGATGCATTCCAAATTTTCTATCGCAAGAAAAATGAAACAAAAGAAAGCAAAACTAACTTCATTGGAAGTCTTCAACCATCCCTACAACCTATTGCACAAGATCAAAGACCTGTTTTTTGTTTTTTGTTTTTTTTTTTTTTGGGGGTGTTTGAGACTACAACAACGAGGACGAGAATTAAACCCGTTCCTACAAATTTTTAAGGACGACCATATGTACCATTCGACCAAAGAATGATTGGTGGATCAAACACCTACTCTACACCCCATATTCTAGTAGAAGAAACCATTCAAGATATTATTCAAGCGGGATGTAGATTTACAAGGAAAAATCATCATGGAACATTGTCTTCTCAATGGGGGCCCACGTGGATTTATAGTCCAGCTTGAACGTAGACTCCCCAGACGTGGAGCCCTCACTCAAAGTACTCGGAGCCTAGCGATCATGTTTGTCTCCTCTCCTCCCCCCCCCCCCCCCCCCCAAATCATAGCACACCTTAAAGACAAGGTCCACAACAATGTTGATGGATGGCAATCTACTGAAGATTGTAAGCTTATAAGCTATAGCATGTTAAGGAGGCGTTGACCTTGTGTATGCCATCTATCCATGACTTGCGGCTATTCTGGTTCTCAGGTTTACCCGACACCTTTTTAAAAATTATCATCTTCAAGATCAAGGGGCTCTGTCAAGTCTCACTAGCTACCATCGACAGCTGTCTCCATGTTGTTAGAGGTTCGTCTAACGGACTGATCTCATAACTCGCTCCTTCAATTTGTATAGAGTTCATTACGTAGGAATTGATGCAATGACCATATAGCTATTTACTGCACCTAATTACTAATTGGAATCTACGATAGAGGCAAACCAATGAGTTTATTATAATTGCGAATACAGTATAGCGGTGATTCCTTGAGATACTTGAGTGGTTATCAACTCCATGCAAACTACACCACGTCAGCATTCGCGCAGGCACAGCTCGTCTTCTGGGCATCGAAAAATGGCCAATGGTAGCTCCCCGCCATTTTGACCCAATGCAACCCAAAGCCCCCAAACAACACGGACAACTTGCCTAGCTACGGCTTGACATTTTAGCCTCCCTCAACAACCTGAATAGCGACAGATTAACTATATTTGACGTTTAGCAATACAGGGGTGGTGCCATGATTGTTCCACGCATCCGCTCTTCTCCAGATGACTCATCGACCTTATGCGGCAGACCAAACAAAAAGGCCACGGGATCATATGGTCCCGAATTAAATACACAAGTGACACGTATCGAACATACATCACATCCAGAAAGAAAGAAAATGCTAGGATATACCATGATGATAACTTTTTGACCGTTCCCATGGCTTTCAACGGTGTAAATCATTTGTGTTTGAACCTCCTCCACATTCACACTCCGTTTCTCTACTTCCCAACTAAAGCTTCATTGCTTTGAGTAGAAATAAGCCGTTGATAAATTGGGTTCCAGAGAATTTAGTAATCTGAAAATCTACAAACAAACAACATCCCGGTCCTGGGATTTGGAAAAGAGCTCATTCCTGCCAGATGGGTAATCAGCAAAATTTCCAAAGCCAACAAAAAAGGAATCGGCACAAGTCAAAAAAGTCCTTTTCAATCATTTTCTTTGTCCCCCATGTTAACAAACTTAGGAGCGCTAGTCAAAGATTATCTGCTGCATTGACAATTGGATTTAGCCATTTGGGTTATTTGATACACAATTATATTCAGGTCACCAAAATTTGTAGACAGTCTCTCTGCTCATATGGAAAGATCTAACATATTTAAGATCACAATCATCTAACAAATACTAAACTTAAGACATAGAACCAGCATAAGTATTAGGATTGAGACATGTTATTTACTGCCACGTTTAAAGTGTTCTCTGATGAAATGTTCCGCATGTTCTGGATACTTATCTTGAATGTAAGCTCGCAGACATTTCTGATAAGAGAAGTCTATCCATCCGCCATCAGTTCTTACAACAAACAGACACCTTGACTGTCTAAATTGGGGGTGACGATCAACCTTCAATGAGAGAAGCAAAAAGTTTATTAGCCTTCCACAGGCCAAGAGAATATGGATCAGACTATCATAAGACTTGAACTGATGAAAAAAGGTGCACGGAAGAAGGACAATTATCAGGATATATCCTTGGGAAGACAGGTTAATAGCTTTAGAATTGGGATGGGTCCATCCGTTAGGCATGTTGAGACACATGTTCCACCTTCTACAATGTTAAGCATCTGACAACAGAACAGACAAATTATATTGACCTCATACAACAAAGGCAAACGTAACAAGGTTACAGTTCAGAATATAACTACTAGAAAAACTGTGGAAATGCCAGAAGAGATGTTGGAAGAACCATAAGCAATAAAGAGCGAACATATATTTAGATAACTGGAATTAGAGAATTTTGTAGACTCAAATGGGTGCATAAACATTTTGTTTGCAATGCAATAGATAGGTGGCATAAAAGCAGACAAAAAATAAATGTGAATTCCTGCATTAGTCCAAAACTGAAGAAGCTCGATGATGTAAAACCCAAGCATAACAACTAGAAACGAATATGGAAGCTTGAATAGAAGTGGTGATTCAATAAACATCTTACCATTATAGAATCAAGTCCAAATCCAATTTTATCTTCAGAGTTTGGATGATAAGCAAGAAGCTTCTCAACAATAACTTCCTCATCTTTGACTGTTAGACATTCCCCATCCATATACCTGGGGGCAAGAGAATCAGTAAAATAAAATAAAATTTCGCAGGCCAGGCCCAGCAAGTTGGTGGGAATCTTACAGAAATTCAGATACATGTCAACTACATATGCAGATTCTTGCATCACTTCAGCCATGATAAGGCCTATGGTAACTTATTAGATACAGTCAATAAATTGATACACTCCTTTTACCAAAACAAGAATTGATACTTCACACACAAAAACCATGCACAGATAACTTGCACTAAAATAAGCTGCAGCAATTTGCTTTCACAACAATGCTTAAAGCACAATAAGCATTTGTGAACTTCACTTGGGGCTATTATGCTTGAGATTTTTTGATTAATTTTCCAAAAAAGTTTGAGAGTTGACTATCAGGTCCCTACATCTCCCTTGTTTGGATAAAATAGCATTAGCATCTGACAGAAGAAGTCAAAACATGCTTAATTAGGACCTGACCACATGCCTTGGAGGATTGTTCAGAATAAAGCACCAAAATGCATAACTAAAAATGCTCTCATTTTCCCCAATGATAACACTCTCTAAAAACCAAAAACAGTTTTCTTTCCCCTATATTTTTGACATGTACAACAAAAGCAGTCAAAGGATCAACATGAAAGGATTCAAGTGGACCACTTTTGAGCCATTGCCAAATACTTGCCATGCTTTGCACAAAAGAAGAAGATTAAATTATCACTACAACAATAAGATAATTCAAATGTCAAGCAGGAAATGGATATACTGCCCACTAAGAATTGGCGTTAGGCCATGAGGGAACAAAATTGGGTGCTCTACTGTTCTGAACTGAGCTGTCAGACATATATCCACAAAAGAGTAGGCCCACCATTGGATCCAATGCAGGATACCGTGAATGAAAATGTTGCTTTCAAACTGAAAGGCCTTTTGGCCAGCAGAGTGTAATAAACATATTACATCATCAAAGGGCTCACCAATGATAGCTGTTATTAATAGCAAGGTTGGAGTTCAATAGATGATCTGTCTTGGACCTCACCTTTAGGTTTAAGCTACTAAGTTGAATAGTTTCTTAACATGATATAAGGGCATTTATAATCAAGTGGTCAAGGTGATCCCATTCATCAAATTTGAATTTCGAATTCTCAGAGTAAGCTAACTGCATAATAATTCAACATATAATATATTCTTGGGCCTCACCCACAAACTTAAGCTTTTGGGTTGAGAGGGTTCTTGACAGACAATTCTCCACAAGTTCAAAGGCATCTCTGCCATATGAATCCATTCCCGAAAGCATCATAAGCCTATAGAAATTTAAGAATCCAAAACGGATTGTGTAGGGAGATTGAGAAAATAAAAAGTTTATAGATGAAACAGGAACAAACAGACACACCCCCCCCCCAAAAAAAAAAAAAAAAAAACAAAAGGATTGAAGGTGAAACGGGTGGCTTTTGAATCTACTGTCTTGAGCACTAGACTAGACCCACCCAAAAAATGAAAATTAGGAAAACGTTACAAGATTCGCACTTCCCCTAGTGACAACTGATAACCCAACCACTCCACTCCCAAAGATGTTATAGCAGCCCAAAACACAACCAACACTACAAATTCCTGTTAGGTTATGAAAGTCCAGGTTACCTTGACAAAAAATTTAAAAGCTTGGCGGGAAGAAAAACTGAAACAAAGTGGAGAAAGCTCAATGGTATAAAATGCAGCAACTTTTAGTAAGCCGACCCAAGTCCAAACTCAAGCAAACACGGAAAAGGCGAACAAAACGAACTCAATTACACCAATAACTCCCCTCAGATAAGTGCTATCGAGCATTGGCATTTCCCAATTCAACTGATATGTTATTTTAGCAGGGAAAAGAAGAGAAAGCAAGAAAACAGATAGAGGACCTGTTGGAGTGGAGAATTTCTTTGCAGAGTGTAACGATGGGCTCGATGTCTTTCAAAATCTCCTCTTCTTTGTCTCTCCACTTCCGGTACACGGAATCATCCCAGGTCGCGTGCCTGGCTAGCTCCCGCGCCCTCGACACGGCATTTGCCTTCTCCAAGGAGGATGCGTCCTCGTCCAGCCGGTTCGACTCCGCCGCCGCGCACCATGGTCGGCGCAGCTGCAACTGGACTCCAACGGCTGGATGCTGTTGCTGAAGGTGAAGTCCATGGCCAGATCGAGGGGAACGGGCAAGGCGGAGGAGGGGAGCGGTGCCCCTGAGAGGTGTAGCTGCTGCGGCCATTTTTATGCTTTTCGCTCTTCTTCCAATTTTTTTTTTTTTTTTTTACAAAAACTCATCGAGTTCGAGTGGATGGTGTTCGATTGGGAGACCAAGGGAAAGCGTGAAACGTGGCAGCCTACTTATATGCCACGTTCAATACTGGAGTTCATCACCTCGTCTCCGCAAATTCCGTTAACGGAAAGAAACGGGAGATAAAATGAAGGCAAGAAAGTGGGTAGTGCTACTAACGCAGAGAAATAAAATAAATGAAAAAAAAAAAATCAACAGAAAATATGCTATTTTTCTCTTCCTATCCGAATTGGTGACGAAGTTACACACCCGTAGAAGTAATTTTGGTCCGGTTAAGTTTTGGTTTCAGTTTTGGATTGGCGATTTTAAATCCAACGTTAAGACGTATTAGAATTAAACTACATGAAGTTTTGATTCAGTTGAATTCAAATCTTCCATTTTAGTTTTAATTTTAATTCAACTAAAGTTTAGGTTTTAATTTCAATTCCAATTTGTTTCGATTTGGTTCTATACCTCTGATTTGATCTATGTGGTCAAGTTAAATTACTACTTATCTAAGTGGGAAAAAATTTTAAAAATAACAAAAGGATCGTACATAATTAATTTTTAATTAAGTTATCTACATGTCTGATTGAAATCAAAACTCACGTAATTTATCATACCTTTTATTTGATGAAACTCTTATATCTATTTACATCCTTCGGCTGTTGGTATGGTGGTATGGATCATGATAGTACCTTCTGTTGGTTTGTAAACTCATAATAATCGTCCTTCTCGAAGTAGTCACAGACCGACTCTTGCTCTCCCATGGTCGCTTTCTCCCAATCATCGAGGCAATGCTTATTCCCCAATCGAATCAGTCGACGAACAAGAAAGCTTGTTATCAAGAATGTTAATCTCCCACATTAGACGTTTATTCAACAGCAATAGGTGAAACTGAAATTACCACAACGTGCATGACAATAAAAGCTTCTTCACGAGAATATCATAATCTTCTTCACCTATATCATCATAATTAAAAAAATACCTATTAAATAACTATTCAAATCTTTAATTAAACTTAACGTCTTTAAAATTTTTTAATTATAAAGTAAAATTTATTTGTCTCGTCCTCAAATAATTTAACTAGTTAAATTACTTTTTTATAATGACAAATGATTATATAAAATAAAAAATTCATCGAATAACTTAAAAATATGTTGTGTATTGTGATCGTGATATCAATTATATTATTTATCTTGAATCTTTTCTTCAAATTTAAAAGATCATAATAAGTAATTAAATAATTTTTAAAATTAAATAATTTAATTCTTGAATAAAAATTATAATTACTAGAACAATGATACAAATAAATTGATTACTTTTCTTTTATTTTTACAATTGAAGTAGCTAATTTTTCATCATTTTGATTTTCATACATCATAACTACAATGTTAATACATTCAATAACAATTAACTGTATTGTCAAATAATATACACATGATAAAATATATGTCACATTATTTAAAATTTTTAAAACTTCATAAATTTTTTGACAAGAAACAAAACTCTTTTCTTAAAAAAAAAATAGTTTTATCTTAATGTTAATAAAAAAAAAATACAATAACTCCCTATACCTTAACTTATCTTTCAACATTTCATATAATAAATGTTATAACATATGCATTTAACAAGGTAAAAGTAACTAATGGTAAATGATTTACACACATTTTACAATTTATCATGATTTTTCATGTTAATTAAAGCATTGTCAAGTCTAACTTGAAAAAAAAAATTAGTAAATGTTTTTTAAACAAAATTATATGAATCATATGATAAATATTAACAATACTCATTATTAATAATTTATATAATCAAACTACTCCCTTGAACTTCCCTAACAACTAACTTACGAATAGAATATATAGGTACACATGATTTATTTCTTTTAAATATAAATCTTTCATGCTTATAAAAATCACAAAATACACACTTATTAAATGCATTCTATACTTGGATAAAATTAGAATTATTAGTCTATAAGTCCTTAAAGAATCATAAATTAAGTAACTTAGTTTACAAAGAAGTAAACAATGCATACCTTTTACACAATGCATCAACAACAATATTTTCCTTTTTATATTTATACTTGATCACATAAAAAATGTTTCTATAAACTCCAACCACTTAACACGTCTTTTATTAAACTTACATTGGGATTTTAAGAACTTTAAACTCTTATGATCAAAATAAATGGCGAATTTTTTTAGTCACAAATAATATTACCATATTTAAAAAGTTCACAATAATGTATAAAATTTCTTGTCATAAGTAAAATAATTCAAGATTGTCTCATTTAGCTTTTCACTAAAATAAGTAATTGATTTGAAATCTTACATCAAAATAGTCCCTAATCTTATTTTAAATGCATCATGTTCTACCTCAAAAGCTTTATTAAAGTTAGATAAGTATAACAAAGGTACCTTAGTAAGCTTTTCTTTCAAGGCACTAAAAGCTCAATGATATATATCATCCCACTTAAAAATAACATTATTTTTAACAAGTTTGTTCAAAGGTATAACAATAGAACTAAAATTCTTAGTAAACCTTTAATAAAAACTTGCTAAACTATGAAAATTTCTTATCTCATTTGCGTTCTTAAGTGTAGGCCAATCTTTTATTACCTTTACTTTCTTTTTATCTACACTAATACTTTGTGAATTAACAATATAGTTAAGAAATACAATAAATTCCATGCAAAATGTGCATTTTTTGAAATTAGCATATAATTAGTTCTTTTTTAATATATTAAATATAACATGCACATGTTTTATATGTTCATCTAAATTCTTACTATAAATTAAAATATCATCAAAGTAAACAACTATAAATTTCCTTATGAAAGCACATAAGACATAATTTATTAACTTTATGAATATACTAAATATATTAGTTAATCCTAAAGGCATTACTAACTACTCATACAATCCATATTTAATTTTAAATGTTGTCATTTATTCATTTTCCTTTTTCATACAAATTTGATAGTAATCATTCTTTAAATCAAATTTTGAAAATAGACACAAACCATACAACTCATTAAACATATCATTTAATTTAATGAAATGATGTTTATCTTATTGATGACTCGGTAACCCACATATATGCGTTATGTTTCATCTTTCTTTGGAACTAAGATAAAAAAAACTGAGTATCTTTTGCCTTTGTATCTCTTTGGTTTTCTCAGGATTAACTCTATAGGTTGGTCAATTTGGTATGACTGTACCAAGTATAAAGTCCATTTAGTACTTAATTCCTTTTAAAGGAAGTAATTCATAGGAAATTTTTGTGGGAAAAAAATCTTTAATCTCTTATAATAACAAAATCACACTAGGTAAAAAAGAGTTAAGATCATTAAACAAAAAAATAAACATCTTTGTCTATAAATATAAGTAGTTACTACCTTATGATCATAGCTCTCTTAACCTTATTTTCCCTAACAAATACACTCATCTTTTTACTTTTCTTTTCTTTTACACACTTTTCTCTTCACCTTTTCTCTTGATTTTACCTTTTTCATTTGAATTTTTCCCCTCAGCCTTACTTTCTCTTTTTCCCTTTGAATTTTCACTCTTTTTCTTTCTTTTTTTTCCTCTTATTTTCTCATCTGTCCTTTTCTCATTTTGCACTTTTTTTATTATCTTAATTTAATCTTTATATGCTTTAAAAGATTTAAGAAAAGTTAATACAACAATCTAATTATTAATTACAAAAAGTATCTATTATTGTAGTTATCATGAGTAATTTTCCTATCAAATTGTTATGGTTAATTAAGAAGTATATGACCAATATGCAATAGTGTCATATCACAAAACACCTTATTCTTATAATTGTTAATATAAAAGGTGACTAAAACTTACTTAGTTACTTTAATTTCTCAACAATTATTCAATCATTGTAACTTATATAACTTAAGATGTTTGAAGGTATCTAGATTTAGCTTATCTATTAACAAAGTATTAATAACATTAGTACAACTTTACTATTCATAATTATACTATATAACTTGTTTTTAATATGACATCTCGTATGAAAAATGTGCTCATATTGCTTCTCATTATTATCATCTTTAAGTTGAATACTTAGTGCACAACTTGCGCCCAACATATTTCCATAAATGGGTTTTTCAACCTTAACATTAGAATAATCTTCTAATGGGGACATATGATTATCATTTGAACTAATACTTTATATATTACCATTCTTTTATATAATTATAATTCTTTTATTTAAACATTGAGAAGTAATATATCAATGCTTTTGACATCTAAAACACTTAATATTATGATATTTAAAAAAAGATTTGATTTTGGTTTTACCTTTAGAAACAACAATTGAATTCATTGACTTTACATTTTCTTTTAACTTTGAGACTGATTTGATGTTTTTCTAAGTTATCTTTCATGTTAAACTAGATTTAAACCCTTTAGACTTGATTTGTTTTTCCACCTTAATAGCCTTATGTAACAACTCCTTAATTTCCAAATAATGTTACAAATCCATTACATCAACAATTTCTTTATTCAAAATTGTTAATAAACCTTATTATGGTAACTTCTCGGTCTTCCTCTATATTAGCTCTAATTATGACTATCTTTGAAGTTTCCAACTTCACCCTAGGATCTATCAGTCTGTGATACTGAGAGGGGGGGTGAATCAGTATCACACCCCTTAAAACACACTCTGATAATTTAAGTCAAAGTATTATACTTATTTAATACTTTAACTCTCGTAAATATGCAAGTATGTGAACAACTTCAAATTTTTCTCAAAAGCGAACTCTTTCTTATATTCGACTAAGGTAGATCTACTGTTACCTACTAATCATAATAGTCCTTAAAGTCACATTTCAGATACCTTGCCTACTAGACAGATCGAATGTTCTTGATTAGGTCTTCTTTAGGTTATGGGTTCGATGATACTTTAGTTGCGTTCACAACTTAATTTAAAACACAGAATGTAAATCAAAGTAAGGACACAAGAGATTTATATGGTTCCGTCAATGTGACGTACGTCTATGGTGGTAGGGACTCTTCCTCTACCGAGACAATCCACTATACTTGAAAATACCAGTGTGGTACTCCCAATGTTCACAATGTAGTTATAATGGATGTCTTAATCCTCTGTTCCTTTCACTATTGCAAATACAAAGCAAGTACAATACGAAGAGTGTCACTTACTCTGTCTACCTTTCTTCTATCTTGTCTTGCCTCTGTTGAATTGAATAGGCTGCTTTATTGCCACTTGGAAGTCCACCATAACTCTCTAACCTTTCTTAAAGGAATCTGAAAATACGTTGAGTTCTTTCCAATGCTTAACTGAATTCCTTCTATAAGTTGTTTCACACAACTCCTGCTTTCATCGTCTCATGGCTTCATGGCTTGCACTTATGCTTCTGGTTTACCGTTTCATGTCCTGGTCTCATGCCGTTGCACGTTCTGGTCTCACGCCATCGCATGTTCTGGTCTCATGTCAACGCACGTTATGGTCTCACACTTCAGATCTGCATCTGCTTCGCTGTTCTCAAGCCACATAAATACCAGATCTGCTCTCCTCCAGCCAGTGGTGTCCTTTCTCTTGTCGTTGTTCACCCTTGTTCTGCCATCCACCCTGTTTTTCCATCCACTCAGTTTTGCCGTTGACCCTGTTTTTCGTTCACTCTGTTTTGCCGTTGACTCGTCCTTTCTCTTACTGGTGGTTGTGCGTTTCTCACGGGTTTCTCTCTCTTACCGTCACACAGTTTTCGCCTTATCATGTCGTTCGTTTCTCTCCCGGTGGTTATACGTCTCTCATGGGTTTTCTCTCTCACTGTCCAGCCGTGTTTTCTCTCCTTTGCCGTCCACTCTATTTGGTCGTTCACCTCTTTGCCGAGAGTTCTAGTGTTTCGTTGTGCGTTCCTTTTCCGTCCACTCTCCTCTTTGGTCGTCTCTGGTTTTCTCTCTCTTTTCTGTCGACGGTCTGTTTTTTTTTCGTCCACCCTTTACTTGGCTGTATATCTTTTTTTTTTTGCCGTCTACTCACATCCAGCCGTTTTTTTATTTTCTCTCTTTTCTATTGATGGTGTAGGGTTGCTGTGTGGTTTTACTTCCTTACCCCATCATGTAACTTCAAATTACTCTCTTACCCCTCCATATGGCTTTACTTTCTTACCCATCTATGTAGTTTCAAATTACTTGCACACTTAAATTTAGTTGACAACAATTACAACTCATACAAAGTTGTAGGAATAACAATCTCCCCCTTTGTAATTGTTGGCAACACTCATAATAAAAACCATTATGCAGCAATTACAACTCCCCCTAAATATGCACTCCCCCTTTCTTAACAGCTCCCCCTGCACTGTTGCTTCTCTCCCCTTTTGCCAACCAATTACAAAAAAACTCACAAAGTAGAGATTGAGGATTCACCTGAACTTCAGGCTTGAGGAGGCATTTGCACAGACAGACTCATTCTGTGCTTTTCAAACAACTCTGTGAATAGAGGTTTAGTTAGAATACCTGAAATTTGATCTTTAGTGCTAATATACTCCAACTGAATTATACCTTATTCCACTTGATCTTTGATGAAGTGATGCCGGATGTCAATATGCTTGCTCCTTGAATGTTGAACCAGATTCTTGCTGAGATCAATAGCACTTTGATTATCATAAAGTACACTCACTGGTAACTTCACTTTAACACTCAAGTTTGCCAATTGTCTTTGCATCCATATCACCTGAGTACATGCTACACAAACAGCCATATACTCAGCCTTAGCTGTGCTCAAAGCAACACTGTTTTGCTTTCTACTTAACCATGCAACACACTTTGAACCCAAGTAGAAGCTACAGCCGTTGGTTGATTTTCTGTCATCTGTACTTCCTACCCAGTCTGCATCAGTGTATGCTCGTAGTTTTACAGAATCCATGACCATATACCACAAACCCATTTCCTATGTCCTTTTGAGGTATCTTAGGATTCTTTTCACTGCCAACACATGAGATTCCTTAAGATCAGCTTGGAATCTACTGGCAACGCACACAGCTTGCATAAGATCAGGCCTTGATGCTATAAGGTACAGAAGGCTCCCTATCATCTTCCTATATTCTGTAGGATCATCTCCTGTACTCTGTAGGGCTTGTACTCCTTCCCTCTTGATCTTTTGTTAACTTACAGCCTATTGTCATAGGGGTACTGACAGGTCTGCTATCCTTAATGTCAAACTTTTCAGCATCTCTATGACATATTTCGTTTGAGAAATAAAAATACCTTCTTCACATTATTTTATCTGTAATCCAAGAAAGTAATTCATTTCTCCAATTACTGACATCTCAAATTCCTCACTTATCTTTTGTGCAAAATCTTAGCATAGCTCAGAGTGATCCCCTCTAAAGATGATGTTGTCTACATATACTATGGTTATTAGCTGGCCTTTCTCTGAGTTGAACACATATAGGTTATTATCAATTGTTCCTCTTTTGAAGTTCAACCTTTTCAAGTACGCATCCAGTCAGTTGTACCATGCTCTTGGGGCTTGTTTAAGGGCATATAAGGCTTTCTTCAGCTTGCACACATGTGTCTCATCCTCACTAATTTGTACTCCATCAAGTTGTTTAATATGCACTTCTTCTTTCAGAATCCCATTCAGAAAGGCTGATTTCATATCCATCTAATAAACTTTATACCTCTTATGTGCTGCCAAAGTTAGGAACATTCTAATAGTTTTTAATCTTGCCACTGGTGTAAAAGTTTCATTAACATCTACTCCTTCTATCTGAGTATAACCTTTGCAAACCAGCTTGGCCTTATTCCTCATCGCCTTACCATCTTCATTGTGTTTATTCCTAAACACCCATTTTGTTCCTATGACATTCTTGTTAGTGGGTCTTGGAACCAGCTCCCATGTATCATTCTTCTCGATTTGATCCAGCTTCTCATTGATAGCTTTGACCCAGGCTTTGTCTTGTGTAGCCTCTTCAACAGATTTAGGTTCAACTTGTGAGAGTAAAGCAGTAGCTCCCACAATTCTTCTTCTTGTTGTAACTCCTGCTGATGGGTCACCTATGATCTGATTTCCTTGATGAGCACTGGTCCACGTTTTCTTTGTCCTTCTTTCTTGCACAGTCTTAGTTGCAAGAGGATCTCTTTCTTCATCTTCAAACTCACTCTTTTCCGAGTCTAAACTTACTTCTTGTTCCTTTTCATCAGGTTGGTCTGATTCTTCATCTATCTTGAAGTCATCTTCTTCATTGTCCTTAGCTTCTCCATTCTGCATTGTTTTCCAGTTCTCATCTATTCTCACATCACTGGATGTGATGACTTTTCCCAGTTTATGCAGGAAAACTCTGTAACCCTTTGTCTTTGCTGAGTATCCCACAAAGATGCCTTCATCAGACCTAGCATTGAATTTTCCCAAGTTTTGCTCCTTGTTTTTCACAAAACATAGGTTACCAAAGATTCTGAGATACTTGGCTGTTGTCTTCTTCTCACTCCATAGCTCATGCGGAGTCTTATTAGTATTGGGCCTTAATAAGACTCTATTCAGTAGATGTACAGCTGTAAATGTTGATTCTGTCCAAAATCTTATGTGAAACTTGGATTCCAGCAGTAGAGTTCTTGCCATTTCAACCACAGCTCTATTTTTCCTATCTACCACCCCATTTTGTTGAGGTGTTCTTGCTGCTACCATCTGATGATGAACACCATGCTTCTCAAGGTAATTTTCAAAAGCTTCATTTGTAAATTCAGTGCCTTGATCTGACCTTAATACTTTGATCTTCCTTCCACTCTCATTTTCAGCCAATCTTCTGTATCTCTTGAAGCAATTCAGAACTTTTGACTTGTTTTTGAGGTGCATAATGTAGGTCCTTCTGGAATAATCATCAACAAATAAGATGAAACACCTTTCACCATTCAACCCTTTTGTCCTCATCGATCCACACAAATCAATATGCATAATGTCAAGCACTGCTTCAGAACTGAACTCTTTGGTCTTATACTGCTTTATGGCATGTTTTCCTTTAGAGCATGCTGAGCAAACATACTCTTTTTCTCCTAAGGTCGGGAATGTCTCTGATTGCATGAGCAGTGGTCAGCTTTCTCATGTTCTTCTATGTTAAGTGTCCCAGCTTCCTATGCCAGATTTGATTTTCTTCTTCTTTGGTGAGTAAACAACTGCTTGTCTTATCCTCATCTATCACATATAAATTTCCAGTTATTCTCTTCCCGGCTGCAACAGTATTGCCTTCTTTACTCTTTACTTGGCAACCTGTTTTTGTAAATATCACTTTATGGTCTTCATTGCATAGTTGGCTGACAAATGCTAGATTATATCTGAGTCCTTCGACATGTAGAACATCTTTCAGCTTTCCTTTTCCAATATTTATTGACCCCTAACCACTGATGTTGAGTGAATCATCATTGCCAAACTTGACTCTGCCTTCTCTTGATTTGTCTAGCTTTGATAATTTACTCTTATCTCCTGTCATGTGTGAAGTGCATCCACTATCAAGGATCCACTACTTATCCTTGTAGTTAGCCTTTAGTGCAATTTCAGCTATATTAACCACCTCCCTTTTTACTTTATATTCTTTCCTTTGAACTTGCTTGAAGATAACTTTCTCCTTTTTCTCAGCTTTGATTACACCAATTGTTTTTACTGTGCCATCGAATGCCTTCTCTTACTCAGGGAGAAGTGTCATACATCTCTTGCCATTATGACCATCCTGTCCACACCTTTCACATTGCTCCAAGTCTGCCAATATAGTAAACTTATTCTTTGAAACCACTGGTTTGGGCTTCTACCAACACTCCTTGTTAGTGTGTCCTTGCTTTTTACAGTATGTGCAAGAACTCACGACAGGTGTTCTCCTCTGAATTTTGTATTGTCTCCCCCTGTATGCAACATCGTATCTTCTTAAGTTGGAGACATATACTGGCCTTCTCCACCAGCAGTTACTCGCCTTATGATCCCAAACTCCACAATAAAGACAAAGACCTTAAAACTGCCTCTTCTTAGGTCTAATCACAGCTTGTTTTCATTTGTTCATTACTTGCTGTACAGACAATGTTGCTGGCTTCTTTGCTTATGTGACTTTCATTTCAGTCACCTTTTTCTCCTTTTTCTGTTCAGTCGTAGCCCTTTACTGGCTAACCTTCTTTTCTTCATTTTTGTTTGCCACCCTAAGTTGCTTCTTCAAATCCTCTTTATTCTCAGCTATCTTCTCCTAAGTCACAACCTTCTCTTTCAACTTCTGTGGCACATTCTTATTATCTTTAAGCAATGCAGCCTCAGATTGCTGCATTTTTTCTTCATTCTTCTTTTCTCTTGTAGAACTTGTTTCTCCTATCATTTTAAGCTTCTGCATGTTCTCTTCACTCCTTTTGAGTTGTTGCTGAAGTCTTAGCAACTCTTTCTCCATTCCTTCAATCTCTGAAGTCCTTGAACCAAGCTTTATTGTAAGGTTTTCACATATTTTGATATGTTCTTCAAATCTTCTTTTCAAGTCAATATGTTCAGCCCTTATTTCATCCTTTTGACTTTTAGCTTCCTCAGACTTTGCTTCAACTTGTTTTATGTGAGCCTCCAACCTTTTTATGGTTCTACCCCTTCTGATTATCTTCTTTGAAGCTGCTTCCAACTCAGCTTCAAGATCTGGTTCTTCTTCATCAACCTCCTCTTCCTCTTTAGAAGTTAAACTACCACCTTGATCTGATGCCATAAAGGCATGCTCATCTGATGAGTCTACATCTTCCTCCTCATCAGCTTCTTTTGTCTAGCTCATATAACTCTTGAATGAGCCTCTCTTCTTCTTCTGTGGGTTGGCAGTCTTCTTGCTGGACTTCTTTGATTTGAATGATGGTCTTCTCTATTTTGAATTGGCTCATCATCGTCATCCTTATCTTCATCATCAAGTTTCACTTTGCACTGAGAAGCAAAGTGTCTAGTCTGCCCACAACGATAACATTTCAAGGACAACTGTCCTTTTTCCTTCTTAGACCCCTTTTTGAACTTCCTTGTGAGGTATGCCAACACTTCACCTTCACTTTCTTCCTCATCATCATCATCATCATCCTCATTGGATGATTTTTCCTCTTCTTTTATCTTCAAGTGTTTCATAGCTTTGAAAGCTGCCTCCTTTGATACCTTTGATATTGAGGAGCTCTCAGTTGACTTTATTCTCATCTCATATGCAATGAGATTGCACTGGAGATCATACAATGACATAGAATTGAGATCTCTACTCTTTTCTATAGCTGCCACCTTTGAGGCAAACCTCTCAGACAGAATTCTCAGAATTTTCTTCACAATAGATGAGTCCTTCTTGTTCTTCCCATGACTTTTAAGATCGTTTATAGCATCAATAACCCTGGTGAAGAACCCTTGGACTGTCTCATTCTTCTGCATTCTGAGGGATTCATATCTCTCCTTAAAAACTTGAAGCTTGGCCTCCTTCATTTTGTCATCCCCTTTATAGACTTTCTGCAATCTGTCCCATATCTCCTTGGCAAATTTGTAGTCTATAACTTTAACATACTCAGCATTTGTTAATACTGAAATGATGACGTTTGAGGTCTTCCCATTTATCTCAAACTACCTTAATTCCTATGGGGTTGGATCTTTACCTTCATCTGGGGCCACAAAACCCTCCTATACGGATTTCACCACGTTCATGCCCATGGTTGCTATCCACATATGGTAGTTGGATCCGTTGAAGATTGGAACCTTCTTGCTGTAAGTAGTGCTAGTACTTGTACCAGCATCCATTTCTCAGTATGCTGAACAAGTTAAAACTTCTTAAACCCTTCAAACTAGTACACCAAGCTGTTAAGCTTCAAACTAATGAACCTGTGCTCTGATACCAATTGAAGTTTCTGACTTCACCCTAGAATCTACTAGTCTATGATACTGAGAGGAGGGGTGAATCAGTATCACACCCCTTAAAACACACTCTGATAATTTAAGCCAAAGTATTCTACTTATTTAATACTCTAACTCTTGTCAATACGTAGGTATATGAATAACTTCAAACTCTTCTCAAAAACGAACTCTTTCTCAAATTCGACTAAGGTAAATCTATTGTTACCTATTAATCACAATAGTCCCCAAAGTCACCTTTTAGATACCTTACCTATTAGACAAATCTGATATTCTTGATTAGGTGTTCTTTAGGTTATGGGTTCGATGATACTTTAGTTGCGTTCACAATTCAATTCAAAACACAGAATGTAAATCAAAGTAAGGACACAAAAGATTTACGTGGTTCCGTCAATGTGACGTACGTCCACGGTGGTAGGGACTTTTCCTCTACCGAGACAATCCACTATACTTGATAATACCAGTGTGGTACTCCCGATGTTCACAATGTAGTTACAATGGATGTCTTAATCCTCTGTTCCTTTTACTATTGTAAATACAAAGCAAATACAATACGAAGAGTGTCACTTACTGTGTCTATCCTTCTTTTAGCTTGTCTTACCTCTGTTGAATTAAATAGACTGCTACACTGCCACTTAGAAGTCCACCACAACACTCTCTAACCTCTCTTAAAGGAATCTAAAAATACGTTGAGTTCTTTCCAATGCTTAACTGAATTCTTTCTCTAGATTGTTTCACACAACTCTTGCTTTCACCGTCTCACGGCTTCACGGCTTGCACTCATGCTTCTGGCCCGCCGTTTCATGTCCTAGTTTCACGCCAATGCACGTTTTGGTCTCACGCTTTAGATCTGCACCCGCTTCGCTGTTCTCAAGCCTCACGGATACCAGATCTGCTCTCCTTCAGCCGGTAGTGTCCTCTCTCTTGCTGTTGTTCACCCTTGTTCTACCGTCCACCCTGTTTTTCCATCCACTCTATTTTGTCATCGTCCCTGTTTTTCATCCACTCTGTTTTGCTGTCGACTCATCCTTTTTCTTGTCGGTGGTTGTGTGTTTTTCACGGGTTTCTCTCTCTTGTCGTCACAAGGTTTTCTCCTTACCGTGTCATCCGTTTCTCTCTCGGTGGTTGTACGTCTCTCACGGGTTTTCTCTATCACCATCCAGCCATGTTTTCTCTTCTTTGTCATCTACTCTATTTGACCGTTCACCTCTTTGCCGAGAGTTCTAGTACTTCTCCGTGCGTTCCTTTTCCATCCACTCTCCTCTTCGGTTGTCTATGGTTTTCTCACTCTTTTCTGTCGACGATTTTTTTTTTTTTTCGTCTACCCTTTACTTGGCCGTATATCTTTTTTTTTTTTTGCCGTCCACTCACATGCAACCGTTTTTTTTTTCTCTCTTTTCTACCGATGACATAGGGTTGTCATGTGATTTTACTTTTTTGTCCCTCCATGTAGTTTCAAATTACTCTCTTACCATGTAGTTTCAAATTACTCTCTTACTCCTCTACGTGGCTTTACTTTCTTACCCCTCCATATAGGTTCAAATTACTTATATACTTAAATCTAATTGACAACAATTACAACCGCTGTGAGAACAACAATCTCTATCTCCTTATAATAGTCTTTTACACAGATCTCAGCCTTTGCAACTTTCTATATAAGACTCTACCGTAATGCATTACTAATTTCATCTCTTTTTATGATTAATTAACCTCTCACCATTCTTCTTCCTATTTATCATTAATTGGTTTTACCAAATACTTCCATGATCAATGAATTCTACAACTACCCACTTTATCTTTTTCTTCTCAAAATAATTATTATAATTAAATACATGCCATAATAAGTAGAATCTTTATCTTTATACTACCCAAATTGCTATTTCTTTTGGAAGCAATATTTTTACCTTTTCTTGAGTTTGATTTTTTATAATGTGATTCCTCCTTCTTCCTTAATTACATGTTTTCAGAAAATTTAGATTTGTTAGGTGATTACAAATTATCTAACTTTATATTTATATTTTAAATTAATTAAAATTTTAATTATAATCCATAAATTTTCATTTTAAATGTATAAAACTAAATTTAATTTTAAATATAAATAAAGATATACACATAACTTTGAAACCTGAGCTAATCAATAATTATGGCAGACAATTGGTTCTTATAGATAAAGGCAATTCCATCAACTAAATGACACTTTAACTCTTTTATTTTTTTATTATCATTATTTTTGATATAAGTAAAAAAAAAAATAAAACAAGGAGTACATCAAACATTAGCTACCTTTTGGAATAGAAGCTCCAATAATATATATGCTTGTAGCAATGTTCTTAAATTTGGAGGAAGAGAGACTCAAACTTAAACCTAAAATTTGATAATTATTTCGCTCTCAACTTTTAGAATTTTCAACGTGGGGGTGGAGATGACAAATTCAAGGCAAATTCAACCAGCGAGAAACCCATACAAGAATGTCATATATATATATATATATAAAATCATGTTGAATGACTTGCCTTGAGTGAGTTAATAACATATAATCCGAATATAATGCCAAGTTTTCGTAGAAGAAATGGAAAGATCAAATTTGTTAATAGTCTACATAAAAAATAGAGTCTCAGTTTAGAATTAGAATTTTGTAGATTTTTTTTTTTTTGTTGGATAAACTTTAGTCTGCCATCCTCCATGCGCTAACCCAGAGTCCGAGAAGACCATTCCATTCAAATGCTCTTCAAAATTCAAGAAGGAGATTAAGTATATATATATATATATAAAGGAGGATAGCAAAACTTAAAAAAGCCAAATGAAATCGGATTTCATGTCCGTCTTTGGACATGTTTGGAGGTAGAAGGAGAGACGCCAACAACTAACGTTCATGCTAGACTGCGACGGAACATAGGATAAGGATATAAGAATCTTTCGAGACTGCAAATCTGGACCGTTTATTCTCTCTCTCTCTCTCTCGCTGTGCGACCTGTGTGGATGGGCCAATCAACCTCCACGGCAGCAGTCCCCAGCCGCCGCGAATCCAGCCAGAGCCAGCGTTCCAAGGTCAAACCAACGCTCACCGCCGCTCCGATTCAATCTCAAGAATGGAACGACTGGGAATTCATTGGCGGCGCGCGTGACTATACTACGGATCTACCCGGAGAGTGCCTAGCTTGCATTTTCCAGTCGCTCGGCTCCGGCGATCGGAAACGATGCTCTCTGGTGTGCCGCCGGTGGCTGAGGATAGAGGGACAGAGCCGTCAACGGCTGTCTCTCAACGCGCCGGCAGATCTCTTCCCGTTGATCCCTTCTCTATTCTCTCGATTTGACGCGGTCACCAAGCTCGCTCTTAAATGTGACCGTAAATCCGTTAGCATCGGCGACGACGCGCTCATATCCATATCAATTCGGTGCAGGAACCTCACGCGCCTCAAGCTCCGCGCTTGCCGCGAGCTCACCGAGGCCGGCATGGCAGCTTTTGCTAAGAATTGTAAAGCACTGAAGAAGCTTTCGTGTGGATCTTGCACTTTTGGTGCCAAAGGCATGAATGCGGTGCTCGAAAACTGTGCATCCCTGCAAGAGTTGTCGGTAAAGCGGCTCCGGGGAATCTCCGATGCGGCGGAGCAGGTTGGACCTGGAATAGCCGCATCTTCGCTCAAAACGATATGCTTAAAGGAGCTTTACAATGGACATTGTTTTGATCCACTTATAAGCGGGTCAAAGAATCTAAGGACTTTGAAGCTTTTTAGGTGTTCCGGTGATTGGGACAGGCTTCTTCAAGTGATTGCGGATCGGGTCACGGATATGGTGGAGATCCATCTGGAAAGGATCCAGGTCAGCGACGTTGGCCTCGCAGCAATCTCTAATTGTATTAATCTGGAGATTTTGCACCTCGTCAAAACGCCAGAGTGCAGCAATATAGGCCTCATCTCTGTGGCCGAGCGCTGCAAGCTCTTGAGGAAGCTCCATATTGATGGATGGAAGGCCAATCGAATAGGGGATGAAGGGCTAATAGCTGTCTCCAAGAATTGCCTTTATTTGCAAGAACTGGTTCTCATTGGTGTCAATCCGACAAAGTCTAGCCTAGAAATGTTGGCTTCAAATTGCCAGAATTTAGAACGTTTGGCATTGTGTAGCAGCGACACTGTTGGTGATGCTGAGATTTTTTGTATTGCAGCCAAATGTGCGGCATTGAAAAAGCTTTGCATCAAAAGTTGCCCCGTCACGAATGATGGAATGGAAGCGCTTGCAAGTGGATGCCCAAATTTGGTTAAAGTGAAGTTGAAGAAGTGCAGGGGCGTAACTATTGAAGGTGCGGATTGGTTAAGAGGAGCTAGGGGATCACTGGCAGTGAACTTGGATAGCTGTGAACCTGAGCTTCATGATGCTAGTGCTAGTGATGGTGGGGCACAGGATAATGCAGGTGAATTGCCTCCAGCAGTAAATCAAATGGTGGACCAGAATATTCCATTGAGCAGTACCATGCGATCAATGTCTTTCAAGGCAAGGTTAGGGATTGGGAGGGGTTTAGTAGCTTGCTTGTTGAGAAGGTGGTCTGGTGGTAGTAGTAGTTCAAGAAGTTAATATCAGTGGAGAACCTAATTAGACCAAAGACTCAAAACAAGATTGCAGAACCAAAAAAACATTTGGCTTCTGGTTAGGGTTCTGTTTACATTATTTTGCATTTGTATTATTTATTCTGTCCTTTATGTACTAAATTTGATTCTGTGTGCTGCTTTTTGCCTTTTCCATTGAATCTTCACTGTCAAAAAAGTATTGGTTTATGCGTTCCCATATTTTCACTGTTGCTGTATTCTGGGTGTATTTCGTGGTTGCTGTAATGTTGAAACAGGGATGTGGCATTCTATAACTATTATAGGTTTGCAGTCTTTCTTGTTTATTATACTTGTGACTTCTGTTGAAAGATGTTAAGCATATTAAGGAGGCTTGTTTGGTTTTAAAATTGGGAAAATGAACTCATGCAATGGAATTCAACTCGTGAAATGTCCTTCATTTTAATCATTTCAATGTGAATTACATCCAGTTGTGTAACACTATTATATGATGTCTGTCACTCTAAGCTTGATTCGTTTCTCAGGTTCTTTGCTGCATTATTAAATGCTTCTTGTTTTAGCAAGAAACTAGCTTGTCCAGCTGGTGATGGGCACATGTATACATATCAGTGGATACGGTTACTGGAAATAAGTTTTTTGAAACTTCATTCTTAGGAGACAATTGACGTTTATTTGCTTTTTTTCATGCCATTATTGATCAGATCAATAGCTAGTTTATTTTGGTTTTACAAATTGGCTGGCTCTTTTTCTCTCTTGCCCAGGTATAGTATTCACATACACTGTTTCAGATGCTTGTACAGGTGGACCTCACAAACAAAAATTTTAGTGGAATAAAACATACTGTTGTTTTTGATTCTGATAATTCCTAGCGTGAAACTTTTTAGCATCTAGTCTGGAGCATGTGAACTCTTAACTTAGTCTCATTTATAAGAGATATTTATAATTTTACTTGTGCTCCATTTAGTTATTAATGGGCGCAGAACTCTGAATTGTTTCCTGGAGTAGTTGATATTTGCCCTGGTTCCATTCTATCTACTTTGGCTACTCATAGGTTAACAATCTATTATGTTAGATGACCTAACATGGGTTTCATCCTACAGTGTGATGTATATGGTGTAGTAAATGGATAGTCATATTTCCAGCATATGTTAAAGTATAAGAAGGAAGCTCTGTTCTGATGTTATCATTTGAGTTATCATAAATTTGCTTCCAAACAACTGCTGCTTGATGGCTTTTTCTTCTCAATTAAGGCAGTCATTATAGGGCTACAATGCGGGCTTTCTGTCTACCGCCTACCGATGTTAATGAGAAAAAGGTATAGTTTGAGTTTGTTCGTATTCCTCTCTGCTGGTCCTTTGTATTGGCTTGCTTCAAGATTACAATTTGGATACTTGTTACTTCATAGTTGGCTTCAATGCAAGTAAGCAGATTCTTGCAACCTTAAGTGCAACCTGAAGCATAGTTTATCCATGTTTTACCATGACACCTGACCATTTTGTGCTGCATGCCTGACAGCAACACCGAGTTTCGTGAAAGTAGATTGCTTTGACTATTCTTGTATTTCATGCTTTTTTGTCTTTTTTGGAATAATTCATACTGATCATTATGCTGCAATTGAGCTGTTAAATTATGATTTTGGCTTTAGAAAGTAAATATTCTCTTCTTGCGGCATGTTTATCAATTGCTGCATTAGTCATTTCAGCCAGTTGTGGAATTTAATTTCTAGATGCTTGATTTTGAGTGTTACAATAAGATACTTTTACTTCAGATCAATGAAGTTGCTACTTTTACTGCAGGTCATTGAAGCTGTAAATATGTATAGCCAGGCAGAATGTTTTACCTGAGCCTAACACAAAGAGATAAGCGTTATGAATGAAGTCTGGACGGGTTTTTTAGTGGTTATCGTGAAAAATTGAAGGAAAGTGAAAGACCTTATTTTTTGGGCCAGGCAACGCTAGTGAAAATTTCGTTTTGTTTGAGGGGTTTATCAAGCCATCGATGCAGTGGTGTAAGGTTTAAACTCTCTGGTACAGTTTGGTCATCTGACGCCTACTTTCGTGGGAATGTCAAGGAAACCGGCATCAACTTTGTGGATATATAGCTTATTGGATGGGATTGGGGGACAGCGTCATTCGCCTGAGTTTTCTTGTTAGGCGGGCAATGCATCTGTCGTGCTTAGAGATCCATCTGCGTTTGTTCATTACTTTGTCCTCAAAGTTTTCTTCTTGTTGAGATGCTCTATTCCTTCAGGTTTGTACGGAAGATATTGGAAGGATGGAGGAGGTGAGCCTGCCGAACTGATGATTTTGAAGAAGCAAGAATCTGCCTTGTCCGGAAGATTGACTAATTGAGTTTTAATTTTTAGGGGAAGCCCTTGCTAGAGAATCGGCTTTTTCTTCAATTAATGGGCCTAGGTAGGTTAAAAGGTGTACCAAAAAAGTGGATAGAATGCGATAAAAAGAGTTGTACATTAACAAAGAGGTCGAGGCGGGCGATAGAAACGTTCTAGCCGAGGATTTTAGCACCCCTAAGAAGTGGGAGGAATCGTAGTGGTAGATGATTTAGGTGTCGGTTGCATCCCGTGCGGTGAGCAATTTTTCAGATGCATATGATCAATGAACAGAAACAAGAAAAAAAAAAAAAACAAAAGGCACGATTGAAAGAGCTTACTAAAATATAATTAAATTATGGAGTCTATTCCCTATACGTATCCAGTCTTGCGGGAATTAATTAAAATGTTAACTTTGACGTCAAGGAAATGTACTTTCGTAAGTTAGACCTTAAGTGGAGTCGGTAGATTTTGTAAGCAGGTTGATTAGGCTATGGGCTTTTTCTGTTTTCCTTTTCTTTTGTCGTTGTCGAGTCCTTGTCTTGTGTAAGCATCTGTTGGGTTACACAGCTGTGCGGCTCGTCACCAAATCTCACAATCAATGATGCTCATGTCGCATGTGCACATGTTTAGGACACGATCATTTGTGTTTTCCAGTCATTCCTCGACGTTGCAAACCAGATGGAAGCATATGCCGGGAAGCAACCAACTTGTAAGCTACTTGATCATAGTACCGAATTATTTTACTAATATAGTTTTAGGGAAGAAGAGTGCAAGCATGAATCAAAATGTAAAAACAGCAATTGAGATAGAAGCATAGGCCGTAAAGCAACTACAAAAAAAAAAAAAAATTAATAATAATAATAATAAATAATAAAAAAAATTCTTTTAATGTTCCCCCGCATCCTAAAGTGCTTCTCAGAAACCTATTATTAAATAGACGAGGATACCTTACGTTGATGCTTCCAATGACAAAGACAAGCTCAGGCATGAACAGGACCTGCTGGAAATTTAATTGAATGCTTGCTGTCAATTTACCTTCTTTTCTTTCTTGGTTTCTGGCTTTCTGTACAATATTATCTGACTCAGAATTGTACCGTTTGTAATGACACCCAGTGCAGAGCCCAGAACAACTAGAGAACAATTAAGGGCAGCAACCGAATGAAGGATAAATAATATGCAAAGCAGTGCACTCTTGTCGTGTCCAAGGAAGAGAAGGCATAGAAAAAGAGAAAAGGGAACAATGAAAAAGGTAGCCAGCAGGCCAAAAAGCACACGACAAACACTTACGAACCAGGAAAGGAAAAATTGACAAGGATACCACTTTGGGGAGCTTTTTCCTGCAGGCTAGTAAACACTCGAACTGGAAAACAAAGTGAAGAAAAAACAGAGTCAATTTTGATTGATGATGCACCCAAATACATACATTTCTACTTTCTGAAGGGATAACTCACCAATAGACCCACCAAGGTTCATAAAGCATGTTAGAAAGCTGAGCTCCCCAGTACTTTTGTTCTGCTCAGATGATGAATTTTAATTACTATCTCGAGGATAATAGCTATATGCATTTTTAGCACTCACAAAGTCAAGTGAAAACATTACATAGCCAGTAGAGAATACTACTCTCTGCTCTCAAAGGCTAAGCTTTGAAAACCACATTCTACCACCTTCTGCTTATCCTACCATCCAAAATCTTCTTGTTTACATATGAGAAGTATGATTAAACAGCTTGAGGCACCAATATATCCACTATGAAGCTAGAAAAGCTAATGTATAATGCAGCGTTGATGAACAGTGCAGCCTCATTACAGGGATAGAGTCAGTTGAGAGCTCTCTGATACCTGTTATGAGAAATTGAGAATAGTTTATGGTTTCTAGGAGTGCTGCCTAATGTATGATTGACATTTATAACACATCTCACAACAAAAAATTGTCGAAATCCTATAATCAAAGAGAATCCGCCCCCTCAGAAGGGCAGGATCTCACTAGTGTCAGTAGATATTTATTTATTAACTCTGTCAAATAGAATTGCAACAACCTATAATGATCCAAGGACAAATTGTACATTTAGTTTTGGGACAGCGAGAAATATAACCTATCTGCAGGAAATGATGTAATGGCTAAAATTATTTCATAGTGATGTTTTAACAGGTGGTTCAGTTAGGAGTTTCCTCCAATTCACAGCAGAGAGGAGCAGCCATAGTCCAACTTACAGAAAAGTTCTTCCATATTTGTGGAATCCTAGCAAAGAGAAAAATTGCATGCTGAGAGGCCTGCAATGTATCTTCCCCCGGATTAGGCCAGATGCAAAAACATGAAAGAATAAAAAAAATGAAGAAAGCATCTTGAACATTTGGTTGTGCATATGCAAGCATGCTATTATAGCTTTGAAGGCAATGAGAAGATGAATCCAAAGATAGCCTAGATAGCATAAAAGCTACTTACATATAGAGCTTCAAAAAGAAGAGGATCAATTTGACCAGCTAAAACAGTTGGTGCTACAGCACAATATCTGAAATGATGCATAAAGGAAAGCATTGGCTAAATTCATAATTAAAATTCTTGCAATTACAAATTTTGAATTATGGAGCAGGCAGGATACATTAAAGGCCTGATCCACGTCAGGGAACCCATAGGCTGAGAATAGTAGTAGATGATAGCAACTAAAATTATTGCTGCAAGGCACAAGCAAAGATAGCTGTTATTACTCATTAGCAGCAGTCATGAAAATAGTAACTTTGACATTTTATTGGTCAAAAGGACCCAACGAAACTGGGCTAACAGTACTTGACAAAAGCTTAGAATGGGAAAATCCAAGTTCAGAGTGCACATATACAGACAATATGCATTGATCAATCAACTTTCTCACAATAAACTTCTTTGATAACAAAACTGATCTTGTTAGCCACAAGTCTACTGAATATGAAGAATGATGCAATGGGATATAGTAGTTCTGCCTCATGTCTCACACGTCTTCCCCAACCCTTGAATTAATAAAAAATTAGTGCAAAAACAAAATACAGAGGACAGCAGAAGACAATTTGAGGCACAAAACATAGATCCATTGAAAGATAATAACCAGCATTTTGATGCCTATATGATCATCTTTTGTTCCCTGAAATTTATACCAACTAGTTTCCACAGCCAAAATTCAGGTAAGCAAGGTAAAACTCTAGTTACCGGACCAGACCATGTGATTTGTTTCGAGTTGCAAATATTTATTCATCAAAAAGAGCATCGACACAATTCAACAAACATAATCATCCATTAAAATCAACTAATAAGGTTCAATTGATTACAACAATCAAATTCAAATTCAGGTTCATCAATCTGACCAATGCCAATGATGGCAGCTGGCTACTCCAAGCTGCAGTCCATGCTCGCTTAGAAAATAAAATTAGACTCCGAATGCACGGAGTTGATCATTGACTTGTGTTTTATCCGAAGTAATCGTCTCTTGTTATAATTAAAAAGAGTGGGGAAAAGACAGAGAACGAGAAGAGGAAAGGAAAGGAGAATTGAGAGAGCCAAAGACAGAGAGAGAGAGAGAGAACCTTGAATCAAAAGAAAAGCCAATTCACCATAAGCGGAGAAGGGGAGGCCGTTGTGAAGACAATAGGCTAGAGCTATTGTATAGCCGACGACTTCAAGCTCAAAGGCCACAACACTAAGCCCTCTTACACTTCTGTGCTTCAAAATTTTCATTATCTGTCCCCAAAATAAAATACAATTACGAGTGTAAGCGTGAGAACGAAGCGGATAACTTAATGATGATGGAGATCGAAGGGGACGGAAAGGGGTAAGAGGAAGACCTGAGGGAGTTTGACGGTGGTGGAGGCGGCGACGATGGCATAGCCTAGCAGCTTAGACATTAGAGGAAGCAGACACTCTCTGTCTGGGAAATTTCCGTCCCGCAGAGATCCGATTGCGCAGCTCAAATCTATCCCCAAAAACTCCATTCCTTTTCTGCGCTTTGCCGCCGCTTCCTTCGGTGATAATCAACTCGACGACGCCGCCGCAGAAGAAAGAGAAAGATGAGATGGTTAATTGATTATTTGGATCTGAAGCCCAGTCCAAGCCGGAGGTGGTTCTAATATATTACCCGCCGACTGCCGTACTGATCCAAATAATTGCTTTAGCTACAGTACCGGCGGCGATGTCCAATCCCATATATATATATATATATATATATATATTTTTTTTTTTTTGTGGATGAAATGGTTTGTTATAAAAGTTATTCAAAGAATATGATTGATCCATAGTTGGGCCGGACCACTCATTAAAGGCCCAACTGACCAAACCTACAAAAGGACGCAACCTATATACCATAAGGTGTTGGCAACCTGAAGTTGCAATTGCATGAATTGGATCACAATTGACCAAATTGGTTGAACAAAATTAAAATAGAAAATCACAATCATACGAATTGAATGGTTGTATGAATTGTTTGTATTTTCAAAGTAAACAATTATATGAATCGAATAATAAGGATTTTAAAATTAAAAAATAATAATAATAATTTAATGAGTAACTTGGAGTTCAATGGTCCTTTTTTTTTTTTTTTTTGTTTTACTCTTTGTACGTCTCTTAAGAGTTTAGACTTTGATTAATATATGGATTGGGGTGGGGTTGGGGGGGGTGGAGTTAATGGGGGCAAGACCGGCAGGTCAGGTGATTGGAATTCGAAACCTTTTTTTAAAATTCATTGATTGTGCCTAAAACCATTCTTCCTGGATTCATTTCTTGTGTCATGAAATTGTGCAGAGGATGCCCAAATCTTCACGTTACCCGCTAGCTAAGCTTTTGCATTTTCTTCCCTTCTTTTGTTTCACACACACTCCGAATCCCAGATCTGGTTGTTGTTGCAACCTTTTTCTAGAAGTTTTTCCAATCAAAGATTCGTTCGCGCAGAGGAATAGAGACCTAAGAGGAGGAGGAATAAAAGAAAAGAAAAGAAAAGAAAAGAAAAGAAAAGAAAAAAGAGGATGATTTTTGGAGGAGGGGAGGGGAGGTGAGAGTCAGAATATGTTTTTTGTTATTTACTCGGGTCTCTCCATAAATGCATGGGTTTACTTTCCCACACCCCAAAGTTTGACAATTACTATGGTAAGTAAGAGGTTTACTTTTGTTATCATACGCATTATTAATTGACAATTTGGTTCCATAACCTATGAGGTATCTGAATTATTCACCTTAACTCTCCTTTTAGGAACCTTATTTATTTATTTCTCATTTAGATAATTTACTTAACACCCAGCACTCTCTCTCTATTGAATGAATTGGTTTGTTAGCCTATATATATATATATATAGCCTATAACACGTGCGTGCCTCTGTCTCTGTGTGTGTGTGTTGCTTCAATGTTGTATTTGAATGAATGCTCTAACGTATCATAAAAAAATTTGACCTTGGGAAGGGGAATTTTTCATGTGGTGGACGTTGTGCCTTGTTTGTCAATCTAAACAACTCTTTATTGTCAAATAGTCCGTGGTGATGCAAATTTTGACATTTGTGGCATGCCGAAGAACTGCATGCACTATATTCCACTCCCCAACAAAAAAAAAAAACAAAAAAAAAAAAAAAAAAAAACGGCCGCCATATTTTTTTTTTAAAAAAAAAAAAACAGGTTTTTTCGAGATACACAGCTGTTTTTTTTTTTTTTTTTTTTTTTTGGATGTTTGAATAAACGTATGTGCTTTAAGACTTTGGACTTCCTCGTCAGAATGGTTTTCGTTTTTTTTTTTTTTCTTCTTCTTTTCTTTATTTTTTTTATTAATCATTATTTCCATATTTCTTATTAGCTAATAGACTTTTCCCGGGGTCCACTTGCTGTAAGCATCAAGCGATTGTCTCGTCCATCCCCCTAGTGCCCATGCCCTTGCCCTTTATATATATATATATATATATAAATATATATGCAAAGTTGGAGACGCCAAAAATATGTGTGTATATTTTTAATATAAAAAAATTAGATAATAATATTTAAAGAGTAATGGAAGATACAAGTCAATCACCATGTATTTAATTTCAAAAATAAATAAAATATAATGTAAAAAAATTATTATATTTCTTTTTTCTGTGTTACTTGTTAGTTGTTATTATTGTGTGATGATACTATTTTAATATTTATGGTTGGGCTATTCTCAATCAATTAAAATTATATATTAATTTTTTTTTCGTATGGTTTTAAAAACACTTTTTCTTATATTGGTCCAATCTTCAGCATTTTACTCTTGGATTACATCCAACAACGCTGGGACGTGTCTGAAGCCGATATACTTTCAAAAATGGGAAATGATGATAATGGTGCGATTTCTCCAATAAATTAAAGGGGAAGCAAACTTCAAGATTGAAAAAAAAAAAAAAGGGGAGTAGGGCGGGGGGGGGGGGGTTTTGTTTTTATTGGGCAGAAGGATAAAGGAAGAAGCGGCTGGGCGGGACGAAGGAGAGAGAATCCCATGTGACTTGAGAGGCATATGAGACTTTTAACGCAGCTGGTGGTGTCCGGTTAAAGAGGAACCCTCCTGGGCCCACCACCACCGTTTCCCCACTCCAATATTTTGACTTTTTTTTTTTTGTTGTTGTTGTTGTCTTTTTAATTTTTCTTGTTAAATTTGTACATGATTTTTTTTTTTTTTGCATTAAAAGGTGTGGAAGGTCAACTCCCCCTCACTGTCTCCAACAAGCCTCTTCTTCTATCTTTTCTCTCTCTCTCTCTCTCTCTCTCTCTTTCGCACGGATTTCACCGAGCCATTAATCCAATCCAACGGCTCGTACCGCAACCCTTTTGACCTTATTCCCCCAAAAATCTGTCTTTTAATTCACCATTTCTACATGGTCTGCGAGTGGGCCCCATCCCCAAGTAGGTCAATGTTTCTGACGATAGAGACCACGTGGTGGCAACCCATTTGATCGTCGCTTTGACGGCAAATAGGGATACAGAAACGGAAACCGACAGGCCTGTCAAACGGCTCAGATTGAGAGGCATTTAAACAAAAAAAAAAAAAAAAGAGAAAGAAGAAAGAAAAAACAGATGATAGGGCTGGGCCACCAGTTTGACTCCAATTCTCAGCGCCTGGTGCATTTTATCACATCTTTCCTTCACATTCGCCTTTAATTTGCTTTTTGTGCATCCTCATTTTTAGCTTTCGTTTTCTTCCTGGTTTTCGTGTTCCGTGGAGTGGAATCTATTCCTCTCTTTGTGTTCTAGTTTTTAAAGTGTGCCCCCCCCCCCCGATATTATTGTTTGTAACTACGTAACCCCTTCTTCTTCTTCTTTTTTTTTTTTTCCCTTTCTATAGCTCATCTCTGTCTCTGTACTATATGGTTTGGAGGAGATGGCAGTGGAGCTGATGACGGGGTTTTCTGGCGATAGTTTTGTGGCAAAACTACAAGAAACTGCCGTCAGTGAAGCCGCAACTGCTGGGATCCAGAGCGTTGAAGAGGTCATAGAACTGCTCAAAAAGCAGCACCAATATTACCAAGATTTGCCATCCTCTTCAGGATCCAATCCTGGAAACGATAATATCGAGGCTGTCACAGATGTTGCTGTTAACAACTTTAAAAGGGTCATTTCTTTGCTGGGGCGGTCTACAAGAATTGGCCACGCCCGCTTTAGAAGGGCCCCTGTGGCCTCTCCTCCTCAACTGCTGCCGCCGGCGCCCCCGCAGCAGCAGCAGCAACAACAACAACAACAACAACAACAAGAGGAGCAACCAGAACAGAAAGAGCAAGCTCAAGAGCGGGCAGAGGCAGTCTCTGCTTTTAGGGTCTATCATCCTACGCCTGTTCATCGTCTTCCTCCCCTGCCGTACAATAGCCACCAGCAACAAAAGCCTTCCGGTCCCAAAAATGGGATTTCTGAGAGAAATGAAAGACCTGCTACGATCAATTATCCTAATTCCCCATCGATTTCTGCTGCCACTTCCTTCATGTCTTCTTTAACAGGGGAAACAAGCGTACATCGTTCAATGTCCTCTGGTTTTCAGCTTACCCATCCCCGACCTGTCTCATCTTCTGGAAGACCACCTATTTCCTCTTCTTCACTCAAAAGAAAGTGTAATTCCATGGATGGTTCCGCTCTCAAGTGTGCATCTTCTTCTGGTCACTGCCATTGCTCCCGGAAGAGGTTCGTCCTCTTAAAGTGTTAAGTTATTATCAAATTCTTAATTTTGGTTTGGTCAAGCCTGAAAGTTTCTTTGTGAAAGTTGATGTTTTGACTTCAACTGTGTTGATTGAATGGAACAGGATGACAAGAATGAAAAGGGTGGTTAAGGTGCCTGCAATCAGTAATAAGATTGCTGATATTCCGCCTGATGAGTGTTCCTGGAGAAAGTATGGCCAAAAGCCCATCAAAGGTTCCCCTCATCCAAGGTGTTTACTTTTTGCCATCTATGCTTTATTAATTTCCTTCATTGCTGTTTGCAATCTTTTTGACTCGTGTTGATTATCAATTGAATCGATGAAGAATTTATTGGTCTAGTCAGTGCAATCGGCGTGTGAGTTCACTGATTTTGCTTCCTGTCGTTTCGATCTCTCAGGGGGTATTATAAATGCAGTAGCGTGAGGGGCTGCCCTGCGCGCAAACATGTAGAGCGTGCAGTGGATGATCCAATGATGCTGATTGTTACCTATGAAGGCGAGCACAATCACTCCCTCTCCGCCATTGATGGCGCTGCTCCTCCAATTCTTGAATCTTCTTAGTCAACTCAACCAACCAATGGCTCGGAGTAGGGGTTTTCCGAGTTCAATCTCATCAACCCGTTCGAGTCACAGGTTTGGTGGTGCTGGTGCTCCGATGGTCAACGCCAGTGGGCTTAATATGATTCCCTTTGTTTTTTGGCCTCTGTTTCCGTTGGAGGAAAGACTTTTGTCTAGAAAATGGAATGATAATCAGAAAATTGAGAATAGTGTAGAAACTGTGGATTTGGTGGAAGTTGAATCATGCAGGTAGTGGGGTTTTAATTTTATATATATATATATATATATATATTAATTATCATGGTGGATCTTTCGCGGTTGCCCACTTTCTTTTTGTTCCGAAATCCACTAATGTCACGTTAGGTGCATTTTTTATGGGTGAATTTAGGGGTCAATGGGATGGATACGAATATTACGTTTCTTTATGGAGGATGTGCCTTTGTATGGCATGGTTGACCCTCCGTTGCATTACTGGAGAGAGAACGAAGGTATCCGAAGTATTAGTTTATTCTCCCCAGCACCCCCACCTGGGCGTCTCTTTTTCTATTTGTCTTCACGTTTGAAAATCCAAATCCATTTTGGATTTTCTGATATATATACTCTCTTCCTTCGTCTATGATTTGACTATAAGAGTTCAGCTGAGCCACGGCCGGCTAGTGTATCGGATACATCGCAAAGTCAAAAGATACCGGTTGTGATTTCGATAAGCTGTCCCCCCTACCCAAATTTCATTTTCAATGTGTTTGAATTCCTGGTGGTTTCTGAGTAGGATGGGCATTTTAGCTTTGGGTCAAATATTGTTCTGGACTGTGAAACCATTTTCTAGGACTCAGCCGTTTTCCAGCTTTGATTCACACACCCAACCCAAAAAAAAAAAAAAAAAAATTGTAACAGGGGGCTTGGTAATAGCCTATAGGGAGATATTTGATCCAATGCTCCTTTCTCGTTGCCAAATATAAAGTTCAAGCTCCAAGGCCTCCATTCCTTGCTGTTCCCATCAATCAATTTGGCTGCTCGAGATCCATCCCAAAACAATGCGGAAATTGACGGTTTGGACCAAATTAGAGCCGCCGAAACCGAATCAGTCTGGGGTTTTGACTAGGCAAACCTAACACCTCTTGACTGTTTTAACGAACGAAGTCTGAAAAATTCCAGAAATGAAATGACGCCAACATGAATGTACCCAGTGGGCCAAAAAAAGAGATCGCCCGCATTCACAAGCCTAGCGAAAACCCTTTTTAGAGTCGAAGCAACTATTAGACCCAATTTGGAAGTTAGAGAGCCTATGTACTACCAGTTGAGGTCAAGAAAGTGTGTACTGTAGGTTTGATCTTAAGGCCCAAAATGCGGCCTAAGGAACTTCGGCAAACGGATACATGTTACTGGGTTTTGAGGCTGTGAGACGATGAGCCCAGACAATAGAGCAAGAAGAAGCCCATACAGATAGTCCAATCACGACGCCTCGGCTCGGACTCGAAGATCTGGAAAAGAGGACCTGTAGATGTGGATGTGAAACTGAAGGACCCCGGAATTTGAGATTAGAGAGAAGCCCTGGTGGCTTTTGTAATGCCAGGCTGAGACGCCAATGGATCTTAATGACGCCGAGATGAAGGAGAGGGAGGCCGTCGCCGCCGCCCCGCCGCTGCAAGACCGAAACGACGCCGCGAGAGAGTTACTGGTATTTTCCCGCCTGCTCATCAACCAAGGACAACCTTCTCAAGCTCTCCAAGCGGTGATTACCTTTCAATCTCTAATTTTGTTTCCCTTCTCCTTTTTCTTTTTTTGCAAGATGTCCATCTTTTGTTTTTCCCCTTCTCTATCAATCTTCGGTTTATTATCCAAAGTTGTTTATTTGTACTTTTTTTTTTTTTGCATAATATAGTTTGTATTTTTTTCCAGAAAATAATATTAACGCAAAAAAAAGAGAGTAATTGATTAGTTTATTGTTGTTATTATTTGAGATAAATTGATTAGTTTCTTTTGATAACAATGGATATAACCTTTTCTTACTTATTTTTTCTTTTCTTGGTTTCTTGTACGGAGCAGTTGGTGAATTCATATAACATAGCCTTGGTCACCAATCACCCTTGTCGAATGGTGCTCGGATGTATTCAATTTTGGATGTCGTAGCCCCTAACATTAAAAGAAAAATGTACGCTTTGAACATGGAAAAATAGTAAAACTTCTCTATAATGTTGACAAATGATTTAGTTGGTTTGGTTTGATAACAAGCATTGGTAACTGAGGAGAAAGGTAAAAGAAAGGGATGTATGGACAGTTACATGTTATCAGAATTCAGGGTCGAATTTAGGTTCAAGTACTTAGCCAATGATTTGAACAGGTGGTGATGGCAATGCGGACACAAGGTGGGGATGAGGCTGTATTTCAATCCCTGCATCGTGCACGAGAGCTTTACAGAAACAGACTGCGAGAGAACACTGCTGTTGATCAGCTGGCTGCTTTGTTTGCTGAGTGTGCAATTGCCGAAGCCCAGCCTCTGGAAAATGATCCCATGCCGGCTTCTGTAGGCAGCTCATCAGTTATAGATGTTAATGGAAACTCTATACTAGCAGAAACGGGCAGGATGCAAATTGTGTTGGATGCATTCTCTGATGGGAGCAGCTTCATTTGTCTACAATGTGGCGGTCTTGTCAGTAACGATCGTAAAGATGAACACTATGCATTCTGGTGTAGCAAACTCTGATGTGCAGGAGTATGTGAAGGGGATTGCTCCCTCTGTTGATATAGTGAGCTTCCAACACTTTTCAATTAAGCATATTGTTGTCCTACTTCTACTGCATTTGACTACATGATTGTTCATCTCAACCCAATATGCCAGATGTGGTCAGAATGATTGGGGAGAAGAGAGGTGGATGGCTGAAGTTTGTTGCCTTATATTAGCGGCTATGCTATGTCCACACTTTTATAGCAGTTAAGTCATCTTATAAATTATAGTGATGTGAGTGATGACAGCATTTGTGGATCAGATCTTTGTAATCTGTTGTAGAACAGAGTCCTTCTAGAAGGCATGGTTCTATAAACCTTCTTATTATTCCAGCTTCTTTTTATTCAAGGTTTTGTGTCCCTTCCAGCGAAAGCTATGAACTTCTAATTCCATGGAGGAAGGCCTTTGACAAAATACTAGGTGATAGAAAATTGTGTTCTGGGAGTACAAGAAATGATTATCCATATGCATATTCAAAACGTTCTGCATTAACTTGCGGAAGGTCTGTGCTCGTTGATACTACACAATCGTCTACGTCAAGGCACGGTGATTTGAAGTGTTGCTTTTTCTCGGCCCAGTGATTACTTGCCCTCAGTTTCCGTTCATTGCGCATTCCTACACTCGTACATTCTAATATCTTTAATCAGGGCCTTCACATCATTGTAAGACGACCCATTTTCCTGAACTGCCTTCTGGGCTAATTCTGCCAAGCGATTTGCTTCTCTTCTCATCCCCCTTGATTTATGTGTATCATCCATCACCGTTTGCACAGCCTTCTCAATTTTGTGTCTGCTTATTATCGGTGATTCCTCAGTTGCCCACACTTTCCAAGTCTCATTGCCGACTGGGACTCCAACTTTAAGCACTTGGGTTATCAGCTTTTCATTGTAAAATTGCTCTGCAAAAATGGGCCAGGTGACCAAGGGCACTCCGGCACACAGCCCTTCTAGAATGGAATTCCACCCACAGTGAGTCAAAAACCCTCCAATTGCTGGATGCTCAAGTATCAGAACTTGCGGAGCCCACCCCTTTACAATCAGGCCTTCGTTACTTCTCCCAATTCTGTCTTCAAACTCCTTTGGAACCCACCATTGTTGCTGCTGATCGTTGTTATTTTTGTCGTCAAGGTCATCTCTAGACTTCAGAACTTTCCCAACGACCCAAACGAATGAGTGCCCGGAATCTTCAAGTGCACTGGCAATCTCTGATGTTTGACACTTGCTGAATCTGGCAAGGCTTCCAAAACAGATGTAAAGAACAGAGTTTGGCTTCTTGGAATCAAGCCAACTCAAGCAGCCGTGTTTGCATACTGATGTTTGGTCCCCCCTTTCGATTTTATCTTCAGCATCTCTATTGAACAGAGATACAGGACCTAGGTGCCATGCCTTTATTCCCGTGGCTTTTGTGAAATGATCGGCATAGGCTGGCTCCAACTCATAATAGCTGTTCATTAGCACTCCAAAGCTTTTCCTTTCAGCCTCCTTAAGTGTCTCAAACAAAGCTGAGAATTCAGTTTTGGCTTTAACAATATCAGGCAGTTGTGATCTCGTGAGTCTTACTTCGTCAGGCAGGCCTGGGACAACGAAGGATTCTGTCTCTGAAGTAACATCGTTGTGTGGTTGATAACGATCAATGCTGTTTGCTACACAGAGGTTGAAGAATCCGCTGCCACTAAAGGCAAGCCTTGGAATTCCTAGTTCATTGGCCACTTCAACGGTCCATGGGAAAAGATAATCCGATGCAATGCAGTCTGGGCGATGCCTCAAGAATAAGCCTTTAATTTGCGGCTGGAGCAAACCTATGCCATGAAAGAGTTTCTTGGTGGATCCCGGGGTGGGTGCGGAGGATAAATTTTCGCAACCTTCGGGCAGGCCAGCCTCTTTGTAAGGAAAAGGGAGAGTTTCCAGGGAAATCCTACGACCAGATTTGATGTCCCGATTAATGGCATTCTTGAAGCTAATGGCGTTGTTTGTGGTGGTGATTATGGTGACTTTAACGTCGTTGGCGGCAAACAGCCTAGCCATGTCTACCATTGGCATCATGTGGCCTGGTGCCATGTAAGGTAGGAGCATCACATGAATTTGTTTTTCTCTTGAATCCATGAATGATTCTAATTTCTAAATGGAAATAGGGAGAAAGGTAGCTTAATTTGATGTGGAGCAGATTGATAGAGATTCAGCACCTGATAGTCGTTGGCGAAAAGATAACCGATTGAGAAAGTCGCGTTGAAATACGGAGGGTTTGTTGGAACAGCTCTCCCTGTCTCTCCATTGTTTCGTTGTTTTTCCAACTGACTCTCCTTTTCAAGGGATAAGGCTTCTTCTGATTAATACACATGTCGAGTTTTCAGGGGTTTTAGGTTTGCTTCCTTTTCTTCGCTTCACGTGACCTTGTGGAACTAATAAATGACAATGCCTAATAGCAGAATCTGGAACACTGATACGTGTTCCAGCCTTGACTGAAATCATGGTTACTAAACTCGGCTAGACAAGACCTGGATAGAAAGTTACGCCATTGATTTTACTTGTACATCATCGGTTGAGTGGACTGGTCAAATTTATCTAATTTTATATTTGCCTACGCAATATTCTATATTTTTCATAATTAACATAAGGAGATGCAAATATTTGATTTATAATATAAAAATAAAATTACACTTATTTATTTGATATCTTATGATATGTTAATTGTTTTAATAGAAAATATAAACACACATTGTCGTATGTTATATAAAATAGTTTTTATTAAATTAAATACTTCATTTGATATTTTGAATATTTTTACTTTAAATTTCATGCAATAAAATATTTTAGTATTACATTTTAAAATAAACAATAAATTGAGAAAAAGAAAAAAAAAATGAAGTATAAGTCATTTAGTTGACTGTAAACATATCTATCTGTAGTATAAAGTCGTCTACAAATGGTAATCCTTTTTTCGGGTACAAACCTAATATTTGATGATACCCAAAAAAATTGTTAGTAATGATTGATGTCTTGTTGGATGCAAAACAATGCTTGAAGATCTACAATTGTCTATCCGAGACAATTTCAAACAGATTGGCGTCAGAATCCTCATCAAAGTCAACCCCTTGGTTACTAGTGCCATTGAGGTGGCTGGCCTTGGGTGTGCCTCTGTTGAGCCATTGAGAGTCGGTTCTTCCCATTGAGAACAACTCTTTACCGTCTCCATGCCCCAATACAGGGGAATTTGCAAGAGGGCCAATGAAGCCAGGAATTGGGGTTCCTTCGCTTTGCCCGAAATTGACTCGAACGATTATGTCGTTGTTAGCTCCAATAGTTGGATAGAGGGGAGTGCCAAATTCTTGCGACTTGCAATGAATTGTATGTATAAGCTCCGAGTCTACTGTATAAAAAACCTTTTTTTTTTTTTGGCCTGCGATCGATCGAATTCACAGCCAATCACTTAATCTGTCTTTGTCCATTCTGCTTTCTCGGTTTCATGCACAATTTTTACATCTGTAAAGGAACAAAAAAAAAAAAAACATTTCTTACATTACTAGAAGTATAATCTTGGTAAACAGGAAGTCCGGCGGGGTTGCTGATGCTTTTGCTTAGAAAGCTTCGTCCCATATGGAAGATGTCATTTTGGATACGGATAGCCTAGCTTCAGTATACTCTCTTACCGATGCTGATGCACGCAATTTATCTTGATTATTAAAAGGCTATTTCTATCTTCTTCCATATCTTGCGACACAAATAAGCTAAGTCTAATATAATTTAATTTAATTGAAGCACGTTTGTTGATTCGCCAATAGCTCCACGCCTACCCCATTTATAGCGAAGGATGCTGCAACCAAGGCTTTGAAATTAAAGAAACAGGTACTTCTCCATTTATAACTCACACTTGTGTCAGATAGTGGACTCCATCACATTACACCTTCTATTAGTGTTACGTATTGGAGACATTTTGTTGAGAAATGCTCGTCTATTGGTGGGCTGTTTGCATTTTATTGCCAGTGCAGAGAACAAGATCAGAAAACTACGGTTCATATATCTAAAATTTCGAATTAGTTAATATCCCTTTCCAGAATGATAACATAAAATTTTGATCTTGATTAAAAATGAAGGGGAAAAAAAAAACTGAAAATGGAAAGAGATAAAGTGGAGAATTTACCATCAAGATAAACAGAACCATTCGAATTGAATCCAATCGAAGATAGTCTCCAGGGAGTTTCAAAGGAAGAGATCTCCCTGTAGCGAGGTCGAAGGATACCACAACGGCTTCGTCTTTGCCATCATCTTTACCATCCAGCTTCAATTCCTCAACTCAGCAAGTAGTGAAGTTTCTGATGAATTCCGTTGAATATCAGAATTTTCTCGGGTAAGTTTCGTCTTTTCGTCTTCCTCAGCCTTGTCAACGGAGGCGCGACCATCACAGCCGTGACAAAACACGATTGTGATCTCAAAATAGGCCTTTCGAGGAAAGGCTAACTCACCAAGGGAGGCCCTGGTAAAGGCAAAGCAGTTCTAATTGTTAGGTATATAGTTGATTTAATAAGGTATAAATAATTCATTTAAATTAAGTAAAAAAAAAAGTTGAGA
>CM038601.1:6802949-6813139 GCA_021533255.1 Ceriops tagal
TTTGGGAGTGATGAGCCTACTCTTATTGGATTTACTGATTTAGATATGGTTGGTGATATTGATTTTATAAAGTTTACTTCAGGTTATTTGATTACTCTTGCAGAAGGAGCAGTTATTTAACAATTAAAGTTGCAAAAGTGCATTATATTATCAACTATAGAAGTAGAGTTCATTGCTATAACTAAAATAGCTAAAAAGTTAATATATATGAAAAGATTCTTAAAAGAGCTTGGTTTTGAACAATCAAAGTATGTGTTGTATTGTGACAGCCAGAGTGTAATCTATCTTGATAAAAATATGACTTTTTATACTAGATCAAAGCATATTAATGTATATTGAGTCCATTTTGATGGCTAGTGTTGCATTTGTTGTCAACACCATCTCACACAGATATGTTGATTTGATGTTAAGAATGACATTGAAATATAGTAAGGTCATTGGGAGAAACCAGTGATGATTGGTTAACCCTGGCATTGAGGAGTCAATGTTGACCATTGACCTTAAATTTTAGGAAGTCAATGTTAACCATTGACTCTAAATTTTAGGACTCAAATCTAACTGTTGATTGTAAGAAAATATATGAGAATTAACGATGACTATTGATGATTGTGTAACCCTAATCCCAAAGCTCTATAAATAACCTTAGGTGTCTTGCAAAAAGTAGAAAAGGGGCTGTAGAAAATTGAGTGAATGGCAAAAAGAGGTGAGTGGCAAACCAAAGGAAAAAGAGAGGTGAATGGTAAAGAGGAGGCAGCCACCAAGCAAGGCAGCTAGCCAAAGAGAGAGCAGCAGCCACCAAGGAAAGAAGGCAAGGCATCCGGCCAAGGAGAGAAGGAAAGAAGGCAAGGCATTCGGCCAAGGAGAGAAGGAAAGAAGGCAAGGTAGCCGACCAAAGAGAGAAGGAAAGAAGGCAAGGCAGCCGACCAAGGAGAGAAGGAAATAAGCCAAGGTGAGAGCAGTAGCCACCAAGGAAAGAAGGCAAGGCATCTGACCAAGGAGAGAAGGAAATAAGGCAAGGCAGCCAGCCAAGGTGAGAGCAGTAGCCACCAAGGAGAGGCAGCAAGGTAGCCAGCCAAGGAGAGAAAGAAAGAAGGAACAGCTGCCAGCAAGAGGTGGAGCAGCAGCAGAAGGGTCTTATACTAGCAACCAACGCACGGGAATAGTAGCAGCAACGTGAGAAAACAGTTGCAACGTGTAGGAAGAGTAGTAGTGGCATAAGAAAACAGCTACAATGTGCGGGGATAGCAGCAGTGATGCGAGAAATCTACTACAACACGCGAGGAAAGCAGCAGCAGTGCGAGAAAACTACTGTAGCACACAGGGAGAGCAGCAACAGTGCGAGAAATTTGCTACAATGTGCAGGGAGGGAGTGGCGGCGGCCCGAGAAAACTGCTGTAGCATGTGGGGAGAGCAGCAACGGCACGAGAAAAAAGCTGCAACACGTGGGGAGAGCAGCAGTGGCACGAGAAAACTGTTGCAGCGTGCAGGAAAAGCAGCAGTAGCACGAGAAAAAAGTTGTAATGCACGGGAATAACAGTAGTGGCATGAGAAAACTACTGCAGCACGTGAGGAAAGTAGCAGTGTGCGCAAATAGTAGCAATAGCACACATGGACAACAAACACAGCACGCACGGATAGCAGGAATAACGGGTGCAGACAGCAGTCGCAGTGCGTGTGGACAACAGGTGCAGAGAGTGCGGACACCAACCACAGCAAATGTGGATAGTAGTGTAAAGAGTGCAGACACTAGCCACAGCGCACAGGGATAACAAGTGCAGAGAGCACGGACAATTCTCGCACAGCACGCGTAAAGAGTACGGACACCGGCCACAGCACACGCAAACAGCAGGTGCAGAGAGCGTGGACAACAGGCGCAAAGAGCGCTAATAGCAGGCATAGAGCACGCAGACAGCAATAACACCGTGTACAGACAGCATTTACAGGGCATATGGACAGCAGCGGACAAACGCTGCAGCGTGTACGAACAGTATTAACAACGTGCGTGGATAGCAGCGGCAGTCTGTATGGACAGCATTAGCAGAGCGTGCAACCAACAGCAGCAGCCATGCAAACAGCAGTAGTAGCACATGGGCAGCACTAGCAGCGGGTGAGATAACATCAGTAACGAAGGAAGGAGAATATCCATATTCTACTTTAGCAAACTGTACACATTGAGCCATTGTTTTTTAAGAAAAGTTTTTTTATAAATTCTTGATAGATTTATTGAAAAATAGGGTGGGATATTCTTGGAGTGATCGGGAGATCAACTCTTTGAAGGAGTAATCTTTCCACAACATTAGTATATCCCTTGATAACAAAAGTGGATTGTGTGATTTAAGAGTGATCTTATCACACCGTGGATGTAACTCATACATTATAAGTGAACCACGTATGTGCTCTTAGGTGCTAGCACATTATTTCTTATACGTATAGTTGCACTCACATAAAGGAGAAAATTAAAAATTAGATCATCCAACTCTAATAAGTCACAGAGGTTAAATCCAAATCAATTTGTAAAAAGAGGATATCTCACACTGATTCACTCCTCTCTCAGTGTGAGACCTAAACCGATCTTCATCAATGTGTGGTATCATTTAATGCGCAATGCTCTTGATTCTAAACAACTAGTACCTAAAAAAATTTATACGGATGGTAATGCTACTGATATGTTAATAAAGGTATTACCAAGAGAAAGTTTAAGTTGTGTTGTTTGTTGACTGGGATGGTCAACACTTCCACATAATCAGGAGAGGGAGAATTGTTAGGTATTCATCCTACGTAGAGGGAACCTTTGAAAAAAAAAAAAAGGAGTTGACTTAATGAGATATAAATACCTTATTTAGATTAGGTTTAAAAATAAAAAAGTTGATAGAGAGACTGCCAGTCGAAAAAGAAAAAAAAAAGAAAAATAAGGGAGAGAATCCAGTAGGAGAACCAATCATTCCTTTAAAAATTTAATGGTGAATCTTTATTTGATTGAACTAAACTTTTGCTGACGGATAAAGGTATCTTGTTTTTCGTTCTGAACATTTTAATCAATCTTGTAATCGGAAGGTCGTTTGTAGTTCGATTAAGTTGTTTTTTGGTTATTGAGGACACATACTTCTTAATTTTAGACGGTTGGATCGTGATTTAACTTTCTGTAAAGGCACATTTTTATTTCAAAATTGTGATCATTTGTTTTTGGTAATGTTATGTTCTCTCTATTATGGTAGTGTAGATGAATATTAATCTATGATTTGATTGAGATAAAATTTGGATCGCCAGTAGGAGACATTTAGAATTTCATCCTGAATGGTTATATTATCGTTTTGAAGTCTGGTGGTTGAGTTATTGTTGATAAAAAATGTTTTTCGTGTTAGTTAACTTATTTAACATCTCATTTTAGTTCAAATTGAGTTTGTTAAATTTAGTTGATATAATTAAGGTTATATACTTCTGTTATATGCACTTGTTAATTATAGTAAAGTTAATTTCTGAACTGATCGTGTCTCTAAGTTTTTTCTCTTTAGTTTAAGTTAGTATATTTGTTATTTATCGAATAAGTGACAGAGATATCTCGGGCCAATTTGTATTCCCTTGCCCTGTACACTGATCACAGAAGCAGCATACTAACAGGACTATTTACATTGACCTTCTTTTATAAACCCGAATAATTTTCTGCATGAAATCGGCTGATCCTTGTGGCACCTGCCAGGTTATCTCCGGCTTTTTTATTTCCATAATCACTAACTGCACGCGTCAACAGTGGTGACCATGAAGACGGAGATGATGGCATGTAGCCTTTGAACGCAAATCTTGACCATTGATTGTCAATCGCGTCTTTGATGAGAGATGGATGATCGGCCCAACTGAACAAAGATTTTGTTGACACTCTACGTCGAAAGACGCGATGGTTTCCTCTTGTTTTGCCGTTTGATTGAGTCGGATGTTGATCTAAACTCCCTTGGAGAAGCTTTCCGTTCCCAGTTTGCAAGTTTCCATCTGGGCTTCTCATTGAATCGCATTCTTTGAAACAGAAACATCGGCAACCGAATACGAAGAGAAGGATGGCCAATATTACAGTGGACCCTCCTGCCAACAGAATATGTGTCCATACAAGCATTTCTTCTCCTACTTTCTTTTAAAATCTCTGTTCTTTGCTTTTTCTTTTCTTATTTTTGAGAAGACCTATTTCTTGTTACTTTATTTTGATTATACAGGAAATTCTTGCGCTCTTTGCCTTGGCTCAAGAGCACTAGCGACCCCCTGCCCTCTGTTGAAACAATCTATATGGGTACAATTCACTTAATTAGCGAGAGAGAGATGTAATTGTAAATGAAAAGAAGGATCCTTCTTTTTGTCGCACAGAACAAGAACAAAAAAAAAAAGGGAGAACAGAAAAATGAAAAACAATGTAGGACAGGAAGAGTGTTTGACAAAGACGAGGATTGCTGCAACTATTTTATGGTTACGCCTTACATGAAGAAAATGAAAAATGTTCACTATTATGTTTTGACTCGCAAATATGTTTGAGTACAAGACATTGTTTCTGTCTGGAATCGCATCGCTGGCTAAAATTATTATCTAATGCAGAAAATTCATAGAAAAAAGGATATTGGCTATGCTTATTTGCAGAGAATGTAGCAAACAAAGTTTTTGGCATTCGTAATAGGCGGCCGGACACGAACGTTTGAGAACCAGGCGGCGACAAAATCTGACATAGAACTTGGGCCTTTTGATCCATCACATGTGGGCCTCGTAGACCACCTCATTAGCCGAACTTGAGTGGATGCATTGGAATTTTGACTGAATAGCTGCAGATAATCTTTCAGGCAGACCACGTCATGGCACAATTGGCATTGGAAAGCCGAATAATTTGAGGATGTCAGAAAAGAGAAGCATGGTAGTATGGCAAACGCGTTTCTGCAAGAGGGGCGTTCGTGAAAGAGAAAGCTGAGTTATGAAAAAAAAAAAAAAGGAACGACTCACCTTGTGGTCATCAATTGTGAAATAAATATAAAGATTGATTTTTAGTGTTAGAAAATTCTTCGTATTTGCTGGTTCGTAAGATAATTTAGGAGTAAATGAATTAGTTTATTTCAATTTGATTGCTCAATTCACACTTAATTTAAATTTTAAAAATAATAATAAGATAATTAATAATAAAAATAACAAATTATGTAAATGATTAAAAATAACAAGATAAGAAAAGAGCAAGTGTACATGGTGTTTTGCATTAATCTAGCTCAAATTGATAGCCAATATTTACTTCTTAAAATCCATTTTTTGATAGTTTAATTTCACTACTTCATTCTTTTTCTTTAAGATGGAGACAAATCTTTATGCTAGGTTATTTTGATTTAAAAAATAGTAAAATTTTTGTAAAACTTTTATAAGAATTTATGGTTCATTATAACTTAAAGACTTATGTCCTATTGCTTATTATTATAATACTTTTACTTTTGTACAATACCAACTAAATACTCTTACCTGTTCATAATCTTAATTATAGCATAAATCTTAATTCCTATCTTTTAGAGTTTTTGTTTTTTTATCTTTTTTTTTCATCTGCAATTAAGTTTAATACAAAACATTTAGTATATTTCTACTTTCTTTACACATTTTTTTTACACTTTTTTCACTTTACAAAAATAAGGTTTTACAACTCTTTTATTGACAAAATAATAAACTATGATTCATTTCTATAAAAAAAATTAATTTTCAAAGTAGTTAATAAAAATAATATAGTATAAAAGGTTGTTTTTACCTTGTAAATAAATAAATAATTAGTAAAATTAAATTCTTAAAGGACAAATTTTGAATAATGGACAGAGACATTTGGTTTGAAATGAATTATTATAAATCATTATGTATGCTTTCTTTTCTCTTTACTTATTTACTCTTAGTCATTTACATTATTTATTTTATTATTATTTAGGTTATCTTGATTACTACTTTTTTAAAAGTTAAAATTGAGTGTAAGTTGAACAATTAAATTAAATATAGTCAATTCACCCTTTCTCTTAAATTGCCTTTAAGATAAAAAGAAAACTTTATACAAATAATATAAGTGATTATGTTCAATCCAAATTTGTTATTGATTGGTCTTTGAGAATAAAGTAATGAGTTAAACTTTTTTAAGTCTTCAATAAACTTTAAGATGAAAATTTGAAAATTTTTATTTTCCTTTTTTAGATGAAAATTTTACTTAAGTTTATGTAAAGTAACATTATTAGCTTTTCACAAATGTTCACTTTCTTGTATAAGTGATTGACTTTTGTTTTTTAATATTTTATTTTTATGTTATATTACTTTAAAATGAGCATTAAGATTATTAAATTTGGTTATTTATTTGAATATTTTTTTATTTATGCATTCGAGCATGCTAATTATCTCAGCATCATCACACAAATCATAATCAAAACTTCCTTCACCATCTATTTTTATAAGGTACAATAATTTGCTTTATCATTAGAGGATTCGTTGTTTGAATCACTAGAATTGTCCCAAGTGGTCATGTAAGCTTTCTTAGTTAACTTCTTATCATTTTTCTCATTTGGACAATTTGCCACAATATATCTAAGTTTGTTACATTTGTTACAAACAATCTCTTTTTTTTGGTCCATTATGTTTGGTGGATCACTTAAATGACTTTCTATCCATTTGTTTTTTTTTTTAAAAATAAAATTTTAAGCAAGTATTACGAAATCTTTTTAGGATAAGCTATTATCCTTGTTGTCTTCTTGATCATCTTCAATTGCTTTTCTAGTTAAGATGAAAGACTTAAATGCCACACTTTTCTTTTCTTTTGTGACTTTCTTTTTAAATGTCATTTTGTCAATGAGTAATGTGCTTACTAACTTATTTAAGAGTAATATGTTTAGGTTTTTTAATTCTAAAATTGCAATTGCCTTTAAGTTCCATAATTTTGGGAGTGACTTGAATAATTACTTGATGAGTTTTGCATTATTAAGGTTCTTTTCAAGATTTTTCAAAGTATTGATAACATGTTAGTAAATTTTAAATACAATTCAATAATGTTCTCATCATTGTTCATTTTAAATAATTCATACTTATGTATAAAGATATTAATCCTATTGTTTTTAACTGAGATGATTTCTTTGCATATTAACATAAGATTATCCTTTATCTTTTTAGCAAACTAACAAGATGAGATAAAATTATGCTCATCTAGGATCATAAAATAATAAAGCAAGTATTTGGTTTTGAAATTAAGGTTTTGAATTTTGAAATCTTTTAAGGTGTATTCACATTTGAGTTTTTCAACGGTTACTTTATTTTTCTAAAACCTTAAGAAATGATCGGTTAAATAAAAGAATCAAATAGAAGAGTTATAGTATTGAAAGTATATGATCATTTTATTTTTTTTTAATAGCAAAAATTTATGACATTAAAGATGAGAATTCTAAAAGGATTACCATTTTCAAGATGACACATAGTTGGAAAGGAAGCTATAGACCCATTATAAGTGGTGAAACTAGCGATTTAAAGACTTAATTTTTATGTTAGTTGTTGATCTAAAAATTATCCAAGAATAAGGATAAATTAAGTTGACAAAGGACACAGACTTTGTATGCATGTATAATGATGAGTAAAATGATTACAACAAAAAATTTAATGTGACATGCAAATGGATTAATGTAATTACAATAATTTATATAAATGTTTATATTGACTAAAGATAAGAAAATAAATCAATATTCCAAAAGAATGGTTAAGAACCCATTTAAAAAGCTAGTCATTGGATAGACTATACAAGCATCTATTATTAGTGATGAATATGGGCTTCGATATTTGGTTTGGAAAAGATTATCCTACCATGAAAACCTTTCTTGTAGGGTGAATTTTGAACATTGCATAAGTCTTCTTGTTGTTAGATATAATCTTGATATTTAAGATTTTTAAATTTAGTTTGGACAAGATTTTTCAAATCAAATTTATTTTCTTTTTGATCAAAATATGAATGTTGTATAGTAAAAAAAAAAAAAAAACAGAAAACCCAACAATGATGTCTTTAATTTTTACCCAAAAGAGAAAATTTTTCAAGTTGAAAAAGCCTTACTACAACTTATCTTGGTGGCATCGTGGTCTTCATTTTGGACCAAGAAATTATTTTCTTAATTAGAGCTTTAACAAAGATTTTGTTTTAAATTTATTTTAAGTATTGTACAAATTGTACCATAAATAAATTGAATCAAGATGAGAGGTTCCATCGGCGTTGCAAGTTACAAAAAGAAAATAAAAAGGTAGTTTTTCCAACAAAACGGAAATTTTTAATTAAAATTTTTCAGACACAAATTTATTTTTTAAATTAAAATTTAACAACATAAATTTATTTTTTTAATGTATCACATTGAATTTCAATATTTTTTTTCCTCATATCTTCAAATCCACCTGTGACCAACGAATTATTGATGACGAAAAAAAAAAAAAAGTTAATAGTATGACCAAATAAATTAAGAACCCATTTTTTGAGCGTGTTCACCAAAAATTTTACCATGTTGTCCATCTTAAACAGTGCTTCTGCTTATAACTAATGCAACATTTATAGCGTAAAGGAATACTTAGTATAATAAAAACATACTACAAAGAAATATGATCGATTATATACCAATTCCATTAAATTGGCATGTCAAAATATATAACACACAATCTAACAATATCCATTAGTCAATTTGCATCAAAATTTTCCTAAAATTATGCCTAGTTAGTATGCAGTACCACATTTATAAGATTTAAGATACGAGCAACTCCAACTTATCCGATGTGACAGAGACTTTTAGCCCCTTCAAACCTGTGAACTTTACACCGTAAGTTGATGCTCCCATGCCTCAGTATTGAGAACGAGGAGCACTATCACAGTGAATATTTTTCAAAAGGAATTAGAAGTTTTGAACACTGAAATCTCGAAAGATAAAAATTGCAGACTTTGTTGTATGGGGCTTTTTTTTCAAGCCAGGAAAGCTCACTGATCTCGTGGTCTTCATTGAGTTAGTTCATAGCATCTAAAAATCATCCCTCGTTACATGAGTCACCAGGGACACTGATTATTTGCGCTGAATCTTTCAGTTTGCAATCCTAGGTCATCTTAGCTCTCAAGTGATCAGCTGCCTCAGCAGAGGGTCTTCATCTCGTCGAGGTTTTTTCAATTTGGTTCTCTTTAATATAAATCATGCAGCAATCTTGACATTGTTAATTTTTGTGCGACGAGCTACCCATCTGGTTGCCTTCAAACAAAATCCTGGAGAGAAGTATCATAAATCCAGTAGGTTTGAAGGGTTACTGTATTTTAACCAATTGAAATCGTAGTTTTAATATTCAGGAACATTTTCTTTTCGATAGCTTTGATAATTTTTCATGGTCTTCAGGTTTTCTGTTATCAATCGATGAGTTTGAAAATACCTGCCTTTTTTTGTTTTTTTTTTTTTTTTGTGTGATTTGGCTCGTGGCATAGTGATTTCGTTGTCTATCGTCAGGAATTCGATAAACCTAAACAATGCATCAGTGCCATGTAATCCCCCGGCATCAAATGTATCTTTTAGAAGATTCAGCAGTAGTTCAGGGTCTGAGACCAGCAGACGTCCCTTTCAGCCCAGTTTAATTGGGTGTTCTCATCCAACACGGGGGTCTGGAGCACGGTCCACTGAACTGCCACTCCAATCAAGACTTCAATGCCTTTAGACGAATTGTACATGGATGGTCCCGTGATCGTGGCATAAGGAAGCTACAAATGAATCTAAGCTGTTTACATGCTGATGATCACAACTTTGGGCAGATTATCCACATCCGGGATTCGCATCCCAGTTTTCTCATCGATGCTAATGTTTCATTTACACGTCTAGAGTTGGGACTAGCCTTTGTGGGAACATCGTAAGTCGGTTCTTCCTGCAATCTTGATTGTTTGGCATTGTAGAAAATTTTACGACACGCCAGCATTAAATTTCTGATTGATTATCTGTTCAAAAATTGCTAATGAGTGCCAGCATCTGTAAAATGGTGTCGAGTGCAATGTTAGTCTTAGAATTGGGTCACATCTTCTGTATTAAGACTGTAGCTGTTGCGTATGACCAAACTTCAAGCAGCGGCAAGGTCCATACCCTAGACTATTGCATACTGGAAGTGGAAGGTCAAAAACCCACCACTGTAGCTGTAACTGTTTGAGGGTGTCGTTTTTTTTTTTTTTTTTT
>CM038601.1:6818139-6885663 GCA_021533255.1 Ceriops tagal
TTTTTTTTTTTTTTTTGGGGTATGCGGTCTCTATTTTCTATTTTTAGATTATCGTTTTGGTCAATTGGTCAGCTGGAATAAATCTTGGAGACGGCTCATAGTATTTTCTAAAGCATATTTAATAGTAGTAACATGCATGCCCTTATTAATGATTGATAGTCTTAGTTTTTAACAATATGATTGTTAGAGTCAAATAAGTTTTTAGTTTCACTAAGATTTCGAACTCAGAAAACACAATCCAAACAAGCAGGTATTTATTTATTTATTTTTTATTTTTCAGTAGAGTTGGAGTTGGGAGGGAGGGCAATTTTGTTATGAGTAGACATTTCTTTTAGTAGTGAAGGTTTGTGCTTCGCAGATTTAATTAGATTGTATGCACAATATAGAGAACAACAATGGCACTATCTAAATTTTTGATAATTTATTTGTAATTCGCCAAAAAAAATTTACGTGTCAATAACACTGAAATACAATTAATAAAATAATATAAATGTTATTATAATGATAAAAAATAGTTAATAAATTGAGATAAAAAGTAAAAAAAAATATATTTATTGTATTTATTTTTATTTTTATTTTTTGGTTTTTCAATTGTGTCTAAATTCCTGTGTGTCCTTATAGTTAAGTTGCTGCCATAATTGAAAACTTAAAAGAAAAAAAAAAAAAAAGAAGGAAATTATCATTGTATATATAGAACAAAGATGGGGGAAGGAGGTGATAGACATTGTCGGCCAATTTTGGCTTTGTCATAAAGGAGGAACAACGTGGCGGCCGTGCGCAGACGACAGATTAGCAGCCAAGTAGGAAACTTATTGCCTCCTATTTCTGCCCCTCCGTGCCCCGTTCGTGTGTTGTACAACGAAACGTGGCTCATGAGGTAACCGTTCGAGTTTTCTAACTAGTATATATAGAGAGGGTTGCAGAACAGAATCTTTTTGGGGTGCTTGTTCTTCTTTTGATTTAAAGCACAATACAAGAAAGTTTTAAAGTTCCTCTTTTTTTTTTTTTTCAATTAGTTTTAAGTATTATTATTTTAAAAAGAAGAAGAAGAAGCATGGAAGGGGAGTGTTGTTCAAGTTCCACAACCTCGTCAACATCAACGACAACAAGCGCAGAGAAGCGCAAGAACAACCGGCAACCTCATGATGATGATCAACAACAACAACAGGAGAAGCCGTACAGAGGCATACGGATGAGGAAGTGGGGCAAGTGGGTGGCGGAGATCAGGGAACCCAACAAGAGGTCGAGAATTTGGCTTGGCTCCTACTCGACGCCTGTCGCGGCCGCCCGTGCCTACGACACCGCCGTTTTCTACCTCCGGGGACCCTCTGCCAGGCTTAATTTCCCTGACTTGATATGCCAAGAAGACAAGCTACGCGACATGTCGGCTGCTTCTATACGCAAGAAAGCCACCGAAGTTGGGGCTAAAGTCGACGCCCTACAAACAGCTAACAACTCATCGAATCGACTTGCTTCGGAGAAACCTGATTTAAACAAGTCCCCAGAAAACTCCGACGAAGAGTAGCTATAGCTTAATTGTTTGTAATTTTTTTTTTTTTGATTAGTTAATTTCGAGTTTCATCATATATGCTTCTATGATCTTTTTGGGTTGAACCCATATCTGTGCCGGAGAAAAACTAAATTAATTTCCGGCTCAAGGGAAAGACAGATATTGGTTTTATTAGAATTTTAGAAAGAAATATATATAGATGGAACCATCAGAAAAATTGTGTAATGAGAATTAACTAAGTTCTTAAACAAGTTCTTTAGCCATAGACTCGGAGTCAGTCATCAAGTTCGTGCCTTTTTCTTTCTTTTGCTTGTCTGTTTTGAGTGTGTGTGTATATATATATCTTAATCAATATGTTTAGAATTGATGATGGAGATGAAGAGAGTTAAGGATGACCAAACTGGGAGGATGAAGGAACAGCAATAATCTACCTTTCTCTTTCAGGACTATATATATTTTGAGTTGGTTAATACATAGAGATAAGGAGAAAAGGCAAGTGTTGGGCAACAAGAAGTGGCCCTCCTTCTTGTGACGTGCCTGTGGAGACGACACATCAAGAATGTAATGTGCGATGTGAGAGAGAGAGAGGGAGAGAGAGAGAGAGAGAGAGCAAAGTGTGGTCCTCTCAATCAGGGAGGTTGTCACTTTCATGGAATGGTGGGAAGCTTACGAAAGGTTGTTTGATGTAAGTTGATGAGTGATGAAAGGTGGGCGGCGGGTGGGTTTTTAATCCCCTTTAATAGTATTAACTACCATTAGATATGTTAAAATTAGTATTCTGTGTTGACAAAAAAATAAATATATATTTGTATACCTATTAGGTTCTTGAAAAATGGTACAAAAAGGCCTTCATGAAAACCCAATACTTAAGAATTTCTATATCTAAGATATTCAATTATAATTTCAAAAGGAAAGCACCAGCTTTATGAATTATGAGAGCGAAAAAAATTATTTAATGTCATAGTTTATAACTCCATAAATTTTTTAACGAATTAAAAATAATGATACAAGAGACTAAGGCATGGAATGCACTAAGAAAATATTATTAAAAATAATTATGTTCAGATTCTTCTCCTAACATAAAAAATTAGCTTAATATTCAAATTAATGAATTTTCAATCTAATTTTATTCTAATATACATATTTTAAAAATTTTTGTGTCATTAATATATGTTTCGTCTGTACCTACAGTTTATATTCCTTTCATGTTTGGAATAAGAAAATCCAACAATTGAATGTTAAAATGTAATTATTTTAGAATAATTAAAAAAATTATTTATTCAGCCATTAAAAATATTTTTTAGAACCTCAATCGAGATAATTAAAGAAAATAAAATATTGAAATCCTCAAGTCCTTCAAATTTTTACAACAATACAGAGTTTAGTTCTGATGTACCAAAAATAAAACATATCTATATATATATATATGTAACGCCAACAACAGGTAAACAATTTATAGATGCCTCATTTGATGAATATCCTATTCTTTTTAACATAAAAAATCTTCAATCCTATCTTAATTCCGATGTCGGAAAGGCGATAATTACTTGTTTTTGTTGTCAAATCGATTATACATGAGGCCATGTCTGTGATGGGCACGGGGGACCATCTGTATGCCTCCTATGCTCTAGTTCCTTTCTTCCCTATCATCATTTTTCATTTTTCCCGTTTGTTTTTAAGCTTGGGATCATTTATCTAGTTTGGACGGTTGCTTACGGATGCTTTTTTCTTAACCCTTATGAAACTTACTGTTTTTATATGGTGAAAAGCAAGACTTAAACCTTAGATTTCTCGGTTTTCAAAATTTCAACTCTGAAAGTTCCAAGTCCTGATTTTCTTGAAAGCGAAGTAATAAGTACAAATTTTTATTTAACACAAGTTCCAAAGGACGATCTTTCTTCTTCATGCATGAGTTGTTATTTAATATTTATGGAAGTGTCACTGGAGGCCATTGATATTTTGCCAATTTTAATTGGTCGGTTGCACGGTATCGGTGTGTCTAATGATTTCATGCTGGCGTTTACTCAATTAATGTATTTTGCCTCCCTCTTGAGAAAAATCCCAATATGAACCAAGTTTATGGTCACGATTCCAGCCCCCGCATAACGTAACGCATCCAAATTTCCATTGGTTTCCAATTGGACGGTGGCCTTTTCAATGACTTGGTCAAGAATGAAGAAGCATGCTTCGGATTTGCTCTTTGTTCGAAAATTATTTGAGATTTTTGGCAGTTATTTTGCTAATTAGACGACTCCATAAAAGATGGCGTCGGAAAGAAGGGATGACCTAAGAATTACTTGCGACCAAATTAATGGGGTTATATCGTCACTACAATTGTACGCTATCATCCACGGAAGCTTTGTTCATCTACGGAAACTTTGTTTTTATGCTTATTTGTTTACTAAAAAGTAGATGAGGGCATTACTCCGTTATCAATGAAAAGGAATATATGTACCCAATTGCAAACCTTTCGATTCCATCCCTTTCAGCTTCACACACCCGCCGAAAACAAGCCAATTGCCATTGCAGTTGTTTATAGATCAATTTCTGCTAGGTCACGGTTAGCTACCATATTGTTTTCTTTAGGCATAAAAGAAAGCACAAGAATTTTAAGAAACTATACTGCTATGCTCTCGTCTTCTATTCTTTTGCCGTCTTAGTCTTTTTAATTCTTAATTTTACCTCTTCCGGCTAAAATGAGAAACGCCACTCTTGCTTGTGTCTCCTCCAACGAGCTAGATTCTGTGAAAGTTCACCCCCGCTGTCCATAATCACTGTTGAAGTTGGCCACCGTCGATAACCAGGTTGTCATGTCACTGTAACAAGGTTTAGAACCTCGCACAGAGGCCAACTCAAGATGTTAGCTAGCAGACGTTATGACTTCCAAAAGACACGATGAAATCAGATAGCGCATCGTCATCGTGACCTCCACCTACAAAACAGTACAAAACTTACCTAGCTATATTTTGAAGAGAAAAGGTTGGTATTCCGACCATTAATACTTGAACAGTAAATGAGAAACAGTTGACCTAGTTCGGGATGTAAGGCCCCGTTTGATTTAGCTGTTAACGGTAGATAGGAGTAGCAGATGATAACAATATTTGGCCCAGTAGATAGTTGTTGCTGATGAAATGTAAAATGACAACTGAGAATATGAGTTGTTTTGAGTCATTTTCCGAAATAAATAATAGTCACGAAGTGTATTGTTGTGAAGACTTAAATGCTTTACTTTCTATAAAAAATTTTGTTATTAGTTTTTCAATGTATATTGAAAAACTAAATCAGACTCTCTCAGATTACCTAGAAACAAAAGCACGACTAGGCATCAAAGCGATGATGAAATTTTTAACCCCGGGGTGTGGAAACTGCAATAAATTTCTGACATTGCACGCTTCAAAAGGACTTTCTATTGGGTTACTCCTTGACAATAGAATTTAAATGCTGTTTGCCGTCCACTATTTATGAAGAGGGTCTAAGCCTCCGGCACTAGTGGGGGACGATCAGACTCGAGCCCGATTTGCGCCCACTTTTGGGGGGCACGTTGAGAGAAATCAGCGAGACTGCGGTCCCCCATTGCTGCACATATATCCAGCCTGTAACTAATATCTACATATATGTATTTATAGTCTGGACTTGGAGAGAGGCGTCCGAACCAGGTTAGTTAGAAGCTTACAAGGCAAAGTGAAAAGGAGGGAATGGAAATACAATAATTTGGCCAGGCAATTATTGAAACATCTACAGGAAAATTGAATCAGGAAAGTAGTCTGGTTTGAGCTAATAGGAGACGATAACTAACATCCCTAAGATACTCTCTTTTTCTTGGTTAAATCAAAGAAAGAAAAGTGGACTAATAAACACGGATGCTTGCCATTTCATAATCACAATTGGAGTGGACTCTACTTTCCACGTGAGGATGGAAAAAGGCATCCTAGTGCTTGCCTAAACCATCGTGACAACGATGAATGCTCACGATAGGGACATGGCAAAAACGAAGCACATTGGAGGATAGTCCCTCTCTAGGATGACAGGACATCAACAGTTGCATACCCGCAGGAAAAGTAAAACCAAGAAAGAAAAAAAAAAAAAATCTTCCTGCTGCGAAGCATCAACTTAGTTTCGTAGGGCATTACCATCCAACATCAATCTGGATCATGTAGGCGAATTCTTAAGTTAAATTTGTTCACTAATTGACATCAGAAACTGACCATAGACAACATTTACCGGGCCAAAGTTCGAAATTGTTCCCCACACTTTGTTTTGCAAAGAAGATTCATTTGGTATCCAGCTTTACCTTTTGCTGCAGATTTGCGGGGTTCCCATCTATATATAACCAAACTAAAATTTTAACCATATCCTTTTCTCCTCCCACTCATCACGCCAACGTCAGATGATTAATCCTACCACAAGAGTGATAGGAATATTTGATAAGCCTTCTCTTTATTCAAGATTTCAATACGAATCACCCTAGGCAAAAGGACAAGCGTGAATGAAAGAACCAATTAACGCACTCCATCGTGTGATTGGGTCCCTCCCCACAAGTCACTTGTGTCATTCGAATGGCATAGTTCTTCAAACTCGCCAATTTCAGGGGCTCCATTTCAGAAAATCTAGTGCAATCGCGGCACATTAATTGCTGAACTACTAGTATTAGTCTCCCGATTAATGTCCGATGATAATCGTGAGATTCACAAGGCTAAGATATATCGATTAGTGGGGTTTAAGAGTAACGGCTGGAGGTAAGTATTTCTCCCACGCTAAATTTAGTTCAGATCTCACTCACAAGAATACGTTGTAAAATTAGCCAATCCACCAGGGTGAAAAAAAAAAAAAAAGGACCAAATACACGAATTTTGTCTAGTAGCAGAAACCAAAACTGAGCCTCCATGACCAGCCAGCTTAGCCACAACAAACGATGCCCTTGTAGGGAGGCTGAAATTTCCAACAACACCTTCTCAAAATTTTCATTTCTGCAATCCTGGATTACGCGGCTAATTGCTCGTTATGACCCAGAAAGAAAAAAAAAAAAAAAAACCAAACACAAGCGCGTTCCAAATATCTTGGAAAACCTGGGGATATCATCCTAGTGCCGTTAAGAAGCACAAGTCCGTTCATATAATTGACAACAAATGATAAAATTAAAGACGGCAAGCGAAGCATAAAGGAAGGCCGATTGAATCCATTACTTGGTTTGATTAACCGCCATTAATTAATTAGCACCATCTTCAAGGTTTGCCCCGTCACCCGAACCGATCCGTTTTCAGCTGTGTCGGTCGCTGTATGGAAGAATGTACAGTACAATACAGTAGGCAGAACGAGAGTGCTCCAGCGAGTCCCGTCGCATTTTCACTCTCTGTAGTCTTTCGGGTCACGGTGACGTGCCAGCCCAATCCATAAGAGATGACAGGTTGTTGGGCTAGATGCCGAAGAAGCTCAAAATATGAGCCCGAACTTCGCTCTTACGGGCTTACGGCACCAAGCTATTCTTTAAATCTTTTTTTTTTTTTTTTTGTCTTCTTTTTAATGCCACTATAGGAGTTCCTTACACATTTTGATTAAAAGTTTTAATTTTACTCATTTAAAAAATAAATAAATAAAATAAATATTATACTTTTAAAAATTAAATAAAATTTAATTAAAATTTTAATAATTAAAAATAATAAATTTTTTATACTCACAAAAAAATAAATATAACAAATACTTATTTTTAAATGTGTGATATGTCATATTAGACAATATATTATATTAAATTATTGTTGAAAGAAAAAAGATATTCCTCAATCCAACGTCATAATTAAATTGTCTTCAAGGTCAAATAACGATTAAATTATGTATGACTTGAAGTTCAAAAGAAAAAAAAAACAACAATTAAATTATTTATTTTATTATTATTAGTTTTTGGAGAAGCAACAATTTGATTATTATATGCTTCTTCCTTCTACACTACAATAATGATCGGGTGATTAATCATGCTTGTTTTCCTTTTGTCATTCGGAAATCCAAATACCCATCCAATCCAATTGCATTCTTTATTTATGTAAATGAGCTGTGCGGGGTTCTGCTTTATTCTGATATCATTAGATTCTGAAGAAAGTCTTGGACAGATATGGAAAATTGGATGCCTCTCAGCTTTCAGATTATGACCTCTAGCTTTATATTTGAACACACTATTATTATTATTTTTATTTTTCACCTCCAAAAGAACAAGTAGAAAGTTGGACCCACTCGTCTTGTTTTATGTCCTTTGGAGGGAAACCAAAGGAACAGCTAGCTCAAAAATACGAAATTGTTTTATATAGGAAGGGGGGAAAAAACAAAAAAGAACAGATTGAAGTGGGCACATAGCACATGGGGTTCTGTGTGATTGGAGACTGATATTTTGCAACACATCCCATAAGAGTCCAGATTCCAATAAGAAAAGAAGATGAGAAAAGGACATTTGGACTTTATAACTGGAGTCAAAATTTAACTCTTTGAGTTTGTGCAGAACAAGCACAGCAAAAAGAGGTTAAAAAAATAGGAGAAAAGGAAAGTGAGGAGAGAATAAATGTAAAGGAATAGAAAGGAGGAGAAAAATTTAGCAAGGATCTTTCAATGCCACCAATTCAATCAATTGTGCTTGGACAGTCGTCCATTTACTCTCCAAACAAGAATCCCTTTCCCTTACACATTTGCCCCCACTTTCCCTTACAAGACATGACAATTTTCTCACCAAGCCATCATGCTTCTCATCCTTCTCTTTTTATTCCATTTTTGCTGCCTCTTTTTTATGCTCTCTATCTCGAGAAAAAAGAACAAAGGAGGGAGAAAAAAGCAAAGAGGATTGCATTGTAGAATCACAAAGTCATAAGTCAAATATAAGTTATAGATTTCCCATCTAAATCTGGTTGAGAATAATTTCAATCCAAGCATAGATGCCACCCACATTGGAAAATCTTGTATGTAGGAATAACATGGATAACATAATCTATCTAATATGGGAAAGATTAAAGAAAACTTCCCCTTAATCCCAACTCTCTAATAAATATCTTTCCTTATTTTGAAAACATAAAACCCCAATAATCCTACCAAAAATAGCCCACTGCTGCGTTTTATTAGCTATTGATTAATAAAATTTCTTCATTTACCTTCTTTCTACCATCTTCTTAATTTGGTCTCATCTTATTACAATAGTATAAAGGGAAAATTTTCTCTAAGCTTTCCCTTATTTATAGCAAAATTTTATGAGGCCAATAACTAAAAATTTAATTACAATAAGTAATGTGTTTTATTACGATTCGGTTACTATATGTATTCATGGTATAATAAAGGAGTTAATGCTAAATATTTACTTCTGATTAGAGATATATGGCAACCGAAAATGTTCAGCTTGAAAATCAGCCAAAAATGTATCCGTCTTTACAAATCTGCTATAATTTCATCACTGCCCTTCTATTTCCAAACCCATTTTTGGTCCTGGCAAGGCATGTCTAAAAGGTATTTTAACCTTTTAATCAATTTTCTTTGTTGTCCTCAAAATCTTTGTGTATTTGGTTTGCAGTTCGTTTTGTTCGAAAGTTTCGATTTCCGTTTTGTTTTTTAGCCTGCTGCTGGCGGTGGTGATGGTCGTGTGTTGGCCTACGTCCCTTTTTGAGAGAGATTGCTTTGATATCTCTTCAATGACACCAATATTAGGGAATTTTTTAAGGAAATAATGGAAAGGTTCTAAATTTACTGTTTGATGGGATTGCGACGGTATATTTCCTGTCTTCAGTTCATAACAAGATAAGATTTGAATTTTATTTCATTATGTCTGTTTTTGATTGACGAGAAATTCGGTGAATGGTAGAAAATTAATTCTGAAATTTCTATTTTTCGTCAATTTCCGGAATTCGTTCTTTTTCAATAAAATCAAGTATAAAGCAAAAAAAGTTCATTTGTTGACGTTGACGACGAGGGGATTTCTCCATAATCATTCGATTGTATAGATTGTTAATCAAATTATATCTTTTCTTCCTAAGAAAAAAAATTTCAAACAAATATTTGGTAACATGGATGAAATCATTCATTTTTTGTAGTGCTAATTTAAGGTTATTATTTTATTTAGTCTTTTTCTAGAATACCATGCAAACTCTTTGCTCATGGATCATTGTAAATTCGTCAAGTACCACTATTACTTAACTTGATTAATATAATTTTTTGATTTTCATTTAAAGATTAATCAAACAGAATTAAATTTTCAAAGATATTTATTCTTTTCTATATTTGATGATTGATATTTAACTACAAAAGTTAAAAGTTAAATATTTACCCACTATCAATCTTAATTATTTTTACAAATGATAAAGTAAAAATGAAGTTTGTACAACTTAATTTCACTAAAATATTAGATATATGTGAGTTCCATCTCTCCTATTTTAATTTGAATTTAGTTCTTCGGAATGCAATATTGCAATTCAATAGTCGGCCTAAGAAAGGAAAGAAATCCAATAATCCTGATTTGATACAAATTGAAAACCCGCATAGAGTTACCTTTTTATTTAAAAAGATATACTATAATAAGAGTAATTCGGCCACTAACAATAGTGTTAATAACGTTTTGAAATGGTAGACAGAGATGGGAGTTATTGGTAAATGGAAAGAAAAAATTGTAATCAACGTGGGGATTAAAAAAATTAATTGTGCATAATTAAGCTCTTTAAGAAAAAAGGGATAAAAAAAAAATCATTGGACAATTGAGTAACAGCAAATTAATATTTTGTCCCATCAACTTTTTCATTGATAATTATCATTTATTTTCTAAAGATTCATTGGTAAATATGGAACAACGAAGTAGCATATCTTTGCAAGATTTATCAGAAAAGATATAAAATATGCCATGATAGAGTACGGTGGGGTGTGTCTTGAAAATGAGCTATTGCATTGTCATTTTCAAGGCCATACGTGTTTTAATTGCTTTCTTCGTTGGTTGCAATTTTTGCATCAACGGGCTTATGATAATCTTCTCAAAAGGGTGGTACAAATGGTACCATCCAAAAGTTAGGACGCAAACCAACCGTGTCTCTAATTCACAATTTTTCTTCATTTAAACTAATATCCAAGATCCATACGACGCATATATTGTACGAATATATATTAAAAAATCTAATCATTTATTTAATAATTATAAATATGTAATCAATTATCCCAAAAGAATTGTACTAATTTATCTCAAAATACTTATTAAATTGTGTAACCATCTAAGTTAAAAGATTATACATCTTTCAAATAGTGTCTTACTGATATCAATAGCATGTCAAATTATTATGCTCATATGTATAATAGACCTTTACATTTATGAATTAGGTATGACAAAAATGTCACGGATACATTGTATTCGTATTATAAAAAGTCGGATTGGGACGATAATCAATCAAAATCATCAATTGGATTGTACAGTATGATGAGTTCTTGAGTGAAACTCAGCATAGGAGATGGCATCTGGCTTGATGACTTCAATCACGGACGATTTGGACCAAGTGGTGATTGGGTGCATGAAGTGATTCTTTTGTTTCTTTTTTCAATTTTCCCCGATCATTTTCTAATGAAGTGATGACCGTCCACCTATAAACGGGCTCCATCAAGAAACATTGTCCTAAATTATTATTTATAACAATGTTTTCCCGCTGTGAGTTGCTCGTCACTGGACAGAGCAAACGAGGGCCCTGTCTGTACTGACAGGCGCAAAATTATGTCATTGACTATTTTTCCTTCATTAACTAAGAGGTTCCTTAGGTTGTAGACTACACGATAGGCAATTTTACTCGATGGATTGGGACTTGGGACCACAATTATTAATTACTTCTTCTTTCATGTCTTACATCCAAAGCTTTTAACAGACAGTGCAGTGCTGGGAATTTTGATTTAATAGTTTATAAAGGATAACGGGAAAGTTTTATATATATATATATATATATATATCATCTTACATCTGATTAAAAGTATTAGTAGTATGGTCCAGCAACTTCTAATGGATAATAGTTGAGCATCCAATTTATATTGGGGATTAGTAGCAAGAATCTTGACTTGATTACGCGTACATGTCATGCACATTTCGCAGCCACTAATCTTAGGCAAGATTTTCTTTTGAACAGCTTGAAATTCTTCACCAGTTTTCTTTGCACTGATTTTGTGGGGATGAACCAACTATGGATGTGAAATTCAGCCAAAGGGCTTTCATTTTCCGCCCATTACGTTGCCAATTTCTAGAATTAGGTGAAGAAAACATTCTCATGAATGTGAACTTAACTAGGTAATGTATTATTTGAGGCTTGACGCATATAGCTTACCAATTTTCCTGAATCTTTCGCTTCCTTGATAAAAAGTTGATCCAAGCTTCGGCGACTTCTACAAAGTAACGTGGCCGTAACTTAGAAATGTAATTTTGCAAATAGAAATTGTAACTCTTCTTCAATCGGTACCTTTTTTTTTTTTTTCCCTCTTGAAGTAAGGGCATTTCTTTAAAAACCTATGATATTCGAAATAGTTGCTACTATGATTAAAAAATTTACATTACAAAATCATAATTCCTGTTTAAGTTTAGGAATAAAATTTTGAACGCACCAAGTTAATGTGGGAAGAGCGTCCATAAGATTGTACCAGAAAAAATTAATAATCTCGATTGATGTGAAAACTACCCCAATGATACACGTACCATAAAAACCAAAAAAAGTTATATTCCCAAAATCTAATTTTACAAACAAATATTGAGAATATGCGTGACACCAATGTAATGTCGGTCTCTATAAATATACACCTTTAGGTTCTCAACATACAAGTCTTTTACTAATACTTTTACCCTAAATGTGATTTATTTTAATTATTTTTTATTTTGTATTTGGGCTTCAACGTCCAAGGCTATACATATTGGATTTTATAATGTGTTACATTATTTAACGTAAAAAATTAGTATAATTTTTAATATGCCTAAGATTACTCTTTCGTAAACAAAGACATCACAACTTTGGGTCCCTTTCAAGTTAACGGTACATAGTTTGCCTAATATGTGGCGAATTTTCATAAATAGTCCAGCTATTGGAAAAAAAAAAAAAGAAAAATCTCCATACACAGTCCTCCAGTGTGCAAAGATTCGAACATAAAGATTTGGTTGCCGAACTGATGTGACCCATTCTCCCTGCTCCTTCCGCCATCTTTGATTTACGTGCAGTACTACGTACGAGCTAATGGCAGAACAACAACAATTCAACGTCCATTGACATTTTCGCGTAGAAATTGGGATATTGTCGTGATTTGCTAATAAAAATGCTCATTCTAGAACTCACGGCGGACTCACATGACAAGATTTGTTTTGCCCTTTTTTTTTTTTTTTTTTTGGGAAAGCTCGAAAATAATTAATGGTTAACTGTTAATTGTTAATAAGGGAGGCAAGAGAATTCAATTTTGACGGTCTCTAAGGCACAACAGTTTAGTGATCACTTAGGCTTTAACTGAGCCCATGACAAGATGCGTTCAGCTTTCACGTGTGCAGATATATACATACATACATATATATATATATATATATGGATGGAGAGAGAGAGAGAGAGAGAGCTCTTGCAGGGATTTTTCTTTTGTCCATCATCTTAGATTCTCGTACGTGTCTTACTGGCGGATGTGAACTAACAGCTTGTGCCTTCGGGCAATCATTTTTTTCAACCCCTAAGCTAGTTAACAGAAGGGGCAGAGAAAATCTCCATCATCACCCAATGCAGTCAAATATATCGGGCTGAAAATTTGGATCGCTTGTCAGAATGAGTTGATATATGAAAATGGATTTCTATCTATATATATGACTTTACTTACATTAATACGAAAAAACTTAATTATCATGAAATAAATATGAATAATTTAATTATCAATTTTTGTAGGTAAACCTCCCACAGAATGAACAGACAAACGTAATAGAGCTCCATTGTTGTTGTTGAATTGGACAACTTAATTTCACTATGTTGGTCATTTATATAATAATTTGTAGTGACTTTTAATAAAATCGTAATGGCTTATCCAAAAAAAAGCATTTGAATTGTTCCTCAAGGATTGATTTGATATAGTACTTCTCACCTGGGAATTTATCTTTCTTTTGTTTTTTTTTTTTATCTTGATTACCTTTTAATTGTTACTCTAGAGGAAAGCATGTATTCCTAGAGGATGTCAGGGGGCTTTTACATTCCAAAAGTAAATTTATCCTTTCCGAAAGGAACAAAGGACGCACAATAGTCATTTGATAACTAGCAGCTGGCTTAGACATGTAAGTGCAAAAAACCAAGATTAGGTGCAAAATAATGACAACCTACCTAATTGGGCTGAGATTTATGAGGGAAATTCTACATATTGTCGTGATTGAAGGGGATCGGTGTTGGTGTTATATTCTTGGTACGTGAGGCCAAAAGCATGGACTCAAGCACTTCTAATTTTATGTCAACATTGCTATCATTATCCGCGCATTCTCGTCAAGTTAGAATGACAACTGGCCAATAAAATTTGATCTTATTGGAGTAATCAATTTGTAATACACTTTTCTTCTTTTTGCAACTTTTGGCGATTAGAAGGTAGCTTGAAAGTGTTTTCACCCCTCCAACTTTTGGCTTGACCCTCGAACATTAGAAGCAATAAAATTCCAAAAGTAACCAATAAAATTTCTTGTAATCAATGGGTCGATCGGCTACTAATCGATGAAAAATAGAGTACAGAAATGAGATCCAACTCAAAAGAAGAACGAAGAAACACAATCTTTTCTCGTACTATGCAGAAAGAAATAAAAAAGGTTCACATTCTCATTGTGACATCCACAAGCCATTTCTGTAATTCTCAATAAGATTGAATAATTGCAACTCTATGAGTAGCCATTTTTGGCTTATAGTACCTTTAGAATTATATGCCCTACTTAAAAAAAAAAGGATAAAAAAATCATCCACCTTGACGTGCATAGATGTACACACACACACACACACATTTTATGACAAAGCGGACGAAGAAAAGTAAAATGGTGAGGTGGGGCTCCAGTTTTGAGACGTACAATTTCGTTTTGAAAATATCAATCTTTTTGTTTTGGAGAGTAACCCCTTTTCATTAATGATTGAAAGAGCATATACAAGATATAAGTCTTAGGTCATGCGGTCAAATTAGCTAACAGAGTCCAGAGTTGCCTCCTTGTGCAAACCTAGTTATTTGATAAGTTATTGGTAACGTGATACAGTATTAGTCTCATTGAATTATATTACATGAACGCAAAAATTTGACATGTTGCTAACACAAATCACACAATATTCAATAGATACATGTATTCCTTTTAACTTGAATATGTTTATTTATTTGATAATTGCACATTTTATATTCTGTAATCTTACATGCATCCCTAGTGATATGCACGGATAAAATATCTGTGAGTAGGTCCTCTAGGCCATTATTTAACAAAAGGAGCTCAAAATCTTATAATTATACAATGGATAGCAACCACAAGAAAGCCATCGCAATTGAATCCTATGGGGTGATCCGTACAACATGTAAGCCCCATTTTAATTTTAATAACCGCAAGGCCTGCTGGAGATATTGCGAAATGGATGCAACAGGGAGCAAATGGTCAAGCCGTATCTATTACATTTAATTAGCCGCAAGTTAACTTTATCATTCCCAAAATCATTCTCTATTTATAAGTATCGTTCCCAATGATCGTGATTCACACGAAATCGAATTGTTCTGGTCAACTAATTAAATGAACAACATAGATTGGTAAAGTTATTTTTTTTTTTTTTTATACTAGCATCACTTGCTTTTTTTTTCTTTCTTATTAATGAATGGGAAAACTCATTAGCCCATGAACAACATAACATACTTTTTTTTTTTTTTTTCCTTTTTTATAAATTTCACACTTCTTCCCTTCCAAGTATTAAACCTAACAACCCTGATATACTATATTGGTCCTAAAGATATCCAAGAAAGAGGGTAAATTAAGTTAAAGAAGGACATTTGTTCATGATTCATGTAGCATGATAAACAAAAATAATTACAATATAAAAATGATCATGCTAAGTATATAGGCTAATGTAACCACAATATTTATATAAATGTATGTATAGGCTAGAAACAAAAAGATGCAACAATAAAACAAATAAATAATAAGAGGTAGTCTAAGAGTAAGTGCTCTAAGAAATAAACTAACAAATATTAAGAAAAAAAAAAAACTATGAGGAGTGACGCCTGTATATACAAAGTGAGGCAAAGGAGTACAAACAAATTTAATTTGCAATAATAGCAACCAACTTGCATAAATAACAAATATAGAATAAATAATTAAAACATAATACGGTGAAAAACTTGTTATTGTATGTAAGTTTGTATAATAATAACAATTGTAAGGAAGGAGACAAAAGTAAGACACGGTGATTTATAAAGGTTTAAAATTCTTATTTGTACATCATCTTTCTAAGGTCACCATTTTAGGAGTTTCAAATCTACTATTTGGCTCTCAAACTCAAAGGAGACAAATTATAATAGCAAAGTGAACCCCAATCACAATTGCACAAAGGTTTATGACCTTATTATAGCACAAGCACATAAACGTGTTTCTTAAGCTCTCGATCTCATATTCTACAACCTCAGAATACTAACAAAATTTTCTTTAAAACTTTATTGACTTTTAATAATAATATCTTCTTTTAGTAATCTTGATTTTTTAAACTTAAAAACTCGATATAAGTTTAACAAGTGAATAATGTTAGATGTTGTATAAAGAGGGTATACACTAAAGGAGGTTATGTAGCCATTGAAGAGAATAAGCAAATACTTATTGGTGATAATTTAGAGCTATCATATTTGGTTTAGACAAGATTTTTTGACTATGAAAACTTTTTTTGGTGGAATGAATTTTTTAATATTATTTTGGTCTTTTTATAATTGGACAAGATCTTAACATAAAAAACTTCTAATTTTGGCATATTAAAATTCTCTAACTTTAATCTCTTTCCTTGTTTATCAAATTTTGAACTTTTTATAGCTAAACAAATTTCTAGCATTAAGGATTTAAGCTTCTTGCCAATAATGAAAATTTTTCAAGTTGAAAAAGTCTTGCTTTAGCTTGATCTTGGTAACAATGTGATATTTACCTTAGACTAAGGAATTGTTTCCTTGTGGAGCTTTAAAAAAATGATTTCATCTTTGATCTCCTTGTTTGTGTATAACATGGATTGTACCACAAATAAATTGACTTAAGGTACTTTAAAGATATATGGTTCCAACCACGCTTGAAGCATAAAAAAAGAAAAAAGAGTTTCACCAACATAAAGGATATTCTCTTTTAAATTTTATTAAAATAAAGGAATTTTCATTTTAAGTTTTGACAATGCAAAACGAATTCCTCTTTTCATCAATTTAAACTTTAATATTTTCTTTATTTCTCACTTTGCTCAACCTTTAAATATATGTGGAAACAAAGAGCTATAATTATATATATATATATATATATATATATATAAAAGTTGAAAAAAAGTTTAACAGAATGACTATATATAAAAATTAAGGTCCCATTGCCAAGTGTGTTTCAACTTGACTTCCTAAATAATTTCTTATTGCTAAATATTTGGAAGTAGCCCATAAACTTATCATATGAAAATTAATATAAATGCTCTAACTCATAACCAAAAATATACCCTCATAAGGTGTATAAATATGAATTCAAAAATCATAGTTTAAGCTAACTCTTAGCATAATTGAATGAGCATAAAGAGAGAATAAGAATCATCATGATAAGTTAAATATTATAACTCAATTATATAGGTATATCAAAACATATAACACATGATTCAACATTCTTTCTTTTTATGATAACAATAACATAAGTGATTTTATAAGAACTTTCCTTCAAACCATGTTAAAAAAAAAGATAAACAAATCAATAAGAATATAATAAGAAAATTAAAAATCCATAAAGGTAGTTTGCATTCAAATAAATAATTCAAAAAAAAACTTCTGAATTAACACAATTTCTAATAATAAAGGACACATAAGTTATTGAAAAAACAAACAAAATAAGAGGAATCAAAGTCTTAAGATATTGTAGAATCAGTTAAGAGAAGTAAGGAGAATCAATGTTACTTCTTCCTCTTTGACATTATCAAAAGGAAGAGTTTGTATTTAGTTACCTTTTGCTTCATGCTTTATTATAACCCAATAAGTAAACTCATTTAGGAATCCTTATTAGATGACATAAAGCTCATCTAAGACTTCTTAAATGACACTTACCTCTTTATATAAAGTCTTAATTACGATCTAAATCTTTGTCATTGTTTGAGAGTGACTTGATGGTGGAATAATTAAGCTAATGCTATTTAAAATGACAAAGGGGTTCAATTGTAACTTTTTTATTATAAAGGACAATGAGCCAAAAGAGGGTAAAAGAAATTACGATGCTCCCACTTGTTAAGAAGCAAATGATATGGTAGGAACTTTGGCTAAAGATAGTTTTTTTTTTTTTAAGTAAAGTTGCTTCCTTAAATTTTTTTTAAGCATTTAAATGATAAGTTCCTTATTAAGAATAATAAGGGTGTTAGAGCTTTTGTTTATTTCATGGTGACTAATTATTTGTATTGACTTAAGGAAGGAGAATGACAAGCTAATGTCGAACAATCATAAGCTTGGTAATGTGATTTATAGATCAATAAGATAAATGCTACATAAGAGCAAGTATTTTCAAAAAAGAAAGCAATCATAGAAAAGGAAGATTTAGAGGATTATTTAATATTATGATTACAAGAAAAGAAAAAACGTCAATGATGTAATATAAATAGATTTTTAAAAAAATTGAAATAAAAGGTGGATGACATGGACACCAAATAAGACAAATTGAGATGTGAGATTGAAAAAGGTAAGCCAAAAAAATATTAATAAAAAAATTCATGATCCTAGGAGCTATATAAGAAAAGATTGAAAGATTTAAGAGAATTTTTGGTGTGACTATTGAGAAAAAAATGGGATTATGATTTTCACTAAAGAAGAAAAGAAGGAAAAAATTTGGGTGGAGCATGCGTTAGCATCTTAAATGCTTGAAAAAAAGAATGAAAGATAAAAAGAAAACAAAAGAAATGATAATCTATTTAAAGGAGCAAATAAGGTTAAAGAAATGAAAATTAGGTAATAATATAAATTTAAAGTGAGAAATTTATAGAATTAAAAATTATATACAATGATTAATCAAAATGCATCCTAAACAATATGTAAAAATACCAAAAATGAGAGCCTAAGATATGTTTACCAATTCAATTGCTTTACAATACTAAAGAACCTATTCTCATTTAAGAACTTCATAAAAATGTTTGCAAGTAGATTGTTTATCTGTACAAAGTCAATAACATCTTCATTGAGTACATGATTTCAAATAAAATGATATCTAAAATCTATGTACTTAGTTCTAAATTGATAAATAAGGTTTTTGGTGAGATTTTTGGCGATAATATTGTCATATAAAATAGGAACTCTAGAAAAATATAACTTAAAATCCTTAAAAATTTGTTTGATCAAAAGAAGTTGTAAATAATTATGTGTGATAAAGGATTCAATTTTAGCCATGAAAAGTTCTACAAAAGTTTTCTTTCAATTAAACTATGAAACTAATGTGCTTTTTAAGAATTGGAAAGCATTAGTGATATATTTCTTATTAAGTTAATCATTAACTCAATTTAAGTTTAAATGCTTTTTTTTTAAGATACCAAAAAACTAAACTAGTAAACCCTTTAATGTAACAAATACCCCTTTTTAATGAAAATAAATGAAATTTTCTAGTTAATGATTGGAAACAAGCACATAAGCACACAACAAACATGATATCTAGCCTATTAGTAGTAAGGTAAAAAAGGACTTCTAATCATACTTTAATGTCATTTCTCCTCTAACTTCTTACTAATTTCATCCTTATCAAACTTTATTAATGTCAACATTATTGTGCTACAATGTCTTAAATTCTCTATTTCAAATTTTAACAATAGTTTTCTTACATACTTTGTTTGGCTAATAAAGATTTAATCTATGTTTTACTTGATTTATAGGTCTAAGGAGAAACTAAACTCCTTTATCATGCTCATTTAGATTTTCATCTCAATTTAAGAAGCAAATTCTTTACACAAAAAATCATTATTTATTAATGTAAATTTGTATAACTAATAAATCTTTATCTTTTACTTTTTTCAATAACGTGGTGTACATCTTACCTTATGAAAATCATTTTTTAATTAAGAATGATCAAAGTCATCTATAACTAAAGAGTTTACTTTAATTTATAGAAGACTTTTAAGAGTTGAAAAGTATTATCAAGAAACTTAATGCTCTTAAAATTATGGGGTTTATTCAACATATACTTCCTTAATAATAAAACCATTAAATAACAAAATTTTCACATTTATTTAAATAAAATGGTAGTTATGAAAGATGCATATGTAAACAAGATGTAAATGGCTTTTAATCTAACTACAACTGTAAAGATCTTGTTGTAATATATTCCTTTTTCTTGATTATAACCATTAGCCACTAGTCTTACCTTATTTGAAACTATCTTCCCATTAATATCTCATTAGTTATGAAACACTCATTTAGAATGTATAATAGGATACTCTCTAGGTTTAAGAATTAAGATCCATACTTAATTCCTTTCAATTTTTTTAACTTATCCTATGTTACATGCACCAAATGCTTACCATTAAATGCTTTTTTTACATATTAGGGTTCCATTTGAAAAATGAGTGTTAAATTGGTGTTCAAGTTCCTAAATGATGATTGGATTTTAAAAGAATTGAAAATAGTAAAAATAATTTAATCTCATAATGATTCACAACATATTTTCACTTTTTTGGTAACTTGTGAATAATATTTTACAAACTATTTAAATTTTCAAGGTTTGAATTACTTAACTTAAGTTATTATTTTTTTAATGTTATTGCTATTATTTTATATTTCTTTGTTTGGTGAATCAATTGAGGTATCCTTGCATTAGCTAAAGTATTTTTTTCTTAAATCAAAAGGGTTTATTTTATCAAAATTAATATACATAAACTCTTTGATTATCAATAATCTCTTAATAAAAATTCTATGTGCTTTGTTAATGGAAGAGTATCATATGGAACCTTTATCAATCTTTGAATCAAATTTTCTACAATTGTCTTTAATGTTAAATATAAAACACTTGAATCAAAAAATCTTGAAATAATGAATACATAGTTTTTTACTATTTCACAACTCATAGAAAGTCTTTTTAAACAAGTAATGAATTAGATCTTGGTTTGACATATAAAATGTCATATAAATAACTTTGGCCTAAAAATATATAATCAAACTAAAATCATTTAGTATTGCCTTAAGCTATCTCTTATAAGGTTTTTTTTTTTGCATTCCACTACTTTATTTTGTTAAGATGTTCTCAAGGTAAACAAATTATGAGAGATTCTTTAAGTATCACAAAACTTTTCAAAGTTCTCATTCTCAAATTTACCTTTACAATCACTTGTAATTAAGGTAATTGAGCATCCCTTCTTATTTTAAATTGCTTTCAAAGTCTTTTAAAGGCCTTTAATGTTCCATCCTTATGAGTGAGGTATAAGAATAAAAGTGTCATACTTACTGAATCGATTAATTACCACCATAATGTTTCTATACCCTTCAAACTTTGGTAGAGCCATAATGAAATTCATTACGCAAACTTAGTGTGATTATTTACTATAACAAATGTATAAGACTTATCATTTAAAATTAAGACTATAGATTGACTGAAAATATCCATATGTAATAATTGATGAAGTTTGGAAATAAGCAATATCTTTTTGCTCTTAAAAGACCTTTTAAACTATTTGCCCATATGACTAGCTAGTATTACAAAGTTTTTTCTTTCTCAAATTTTATCTTAAATTGTCTTTCCACAAGATCGTAGTTGTTTAACTTAGATAGTAATTTCATACTCACATGTCCCAAGTGTTTATATCATATCTAAGACTTTTCATTTATAGAAGTTAAACACTTTATATTTTGGTTAATAAAAAAAATGAAAATCAATAATATAAATATTATTATAACTTTTTACAATTAATAAGATCTTATTTATTTTGGAATAAAAAACAATATATATATTGAGTTAAAAAGGAACTTTGTAACCACTATCACAAAGCTAACTAATTCCAAATAAATTGAAATTAAGACCATAAACAAAAGAGATATTGTCAATGATAAGAGAGCCTCATTTATAGATTTTTACAATGTCAATTATCTTACATTTAACATTATCACAAAATGTTATTTTTTTTATTAATGACTTTAAGAGAAAGGAAAATTTTTTGTATTGCTGATGATATGTCATGAACATTTTTTACTTAAGTATCACCCTTTTTTTTCTCATTTAGCTTTTCAAATATACTTATATCAATTTTATCTAATTTTAGGTACCTAAATTTGTTTGATTTCTTTCAAATGAACTTTGATGCTTCTTACATCACTATAAAAATTTCTTATACCATGAATATTTTTTCTAATGTTGCATGCATGAATTATGTATCCAAAATCACCACAATAATGACATCTAATATGATATTCTTATGTAAGAACAAATGTTAATGTGATCTTTAAATGCAATTGTCCATGTGAGGTTAACAACATAGGAAAAGGTGTTAGTTAAACTACTACATGCATGTTGATTATGCCAAAATGATTTTCTAGTTAAATTATGAGGACCTTTATATTGTTGTGATGGAAGTCCATATATAGATACATGATTTTTACTCTTAAATGATTTGAGTGTATATGATTTATGTGGATAATTGCTATTTAATTTTTTTATGGATTATATGAATGATTAAAATGCAATCTAGATTTATCATTAATTAGTTTTTAAGAACCAAATAATGAATTAATTTTTTTTTTCTTTTCTTTTAACAAACTTTAAGAAAGAATTTAGAAAATTCTTGTTTTCCTTCTTTATATTAAAGTTTTTCTCATTAAGATTATTTAAAATAACATGGTGTGCTTTTTACAAATCATCAATTTCTTACACGAGTGATTCATTTTTACCTTTCAAAAATTTTTTTTCTTACTTTATTGCTTTTTGCTCCATCATTCTCTTGGATGAATTACTGCACATTACTCTAGTCTTCATATAGTTAAAGAACTTGACATATAAAACTTCCATAATTAATTTATCAAAAATTTCTAACTTTAGTTTCTTTCCTTGTTTATCAATTTTTGAAAGTAAATTAATAAACAAATTTCCAATATTGGGAACTTGAGCTTGTTTCCAAAAATGAAAAATTTCAAAGTCAAAAAAAACCTTGTTCTAGCTTAATCTTGGTGATTTTCACCTTAGATTAAGAAATTGTCTCCTTGCAAAGCTTTAAAAAATGATTTTGTCTTTGATCTCCTTTTTTCATATATAACATAAATTATACCATAAATAAATTGACTTAATATGCTACAAGTTTATATGATTCCAACCATATTTTAAGCTTTTTGAAAAAAAAAAAAGTTTCACCAATGTAAAAAAATTTTCTTTTTTAAGTTTTGCCAACATAAAACAAATTCCTCTTTGCATCAAGTTGAACTTTTATCTTTTCTTTAATTATCATTTTGTTCAACCATTAACCATGTGTAAACAATGAGTTATGTTTGCAAAAAACTTAAATAAAAATTGATAGCATAACTATATATAAAAATTAAGGTCTCTTGCTAAGTATGATTGAACTTAACTTCCAAAGGAATTTCTTATGGAATCAACTAATAGACTTGCCATATAAAGATTATTATAAGTGCTCTAACTCATAGCTAAAAAGAAAACCTTCATCAGGTGTATAAATATGAATTCAAAAATCATAGCTTAAGGCAACTATTAGTATTATTAAATAAACACAAATAGATAATGAGAACAATCATGATTACCTATACACAACAACTAAATCATGTTGACATATTACAACATGTAACACATAATTTAACATGTTAAATATCTAAATACTTGAATATTAAAGTGTCCTTTAAGGCATGCATAAGTTTTTAAACATTACATAACATTTACATTTTAGGACCAATTCATATGAAATTAATTTTTTTACATCATGATTCTATCATTTAAATCTTGTTACTCAATACATTATTCATGATTTTCAGTAATCATAAATGGTGTTAGCCACATGTTTTATCTAATGTTTTATATGGTTAACAACTGTTAAATAATCATGTGAATACTCATAATCTTATTAATATAAAAATATTATATAATTGAAAAGTGCACAAACAACATAAATATCATATCGTTATATATTAGCAAATATCTAGTTCTATCCAACTACTAAAATCATATTAAACTTAACTTAACTAATATGATTTTTAATATAATTCTAATTAAATTCTAATTTAGATTACTTTAACATCTCCCTTAATTATGATTTTGTGATATTCTCATTTCCAATAATTGTCTTAGCTTAACCAATGCATCATACTTTAATGGTTTTATGAGAATATTAGGTATTTAATCTTTAGACTTGTAATATACTAATTCAATTTCCTTTTTATCAACTTGATCTCTCAAAAAATGAAAACAAGTAACAATATGTTTATTAATTTCATGTATAACTGAATTCTTGGCCAAATTAATTGCAAAAATATTACTAATAAATATCTTTGAAGAACGCTAAATTGAACATAAATCTCACTTATCAAAGTGCATAACTAAATAACTTAACAAGCATTTAAAGTTATAAGTTGAAATTCCCTACTTCACCCTAGGATCTACTAATCTGTAATATTGAGAGGGGGGTGAATTAATATTACACCCCTTCTTTCTAATTAATAGGTGAACAACTTCAAACTCTTATTAGAAATGACTCTTTATTAGATTCAACTAAGGTAGATCTATTGTTACCTATTAGTCACAATAGTCCCCAAAGTTACCTTTCAGACACCTTGCCTATTAAATGGATTGGTTGTTCTTGATTAGGTCTTTTTTTAGGTTATGGGTTTGGTGATTCTTTAGCTGCGTTCACAACTCAATTTAAACATAGAATGTAAATCCAAAGTAAGGACACGAGAGATTTACGTGGTTCCGTCAATGTGACGTACTTCACAGTGGTAGGGATTCTTCCTCTACCGAGACAATCCACTATACTTGAGAACACCAATGTGGTATTCCTTATGATTACAATGGATGTCTTAATCTTTTACTCCTTTCACTATTGCAAATACAAAGCAATCACAATACAAATAGTGTCACTTATTGTGTCTACCTTTATTCTAACTTGTGTTACCTCTGTTTGATTTGACTAGGCTGCTTCACTGCCTCTTGGAAGATCACCAAAACTCTTTCTAACCTCTCTTGAAGAAATCTAGAAATACGTTGAGTTCTCTTAAATGCTACACTGAATTTCTTCTTTAGGTTGTCTCACCCAACTCCTGGTCTCACTATCTCACGGCCTGCGCTCACGCTTTAGGTTTGCCTTTTCACATCTCACGGCCTGCCTCACACTACTGGTCTGTCGTTTCACGCCTTATGGACTACCTCACGCTTTTGGTTTGCTGTTTCACGTCTCTTGGCTTGCACCACACTTCTGGTTTTACTGGTTCATGTTTCTCGGCCGCCTCACGCTTCTAGTTTTTCTGGTTCACGTTTCTCGGCCGCCTCACGCTTCTGGTTTTTTTTCTTCTCTACCGGGTGGTCTCACGGATACCAAGTCTGGTCTCACCTGGTCTGGTTTCCACATCTTCTCTAGGTCTCACGTCCTCTCTTTCTCTAAGTCTGGTCTGCTTTAACATCTCACCTTCTCCAGGTCTCATGCCCTCTTTTTCTCTAGGTCTGGTCTGCTATAACATCTCACCTTCTCCAGGTTTCATAGATCTGATTTCTTCTCTTGTGGTTGCACGGATTTTTGCTCTTATGGGTGTGTTGTTTCTAGTGTGTTGTTTTCTTCTCTTTGTGGTGTGTGTTTCTCTCTTACGGTGGTGTGTATCTCTCTTACGGTGGTGGCTGTCTCTCTTACGGTGGTGTGCTCTCCCGTTTCTCTCCAACTGGTCTGTTTTCACCTTTGCTCTTTCGGTGGTGTATTTGCCATTTGCTCTCCCGGTGGTGTATGGTTCTATTTTTTTCTCTTGCTCTACTGGTTTATATACTCCCTTCCATGAAAACCCTAGTAGGACTTACTGGAATCACGACGAAATTCCTTTCTTGCCCCTCCATATGGCTTTATATTACTATTCTATTCAAAATTCAGCATTATCCTCCTTAATTTATTTTTCTTGCTTTTTTCTTTCTACTAAAAACTCACCTCTTGAATGCTTGAACGAGCCACTTCTGCTTGCACACATAAATCTGGTTGACAACAATTACAACCTATACAAGGCTGTGGGAACAACATAAGTATATACTTTACTTTATAAGTTGAAAGTATAATAATAAACTATTTTTTAATGACCCTAAATAAGCAGTAGTTTTAAAGTTAAAATGGTAACCAGAAATATTTATATGATCATCTATATTTTTACTTTAATCATTGCTAAATAGCCTATAAATGCATAATTTCTAAATGAAGAATAAAGAAAATCATGATCATAGGTCCTTTTTATGTACCACATAATCTTTTTAACAATTTGTATACGAGGTTAGGAAAGACTCTAAAAACTTATTGATCAAATTAACTCTATAAAATATGTCTAGTATTATGCATATTATATATCTTAACTCTCAATAATCAATATGTAAATTCAACAAGTGTTTCATTACCTTTTTTTAGACAATTTAGTGTTAACTTATACAAGAGTTTTCATATAATTAGAATTATGCTTTTAGAACTTCTTTAAAAACTCAATAGCATACTGTTAGATCATGTGCTATTAATTGTATATTTTGATGTGCAAACATAATTATTTTGTGATCTTTGTCATATGTGTTACAAGTATTTAATGTACACGGCTGGTGATTCTTGAAAATTCATTTTTTGTATGGTAAATGAATATTTTAATAATTGGTTTACGAATTGTTCAAATTAATGTACACAATTATTGATTTTTGAAATTTTATTATTTGTAAGATAAGTGAATTAATTGTTAGGTTATGAATTATTAGAATTAATTTTGTATTATTAACCCTTAATTAAAATGATGCACTTTTATATAATTAGTTTTGAATAAATTGTGAGAAAAAGGTAAGTATGTCCTGGAGATTATTTTTTCATTAAGGAAGTTGCCTATTTTGAGATAAAGTAAAAGACACCAATGACAACTAACAAGTTGCGGATATAAAAAATATTCCAATGAATAATGCCTTTAATGGATCAACGGACATTTTCTCCAAATGGCTCCTTTTAAACTTATATAAACTCATCTGCAGCAGAAGAGATGAATGAGAGAAAAAAGATGCATCAAGGAGCTTATATTGAGTAATTATAACAAAAGTGTATCTGTTAAGAGTAAGAAAAATTCTTTAAAAAAGGGTATAAGATTCTAAAGGTGTAAAATTGAGAGATCAAGGGTTTAAGAAAATAAAATTATGTGAGTCTATTGTAAGAAGGTCATAGACCTTAGTACAGCTATGATCGTACTTGGTTTCCTCGTGAGGAATTTAATAGTAGATTTAAAACTTCCAAGACGGTGATCTTAGAGAGAGGACATAAGAACAGGAGTTCCAAACCTCTATAAATTATCGTGTTCTACTCCTTTAAAATTTAACTTTTTTTACAAGCTTACACACTCAATAATTCTTTTATTATAACATGTATTCTTCTTTTATGCAAATTATCTGTTGTTTAAATTTACTTAATATATATTCTTATGTTAATCAATATTTGTATCATTTAAATTGTATTAATTTATTCACATGTTATATTACATTTTTTGTTGAGGTAGTTACTAGTTCATTTTTTTAAAACATTATATTCTTGTATCCTTTATTTACCTAATGCACCCCCCTTTTAGGTATTTTTAGGACTAACATATACATCTTCTTAAAAATAAAGATTCAATCTTGTCCTTAAATCAATTTAATATATATAAAAATGATATTAAGCTCAAATGTATTATTACAAATTCACATATCATAAATTTCTTAAATTCTTCAACCATTCTCATATTATTATTTGAAAAGATCAAATTATTAATATATAGATATACTCATAAAATATCACTAGAATAATTAATTTTTACATATAAGGCATGCTAAAAAAACACTCTTGAAAGTTGATCTCGTGGAAAATAATAATAATAATAATGTACTTGTTTCATACTTTAGATGCTTGTTTCAAGTCTTATAATATTTTTTTTTTAATTTATGCACCTTTTCTTCATTTACTTTTTTCACAAAATTTGGTTACTACTTGCCAAAACTTAATTTTCAAGAGGACCATTTAGAAAAATGCTAACTTTATATCTATTTTATGAATTTTTTAATGATTTTATATGACCAAGGTAATTATAAATTTGACAATTTTTGTTCCAAAAATAAAGAAAAATACTTCATAATTTCATAACTAACTCATTTTTTAAATCTTTTTACGGTGTTACTTTGTAATTCTAAAATTTTATATTTGAATTTTTTTAATTTTAAAAATTAAATTTATATAAATAACTTTTAAACCCTATAAAATATATATTAATCATTAAATAATATTATTTTTAATTATCTTAATTTTTTAATTAATGACATTTCTCCGTTTATCACAAAGAACGTGTGCGCTCACACGAGCACATGAAATCACAGAAATACTTAAGTGCGGTGGGTTGCGTAAAAAACTGGCGAAGATTTATCCTGATATTGGGATTGCCGTTGGTTTGGTGGTCAAAGATAAAGAGGAAATCGAAAAGTCGGGTTTGTACAATTGCATGATAGGAGTGGGCCCCCCTCAGTGGAAGAAAGCGGTGGGAATCCCATCATTAGGGAAGAGACAATGTCATCATTTGCACGTGTTTATGGACCACATAACCCCCCCATTCCCACGATTTATATATATATATTCTATGGTAAAATTGTCCAATGTGCACGAACTCGGTGGTAATTAAGTTGTTATACTAATGATGTTAAAAAAAAATTATAATTATAAATATTTAATTACAATTAAAATATAATTTTATACATTAATTAATATAAATTCAATTGTAATTAAATAAAAATTTTAAGTAGGCATTTTTGGCCCCAAACTCCCTATTAGTAGGAGTTGAAGTTTTTACCATCTTTGTTTTTTTTTTTTCTTTTAATCTTTTGTTTGTTCTATGATGGAATTTGTATGGTTCAGCTCAACTGTTTATACAGTTTACCGACCCACGCTCCGGGATTTACCCAAAAAAAAACAACCGAAAAAGAAGAAGAAGAAGAAAAAAAAAAAAAAAAACGTTTTCATCCTGGGCTGCTATTCAAATGCTGGTGTGCTTTCAGCCAAAGCAATCCTACGGACCAGATTTAGAGGCGGGCATAAGGCCAGCACTCGTTGGCACGTTAGTCCAAACCTAAATAACGAGAATAACGTAATGCCGCGAAGTTAGGTTTCGCTTGCTAGCCAGCTAGCTTTGTCGGCAGTAGATTAAAAAAAATAAAAAAAAAAAAAGTCTATTACACGTAGTCTCAAATGCGCCATTGCCAGTTAATGATAAATTATTATGTCCTTTGGATGGCAGCAGGGGTCACCTTCACCCACTTTTTTCTCGATCACTTTATATTTCTTAGCTCTGTCTTCCGCTTTTGCTTGGAAGCCCTTTTATAACTTGGGGAATTACTGGGGGGGGGGGGGTGATGTTCGTTAATGACCCTATTTAATTGCCTGATGCCAACAAAAGTGGCAGCTATATTAGATGGAAATAAGAATTCGAAGAATTGTTTTAAGTCACCTATGCATATTTTTGTAACTCAAATACATTTTATTTAAATTGATGTGCACATATTATATTCAATAATTTATACTTTTCAATTATTCATCAAAAAAAAAATGCATATACATTTTATATATGCACACTTGTATTTATGGTCGCCCACGGTATTATAGTTAGACAACATATGATAATGATCGTTAACTATATATATATATATATATATATATATATATTTTTTTTTTTTTTTTTTTTTTTTTTTTTTTTGTGTTACTCATGTTGAGTATAAAATAACATGTGTCCATACATGGAAATACACTGAAATAAAAAGAATGGAATGAGTGGAGTTCGGAGGGTTTTATTGTTTATATTATCTGGGAAATGGAGCTACAGCTCCCAGTGGAAAGGATCTGGATATTGCATGCTCACAGATTTCGTTTTGGCTTTATATATATACGTGATTGTTTTACTCATCGTTCTCTACCACTTAAAAAGGCGACGGCATTTACTTGTTGGGCACACTCACTGATCCGTATCTCTTCAACAAGTTCCCATTTTCCAGTTCTGGGATTGGCGGAATATTTTCCTCATTCCCCTCCTTTCTCACTCTTCACTTTAACAGAGAAAAAGCTCGAGCGAGAGAGAGAGAGAGAACCGATGAGGCCACCGAAAAGCATGGACACACCTTATCATGAAAGCAAGGACCCAAAAAATAAAAAAATAAAAATAAAAATAAATAAAGGTCAGATTGGACTGGCCACCACACGCACACACATACACACATACACACACGCTCACTCACACCCACACGCCCGCACAATTTGCCTCTCTCTCTCTCTCTCTCTCTCTCTCACACACACACACACACACACACAAGCACAAACTTTTTCCATAGGAAAATAATATTTAGGAAAGAATGAAAAACCCAAGTCAACCTGGCCTCATGATTTGGTCTTTGGGTACTTCTGAGCACCACCTCACATCCCACTAATTACTTTAACATCGTCTATATAATTGCCATCACCTATCATTTGGTCCTCCACCATGGGTTGGAACCATGAAGGTGCATCAGTTAGCCCGTGAGCTAATCTGGGAGCACGAACCCTCCCTCTCACTTGGCTGCAAACGGTTACGCCCCCTTGCTCCCAAGCTGGCCAACACAGATACAGTTTCCTCTTTCGATCTCAAGAGCTTCATTAGGCCCGAGAGTGGTCCTAGAATGCTTGGCTCTCCTGAAGACAAGAAAGATTCACCTCAGCCTCAGGTCATCATTCTTTGTTCCATATGTTTGTAATTTCCCGCATTCGTTTTCCCTTTACCTGTGTTTGCTCTTTCTTTCTTTTCTTTTCTTTTTTTTTTTTTCCTCTCTTTTCAATGGTTTTACTACAGCTTCATATGCCTACGGCATGCCTAACATATGGTTGCCTACCCTCATCCTAAACATCAATTTCATTTTACCACGTGAAATTGCTCGCTCTTTTGTGAGTTAAGTAGGTACAATTTCTATATCTCGTAAAATTAGGTCTCACCTAAAATTTTTATCAATTCATTCTCACTTAATTTTCTTTCCCTTTTTTTTATTGTTTTTACAATTGATATTAATCTGAGTCACATTGAAAAATATCTCGTGCCTCGTGTATATATGGCACATAAGACAGCGTTAGCTAAGTAAAAACACGAGTCTAACAATGACTTGGGGCCGGTGATCGAGATCTTTATTTTAAGGAGGTCGTAATTGACTTAAACGGACTTGTATCCTGCAAGGTTGTTGATAGGTGAAGATTTTGTGGACGCAGGTAGAAACACACGCCGGAGGAACACGGTGGAACCCGACGCAAGAACAGATAGGGATACTAGAGATGTTGTATAAGCGAGGAATGAGGACTCCCAATGCACAAGAAATAGAACAAATCACCGCACAGCTAGGCAGATACGGAAAAATTGAAGGCAAGAACGTATTTTACTGGTTCCAAAACCACAAAGCCCGCGAGAGGCAAAGACTGAAGCGGAACAGCCTTGTTGGTCTGAACCATAGTCCAAGAACTATCCAGGCCGCCCCCATTACCACTATGTCTTTTTTGGAGACTAGGGTACGTCGTTTAATTATTTAGTTAACCTCGTTCGATTTTGGATCTTTTTGAAGAAAAAAGAAAACAAAAACAAAGAGGCAAAAAGAAAAGCAAAATACTGGGTATTGGTTGGTTTATTATATATTATTGTGCAGGGGGGAGCGGAGAGAGAGGAGCATAGTCCATGTGCATACAAGAGGAAGTGTAGGAGCTGGGGATCTGAGTGTTCGGAATTAGAAGAAAGCAGAACATGCAGAGAGGAGGGAGATAGAACCCTAGAGCTTTTCCCATTGCACCCAGAAGGCAGATAACGAAGTGGGGTTTGAGAGAAAATTCCTCACTTCAATGATCGTGATCTGCTTTCAATGTGCTTTTCCTTTCTTTCTTTGTTTCGAGAAAGAAAGAGAAGACAAGGTCATTTCTTCGCAGTTTGGACTCTCTATATTTTGACTTGGAACCGGAGCGCTCTTTGTCGCTCTTTATTCCCGGTGTCTCCTTATTAGTGCGTGCAGTATTATTGTCGCTTGGTGTAATCCCTTTGACTACAGAGGAGGTGGAAAAATGTTTAAGCATTGAGACGTATAAATTCCAAGTTAAAAAAAAAAAAAAAAGAAGTAACCTAAGTATATGGACACTGAAGTCCACGTACCTACGACACTCCTAAGCCTATTCCTCTATCTGTATTCTGAGATCCAAATGGGAAAAGAGATAAGTGTCCCTTCGTTCATCCACCGATATCATAGCAAAATGTGATCTTTTTAGCACTGCCTGCAGCTAGCAAAGAAGACTTTCATTAAGTGACACCTATCTGTAGAGAAAGTCAGTTAAACATATTTATTTAATTTTAAAAATATTCAAATATCTATTTCAGATTTAATTTTTTTAAAAAGACTGCCAATTTGAAATATTTATTAGTAAATTTATTATTTTTTTTATTATTCTAATAAAATTAGGATTAAATAAATATGCATGTGATTTATTTAATTATGATTTAATATATGTTATAGTTTATTCAATTTATATTAAAAATTTTTAACACTAAGTTTAAAATTTACGTAATATAATATTCATAATTTAAAAATAAAAATAAAAAAATAATTTCTTAAAAATCATAATTTCCTCTTTTTATTGTGGAGTAAAAATTATTTTCAAATTTTCCTTTTATCTTAAAAATACTCATAATTTAATCCTTTTTTCTTAATTTTCTTTTGTTTTCTAAAAAAAATACAAATAATTTAAATAAACTTTTATTTTTTATTTAAATAAAAATATAATTTTTAATAAATATAATAACTTTTGTATACTGTATTAGTATAATACTAATAAATAATATATATAGATATATCAAGCAACAAGAGGACATGGATGTTGATCATCACAGTTTTCCTTTGTTTTTTTTTTTTTTTTTTTTTTTGAGATGACAGTGATTGACGTGCATTTTCCAAGGAAAGCAAAAATATCAGCTAGTGATGAGTGGGTCTGCTCGATCTCATGATCAGATTATACAAATAACGCCTGGAGGGAAAGATGGTCACAAGAAATTTTAAATTGACCGAGGGGGACTCCTACGAAGAGGTTCCCTTGGCGACACGAAAATTATAATTTATTTAGTCTCATCTTAAACTCACAGCTTACCCCTAGCGGGAGGGCTGACAACGCGTCAAGTCCATAAGATTGACAATGAAGTGTGAATTAGTGAAAGAACGATTTGCATATTTGTTTTGATTTTGTTTTTTTGTTTTTTTTTTTTTGGGCCTTTTAATATTTGCCTCGCGGTTTCAAAAACTGACATTAGCCATGTTCGAACAAAATAAAAATAATATATGCTGTCTAATCTAATCACTTGCTTATCAAGCTGACAGCTTGCCGCACAGGAGATTGTGGAATAGTGGGGAATCCATTTTGGGTGCGCCTACTGTTTGCTTAAACGGTAAAAGCTATGCTTTCAAAAGCGTTGTATTGTTGTCACAAGCCAACATAATATATTTTATTTTAGATCGGAATGTTCTGATATTAGAATAGCAATGATCAATCGCGTCAGAATTATTTGAACTCATTCATTTTAAATTTCCAGGTTAAGATATATTAATTTTGAAAAAAAAAAAGACAAAAAAAAATCTGCATAACCACTCTTTGTTAAAATATTTCAATTACTACAAGTTTCGAATGAATAATTTTTTGTTAAAAATTTTATCGAATTATTAATTATAATATCTCTAAAGATGATAATAAACGCCCAAAACACTACAAAAGTGAATAGATTTCGAATTCCTTCACTCGAATGGGCGGGATTGAGCCCGAGGTGATGAATATTAAATTCAACTTGAATTGGGGTTGGATCCTTTTGGGTTAGATTTAAATTGGGTCATCGTTTTCCCTCTCTCGTTCTACCCTAGGCTTTTTGCGAGTGATATCACGCACTAGATGGGCCGGACTCATACAGAATCTATTATGGCCTCTTTTCTACAACACTCAATCAGATCACGCTCTCGTTGTTTGATGATTTTCATTTTTTATTATTTATTTTATTTCACTGGGATCATCTGGAAACATTACTCGACAAAAATTCTAGATTGTGTAAGGGGAAAACTGTGATTTTGGAGGAAAATGATCTCTTTTTCTATGATGCTATCTTCTTTGATTTCTACCATCACCATACAGAGTGCTAAAATGCTGCAAGTTGTTCTTTGTAAAACACGTTACAAATTGTATTTGATCCCTACTGGCTGTCATGTCGGAGAAGATTGTTGAAAGAAGTAATTCACTGGCAATTACCGAATACTGATCAATATCTGACTACCGTAATGTTATGATATCGTGGGAAAATTCATTGATAGGCACTGGCTGACGTTAAACTAATATCATATTCTCAATTAACGTACCTTCCTCGTTGAGTTGGTAGAAGAAACTTGATTGGAGAGAATTCGCAAATTTCATAGAATTGACCTATATATTTGTGACTTTATTTCCTGTGTAAGAAAAGAAAAGAAAAAAAGAGATACATTTGTGACTTAAACAACAATACTCGGGAATTTAGATTAATTTAACTAATTGAAGGAATTCCTAAAATCCCTAGGATTTATACAAGAGCATTTCCATTTTCAATATCATAGAGAATTTCCAAATTCCATTACCAGATAAACCTATTATTAATAACCAACACAACGCTTCGCAATCTAAAATATATAAATACATGCTTGACTATTTTGGTTGGTATTAGTAAATTATCAAATAATCATCTGGTTGGTTGTCACAAAGTACACTTTTTGGTTGTAAAATAATATCCAACCATTTTTTAAAATTAAAAAACAAATTTGAAATTAAATATTGTATTTAGAAAAATTCTTTTTATGGAATAAAAGATCAAATGAGTTAATTAACAAGAAAAATAAGTTCTATCAATAATAACTTAACAATTAGATTTCAAGATAACAATTTAATTATTTGAGAAAAAATTCTTAATGTCTTTTACTAACTATCCAAATTTCATTCTAATTAGATTACATATTAATATTCATTTATATAATTCATCTATATTGTTGCAATTGAGAAAATATAGTATTATTAAAAATATGTAACTACGATTTTGAAATAAAAAAACTTCCTTGTAGAAAGTCAAATCATAATCTAACCATTCAGAATCAAGAAATATATATCGTCTATTAACTGATCAAAAGACAGTTTTAATTAGATCACAAACAACCTACTGTTTAGAAGCTTGATCAAAATTGCACGCAGAACAAATTTTCAAAATATAAATCAAAATTCACACTTACAGTTTATCAAATCTGATATTCACTATTTAAAATGAATAATAAGATATTTTTTATCTATTAGCCAACTCAATCAAACAAAAATTCACTATTAGATTTTGAAAATAAGAACTATCACTCCTACTGGAATTCTCTCATTTGTTTTTTTTTTTTTCTCGTCGATTGAATCTCAACCCTAATCTTAATGATCTGTACAAAGATATTTATACCTTGTAAGGTCAACCTATTTTTTAATTAAAGGTGGAAGGGATACTTAACACCATGATTATTGTTTTCCTCTTTTTATTTAAATTGTTATGGATTATATCATGTCAAGCTTTTCAAGGTTCTTGAGTTTGTGAACCATGTTTATCATGTGGCATTGTTGTTGTTATTTGTTGTTTTAGATATATCATTTTTTTCACATTCTTGACTTGGGTTTGATTATTTATTCTTCCCTTATGTTTTGGTTGGGGTAGAACCTGGACAAGGGTATTGATAATAAAGCTTTATATGATGCCTTTTCTTCATTTGACAGAATCCTTTCTTGCAAGGTTGCTACTAAAGCTACTGGCCAATCAAAAGGCCATGGTTTTGTAAAATTTGACAATGAGGATCGGCTCAAAACGCAATAGATTAACTAAATGGCATGTTGATTAATGATAAACTGATGAGAACCTAGGGTTTTGGAACGAGGAATTTGGAATAAGGATTGGGAAGTGGGGATCAAAAATAAGGGTTTTGTAGAAATAAAAGAGATAGGATTGATCGCTTTGAGGGGATCAGCCTCCAATGATCACTTCGAGGGGATCGGCCTCCAATAAGCTAAATGCTTTGGTAATATTATTGCTTAGTTGAATCTAAAAGTCGTAGATATTACACTTATATAGACTCAATAGACCACTATTAGGGATATAATTCTGCCTACTAATTCGGAAATAATAAAAGGCAATCTCGCTTATTAAGGATATAATCCCAACTACTAATTCGAAAATAATAAAAGGCAATTATTAAAAACGCCACATACTAATCCAGCCTATTAGGGATCATATCATTCCGCTGTCCTTCAAAATAGCTTTGTCCTCAAGGCTTATTGGCAATAAAGTCAGAAAATCAATATGCAAAAGAATGATAGAACTCCCAGGTAACATCCTCAACAGGGAGGTTAGTCCATTGAACCAAGATTTGGATAACAACTCAATTTCCACGTTTGACAATATGTCGGTCTAAGATGGCTTGCGACTGAAGGTTAACCTCTTCTGTGCAGTTAATGGCAGACAGTTGGCTTTGTGTCACCACACCATCCCTTACCTTTTTTTTTAAGCAAAAGACATGGAAGACAGGATGTATTTTGGATCCTGTTGGTAAGTTAAGACGGTAGGCAACAAGACCAATATGCTCTAAAATTTGGTATAACCCAAAAAAATGAGGAGATAATTTCATTGAGGAGCAGATAGTGACAGATAACTATCGATATGGTTGGAGTCTAAGATAAACCCAATCTCCTATTAAAAACTCTCGCTCCGTACGATGCATATCCACGTGTTGCTTTATACGGGCTTGGGCTGCAATAAGATTGTCTTTCAGGAGTTGAAGTAACTTATCTCTGTCTTGTAAGTCTTTATCGACTTGATCCACATGAGATGATTTAGTTGAATACCTTGTAAGAGTAGGTGGAACTCTCCCATAAACTGCTTGAAATGGGGACATCTTTGTAGAAGAATGATAAGTGGTATTATACCACCATTCGGCCCAAGAAAGCCATTTTACCCAATTCTTTGGCTTGTCACTTGCAAAGCAATGAAGGTAGTTTTCCAAGCATCGGTTCACTACCTCAGTTTGTTCATCTATCTGTGGGTGATAAGTAGAGCTTATATTCAGCTGTGTACCTTGCAAGCAGAATAGTTTCTTCCAAAAATTACTGGTGAAGACCTTATCTCGGTCACTGACAATTGATTTAGGAACACCGTGGAGCCTTACAATATTGTCAACAAAAAATCGAGCAATACTAGTAGCAATATAAGGGTGACTAACTGCACAAAAATGAGCATACTTAGTCAAGCAATCGACAACAACAAAAATAGTGGATTTACCTTGGGACAGTGGGAGTCCTTCAATAAAACCCATAGAGATGTCTGTCTAAACTTTTTCTGGGATAGATAAAGTGAAGTTCCCAACTTCTCCCTAGGATCTACTAGTTTGTGATACTGAGAGGAGGGGTGAATCAATATCACCACAATTCGCAATTCGCAATTCGCAGGTAAGTGAACAACTTCAACATTTTCTTAAAAGCAAACTCTTTCTCAAATTCGACTAAGGTAGATATATTGCTACCTACTAATCACAATAGTCCCCAAAGTCACCTTTCAGACACCTTGCCTAATAGACAATACGAATGTTCTTGTTTAGGTCTTCGTTAGGTTATGGGTTGGTTGATACTTTAGTTGCGTTCATAACTCAATTCAAAACACAGAACGTAAAGCAAATTAAGGACACACGAGATTTACGTGGTTCCGTTAATGTGACGTACATCCATGGTGGTAGGGACTCTCCCTCTACCGAGACTATCCACTATACTTATGAATACAAGTTACAATGGATGTCTTTAATTCTCTGCTCCTTTCACTATTGCAATTACTAAGCAAGTACAATACAAAGAGTGTCACTTACTGTGTCTACCCTTCTTCTAACTTGTCTTGCCTCTGTTGAATTGAAAGGCTGCTCCACTGCTGCTTAGAAGTTCACCGCAACGCTCTTTAACCTCTTTTGAAGAAGTCTGGAAATACGTTGAGTTTTTTCAATGCTTCACCAAAGTTCTTCTCTACGTTGTTTCACACAACTCTTGTTTTCACCGTCTCACTCGTCTCCTTGCCCCACGATCTCACTGTCTCACGGCTCGCCTGTCCATTTCTCTCTCTCTTGCTGTCCAGCCAGATTTCTCTCACCGTCCTGTCGGATTTCTCTCTCTTACTGGATTTCACTTTTCCGTTCATTGTCGAGTTTCTCTTTCTTCCCACCGGTTTGCTCCGATTTAGCCGTCTAGCCGTGTCGAGTTTCTCACTTTGATAGACTAGTTTTTCACTCTCTCGTCACCTTCCTCAGCCGCCTTTCGACCGTCTTACGTTCAACGTTCAGCCCCCCTTGACTGCCTCCTTCTCTCTCGACGTATTTGTCGTTTTTGCTCGATTTTTTGACCGTTGATGGCTGTGTTTTCTTCTCCTTCTCGTCGACGGCTGCTCAATTGTTTCAGCCGTCCACCTTTGTTCTTCATTCAACCCGGCCGTCGACCGTCTCTCTCTTTCCCATCGACGGCTACTGTTTTCTCTCTCTCTTCCAAGTGTTTGACGATTTCTCTCTCTAGGTTTTGCCCTGCCAGATACACTGTTCAATTTCCTGACAACACTGTTCAATTCCGACGAAACTATTCACTACGGCTACTGTTCACTAGATGGTTGTACTGTTTCTCGACGGCTACTGTTCACGACGACTACTTTTTTCTTTTGCAGGTGGTGTTCTTCTATGTAGGGTTTGGTGTTTTGCCGTGTATTCAATTGTGTTAGCCTTATCCTATTTTTGTCTTCCAAGGTCTTTATATATCTCTTCCATGAAACCCTAATAGGGCTTACGTGGCAGATTTACGTTCTTGCCCTTCCATGTAGATTTACCTTCTTACCCTTCCATGTGGCTTTACTTTTTTCCACACTTAAACTTAGTTGACAACAATTACAACCCATATAAGGCTGTGGGAACAACAATCTCCCCTTTTATAATTGTTGGTAACACTTATAACAAAAGCCACTATGCAGCAGTTTCAACTCCCCCTTTCTTAACAGCTCCCCCTACACTGTTGCTTCTCTCCCCCTTTGCCAACCAATTACAAATCTAAAAAACTCTCAAAGTGGAGATGGAGGATTCACCTGAACTTCAGGCTTGAGGAGACATTTGCACATATAGACTCAATCTGTGCTTTTTAAACAGCTTTGTGGACAAAGATTTAGTTAGATCTTGTGTAGCATCTTCAACAGATTTAGGTTCAACTTGTGAGAGTAAAGCAGTAGCTCCCACAATTCTTCTTCTTGTTGTAACTCCTGCTAATAGGTCACCTATGATCTGATTTTCTTGATGAGCATTGGTTCACGTTTTCTTTGGCTTTCTTTCTTGTATAGTTTTAGTTGCAAGAGGATCTCTTTCTTCATCAATCACATATAAGTTTCCAGCTGTTCTTTTCCCAGCTGCAACAGTATTGCCTTCTTTACTCTTTACCTGGCAACCTGTTTTTGTGAATATTACCTTATGGTCTTCATTGCATAGTTTGTTGACAAATGCTAGATTATATTTGAGTCCTTCAACGTGCAGAACATCTTTTAGCTTTCCTTTTCCAATATTCATTAACCCCTAACCACTGATATTGAATGAATCATCATTGCCAAACTTGACCCTGCCTTTTCTTGATTTGTTTAGCTTTGATAATTTACTCTTGTCTCTCGTCATGTGCGAAGTGCATCCACTATTAAGGATCCACTGCTTATCCTTGCAATCAGCCTTTAGTGCAATTTCAACTATATTAGCCACCTCCCTTTTTGCTCTATATTCCTTCTTTTGAACTGGCTGAAAGATAGCTTTCTCTTTTTTCTCAGCTTTGACTGCACAGCTTGTTTTCACTGTGCCATTGAGTGTCTTCTCTTGCTCAGGGAGAAGTGTCATGCATCTCTTGGCATTATGGTCATCCTGCCTGCACCTTTCACACTATTCCAAGTCTGCTAATACAGCAAACTTGTTCTTTGAAACCATTGGTTTGGGCTTCCACCAACACTCCTTGTCAATGTGTCCTTGCCTTTTACAGTATGTGCAAGAACTCACAACAGGTGTTCTCCTTTGAATTTTGTATTGTCTCCCCCTGTATGCAGCATCGTATCTTCTCAAGTTGGAGACATATACTGGCCTTTTCCACCAGCAGTTGCTCGCCTTATGACCCCAAACTCCACAATAAAGGCAATGACCTTGAAATTGCCTCTTCTTGGGTCTGATCACAGCTTGTCTTCTTCTGTTCATCACTTGTTGTGTAGGCAAAGTAGCTGGCTTCTTTGCTTGTGTGACTTTCATTTCAGTCACCTTCTTTTCTTTCTTCAGTTCAGCCGTAGCCCTCTGCTGGCTGACTTTCTGAAACGTAGCAGCTATGGGCTGCTGCTTTTTAACCACATATATCATTTTTTGGCCCTGACTTTGGTTTGATAACTATCTTCTCTTCTTCAGTTATCTTCACTTGAGTCACAACTTTCTCTTTCAACTTCTGTGGCAAAGTCTCATTTTTCTTTTCTCTTGCAGAGCTTGTTTCTCCTACCACTTCAAACATCTACAAGTTTTTCTCACTCTTTTTTAATTGTTGCTGAAGTCTCAACAACTCTATCTCCATTTCTTCAATTGTTGAAGTCCTTGAGCTAAGCTTTATTGTAAGGTCTTCACATATTTTGATATGTTCTTCAAATCTTCTCTTCAAGTCAATATGTTCAGCCCTTATTTCATCATTTTGACTTTCAGCTTCCTCAGACTTTGCTTCAACTTGTTTTATGTGAGCCTCCAACCTTTTTATAGTTCTACCCCTTCTGATTATCTCCTTTGAAGCTACTTCCAGCTCAGCTTCAAGATCTGGCTCTTCTTCATCAACCTCCTCTTCCTCTTCAGAGGTTGAGCTACCACCTTGTGCTGATGCCATAAAGATATGCTCATTTGATGAGTCTTCATCTTCCTCCTCATCAACTTCTTTTGTCTAACTCACATAACTCTTGAATGAGCCTCTCTTCTTCCTCTGTGGGTTGGTAGTCTTCTTACTAAACTTCTTTGTTTTAAATAATGGTCTTCTCCATTTTGAATTCGGCTCATTATCACCATCCTTATCTTCATAATCAAGTTTCACTTTGCATTGAGAAGCAAAGTGTCCAATCTGCCTACACTAATAACATCTCAAGGCCAGTTGTCCTTTTCCCTTCTTAGACCCCTTTTTGAATTTCCTTGTGGAATAAGCCAATACTTTACCTTCACTTTCTTCCTCATCCTTATCATCATCATCCTCATTGGATGATTCTTCTTCTTCTTTTATCTTCAAGTACTTCATAACTTTGAAAGCTGCCTTCTTTAATACCTTCGTTGTTATAGAGCTTTCAGCTAACTTTATCCTCATCTCATATGCAATGAGATTGCACTGGAGATCGTGCAAAGACATAGAATTGAGATCTTTACTCTCCTCTATGGCTGCTACCTTTGAAGCAAACCTCTCAGGTAGAATTCTCAAAATTTTCTTCACAATCAATAAGTCCTTCTTGTTCTTCCCATGACTTCTAAGGTCGTTTACAGCATCAATAACCCTGGTGAAGAACTCTTGGACTATCTCATTTTTTTTGCATTCTGAGAGATTCATATCTCTCCTTAAACACTTGAAGCTTAGCCTCCTGCATTCTGAGAGATTCATATTGCACTGAAGAACTCTTGAACAATGCGTTTTCTTCTCCTTCTCGTCGACGGCTGCTCAATTGTTTCGGTCGTCCACCTTTGTTCTTCGTTTAGCCCGGCTGTCGACCATCTTTCTCCTTCACGTCGACGGCTACCGTTTTCTCTCTCTCTTCCAAGTGTTTGTTGGTTTCTCTCTCTAGGTTTTACTCTGCCGGATACACTATTTAATTTCCGATAACACTATTTAATTCTGAGAATAGTGTTCAATTCCGACGAAATTGTTCATTACGGCTACTGTTCACTCGACGGCTGCACTGTTTCTCGGCAGCTACTGTTCACGATGACTACTCTTTTCTTTTGCAGGTGGTGTTCTTCTGTGTAGGGTTTGGTGTTTTGTCGTGTATTCAATTGTGTTAGCCTTACCATATTTTTGTCTTCCAAGGTCTTTATATATTTCTTCCATGAAACCTTTGTGTTAGCATTATCCTATTTTTGTCTTCTAAGGTCTTTATATATCTCTTCCATGAAACTCTAATAGTGGTGGATTTACATTCTTGCCCTTACGCGGCGGATTTACTTTCTTGGCCTTCCATGCGGATTTACGTTTTTGCCCTTTCATATGGATTTACCTTCTTACCCTTCCATATGGCTTTACTTTCTTGCACACTTAAACTTAGTTGACAACAATTACAACCCATACAAGGCTGTGGGAACAATATAAAGGTTGAAGAAGTCCTAGAGATGCCACAGATTCACTCTTGTGACGTTGGCATACATCATATTCAGCTACAAACCTTCTGATTTCCCTCTTCATACCTTTCCAATAAAACTCCTTACCAACACGCTTATAGGTACGAAGAAATCCTGAATGGCCAGTAGTCAGGGATGCATGATATTCTTGCATAATTGTGTCCTTGTAGTGAGAATGAGGAACAAGTACCAATCTCCCTTTATAACGTAAATCTTGAAAATCCCAAGTGTAATGAGTAACCGAATTAGGATTTCTCTGTAATTTCTCAATGATTTCTCGAGTTTCATGATCCTCTCACCACTCCCTTTTAATTTGCACAATCGTAGTGCAGGTAGGGATAGAAAGTGCCACCATTTCTGTCTGCTCCAGAATACGAGATAATGCGTCAACTACCAAATTCTTGCTCCCTTTTTCATAAATGATCTCGTAATCATAGTCCAACAATTTAGAAATCCATTTTTTTGTTCCATAGAAGAGATTCGCTGCTCTAATAAATATTTTAGACTTTTATGGTCGGCCCAAATTTGAAAACGCCTCCCAATGAGATACGGACACCATTTTAAGACTGCATAAACAATAGCTAACATCTCCTTATCATAGACAGACATACTGAGATGTTTTGGTGATAATGCCTTACTGGTGAAGGAAATAAGACAACCTTCCTGCATTAATACTGCATAAATTCCAATTCCATAAGCATTAGATTCAATAATAAATACCTTACTAAAGTCTGGTAAGGTAAAAACTGAGGTGGTGGTCATGGCTCGCTTGAGTCGAGCAAACGCCTCCTCTACTTTGTTGTTCCAGTTAAATGAATCATTCTTCAAAAGAGTCATCAATTCAGCATTGATCTTTCCATAGTTATGAATAAACTTGCGATAATAACCAGTCAATCCCAAAAAGCCTCGTAGTGCCTTGATCGTCTTTGGAATTGGCCAATCCAGTATCGCTTGAATTTTGGAAGGGTCAACCATCACACCTTCTTTGGAGACAACATGCCCAGGTACTCCACTGTTTGGCAAGCAAAGCTACATTTTATCTTCTTAATAAATAGAAAGTTCTCTTATAGGGTAGTGAACACAGTTCGTAAATGTGATAAATGTGCTTTATGGGAAGCACTATACATTAGAATATCATCAAAAAATATTAGGACAAACTTACGTAAATATGGCTGAAAGATGTCATTCATTAAACTCTAAAACGTTGAAGGTGCATTGGTAAGCCCAAATGGCATAACCAAAAGCTCATAATAGTCATTATGTGTCCTGAAAGCTATTTTTTGAATATCCTCTTTATGGACCCGGATTTATTGATAGTCCAACCTTAAATCCAGTTTAGTAAATAATTGAGCACCACCCAATTCATCTAATAGTTCATCAACCACGGGAATAGGATATTTATCCTTCACAGTGATGTGGTTAAGTGCTCGATAGTCCATGCACATCCTCTAAGAAACGTCCTTCCTTTTTACTAAAAGGACAGGAGATGAGTATGGGCTAACACTCGATTTGATGATGCCCACTTCCAACATCTCCTTAACAATTTTCTCAATTTCTCCTTTTTGGAAGTGTGGATAACAGTAGGATCAAACATTAATAGGTGTATTCTCAGATAATAACAAAATACGATGGTCGTGTGTCCTTTGCGGGGGTAGACCTGTGGGCTCAACAAACAAATTAGAGAATTCAGTCAATAGAGTTGTAACCTCATTCCCTTATATAGAATGTGATTTGGCCACCTTTACACCTGTTAATTGCACCAGGAACCCTTGCTCTGCCTTCTGTAAGACCTTCTCCATTCGATGACTACTAACAGTGGTAACTTTACTCCCGCGTCTTCCGTGCAATTCCACTAAATGTCCATTCAATAGAAATTTCATTCTTAACCTAGAGAAATTCCAAGTAATATCTTCCAAGGTTCACAACCAATCAATGTCAAGGACAATTTCATAATCTTCTAGGGGTAGTATGAAAAGATCAACATAAACAATCTGACCTTGTAACACGAGTTTTACCTTTATGCACTTCCCTTGACATGTCAAATTTCTCCTGTCTACAACCTTCATAGCAAACTTGTCACAATCGTCGATTGAAAAAGCAAGCTTTTGGGCAATCTTCTCATCTATAAAGTTATTGGTACTACCCGAGTCAACCAGTACCATTACTGGCCGTCCCTTGAGGACTCCATCAATCTTCATAGTTTGTGGGTTCGAATACCTAACTAAAGCATACACTGCAGGCTCATCTACGAATTCAACAAAGGTGTCATCATCATTTAAGCTCGTGTGGTCATTCCTTATTTCTTCAGTCTCCTCAACTGGGTCAATCATTAAAAGCTTCCCTTGCTTACAACGGTGCTCCTTATGCCACTTCTCATCACAATGCCAACATAACCCTTTTGTCATTCGCTCTTTTAATTGTTCTTGGGTTAAGCGTCCAGTGTTAGAAGGACGAGTAAAAGAAGGTAAGTTGGTGTTACCCTTGATAGGTTTACTAGTCACTTTAGCATATGGTCGACGATTTTCAGCACCTAACTTCTCCTCCTAAAAGCGAGCATAGGAAATAGCTGCTACCATTGTTTGTGGTTGGCGAGCCTTGACTTCCCGCTGGATGTCAGAAGTAAGCCCCTCAATGAATGTTTCCACCAATTGCCTTTCGGACCAATCTTTAGCTTGATTGGCAAGTCGTTCGAATCGACTCTGATATTCGAGGATGGTAGATGTCTGGCAAATTTTTGCGAGCTCTCCATCAACATTGTGATATTCCGAAGGCACAAATTGCACAAGAAAGCCTTTAGTGAATTCAGCCCACGTGGGAATTCCACTACATGTTTCAACCCAATCATACCATTGGATTGCATCACCTTCTAATTAAATAGAAGCAATTTCAACCTTAGAGAGCTCTGGCGTATGATGGAAGTGAAAATATTTTTCAGCCTAGGAGATCTAACTTGCAGGATCACTCTCGTCCCAGCAGGGAAATTCTACTCTTGTGTGTGGTTGGGTATAGTCACGATTGGTGCCTCCATAGGATTCCACAAGTTCTTTTTGTTTGTTAGTAGATCCAGAAGTGTTGTCTCCTAACTCCCTCTGTGTAATAGACAATACCATCTGTTCAAACCTCTTAAAAGACTCTTGCATGAGAGATAATGATTCTTCAACTCGAGATATTCGAGCGTCAGAATCAGAAGAGTTGTGTGAAGACATACTGTAAGATCGCAAATTGGTGATACCCAAATTTTTCTTTTGCTGTCAGGTAAAGGGCATAACCACTTTTTTTTATTTGGATGGAATAGAAACAAAATTCCTAAGAACGCCGCTCTGATATTAAATGATGAGAACCTAGGGTTTTGGAACAAGAAATTTGGAATAGGGATTGGAAAGTGGGATAAAAAATAAGAGTTTTGTAGAAATAAAAGAGATAGAATTGATCGTTTCGAGGGGATCAATCTCCAATAAGTTAAATGCTTTGGTAATATTATTGCTTAGTTGAATCCAAAAATCGTAGGTATTATGCTTATTAAAAGGCAATCTCGCCTATTGCTTAGTTGAATCCAAAAATCGTAGGTATATAGACTTGACAGACTATTATTAGGGATATAATTTCGCCTACTAATTCGGAAATAATAAAAGGTAATCTCGCCTATTAAGATATAATTCTGCTTACTAATTCAGAAATAATAAAAAACGCCTACTAATCCCGCTTATTAAAGATTGCATCATAAACAAGTGTTTGTAGGACACTTCCTTTTGCAGAGAGCAAAGAGAAAGTTCTTTGGACAAAACAAAATTCAACAACGTCTATGTGAAAAATTTGTGTGAATCTAAAACAGATGAAGATTTGAAGAACATATTTGGTGAGCATGAAGCAATTACCAGTGCTGTGGTAACGAGGGATGGAGATGGAAAGTCCAGGTGCTTTGGATTTGTAAAATTTGAGAATGCTGATGATGCTGCTAAAGCTGTTGAGGCTCTCAATGGAACGAACTTTGATGATAAGGAGTGGTAAGTGGGAAAAGCCCAGAAGATATTTGAAAGACAAGTTAAACTGAAAGCAGAGTTTGAGCAGAGTGTGAAGGAAGCTGTAGACAAATACCAGGGAATGAATCTGTATATCAAGAATTTGGATAATAGCATCAGTGATGAAAAACTAGAAGAATTATTCTCCTGTTTTGGCTCAATTGCTGCATGCAAGGTACACAAGTACCCTTCCTGTCTATTGGAAGTTAACACTCTGATCTCTTATCCTCTTTATTGTGCTGGTGACGCCAATCAATCTCTACTTCCTGGGTGTACGGGTTATGTGTGACACTAGTGGAATTAGCAAGGGTTCTGGATTTGTTGCTTTCTCTAGCCCTGAAGAGGCATCGCAACTGCAAGTTCTAATCTTTTTAGTTGCTACAGTGCAAGGATAAAATTTGATCTGATATAATTTGTCATCAGCTAGCCGCGATGAATGGAAAAATGGTGACAGGCAAACCTCTGTATGTGACAATTGCACAACGGAAGGAAGAGAGAAGAGCAAGGCTTCAGGTATTAATCTTGACACTTTAATTGTAGGATTGACTTCTATGCTGTGGATACTATTTGCACTCCGGTGTGGTTTTCCTTGCATTTGACAGATGTCTCTCCATAACATATGTCAATTTCATTAGGGGAGGCCATAGAGAACTTACATCCAATGTTTTCTTAATAACAAATGATCTATTATTTGGTAATAAATATGATGTCATGCTTGAATCCCTATTACCTGTTCAGCCGGGTTAAAATTTTGAGTTACTTCATACAGCTTATGGTTTCATTTGATAATGAAAGTTGGCTTCTAATTGCTGAAATTGTTTAATTTGGGTTTGGAGACATAATAGTAGTGAGTGTTTTTTATTTTTTATTTTTCCACGATAGAGAGATTTAGACTAACAATAAAGGGCACTTGGGGAATTGTTGCCCTAAAATTCTCTCTCAGAAGACCCAGTCTTTGTGTTCGTTTTCAGGTTGCTGACATGGTTGATGTTTGTGCTGTCCTTTCAGCTATTCTTTCCCCGGTGCAGGCTCAGTTTTCACAGATGAGACCTGTTGCCATGGCACCTTCTGTGGCTGCTCATATGCCAATATACCCTCCAGGCGCTGCAGGTCTTGGTCAGCAATTTTTGTACGGGCGAGCACCTCCAGCAAGTCCTCCTCCTCAGGTAACTTTTCCGCGATATATTTTCACAATTTGGTCTTTTGCTTGTGGTCTATTGGTTAGGCATGACTGATGGATGCTTGAACATTTTGGTTCCCATTTGAAATGCATGCTTGCTATGATCTCCCATCGTTGGTTCTTTTAAACAACTAGTTGATAGTTGAAATATTATCTCATGGTGATATTTCATTGTAGCTCGAAATATGGTGCGCTGGAATTGTCCAGTTTATTATCAAGACAACTCCACCGGCAAAATGTAGCTACAAATCTGAAAATGTCGTGTAGTTTGACCCGAAACTAGGAAGAAGGCTTTTCCTATAGTTGATTATGAAAAATTTGATGGAAAGACTTCAACATTTCATACAATACACATAAGCATGCAAGCATGTGTATACGCAAGCAGCAGCAGTTGTATATAATTTTTAACTACCAATGCACACAAATACCTCTTTGATATGCTACTGGATTAGGGCTTTTCATGAGCTCATGCAAACTCGGCAAGTGAACTGATTAAAAGCAGAACTGTCTAAATTGTACCATCTTGAGTTGGTTTGGTTTTCAAAATTTTAAAACTTACAAAATCAGTTTGGTTGCAGTTTGAAATAATTAAAAACTATTTAAAACTGGTCCAGCATTTATTATAAATCTACACTGTAGTTTTATGGAAATTTGACTAATTCTGTGTTCTCACAAAGAGTAACTGCGTCTGTGCCAAGGGCTCAGGCCTTTAATGGCCTACAGATACTCTCTATATGACCCATGCCCATGGAAAGAGCCTCAAGTTCTTACAATGGATGAATACCTTGAAGATTTAGCAACATAAAGGTCTGGCAGGGGAAGGAATGTGGTTTTACCCTGCTTTGGCATCAAGAATGGAATTGTGTTGTTTCGCTTGTCCGACACTGCACCTACATGCCTGAATGTGAACCATTTTTAGGTGGCTTAACAGTGGAGTTCTAGAGGGCCTTTTCATTCCAATTCTTTTTGTAGCTTAACTTGCGTAAACCAACAAATCTGAATTGCAGGCTTGGTTTTTGTTTTAATAAAATACCAATTGGTCAGCTTTGGTTGTGAAGAGTGGAAGACTGAATTGGTAGGTTCAGTTGAAAAAGTTTCTTCCTATTTAACTTTGTTCAGCGCTAGCGAGAGATTAGGTAGCTTCTGGACCATTACCGTGATCGCCTATGGGTCGAAAGGATTGTAACATGAAATGGCTAAAGCTAATATGCGGTTGACTGCTTTGAAACTCCAGCATGGTAAATGGCTTTGCAAGCTTTCTCCTTTAATGGCCGGCCCTAAAGCCTATTCTATTTTTCCTTTACCAACTTACTGGAGATTGAATAACTGCGACAGCGAGGTTGTGAAGTTTGTAGTCGTCTTTATTTGCTTTTATAATCTATTCTGGAGTGAATATGACCTGACGAAGGGTAATAAAAAGCTAATCTGGTATTTTTATCTGTCATTGTGTTGTAGGCTGGATTTGGCTACCCACAGCATCTTGTCCATGGGATGAGACCTGGAGGTGCTGCCATGCCAAATTTCTTTATTCCGCTGGTTCAGCAGGGGCAACAGGGTCAGTGCCCTGCCAGGCGACGTGGAGTTGGTTCTGTTCAACAGACTCAGCAACCAGTCTCTTTGATGCAGCAGCAGGTCGGCACAAACATGACATCTTCTGACAGTTATTTTTCTCTGCCATTTTTTTTTTTTCCTAGAGAAAATGCTTGTTGCAGATAATTCCCAGGGAACGTGTCTATCGTTTACCCATCAGGTCGCAACATGCTTGATGTTCCAATGCCAGGTGTTCCTGGAGGCATGGGAGATGCTGCGGCAGGAGAGTCTTTGCCCATTACTGCATTGGCTAATGCCCCTGCCAACGCAGCACCCGAGCAACAAAGGACGGTATGTACATCTTCTTTCTTTGCTTGCCTTCATATTTCTAGTACTTTGTTGAGACAAATATTCTAAATAATTTTTTTTTTTTCTTTTGTTCATTGGCTGTATGTGAGGCCAGTTGCTGGGCTAGAGTCTATACCCTTTGGTGGAGCAGCTGAAGCATGATTCTGCAGCCAAGGTCCCAGGCGTGCTTCTGGAGATGGATCAGACAGAGGTTTTACATCTGCTTGAGTCGCCAGATGCTTTGAAGATGAAGGTTGGTGAGGCCATGGATGTCCTAAGGAGTGTTGCTGCACAGCAGCTGCAGCCAAAGCACCCTGCTGATGAGCATGCCTCGCTATCCCTCAATAAGAACCTGGTCACTTGATATTGTATGTTGATTTAAAGCGTGGTGCAGAGTGAATCGGACAATCCAGAGCTAGATCGAATGGCTGATAGGACATAGTTGATCTGATATTTGGTGTCTTTAGTTTATGTTGGTTGAAATTTACAATTTTTTTTTTTTTTATGATTTGTGTTGTGCGGGATTTGGTTACTAGAATGTAATTTCATATTTCATTTTGATGCGTTTGGAGTGTCTCGCACAGAATTTTAGACATCAGCATAATTGCAGCTTTTCGAACTTTACAGAAACCATGTTTGGTATTGCAGTGAAAACTATGTTGAGGTCTGAAAACTGTTTTAAATCCAAGTAATTTCTATGATGCTTGGTATCTCTTTTTAAACCATATTTCCCAGGCGTGATGCCACCAAAAACGTAGTTTCAAAGAAGCAGCTTCTGGATTACCGTTTACGTAGATAATGCTGTCTAAACCGATTTTCAAAATGCGATTCTGAACTTAAGGTTCAAGTTAGTGCGACATCCGAGTGATGATGCAAGCCTGCAGCAGGTTCCAACGTTCTTGGTACATAGAACCTAATGTTGGTGAACATAGTTGCTTACCGTCGAAATGATAGAGAGTGATGAGTGGCATCGTTGCCACCAATAATACATTAATTGGTTCACTGACCTGGTTTTAAGCGAAGACGCCAGGTGTAATAGTGGTAATTTCATCCCATCCCCGCCCTTGTAGTTTTAGAAATAATGAAACATATACCATAACTAGCAGTACAAAAAGGTGAAATTTTGAAAAAACAAAAAAAAAAAAACAAGAAAGAATATTGTCCTTATATATAAATTAAACCTAATTTCAAACAAGCATTGCCGTTGCCCTTCCATTTACCATCCTTACATGCTTCCTTTCATCATTTTGGAACTCTTAATACTCTCCCGCTTCGATTTCTTGCTCATTCTCACAAGAAATTGCAAGTATTTTTGCATTTTATCTCTCACACCACTTAGATTAACACTTTTTTTTTTTTGGGGGACCACTTAGAAAAAATTAGAGTTTTATTTATTAATGAATTTGTTTAAAAAAAGTTTTTGTCATGATGCTATATATCTATACTATATGGGCTTGTTAAAATTTTCTATTTAATTATAAGAGAATATTTTCAAATAATATTTTTATTAAAAACTCAATTATAATATAACTTAATTAGAAAAGAATAATTTTGTATATTATTATGTTATTTACAATTATAATCTTGAATATAATTTAGATATTAATAGACCTGTATAATTTAAATTATATAATTATACATACATGTGTATGTGTATATATATATATATATATATATATATATATAATTGATTTTCTTTTTTAAATACACACAAAATTTTATTTAAAAGTATATAATTATAATGAATTATTAGGTTAAAGCAAATTTCTCAAAGACATTAATAGTTTTAGTTTTTGCAAATTTAGGTATGTTATTTATAATATTATCTGTACAAATATATTTAATTTCAAAATTTTAAAAATTGACATTTATGATGATAAATTTATTAAGAAATTTAACAAATAATATCAAAACATGTATTTTGAAATTACATATATATATAAAATCAATATTTTTTGATTTTATAAAAAGAATAGAGATTTATGTTAATTTATAATTGATTATTAGGCTTGTATTTAAAATTTAATAATAATAATAATAATAATAATGTCTACTAAAAAACACACAACAAAAGAAAGAAATTTTCAATCCTTCATTTTAAGGCTTCTTAAAGCACTTATGAAGATTTAAATAATAATAAGAAGAAAAAAAAAACAATATTTGCTCTCTCGGTTTAGCCATGAAGATCGACGGCGAAGGAATTTTTCATTCTAGAATAAAGAAATGGCAACTCTAAGAAGGTGCAGCGACGGCAAGGTATATCGAATTGGTAAATTTATTTAATATAATAATAATAGTGTTATAATGTTCTCGTTTAGCATATTTCTAAAAAAAAAAACAAAACTTTTAGTATTAAAGAAGACTAAGGTCGAAGGTATTATAAACTTTAGTACTTGAAAAAAAAATGAGGATAGTGTATTTAAGGAATTATTAATTTCATATTTTATGAATTAAAACAGTCATAATTACTAAAAAATATGTAATAGCTTAAGGCCTATATTACATAACTATATGTCTTGTCTAAGTGCGTATAAACCACGCACTTGAATGTAATCCAAAAGCATGTACTTGATAGAATTATGAATCTAAATGTTGTAATTTTTAATGTTAATAAATATTATGTTACATTTTCAAATGTATGTATTTATATTATAATTTGTTAGACACCAAAATGATCAAACATATATATTTAATGTCATGTATATATTATTATTATATTTTAATTATCATCAAAATGACTAAATTAAGATGTTTGAATACATATATTATTGTTATAGTTTATTAGTCACTTAAGTGGCATGCACCCCACCTAACCCTTTAGTCATCATCCCATCTAATATAAAGCAAAAGGAAAGAAAAGGAGGGTTCCGCTTCATTCCTAATCGCCTACCTACTTATGTTTGGGAGTTAAAAGTGTGGTCTAACAAAAAAATAAAAGTTGTTTATATCAAGTGACATGTGAATTGCTTAATAGTGCTTTACCACTTTTATAACTAGTAAAAATGGCTTAATAGTAGAGTATAGTATAGCCTTGCCAAGGTTAAGGTTAAAGGTATGTTTAATGACACTCGTAAATAAGTTATTTATTTATGATATTAATAAAATATTCATAAATAAAAAATAGTTGGATAATGTTATTAATTATTGAAACTTTAAGATTACCTCAAGATAAATTATTATTTTATAATTAGTAGCATAATTGATTGAAAATATTTAATTTGCTATTAACTTTAATATTGTTTACTTATAATAGTATATATTAATATTTCTCAAAGAAAAATTAGCATACACTCTAATTATTTAATAATTAAATTTAATTTATGATCAATTATAGATATTTATGATAATGCAATTGTTATAATTTACACGCATGTTTTAATTGTTATTTTGCTTAATAACTTGAATTTTTTATAATAATATGAACAAGTCAATATTTACTTAAGTGTTATGAATCTTTACTTATATTATTAGTGAGTAAGTTTGTTGCTATTATATATTCAAGCAATGAAGAAAAGAAGTTACATCATAAATGTAAAACAAAATAATATGTTAACCTTTATGTTTATAAAAGTGATTCTTACTAACAATATTAAGAAATCTATTTTACAAAAAAACATAGTGCTAAAAAATTATTTACATTTTGTAAATAATAAAAAAGACTTCATTTTTTATACAAGTCACTTACAAGTATTCTTATGATAAAACACATAACCATGAGATTTATTATATTACAAACTATGTAAAAATACATTATTAAGATGACAAATTTTTCATAAAAACTTAAGACCTTAGGATTAATGGTAAATGACTCTTTTTTGTGCAGTTTATTTTAAACTTATTAATTTCTAAGTATGAATCATTTTAAATTCATTACAACACAATAAACAAAAAAAAAAGTGGAATGTTAACAAATTAGACAATATACTTGTTTAAAAGAAAATGAGAGGAAAAAAAAAGAGTCATTTTTTTAATCTTATAAGCAAGAAAGTTAAGAAATAAATGAAAATAAAAATTAACCAATTAATTTTTTCTCAAAAAGTAAAAACTACTTATGCTCCTCAAGTTAAAATAAGGAAACAAAAGAGCAATAAGTATTACTTCTTTAAAGAAAGTAAACAGTATTAGAAAAATTAATTTAAACATAATATATGATTAAAAAAAGGTAAATTAAATACTTTATTATATTTTAAATCAAATTTAATTTATATTTCTCATAATACTTAGTGACTTGATTATAGTACTACTATTCACACATTCATAATGAATCATTATGATATGATTATTTTAGTTGATATAAAAATATAAATTTTTTAATTTATTCTTATTGATATCTTATGTTAATGAATCACATATCATAATATTGGAATTAAGTGTAGCTCAATAAATGAAAATTTTGCTTACTTGTAAGTATAAATATTTAAATTATATATTCAAAGAAAAATTAACAAGCTTGATTAATAATGATATTATTTGGATTTTAGATTTTACTAATATCAAAACATGTATGAATTACATTAAGTATAAACAAACTAAATAAAGTATGAAAGAAGTCACAAGAAACACTTATCTTCTCAAAATTATACACCTTGATATTTATAAACCTTTTCATATTATAACCCTTTAATGAAGAATTGTATTTCATCACCTATCTGTTTGCTTGATGAAAAAAAAAAAATCAATCATTAAATACCCTAAAAAAATATACAAAAGATATGGAAGTAATTAAATAAAAGGCAATGAGTACTATAAAAAATATAATGATTTAGGGTAGTATCCATATCCATTTATGAAATTTCTAAAAATTCATAATATGTATATGGTAAATTATATTAAATATACCTTAGTAAATGTATGACAAAAAGGCATAATTAAATATTAACAAATATGGTTAGAAGTGTAATCAATAGTTGTTCTCCACTTAAATCATTATAGATGTATGCATTCAAAATTACAAATTATTTATTGTATAAGATTCCTATTAGATAGTTTAAAGTACTCTTATTAAAATGTAAATAGAAAGGTAACCTAATTTAAGACACTTAAATATTTAAGATTACTCAATAGAAATAAAAATTCATATAAAATGAAATTATACTCTAAAATGATAAGTGTTTACTTTATTAGTTGTTTAAAAAGGTTTAAAGGATATATAGCCATAATGTAAGAATTGTAAAAACTAAGAATGTAAGATTTATTAAGAGTGATAAAATTAGTAAAAGTAACGAATGTCAAAATGTATATATAAAAAACTTAAGGTAAATATTTATTTACCTTTAATAGTTTATTTGTCTATTATAACACTAAATGTTATTATAAAAATTAAAGAACATTTTGATGAAGAGATACTATTTAAAAAAGACAAACTCTTAACTAAATAATGTAAATAAATTACAAAGGGTAGCTTTAAGAAAATATCAATGATAAAAGAAATCAATTATTTTAGATAATTATATAGTCTATTTATAAGAGTCAAAATTTTAATTAATAAGAATTTAATTTTATTTTTACATATCACAGAAAGTATTTATTAAAAATAATTATAATATTAATGGCTTAGTGTAATTTAGAATTATATAAGATATATATGAAAACCACTTTTCTTAATAGAATTATTAAATATGAATTTTATATTAATCAATTTAAAGATTCTTTCATAGAAAATAAAGATCAAATAGTGTTTTAACTAAATAAGTTAATATATAAATTGGAAAATTTTTCTATAATAATATATTAAGTTTAATAATATCATATCAAGAAAAAATACTATTGATCAATACATATACCAAAAGATCATTGAAAGAAAGTTTATTTTCTAGTCTTTTATATTGATGATATATTACTTATTGTTAATATTTTAAGTACATTGTATGAAATTAAATAATTTCTTTGAAAATATTTTATCACAAATCACAATGAATAAGGATTTTTTAAAATAGCTACATCAATAAAATTTTGAAGAAATTTAATGCAAGTAAGTGTTCACCTAGGATTATTTTCATATAGAAAGGGGACAAATTTAGTTTGATACAATGTTTCAAGAATAAAATGGTTTTGTTAGTAGTTTAATGTATTTGCTAACTTATACTAAATCAAATATTAATTTTGTAATTAAAATATTGGACAGGTATAAAGTAATCTTAGAATGGATTACTAAAAAGCTATAAAAAATATTAAGTTACATATTCATATATATATAATCAACTACTTAAATATGATTAAACATTCATATTTAAACTTTATTAAATGTATTAATAGTAAAACGTCTACTTTTAGTTATTTGTTACTATTTAAAGAAAACAAATTATAGAATAATGAAAATTGTTTATCATTATCCTATTTATTATAAAAGTAAGATTTATGACATGATTTAAAGTGATAATTTATACAATATGATTGTAAAATTTTATTTCAAGACTTAAGGTTATTAAAAACATTACCATACCATTAAAACTTTATGTGATAATTCTACAATTGTATTCTTTTTTAAAAATCATAAATAATCAATGAAAATTAAAGTATTTTATCATTAAAAAAGATTTACAATTTATTTATAAAATATTAATTAATCTCTTAATAATAGATTAATATGAATGTTTATAATCAACATTATATAGATAACATATTGTTAGAATAAGCTTTGATTATACAAATAACAATTGATGATGTATGATATAATGACATTTTAAATTTACCATGCAATTCTAACATATATTATGTATTTCTTAGTATCTTATAATTATATACACGTTATTATTTTAAAATTAACAGAAAATTTTATATAAGACATTATTATAAAACTATATATATTATAAGTCTTGTATAGTATATTGTAAATATTGTAATACATAAAAGGGAATGTTATGAATAAATAGGAAATAACCTTTATAACTTATATTGAATAGTTTATCATAATGACATTATGATTAAATTATAAAAAATTGTATGTATAATGATTAATATAATAAATTTCAATCAAGTTAATTGAGAAAATGTTAGAATTTTTCAATGAGTTATATCAGAATCTTCTCAAGTAATATTTTTATTAAGGACTCAATCATTATATGATCCAATTAGTAAAAAATAATTTTATACATTATTTACTATTCAAGATTATAATCTTAAGTATGATTCAATTATTAATGAATATAACTAATTTAAACTATATAATTGTGTATATGTATGTGTATATATATATATATATAATGTGTATGTGCAAAATATGTAATTATTTATACATGACATTTCTTACACATGATAAAATGTTATGACTATTAAATATTATTACTAATTGTTGTTATCATTGTTAATTATTATTGTTAATTATTGGTTATTATTGTAGATGAATAAAATGAAATTGTAATTTTGTTTAGTATAAGATTGTTAATTGATGTTTAAATGATAAAATAATTATTTAGTAATAAAGAATCTCAACAATTCTCGATTAATAAAGAATCTCTATAATTTTCAAATCATAGGGGATTTCTACAATATTTAAATGAAATTTTGGTATTTAAGAATAATATTACATAATTTTGTACCAAAAATAGCATCATAAATATTCTTTATTACTAATATATATACTTGTTTAAGATAATGAATAAAATCAAAACAATTCTTTTTTTATTTTTATGACTTAACATGGTATTAAAGCTTCTTATACTCCATTGAGCATAGTTCTCTCCCATAGTCATAGTAAAACATAAAACTACTCACATAACCACTATACAAGCACTACTCATTCTTGTATCCCAAAATACCTATGTACAATTGATTGGCACCATTAGTAGCACTCTATCAACTCACTCTTAATACCTTTTAATATTGCTTCTTATCCATTATTTTTACTATTTATTTTAATAATGTTAGGATAACTTATTTTTACCACAATCTAGCCTTCCACAGCTATATGAAGCATATTGGTATTGACTTTCATTTTGTTCATTCTTAAGTTCAGTATCAACAACTTCATGTAATTCATATTTATTCTTTTAACCAACTTGCTAATTCCCCTATTATGCCACTAGGTTGTGTCTCAACATTAGACCTAATCTCTTAAGATCGACATCATTGACACCACGCCTCTCTTGTGAGAATATAATAAAGAATCACTGTAATCCTCAGATAATAGATAATATTCAACTAGAAACTTATCCTTCAAGAATAAATTTTCTACACTTAATTTCAAAATAATATTATATAATTTTTAACCATAAATATATTTCAAATATTCTTTATCACTAAAATTAAAGCATTTCATCTCTTTATGACTTAACAATTAGGATGTTCTATTATTTTTTGTTGGAATAGAAAATTGTTTTTAGGTAGTTTTCTTTATACTCTTTTGAATGTGAAAACATCAATTAGGCATTTAAGAATTAACTTTTATGTTCAGCAAATGAAAGAATAATGTGTATATTTCCTACTTTATGAGATTAAAAGAACATAATTATTCAACCATAGTGTTATAAAATAATACATAATACAAAGTCTAATGTATACTTAAGTTATTAATTATGATGGTAACTCTCTTAAAGAATAAAAGAGAATGACAATAAAAGAGTTTTAAGAAATTAGAATATATTGTTAGGAATAATTTAGTCAAAACAATATCATCAATTGTTATTTATATTGAAAAATAGTTTAAGCCAACTTTTCTTATTAATAGTTTTTTAGAGCAAAAAGCAATCCTAATTATAAGCAAAACAATTTACCTTACATAAAATTTAGTATAATGTTGATTCAAATTGAAAAGTAATAACATATGTAAAATACAAAAATAAACACTCTCCACTCACTTGAAATCTCATTAATCTCTATTTTTTTAATTATTATACAAATTGAATTAAAATAGTATGTACAATTGTACATGTTATTTCTATGCTTTAAACTTACTCATCCAAAACCATATAAGCACCTCACTTCTTATGAAGACCTCCAATTTGTGGTCAAAAATTATTAGGTATATGTGTGTAACTATTACATGTAGTCAACATAATTATCTCCTTTACCTTTTCAATAAGAGTATTATTGTATGAATGTATTTAACTTGATACGTTACAAACATGTATTTAATAATTTGATGTGTTAAAAACATAAATCTATATTACTTATTATGGTTATGAAAGACATATTATTAGTTTTATCCTTAATTGTAATCATAAATCAAAATGTTAAAAAAATATAAAAGTAGTATAAATTATAATATATAAAAGAAAATACTTTGTAAATATATTATATGGTGAGCATTATATAATTTATACCACATCAATAATATTTAGTACTATAAAATAAAATTTTATGTAAAATATATGTAATGTTAAATATTTTATATGTATAAATATATAGTATAAATGTTAAGTAATTGATTCATGAATGAATTCCATTTAAGTAATGAAAACGTTAGGTAAACCTAATAGGGTATGTAAGCCATATATAAAATTTTTAATTTTGTTTTAAGAAAAATGTAGGATGTATAATAAATGGTGTAAAATGCATAATAATAATTATTCAATATTAAACATGTAGTAATTCTCATACAATTTGTAATCATACTTATTATATATTTACATACAATTATGGCAAAATGACTAATTTTACCCATTACATTGGAGGACTTTTGTAATTATATATATATATATATATATATATATATATATATATATTTTAAAAAAAAAATTAACGTAAAATATTAATTTATTAGTTAAATTTAATCCACTATTTTAGAGAGTTTTTATACTTATTTTCAATTTATTTATTTATCTTTTATAAATCTACTTAGCATATTATATTATTAATTAAATTTGGTTCATATTAAATTTTTTTATGAAATACAGTAACATGATAACAATTTACATATCATGTGATAGATATATTTTCTTTTCACTGTTATGCTATTAAATTTATTGATATGACATAATTTATAATTAAAAAAATAAAAAATTAATAAAATAACATTACCATGAGAGAAAACTACATATATCACATAACATGTAAATTGTTGGTATATAATTACACTTAATAAAAAATATGTAATATGAATCAAATTTAATTAATGAGTTAATGTGTTAATTATATTTATAAAATAAAAAGTTAAAATGAGTATAGCTGTAAAAAGTTTTTAATATATTGAATTAAATTTAATTAACAAAATAGTATGCTAGATAAATTTTAAAAAATAAAATAAATAAAATTACGAAAGCATTTTAATGTAACAAATAAAATTAATTTTTTTATCTATAATTAGTGGATGTTGTTCCTAATTTTACTATACATTATATATTTTATCAGAATAAAGAATTTGTCTATAAATGGACAAGAATTTGTCCTTCTTCCAACTCGATGTAACTGGGCCCTTTCGGTCAACCAGAATCCGGATAATGGGCGCCTCAGCCCGAATCATAAAATGTACATATTCCGACCAGCTCAGCAACAAAATCCACGTCTGACGTAAGTACAAGAAAAATGTGCAGCTCGCACGCAAGAAAAACGTACACCCAAGTAACAGGCAATCACCGAACGCTTCGCGGGTACGCTTCATTTCTCTGTGTACAAAACCACGCCCCCCCCCCCCAAGCCCCCGAAACAGTCTCTCTCACTGAGCTCTCGAGACTCAATTCTCTGACTGGTAGAGTTGAGATACCCAAAACAACAGCGTAACGCGATGTCTTCATTGCTGCCACCTGGCTTTTGTTTCCTTCCCTCCGAGGATCAGCTCCTTACCTACTACCTCACCTGCAAGAACCGTACAGGCGGAGCAGCCAATGCAGCCTCCGGTTCGGTCAGCATCAACGGCTACGATGTCATAAGGGAGATGGACCTTTACGAGTACTCTCCGTTTGAACTGCCGGAAACTGCGTTTCATGAGTACTGCCGCCATGGGAGGAGGAGAAGGCACTGGTATTGTTATGCTCAGGTTATGGCTCTGGCAGAAGGTAGGAGAAGGGCGAAAGGGGGATTTTGGATTATGAGAGGCAAAGCTAGGGTTATTTTTCTCCCCGGCGGCGACGCCTTGATAGGGAAGAGAACTAGATTCGTTTGCTCTTTGGGGGAATCGGATACGAGTGCAGTCAGGACCCATTGGGTCTTGCATGAGTATGCTCTTGCTGATCATTTTAAGGTACATTTTTCGTGTTTTTCCTTATCTTTATTACGGATTTGTTGTATCAATATGCACTTGCTGATCGTGTTAAGGTACACTTTTGTAATTTCTCCTTATCTTTACTCTCAAATTTGGTTTTTATGTTTGGGATATTTTACCCAACTAGTATAGGATCAAGGATTTAAGTGTTGTTTGTTGGACTTTTTTAGAATTTTTCTTTATGAAATTCTTATTTCTATAACGCAGTATCGTTTCTTTATGCGAATACTAGCATACAAAACACAATAAAATCAATATACCATTATCCATTATGCTGACGTCTTGTTGTGAAAATGAGAACCCTCTTCTAATCTGCATTGAACATTTTTTTTTTCTTTTCTCCTACTCTTCCCTTTTTTTTTCTTTTCGTTTTCTCTCTGATGGTGGAGAGGAGGAAAAATCCGCAATGACAAAGGTTATGTCTTTTCTTGTAACCGTTACCTTAAATAGAAAGTTGCTTTTTTTTCTGTAACCGTTATCTTAAATAGGGAGAGTGGAGGGATTTTAAACCCGATGACCCAAATTACCATTATGCCTAACCGACCATCATATTAAACCTTTTATATTGGGTCATACTTTAAATAACAAGGGCCACTCATGTTAATTAATTTAACAATCTCCCACTTGGTCCATGTTATGACTTGATGAATTAATAACAAATAAGTGTGCATAATCCTTAAAGATCATCAAATCATAATACTTGATTGAATTAAAATGATTGGATCATGGCGGTCACATATCTTTTAGCGACATAATTCCTTCCATGTATCACATAATCATTATAATTCATAATAACCTTATTGAGGAACATTGAAACTTTAAATTGTCATTTCCATATATGCTACTAATTATCTCATAAACTATAACTGTATACAACTAAATAAAGATAACAGAGTACAAGCAAAACCATAACCTTAATTGAATTTATGAGTATCATAATGATATGAGTATCCTAAAATATTGGCTTTCAAGAGAATGAGGACCTGTCCAAAATGTCCATCCGTTCAACATGTCCAGTAAATGTTTTCGGTGGCAAACTTTTAGTTAATGGGTCCGCTATCATCAATTCAGTATCAATATGCTCAATGGACACTCTATGGTTTTGCACTTCTTCCTTAACAGATAGGTATTTTAAATCCATATGTTTCGCACCTTTAAAATACCTATCATTCTTAGAGAAGAAAACAGCTGCGGAATTATCATAGTAAATTCTTAACGGCTTTTCTATACTGTCGACCAAACCAAGTCTTAAGATAAAATTCCGCAACCACAATGCATGAATAGTAGCTTCAAAGCATGTTACAAATTTAGCCTCCATGGTGGAAGTAGCAATGACAGACTGCTTCCCACTTTTCCATGAAATTGCTCCTCTAGCTAGGAGAAACATGTAACCAAATGTAGATTTCCTCGAGTCTACACATCCAGCATAATCTGAATCCGAATAGCCTACTACTTCAAGATGACTTGATCTTTTATAAGTAAGCATATAATCCTTGGTGCCTTGTAAGTACCTAAGTACTTTCTTTCCGGCTTTCTAGTGATCTATTCCAGGATTACTTTGATATCAGCCTAACATTCTAACAGCGAAACTAATGTCTAGCCGAGTGCATGTTTGAGTATACATTAAACTTCCAACCAGCAATGCATAGAGAATGGATTCCATTGTGCTTCGATCCAAATCATTCTTTGGACATTACAATTCACTGAACTTGTCTCCTTTCTGAATTGGAACTATTCCTGTAGAGCAATTTTTCATTCTAAATTTCTCTAATATTTTATTGATATAGCCTTTCTGAGACAATCCTAACAATCCTTGTGATCTATCACGGAATATCTCTATTCCTATCACATAGAATGCCTCATTCATATCTTTCATTTCAAAAGTTTTAGAGAGAAATTTCTTGACATCATGTAACAAACCCATGTCATTAGCAACCAAAAGAATGTCATCGACATATAAGACCAATATAATGAACTTGCTCCTACTGACCTTCATATAGATACACCGATCAACGGTGTTTTCTACAAAACCATATGACGTAATGGTATTATTGAACTTAATATACCATTGTCAGAAGGCTTGTTTCAGTCCATATATTAACTTTTTTAATATACACACCAAATTTTCTTACCCTGTGGTTATGAAACCTTCAAGTTGGTCCATATACACTTCCTCTTCTAAGTGACCATTTAGAAAGGTGGTCTTTACATCCATTTGGTGGAGCTCTAAGTCATTATGAGCCACCAAAGTCATGATAATTCTTAAGGAATCTTTCTTAGAGATTAAAGAGAAAGTCTCCTTATAGTCAACACCATCCCTTTGAGTAAAACCTTTGGCAACAAGTCTGGCCTTATACCTTTCGATGTTGCCTTTCGAGTTTCGCTTGGTCTTGAAGACCCACTTATAGCCAACTCATTTTGATCCTTTAGGCAACTCTACTAATTCCCAGACTTGATTTACATCCATCGATTTCATCTCTTCCTTCATGGCATTGAACCATTTTTCAGAATCATTACAATCCATGGCCTGTTTAAATAAGACTGGATTTTTATCAATGCTCAATTCTGATTCATGCACAAGTGAGTAAATTACATAATCATTCGATACAGCTTGCCTTCTCTGTCTTGTAGACCTTCGTAATGTTATTTCTTGCGGTATCACTTGTTCATTTGTAAATTGTACATTGTCACTTGGTTCATCTCTTATGTGTTCACTTTGCGTGTTTTGAGTATCAATTTGTTGTCCTTGCATGTCATATGACTGTGATGCAACAAAAGGAACAACAACCTAAATAGAAACACTGGGTATGGGGATACTAACTTGAGCAGGAGTACTTACTGTGGATCTTTCATTTTGTAATTCTTTAATATCCACCTTTCGTGATTCCTCACTCCCACTGAACTGACCATTTTCAATGAACCGAGCATTACTAAACTCAACTATTCTAGTACTATGGTTAGGACAATAGAACCTATACCCTTTGGACTTTTCAGGATAACTAATGAAGTGACCACTAATGGTTCTTGCATCAAGCTTTCCTTCATGTAGATTATATATCCTTACTTCTGCTGAACAACCCCAAATATAAAGGTGTTTCAAACTAGGTTTCCTTCCTGTCCATAACTCGTAAGGAGTCTTAGGAACAGCCTTACTAGGAACCCTATTCAGCAGATTTGCAGCGGTTTTTAATGCATACATCCACAAGGATAAAGATACAGTATTGTAACTCAACATACTCCTAACCATATCCATAAGTGGGCGATTCCGCCTTTTCGCTACACCATTATGTTGTGGTGTACCAGACATTATATACTGTGCTCATATGCCTCGACTTTCAAGAAGTTTTGCAAATGGACCAGGACATTGTCCACTTTCATTGAATTTTCCATAATATTCACCACCCCTGTCTGACTTAATCACTTTTACTTTTCTATCTAACTGCCTTTCCACTTCATTAATAAACACCTCTAGGGTGTTTACTGACTGGGACTTTTCATGCAGTAGATATAAGTAACAATACCGTGAGTAGTAATCTATAAATGTGATGAAATATTTCTCATCATCCCATGTTGGAATATCAAAAGGGCCACAAATATCAGTGTGTATTAATTCTAAAGGCTTATTACTTCTCATGACTAGGTTCTTTGATGTATGTCTTGTTTGTTTTCCTTTTATACAGTCAACACATACATCCCAATTAGAAAAATCCAATTGAGGCAGGACATGACCTTTCACCAACCTTAATATCCTTTCTTTGGATATATGATCTAATCTTTGATGCCATAAGAAAGCAGAACTATCATTATGCACATTACGTTTGTTACCTATACTATGCTCAATAAGAAATAGGGAATCAGCATACATAGCATCAAGATTAAAACGATACAAATCATCAATCAAAGTACCAGATCCATAATAGTACGAATGTCTATACAATGAAAATGCACCGTTTCCAATCTTAAAGTTAAATCCTACTTCATCTAACTTTGCAACAGAAACTAAATTCCTAGCACATTCAGGAACATAGAGACACTTTTCTAAATCCATGTGACACTTAGTGTCCAAGATCAATCTGTACGTCCCAATTCCTTCTACTCGTGCCTTCATTCTGTTTCCCATATAAAGGAACTTCTCAGTTCCTGTTATGGGCTGGATTGAAAGGAATCCCTGCACAATATGTGACACATGAATAGTAGCTCTAGAGTCTAACCACTAAGTATAATTGGGTACTTCAATTACATTTGAGTCAAAACATACTGATATATAGTACATACCTTTCTTTTCGAACCAAACCTTTCTTTTTGGGCAATCTTTCTTGAAGTGACGCATCTTTTTACAAAAGAAGCATTTCTGATCCTTTTGGATCTGACCTCCAGTGACTTTTGTAGAGGCTTTGTCCTTCTTCTTATTTTTCTTGTATGGTTTAGACTTGCTACCACCAACACCATTACGAATAGTGAGATGAATGGAGTGATCCTTCATCTTCTTTAATCTCCCTTCTTCCTGAACTAATATGGCGTTAATTTCTTGAAAGTTCCATTTTTCTTTAATAGTGTTATAATTCACTTGGAACTGGCCAAATTCAGGAGGCAATGAGTTGATGATGAATTGAACCAAAAAGGATTCACTCACATCCATGCCCATTGGTTTCAACCTTGTTGCTAGATTAGCCATACTAGTCACATGATCATGAATAAGTTGTGACCAATCAAATTTCTTGGTCGTTAGCTCACTCATTAGGTTTCCTACAATGGATTTATTTGTTATATCTGATTGAGAGTATTCCTTAATTCTCATCATAAATTCCCTAGCATTTTTCGTCTTAGGCATCGATGGCTTAACATTTTCAGCTATCGTCATTCGCATCAAATTCAAACTCAGACTATTAGACCGTACCCAAGCCTCATGAAGAGACTTATCAGATTCCATACTGGTCTCAGTGATGGCTGCAGGCTTTTCATCCGAAATGACTGCTAAATCCAAACCCAAAACACCTAAATAAAATTGAATATGCTCGAACCATTCCACATAGTTTAGCCCATTGAATTTGATTATCGAATTACCTAAGGCAAACACATTATTGGAAGCTGCAAACATAATCCAAATTTACACATTAATGCTTTAAGTAAACCCAAATGGATTCAGATACATACACTACAAACTTTAATTATGTATTTAAGTTCACTTTTGGGTGATCCTCAAATACATAACTTTAATCAATAATGATGCTAATTTAAATATACTTTAATAGATCAATCAATCCTACTAGAGTTAACATGAATGTTATCTTTGGATATACAATCACGTTTACCCAGTATATCAATCAATCCCCTTTAATGTCATTAATTACAAGCAATGATCCATCTTTAGATGATCTCCTAGCTTCATAATTAATAACCACAATTGTTCATTTCAAATCTGAACAATATTTTATTAGCATCCAAAGGAATGAATAATTAAAATTCACAATCAACTGTTCAAATTCTTTCAAGCCAAGCCACTTTGGTGACTAACAAGCTTTCAGTATTTGATTTATGTTGATGTGATCTCAATAACCTTTAAATCTTTAATTATGAAGATCATTCAATTTTCCATTTTGTGGGAATTAACACCATCCAATATGCGTACTATTCCAGTAACCGGTCCCCTTTGCATAGCGGCATCCATTCGGAAAACTCCTTTTCTGCTGCCGGTCGAGGACCCCACGGTGGCAGCACCACCGTACTGCGGGCGACACAGCCCGCGTGCTACCTCTGGGCGTTGCCTCTGATGAATCGACAGAGCCCCGGTAGCACAGAGTCCAGCGACCGGCGCACACCCCATACCGGTAAGTCCGGCGTCGCAGAGTCCCCAAACCCACGCTCGACCCGAGTCACTAACCGTACCTGTAAGAGGGCGCTTGCCGAGAAGCCTTCCTCCACTGGTTCGGATCCCGGCATACCCAGAAGCACGGCGCTCGCCGGAAGCCCTTCCGCCAGCAACTTAAGTTCCACCATACCCGAGTATGGCCAGTACCCACCAGACCGATTTAGGTCCTCGGCGACACCCGAAATCGCGATCTTCCCTGTTCGGTCGTACTCACCAGACCGATCTGGGTCCCCGGTAACACCCGGTATCGCGATCTCCCCGAGAGGCCATTCCACTGTACCCACCAGATCCAGACCAATCCGTATCTCCGGCCATATCCAAAAGCAAACCCAGACCAATTCGGGTTTACGGCTGTACTCTGAAGCACAGCCTTCACCGGGAGGCCGTTCCGTCATACCCAGATCGATTCGGGTCTCCAGTCGTACCCGAAAGTACAGCCTTCACCGGATCCACACTCGATTCGTGTCTCCGGCCATTCCCAGGATAAAACCCAAACTGATTCGGGTCTCCCACCATACTCGAAAACACAGCCCTCACCGGAAGCCGTTTCGTCATACCTAGATCGTTTGGGTCTCGGTGGTGTAGAGTCCCTGAGGCCGGTGTCTTCCCTTCCAACGCCGACCATTTTCCGTTATGCGCAGCAAATAGAGAAAACAAATTGCAACTGCAACCTGATATCGTTTCAGTGCAAATAATAAAAGAAAAAAAAATGAATTACAGTATTCACAGACCCGCTCTGATACCAATTGTTGGACTTTTCTAGAATTTCTCTTTATGAAATTCTTATGTCTATAATGCAGGATTTTTTCTTTATGCGAATACTAGCATACAAAATACAATAAAATCAACATATTATTGTCCATTATGCTGATGTCCTGTTGTGAAGATGAGAACCCTCTTTCGATCTGCACTGAATGTTTTTTTTTTCTTTTCTCCTACTCTTCCCTTTTCTTTTTTTTTCGTTTTTTCTCTGATGGGGATAGGAGGAAAAATCCATAATGACAAAGGTTGTGTCTTTTCTTATAACCGTTACCTTAAATAAGAAATTACTTCTCTTTCTGTAATTGGTTATTTCTCTTTCTGTAATTGGTTACTTC
>CM038601.1:6885673-7086156 GCA_021533255.1 Ceriops tagal
CTTAAATAAGGAGAGTGGAGGGATTTTAAACTCGATAACCCAAATTACCATTATGCCTAACCAAACATCATGTTAGGCCTTTTATATTGGGTCATACTTTAAATAATAAGAGTCACTTATGTTAATTAATTTAACATTGTTCTTATTTAGTATTTGACATGAGGAGTGCTATTTGGTTAGGGTGTGGATACCGATTGTCTATTTTGTTTATCGAGTTGGTCTTGAGAATTTTATCTTAGCTGTGAATGCAATCATCTTCTATGTCTATCTTTGTTGCTTCTGCCTACTTGATTTTCGTATTTTATGTCGAATATTCCCGATAAGTGTCTCCTAGTGCATCCGTGATTGCCAAGATTTTGCCAATTCTAAGAAGTGATAAAAATTTCAAGAACTTTAGGGTTGAATCTGCATCAGTATAAAATCACGTAAAAAATTTCTAATCAGTGGGGGAGAAATAATGCATGAGACTAACATTGATTTAGTGCGACCAAAAAAGTTATGTAAATTTTGATTTTGTCGTCGTTAGTGCATTAAGAAATGACGGATTGTGTTCCGATTTTGAATCCTGGGCTTCAAAACTGATAAATGGGTTTCAACTTAACGTAAAGAACGGGCATCCCAATGGCCCATGCAGCATTTTTAGTGTTTCGATTTTTTACCTTCTTTGTCATAAATGAAAGGATTCACAAAGTTAAAAAAATACTAGCTCTTATTTAAGGACTTTTATTACTCCCTATTTTCAGCAAGTCTTTTAGCCAGGTTCCTCTGGCTTTGTTTCCCCTTGATGTCTTATATCATTATCTTCTCATATCCATAACTGCAAGCTCATCAGCCATTGATGGGTATGATTTACATACTTTACAATGCTGATAGGTACAGTGTGCACCTTGATTTATGTCTAGATTTTGACTTGGAAATGTGCTTTTTCTTTTTGTCTAATCATATAGTTACTATTTTTTTTATTTTATTTTTTTTGTGCCTATTTTGAGCTAATGTTAACATTTTGAGTGCCTTCTGTATTTTCTCATACTTACGGATTTTCCCTGACCAAGTATCCTGAAAAAGGTTGGATAATATGTGAAAGAGTTTGTTTCATTTAATTGCTTTGCGTTGCTGTCCTAAATTCTCATATATTATTCATCTGCAGGCCTCTTGTGTTTTATGTCGAGTTTTTATCAAGTCGCATTTTCGAAATAGTGTATCAGAGAACGCATTGGGTCCATCTACTGAAGATATTGCTCCTGCTGTACGCCACACTGGTGTTCAGCATGATGGATTTCTTACTCCTGACAATGTTGGCGATATTGTCAATAGACTGGAGAAAATTTCAACTGATCTTCTGACTCTGAGACTGAGTTGTGATAATAGACTAGACAAAATGTCAAGGGATGCTCTTGGACTGAGTTATGATCCGGCTTATCAAATGAGAGAATCAGTAAGCTGTTTTGTTCATTTTCATCAGTTGCTTTAGATTTTGTACCTTTACAATATATATATATATATATATATATATATAAATTTCATTGTTACGTTCGGTGCTAATTGTGGTGGCAGTGAATCCATATTCTGAGCAATGACTTGGCTCCTAGGAAATTCATATTCTCTGTTATACAAGCACAGACACATGGAGATGATCAAAATCATAACTATAGACATATTTGCTGGGCATTTTATAACTTTATTCTCTACTTAGGCACGTTTACTACACAAAGAGTACCATTTTCGTTAAATTAATTAAATTTTGCTCTTTTGGGCAAAACTTGCATGCATTTAGGTATTTAGTAATGTAAACATGTATTACTGGTGCAAGTCTTGACGAAGGAAACTGATTATGACTTTTTGGTATCAACACAGCAAATATTAAATGACTCTTAACTAGATGTTTTGGTGATTAAGATGTTATTTCATCGTAAAGTTATTCTGGATATTTTGGTGACTTACTATATATCTCAGTTCCATCTATTTTATCATCCATAACGAATGTTACATCTTTTTCTTGTCCAAACTAAAAACTTGTTATGTGCCTAATATGTAGGTGGAGACTTCTAGAAATTATTTAGATACTGAAGCTGACCAGCGAATACCAGACGATGATTTCATAGAGCTGGATGATCTCGGAGATTGATGGCGTCCTTTTTTTCTCTGCCTAGTGGGCAGGCTTAAATTATTGCATGAAACATTTGTTCAAGAAGATTTTTAGAACTCATAGAATGAACTTAAAATAGTCGGCAAATAGAGACGAAATAATAAATGAAGAAATATATTATTTGTTCTAGTATTCCAGGAGATGTGGTGGCTGGATTGATTCTCCAATGGACGTAAAAAATTAACAATTCTATTTCTGATTTTTCCTTTTTGTCTCGCAAAAAAAAAAAATATCTTGTATTTTGAATGCAGATTGCTTTTTAAGCCTAGTATTAGGCATTTTGATCGGTTGATTAAGGCGAGACTGATTTGAAGACAACAATTTCACATAATATATTTCTTCTGCCAATCCTGGTTTCAACATTTTGCTACCATCCTGTTGGCGGTGACAATTTTCATATCCTTACATCTGTGAGAAGAGTGTAGTCCCTACACTTCTTCAATGCTTTATTCGGAAAAACCTGTTGTGCTCAATATATGTTCAATTTCTTGACTTGCGGCTAGATATACCTTTATGATAAATGGATTGGGAGAAAGTGGTTTAGTGCTGGCACTTCTAATTTTCATTGCTTATCTTCATTAGTTTCTCTATAATTAATTTCTTGCATACAAGCTAATGGCATAAACTAAGATAGATCTCGCTAAGTGAGGGTGGCAAAAAAAAACAAGGAATTTAACTTCACCCCATTCGTGGGTCATAGAATGGTGGTATGTCTGTCCCGCAAGTTTAGAAACTGAAAATAGTTAAAAGCTCGGAAGGTTTTGCCTAGGAATTATGGTGAAAAAATTAATTCAATCATGGCATCAACCAGCAAGTTGCAGTTGTAGACGACGTGCTCTATATAAAATTTTATGCCACGATGTCGTGCAGCATTGCCTTGTTTAGAACTCGCTTATACCGTTGAATGAGATTACGCTCAATCTTTTCATGTTATCTCTCTTATTTCGTCAAATTTCAAGTGAGATTAGTTTGGTTTTCCTTAATAAAACTCGCTATTGGGGTACTTTCTTCTTTTACAAGTTACCCGTTTTCTCACTTGGGCAATTATCATTATTAGGCTGTCGTGATAATTTACCAGTTTTCTTGTACATTGTCTTTACGTAAATGTCCAATCACTGCACGTTACTCTGAGGCGGGAACCAACTTTTCCATCTTGGTGACCGTTTATTTACCATACCGGCGGTTTTTCCTTCTCGTTTTTTTCTTTTTTTTTTGGCGGATTCGGAGTCAATATGAGTTGCTTTGCGCGGTTTGCCATCTTGTTACTTTCTATTGATGGTGGTTTTGTCTAGGTCCTATGTTTGTTCGAAGATCAATGTCCTCGCCTTTTGTCTTTGTTAAGGAAGAACTCTCATGCTTTATCTATCCACAATATTTTTTTTCACTTGCACTAGCAAGGTAGAGGTGTGGGTAAAAAATTAGGGTACACTGTGGTCAACTTTTAGTCTCGTGGCTCTTTTCGATTGCATTGTCAGTTTTTAGCTATTTTAATTTTGTTGTTTGTTATTCATCGTCAATATGTGCTTATTTTTTTTACCAATCATTTTTTTTTCTTTAACGAGATCTTTATCACGAGAAAAAAAAAAGATAAAAATAAAAAGACCAGAGAGAAAAGTTAGATAGAGATAGAGTAAAGAAAAAAAAATAGCAGAGAAAATAGAGAGAAAAATATTGAAGATAAAGAAATAATTAGAAAGAGAAATTAGAGAGAAAAAATATGAAAAAAGTTAATAAATTGAGAGGATTTATAAAAAATAATACTGAATAATCCTGTAACATTTTAGAAAAAAAAATAAATTGAGAAATACTGAATAATATTGATAAATTGGGAAATTTTTATTTTAAAATTTTCTCACCTTTTTTTTTTCAAAAAAGAAATGCTTTTAAATTTAAAAAAATAAAAAAAATATTACAGTAATCAAATATTTTTTTTAATAAAAAAATAAAAACCGCCAATAAAAACGAACAAGTCTTTAGTTGTTGCCGAATTTTGAAAAGGTTATACATTGTCTTGTCAATTTTGGGATGAAAAGTCGGTCGGTTATGCTGTTTCGGGCCCGATTTGAAGACTTTGTTGCAAAAATCCTTGTCGGCTTTTTTATTCCTTGGGCTTCGTTTTGATTGACATGAAAGCCCAATCTAATCTTGGAATCTCTTTAATTTTCGTTAGTCATCTTTGATTCTTTGGTGCAATGGGCTTGGTGGGTGAGCGTGCGATGAATGCATATAATATAATAATAGGCCAGTTGTTTTAAGAGGTCACTGGTTAAAACTTCTTTAAACCTTTTATTTTTCTCAGTGGAGCAGATAAGTATCCTAAATGGTAAGAACAAAATAGCCGATTTAGGTATTTTATTGCCATATTGCTCGAAACTATTATTAAAATTATGTAAATTATATTTTATACTATATGTAAAATATCAATGTAATATAAAATGCCATATATATATACTTAAATTTATTGTTTTTAGTCTTTTTTTTTTTTAATAATTGCTATGAGCTTTTTGAAACTCAGTTGCAATGATGGAAAGCTACAATTATTATTTTGATGAATCTCAAAACGTCGCCAGCTGAGTGCTGCCGTATAAATCTCGCAACAGGAAACTTTGCTTAGTGGTGGCATCTTTTATTCCTTGTTACTCTCTTCCCTTCTGGTTGAAGATGTTAAAATCTTGGTTTTCTTTAATGTGCAACTAGCCCTCGTACGTATCATGGCAGAATGTGCTTGATTCCTTCCACCAGTTTTTCTCGCTAAGAGCAATTCCTAGGACGCTTTGTATGATAATGTGACTTGTTAGCCGTATTTTTTGATATATATATTTTTTTTCTTTTGTATCGAAATGCCCCTCTGCGCTATATAAAAGAAGGCAATTGAGCAACAACCTCTTTGTGCCGTTCGAAGTCAAAGACACATAATCAGTAGTACTCATTGGGCTGGTAATGGTGGTAGCGCCGAGGCAATCTTGTCTCCTTCCAAGTTCTTATTTATTAGAATTTTGATGTTAACATTAACCGAAGCTCCCTATCAGTTGCCCCACCACCAAATACAAAAAGAAAGTAAAAGTCTCTTTTGACGGGCCTGAGAGTTAAAATTGGAAGAAAAGAGTTGTCATGACGAATAATCATCAATAATCACGGATCCAACCTCCGCCACCTCCCCCGGTGCGTTCACACATGCTGTTTGATGTGTGCCATCTCGGTCCTTGTATTCTTGCAAGACCCCATTCCAGGGCTCGTGAGTCCAACTCTCCCAACCCCACAATTAATTTGATTCGATGGCCACTCGCCTGCTTTTCAGAAAAGTTGTTACCACAAGTAAAATTCCAAGATTGCCAACAGGCAGCTGAACCCCCCCCCACTCTTTCCTTTCCACGAGGGCCCTATTTTTAATGTCAGACGCAGCACCACCCCCCTCCCCCCCCCCCCCCACCCAGTTGCCCCTAATCGTGTTGAAGTATTCTTTGGTTAGAGAAGTCAAATTTTGGATGCCAGTTTTTAAACATCCCCCCCTCCCCCACCACCACCACTTTTTTTTTTTTTTGGCAGTTTTTGTAAGCGTCCGATGCTGGCCATGTGAAATGTGCAAAAACGTATACGGGATTGAGACCCGTGTACGATAGCCTGTGGCCTTTTCCTTGGCAAGCCCTGTGGATTGTCAAACGCACGGAAACGTTTCTAAATGTTCGTCCATTAAGTGCGGTTGGGGGAATAATAATCAATCTTATCTTGTTAATCAGTCATTGAAATTAACTTTCAAATGTGCCATTACGCAATGGTTTATCTAAGCACCTCAGGTGGACTGGTTAAAAGATTCATCCATTATATTGTCCTGGCATGTAAATATTGAAAAAGACGCGTTAGTATAAGAAAAGGGCAAAGCAAAGCAAAGCAACCACCTTTGAAACTTGAATGAAAGAAACAAAGAAAGAGAGAGAGAGGGAGAGAGAGAGAGAGAAGAAACCGAAGAAGAGGCACAAAATGGGGGACCAAAGATACTGGAATAGACAGGCCCACGATTGAGAAATGAACGGTAGGAAAGCCAGGCCTGACAGGAAGTCGAGGCGGAACCCGCTGGGATACTTGGCAAGAAACTTTGGGATCTTTCCTCCATTCACACCTCTTTTAAAAGCCAAGTTAAAACAATAAATAAAGTTACCCACAATATTTAAAAGAATAACAAGACAGTGATAAAATATATAAATTAATTTTATTTTATAAATAAATAAAGTTAGAGAGAAAAATTATTATGTTATTATCTTATCTTCATGTGTTATTAATATGTCGTTGCACGTGTCAGGTAAATGCACCTAATGATGGCATACAAAACAAAGAAGAGCCTGTAAAATATGCCGACAATGCACATTGCCAATTTACCACCTGCTGGAGATGTCACATTTACCTGTTTGGGTCACCATTCGCCCCCCCGCCCCCACCCCTTTTTTTTTTTTTTATTTGTTTTAATCGAAGACAATACGCAGGGGAATCTGGCTTTTAATGTATTTTCCCTATTTTAACCATGGAAATCTAATGGGTGGAAGCAAGTACATGAACATGTGGTAGATTTTTTGTAGGTAACGGAGATGAAACCTAGGTCATCGAACGGTGGTCCCCATACTCTTAAGACCGTGCCCGGTTTGCCCAAAAAAAAAGAAAAAAAAAAAAAGACTCTGTTTTCTTGATACACAACTCAAACACAGCTCAGCCTTAAAAGGTCAGCCACCTCAAAAAAAAAAAATTTATATTTAGAGAGAGTGAGCGGGCCCCGGGTCCCGGGGGGGGGGGGGGGCGGATGAAATGGTAAAAGGAGAAAGAGGGAGCGCTTTGGCTTTGAAGAAGATGGAAACCAAACAAATAATCAAATTATATTGAAGGCTGGGGCACTGCCCCCGTTGGGAGACGGGTCCTCTTCTGATTTCTTTTTTATTTTTTTTCCAATATATATATATATATATTTTTAAATATGGTAATCACAATGATAATTATAATTATTTATTATCGTTCAAACTCTACACAGTGCGCTTTATTTCAATTTTCGTGTTAATGCACTTTTCAGCAAAATTTTGGCGTTCGTTTCAGCGTAAAAAAAAAGAAAAAATTTATTCGGACGCATGAGTTACAATAAATTCATTAACTTTATAACAAAGCTTTACTTTATTTTATTAAGATTTGAACAATAAATTTGTTTTATAATAAATAAATAAGTGAGTCAAACGAATATCACAACTTTAATTTATAAATATAATAATTACATTTTTATTACACACCTTATTTTGCTTTTGTTAGGAAGGAAAGAAAAAGAAAAAAAAAAAAAAAGAAGAGGTTGGACCCTGCGGATTATTGTGCAATAAATGATTTATTTTTTTGAAATTTCAACTTACAATTGATTAGGTGATAAAATCACAGGCATAATGAGGTATTATAAGTCTGGGCAAGTTGCAAGGCTTGCCTATTTTATTAATTTGAAATTCATTATTTTTCACATACTACGAAAATCACTTTATAATATAATTGGACACCTTCCTTTATAATATGTACACACGGCTGGTTAGCATAGGAATGAACTGATTTCAAGTCCAAAAAAAAAAAAAAACACTTGGAAGGGTTGACCCAAAATTTATTTTCTTAAGAATTATCATTCTTTCGTGTGTGTTTTTATATCCACATATTTTTATTGTTTTTAGCATAAAAAAATTACAAGTATATTATTAATTATTTTATTAGTAAATTGAAATAATTTTAATATTAATAATGAATTTAAAATTTAATACTATCATTTAAACATGAATTTTTATTTATTAAAAACTAAATAATAAAAATAAATTTAAATTTAATTGACAAACAAATGTATGCCAAATTACTGAGTAAATTACTGTTTTTTATGATTATATGTATGGGTTCAAGTCTATAGAATGAAAATTACTAAAAACGGAGAGCTACTCGTAAATTCAGACGCATTTGCTGGATGCGTAGAGAGAGGGAGAGAGAGAGAGAGAGGGGGGGGGGGAAGGGAGGAAAGGAGGGTGGCTGATAAAGAGAGGCATTTGGTAAGCGGCCAGAGAAGGAGAGGGACACCCTTTTTTTTTTTTTTTTAACCTTCTGTTGTTTGCTATTTAGCTATTTGCTTGTAGTTGTAATTGTTTGTTGTTTTTTTTTTTTTAATTTTTTTGCCAATTGAACCGTCCCTTTCCCTTCCCTGTTTCTCGCTATTCTTTGTTCTCTGCGTAAGCCATTTCATCTACATTCACTGACAAAAAAGTCACAAAACACACCCAAACTCTCTCTCTCTCTCTCCCTCTCTCTCTATCTATCTATCTATCTCTCTCTCTCTTTCTATGCTCAGCTGGGTTGTTTCGTAAAATTGTTGTCTGTTGTCCTCTTTTAATCCCTCTCCCCTTTTTCCTTCTTCCATTGCTTTCCTCATCTCATTCCTCATATCCTCCTCTAAGGCCTCTTCCTCTCTCTCTCTCTCTCTCTCTCTCTCTCCCTCTGTGTGTCTGGCCGTGGGACTTTGGTTTTTTTTTCTCTCTCTCTCTCTACTTCTCTTTCTTTTTCTCGATGAAGGGATAGAAAATATTGCCGGAGAGAAGAGTCAGTTTTCTTCGTCAATTTCTGAGTCTAATCCTTGTTTTCTTCGGGGACAGATTGCTAGATCGGTTGGTTTTTTCTTTGGTTTTGGCTGGGTAAGCTCCTTTCATTTGTTTCTTTATTACCGTTTCATTTTCCTTAACTCGATGGGTTGGGGATGTCATGGCTATATAAGGTGTTACTGTCATGTCTGATCCATACCCTTGTTATGGTCCTTGTCTTTCTCTTTTTCCCTTTTGTTTCTGTGTTTGGTTTCCGTTACGGCGGTGAAAATTTTTTTTTACGTAGGTGTTTTGTTTTGCTTCAAACTACATAAACTTCTTTGTGAAATTTTTTGGTGCATCGGAAATCTTGTCTAAATTCAATTGGCTTTTAGATGTCAATTGCTGCTCTTCTCTGAGAACCCTTTTTTGTTTTTTTTTTTTAATATGTGTTTTTTCAAAGCTTTTTTGTTGTGGTAGAAGCCGATTTTATGCCTGATGCAGCTTCTGAGTTCCCTAGTTTGACTAGGTGCTCGGTTGGTGGGAGCTTCAGAGTTTTTCTATATATATATATATTATTCTTTCTTTTGCTGTTTTGCGTGTTGCATCCACGGATTCATTTAATTCAGTTTTTTTTTTTTTAACTTCTAAATGTTAGACGTAATTGGATAGCTTTTTTTCTCAACCAAGCGTGTTCTCTTTTCGAGTTGGTCTGTGCTTTTGTTTTCCAACTTCTGTTTTTGTTATTGCGTTTTATTTTTCTAGGTAGTCAGTATCCGAAAGCTTTCACCTTTTAACTGTTCAAGACTTTGTCTGTTCTTTACAACTAGATCTTCTGTACTGCTGGGTGCCTTGCTATAATGCTCAATATGGTTTTAATTGGCATCAGTTTTCATACAAGTGGGTCCTTTTTCATGGAGTTGATGTTAAAATTTGTTGGATTAGAGTCAGAGTTTAGGGTTCTGATGCTAGGGAATTTATTTGGGTTTTGTACAAACAGGCATTAGGTTTCTCACCGGATCCAGTTCGTAGCAATATGTTGTTGAATAATAATGGAAACGATGGAAATCAATAAAACTATACAAGGCCATATAAACCTGTTAGTACATGTTTGGAGAGGATGTTAAAATGAACAAGATAATCCTGGCTTCCTTACCACATTGTTGAATCAAGCGTGCCTTGAGAAGAGTTCACATAGAATTTTAATCCCTCAAAGCACATTGCTTTGTGGTTCTTTCTACTCTTTTTTTTTTTTTGAGAGAAAAGAGACATAACATATGAACAGAAGTGGAGCTAATAAAAATTGGCAATTCTAAGCATCTGCAGTGACTGAATTGGATGACTTTTAACAGTTTCTTGGGTGTACAATGCATGCCTTTAGCATTTATCGTAGTGGCTTGTACTAAGTGGAATTCTTTTGTTTCTTGCTTTTCCTGGATCTTTCTGACTATATACTTTAATTTTTTCATTTTGATCATTGTTTCAGTTCTGCAGAAGTGTGCATTGCTGTTTGTGTTGAAATTAGCAATTCTTGCCCATATTTTGTAATCAGCCTAATGCAAGGGCAGAGGAGTATGATTGGCTCCTTGCCAGAAACTTTAGACCTTGAACATGGATCTACACCAGGTAATGTTATCATAGATCCGCAAATTTTCTGGAGTGATGTGCGGAATCCTGCAGAGAACCAATTAGCAGACTTCATGCTATCATCTAGCCACATGGACAGTATGTATGTAAGTTCTGTTGATCAAGAACGGCAAAACTTTAGTGGATGGAGCTTGGGTGAACCTAGTTCCAGTGGTGTGCAGCCTGAAGCAATTGGTGATGAGCATAGAAAAGAACATGAGTGGTCATCTTCAGCTGCTTGTGTTGGAGCTGGCCCAAGATTAGAAGAAAGGAGATATGGATCATCAAATGTTGTCCCTCTCAACAATGTTAATGTGAATCCCCAACTTAGTCAACGTCCCACTTGCAATGCACTTCCACAGAATCTGAACTTGAATGCTTGTCCTGGTCATGGCAGTGGTAATTGTCAGTTTGTCGAAGGCATTAATATCTACAAGTCTGGTGGGGCAGAAAATGAGCATATTACAACTACTGGTAGATTAGATGCTCAATTGCTTCCTTTTGGAAGTGGTGGATACCCAGAGGAAGAGAACAACAGATCTGTTTCCTTGTTAGACGGTCGCTCCTGCAAAAGAAAGGCTGTTGAAGGAGATATTGGACAGTCCTCTCTAAGCGGAAGTTCAAGCTCGGTTCAACAGGCTGAGAGTAGTGCCTGGACCAGTGTTCCTGCCCACTATAATGTGGCCAATAGTTTGAGCATATCTGCTCCACCAGACCAGGTGAATCCTGGACTCGCACTAGGTATGAGAGGACTAGCTTCTGACGGCAGTCCTGATTCAGAGTTTGCAAGACGTGCAGAAAGCTCCCACAGAAATTGCCGTTTGAGAATAAATCCCTCAAGTCAAGAATCTGTGCCCCATTTTTTATTATCTGCTGGAACTGCTGCTAGGCATTCAGGCATACCATCTTCCCACCAGTCATCGAGACTTTTTCCTGTTGATCATTCCCTGAACTTGAGAACTTCTTCATCTGCAGCTGCGGATGGTTCAGCTTCACAGCACCAGCCACTTCTTGTAACTCTTCCAGTGTCAGCTCAAAACACTCAATCCCTTAGGTGGAATGAAAGCTCTAGCTCAAGAACTGTTAATTCCGTGAGTTCTATTGGTCTGGGTGTTGAGGAAGCCAACTCAAGAAGTGTAGTGAGAAATGTATGGGAACCTTCTGTGATTGTACCAGCAACTGAATTGAGAACTTCTGCTAGAAATCCAGCCAATGGTAATGGAACCACAGGAAATGTTACTTCATCTCGGGCTGCCTCAGATTCAGGTCTCTATCCTTTAGCTGCTCCAAATTGGATTTCTCATCACAATCCTTCTTCTAGAAATTCACGTAGACTAGCAGAGTATGTTCGTCGTTCATTGTTTTCTCCTGTGGGTGGTGAATCTGAAGGTCAGAGCAGTGCTCATGCTCCTCTGCAACCAGCTCCTCTAGCATCATCAGGCGAGACAGCAATTTCATCTAGATCTAATAGCCAGGGGCATCACCGGTCACATTCAAGGTCTGGATTGTGGCCAGAGAGACATGTTGATGGTCCACTGGGTATGCCCCATCCACTGCGGACACTGACTACTTCCAGGGAAGGAAGAAGCAGGCTTGTTGTGTCTGAGGTCAGTTCTAGAACTCCATGCCATGAATTCTTTCCCTAGAAGACATTTTCACCATTCATTTCATTTTGATCTCTCTCTAATTACTTCTGATGTAGGTAACATTAGAGTATTATAATTAACAAGTGCTGCCTATATATGTGTGCACTGTTTCAGTATTGATCAGGAATTTTCAGAACATTCCTCAACATAAAGACTCATCCACTTTTCTTTACAAATTACATTACTTTTAGGGATCTGATATTTGTAACATGTTACATACCTTCAGCAGTACTGCATCAAAGTTACTAGGGCAACAGTGGCATGTTCTATGGCTTTAACTAAAGCCTTTTGCATTAAGAAATCTCAGAACAGGGTGCTTGCCTGCTTTTTTTTTTTTTCACCTAAATTCGATAATCTCTCTATTATGCCATGAATAAGTTGTAACCTATTCATTTGTGTCATCTACATAGTTTGTGAATTTCAAGGCCTGTCATGTCACTTGCTCTCTGTTTCTCTCTCTCTCTCTCTCTCTCTCTGAGAAAAGTCTTGTAGTAGAAATTCTTCTTTGAGCACAGCCTTGTAGCAACAGTGTTGTTTCCCTGTATGTGTGTGTATGTGTGTGTACTTTTTGTTCTGCAGGCTAGTAGGACCAGATGAACATGTGTGTTTCTTGCCCAAACCCCCTTCTCTGCATAAGTGGAAAAATATGGGGAAAAAAAAAAACCATTAAAACTTCCTTTTCTTGTCGTGTTCCAAGACTATGGTGCATATTTCTTGGTGTCACGAGCATGTATAAATTTGTTTTATTAGCAGTTTGTTCCATGCTTGATACATTTAGTTACAAGTAAGTTCTAATTTTCAAGTATGCATTCACTTATAAATCTTTTCTGCCATTTTGGAATGACACATTATGATTAAAAAACAAAAAAACCATTAAAACTGCCTTTTCTTTGTGTTCCAAGACTGGTGCATATTACTTGGTGTCACAGGCACACATAAAATTTGTGTATTAGCAGTCTGTTCCATGCTTGATACCTGTAGTTACATGTATTTGTAATTTTCAAGTGCCCTTTTGCCTATAAATCTTTTCTGCCTTTTTGGAATAACACACAAGCATTTCCTTTGGAACTTATATTGATTTTAAAATTTCTGTAACAGATTCGCAATGTCTTGGATCTCATGCGTAGGGGTGAAAACTTGCGAATTGAGGTTAGACCTTTCACATTGATTGTGTATTTGGGTTTTATGTTGCTTAAATGAATGCTTGAATGGTGAAAACTGTCAACAAGGATGTATGGATGATTATGCATGGCCAATTTCTTGCATTCATGTTATTGAATTGCACACTATGATTCAAGCATCCCCTCTCCCGGAAAAGAAAAAAAAAAGGCCCCACCAAAAGACTCCCCAGTGTTTTCTTGTCCGCTGGGGGGGGGTGGGAATGAAGAAACAATTTTTACTTGATTTAGGATGGACATATATTATAAGCTCAGAATGATTTACTTTGTTTTTCTTCCAATATATAGTTGTCTGGTGTTTGACCTGTTCTCTTGCTTATGCATCAGGATCTCATGATTCTTGACCAGTCAGTGTTCTTTGGGATGGCTGATACTCATGATAGGCATAGGGACATGCGGCTTGATGTTGATAACATGTCATATGAGGTGAAATGAACAATCATTCTTGGAGTCTACATTGGCATTAACCATTTGGCTTATTAGCTTCTTTAATGTAATTTTCTGGGCATTACAGGAATTGCTGGCCCTGGAAGAGCGCATTGGAAATGTTAGTACTGGATTGAGTGAAGAAACAATTCTGGAACGACTAACGCAGAGGAAATACTCCTCTGCAGTAGAAAATGAGATGGAGGCAGAACCATGCTGTATTTGTCGGGTTAGAATGTGATCTTGTCTGTTTTTCCAGATTTCTGGATGTTTCTTTCTTACATTACTTTTTACTGCATGCAGGAAGAATATGATGATGGAGACGATCTTGGAAAGCTGGACTGTGGACATAATTTCCACAAGGATTGCATCAAGAAATGGCTGACACTGAAGAATTGGTGTCCCATTTGTAAAACAACGGGGCTTGCTACATGAGAAAGGGCTGTTGGCATTAACAGATTTTAGATTATTCTCAGATACAAGACCAAAAGGAAGGTTGGATCTGAAAATTTATCGCTTAATTGGTAAGTGGATCCAATTTGTTGGTGAGTACTGCCATGCATTACTACACTTTCCAGTTCTCATTGTGGATTACTGCACAGCTGACCCGAGGGGCATTTTTTTTTCCTTTTAACCATAAAAAAGTCACAAGGGAAGGGGAATATAATTTGTTGGTGGATACTGCAACTGTGAAAAGAAATGACAATGCAGGACTGGTTTTGAACGTTACATTTGTTATTGAATTTCTAGTTTATGATGTCTCTTGAACATGCGAATAATATTTGAAGTTGAGCATAATTTTAAGTTCAGTTCTTTCTCTTTCCGGGGTTTCTCTGACGGCATTATGTATGTTGAGCATAACATTTAAGTTCATTTCTTTTTAAATATTGTTGGATTAGTTGAGCCCTACAAAGAACCACTGGATGGGTGGGGAGTTGACTTGCGAGACGGTAAGTTGCATCTACGTTGTGTACTTTGCGGTCCGGACAAAATCAAAAAAAAAAAAACAAAAAAGTGGGGGTGGGGTGTGTTGGGAAGGGTCGCTGGAATGGGATCCATTGGCCTCAAGGTCGTGGCTTTAGTATTGGTGAGTGAGAGATGTATGGATTGACTAACAAAACTTATGGACAAATTATATAAATAGCGTGCCTATATCAATCACAGGGGTATGGTCGATGGGGTGCGGATTGTTGTGGTATGGGTGCGGATTGGATACTATTGACTAGGTAGAATGATAGCGAGTTACCAAGTGGAAATGGTAGGGTGTGCAATGGCATTCAACTACTCTAATAAGGCAATTCTTAATTTAACTTGTTTAACATAGGAGTCAATTTAACTTACTTATATTAAACAGTTATTCAAATTGATTTTTCTTTTTATTCCAATCATGTCATATATTAGAAGGTCTAGCTTCAAAATTCGGTCAGGCTTGCCTCTCTATCCCTCCAGATAACCATGGAAAAGAGGGAAAGTTACCCAAACCAAGGAAAAAAAAGAAAAAACCGACAGGAAAAGAAGGGAAATGTACTCATTATTGTCACAGAAGAATTGAATATTAAGTGCATTGAGATTTATTATTATTATCATTATTATTTTTTGGCAGATGCTGACGATGAGAGACGGGTCGAGTTTGAAACGCAATGTACTTTCCCGAGTGCTGCAGCCTTTGCAGCGGATAACGACGAATATCGAGCGTGCTTGGTTATTGCATTGCGTCGGTGAATTAGGCTAAGTTTTTCACTCGCTACCCAGTACTCGGGTACTGTTTAGTTTTTAATTACTAATTTTAATGTCAATAAATTTAAAATTTATTATTATAATTTTGACATATATTCTCAATATTCAGGGGTGGGCAATAACAAAAGAACTCAAATCCAAATTAATATTAAAAAAAACACGTCAAAATACTGCATAATACTAACTTAGATGATATATTTATAAGGCCTCAAGAACTACCCTCTTTGTGCATTTTAATTGAGGTTTTATTTTATTTTTTTGATCGGCGCCGATTGTTAACGTGAGGAATTGGAGATTTGACTGGCCCACCCCCACCCTTTTAAAGTTCAAATCGATCTACACAGAGAGATGAGCCTCGGGCTGAACCCTCGAGGTAAAAGGGGATAATGGGCATCATGGCCCATTTCTTGGGTCCGTATCAGCTAAACATATTTACTAACCCATTACTGATTTTGGAAAAAGGTGGCGGTGAACCGAATTCCCCAATAAGGTAGATAAAATCATAAATGCACCGGCAAAGTTTGCAATGCATCCGTTGGCTTGAGGTTGGTTCCAAAAAAGTTGATTCCATCGGTTTAAAGACTCTTCCAGGACTTAATTACGACATCGGTTATGAAATTTTAGTTAAAAAAAGGGGTTTAGTTACACCTAGCAATGATTGACCTGAGGTGAAGACAAAACCCTCCAGGCTTTAGCGGTCAATGTACGTGCGCCGTTCCTTTGCTTGAAGTTCACAAAAGTAAGAATATTGAACGAAAGGTCGAACAAGTTACATTAGCATCAAGAGTTCTTCAAATTAGGGGAGCCAGGGACTCTTAGATATAGGAGGTCATAGGTTTTCTAATTAGACTCTCCCCTCTTTTTTCCTTTTTTGGGAAAAAATTTGATGGCCTGCGACTATTTTATGTTCACCAACTTATGACCCTCGAACTTTTCTCACGTAAGAAATTATTAACTGGAAAAAGTCTCTGAATCGGAAGTGAAGCTTTTTGTATGCCTTTTGGAAAAGAAATTGATTGAAGGGACATAACTAGGAAGGAATAAAAAGTGAGAAACAAGCTGAACTCCTCCGGCATGGTCAGCTGGATTAATTTGTGCCTGGTCTGTAAGGCGCACTGAACGTCCCTCCCTGCATGCCTCCTCATACTACTTGGTGATTCAAGAGCATTACTGTTTCGAATAGATGTCTGATATTAGGGTGGGCATGGGCCGGGTGGCCGGTGAGTGGGCTCGAGCCTGACCCGAAAATTGTCGAGCTTCGGCTGTGCTCGTAGGGGTAGTTTCTGCAATTATTTTGAAGCGTCCATGTATATCTATATATCTATATATAGTCATAAAAACCATGGACAGGAGGAGTCGTGGTGTTGTTGGAACAAAATTTTCCAGCCCGATTTGTTTAATGTTGTTTTTGTCTCTTATGGGACGTCTTCGCTTTCTGGGCTGGCCGAAATATTTGCGTTGCTCAGCGTTGTCCTCTCCTGCCCCTTTTCCTCTAGTTTCTATCATTTTCTTATTCAAAAAAAGAAAAACGTCAGGAATACAATGAACACAAAGACATCTCTTTTATTGAAAACAGAAATTCTAGGGGATGCATATCTGGTACTCGCCGGGTGCATGGTCTAGCTACACTATTATTATTATTATCATTGTAAAAAAAAAAAATTAAAATTTACTGCATTTTTAGGAAAATGTAACTCATTTTTGCAAAAAATATACTTTCTCATCAAAAAATTGCACCACATTTTTCAAAACATCTACTCAGTTTTTCCATTCACAGTACTTGTGTTTTTACAAAAATTAAAATATATTTCACTTTCTTAAAATTTATAGCATATTGTTAAAAAAAAAAATTAACCGGATTACTAAAAATGTGCTTCATTTCTTAAGGTGAGAAATACCAAAAAAAAAAAAAAAAAAAAGGCGGGGCATTATTTTTAGACCCCGCGGCCCCTGCACCTTCCAAACATAAAGCTACGTAGTCAAGCTAGATTGAAAATCTAATGTTAATTAAGACATGAGTTGCATTCAATAATTACAATTTTGATTAGAATACAGGGCCAGTAGGTAGATACTCATAAAGAATATCGACTTATCTGCCACATGCTCCAAGCAATTTAATGCATATTTTGATTGGTTTAATACATGTAATTATCAATGTATATTATTTTAATATATTTTTTTATTTTTAGTACAAATTCATAACATTTATGTCTATTTGTATTTAATAGTTTAAAGTATAAATCTTATCATTTTAAATGTGCTACTTAAATAAATAAGTAAACTTTCTTTTTACAAAAATAATTTTTAAAAGACATAAAATAAACAGAAAATAAATTCAGTTCATCACGAATTATTATATATATATTTATTTATTTATTTTATTTCGTGTCAATTTTAACTCTTCCTTTAAATGTTATGTTCGTGAGCTGAGGAATCTGTGCGTCAGCACCCAGTTTCCGTTTTTTGTTTGGAAGCCAAATTAACGGAACTGCCTCATGATCGCGTTTTGGTCTCTTTCTTGCGGCCAAAGAAGTCTGTGTCTTACACTTCTACTCTTAACGCCACCTTTTCTTACCTTCTTTTAGCCCACTTTCTCTCCTTTCTTTCTCTCAAAAACCGATGGCTATGCCTACAAGGAAATATCTGCATAAAAGCTCAAAGGGAAGCCAAAACCCTTTAGGGGTTGCTTATTCAGATTCAGATACAACTGGAAGCGGAAAGAAATTGTGCTCGGAAGCACATAATTCAAGCTCCAATACCCTATTTATAAATGGTCGTGAAAACAGGTGTTGCACAAGTGGGTCAAAAGAAGAGCAGAAGGGGGACTGAGAAAAATGGAGAACGTAGCGATATTAATGGCGGTGGTGAATCAGAGCATGGGATGCACATATGGACCGAGAGAGAAAGGAGGAAGAAGATGAGAAAAATGTTCTCTAGTCTTCACGCTTTGCTTCCTAATCTTCCTCCAAAGGTACTTGGTTAATTAAAAAAATATGGTAACTAAACTAAAAGCATGCAAGTTTAAGAATCATGTTTTGTAGGATTCCTTACGATATTGGAACTTCAATTTTTGCGAATGTTGTTAAACTTCTTTCAATTTGTGTAATATTCTCTCAATTTCAAGAATGATAGGCGTGAAAATTAGGGTATTCCATCTAGGCAACATAGAATTCAGTATTACAAAAAAGCGAGAATCAATTCTTGACTGGAAAATGAAACAAGGTTGCTAGAATTGATTTTCTTTTCATTTCTTGGTTTGTTTTTTTTTTTTTTCATTGGCATGTTACCTTTGTGAATTTACCTAACTCCACGTCTTGTCGAGTGGCATTACAAGCCAGGGTTGTAGAACACATATTTTTGGGAACGAAAAAAGTCCATGATCATATGCATGATCAGAGTGCAACCTTGTTAAGCTTCATGATTTCAGTTTGCAGTTAATGAACCCATCTCATCTCCCAATTTTATTCTCTGCAGGCAGACAAGTCCTCCGTTGTTGATGAAGCTGTAAAGTACATAAAAAATCTCCAAGAAACTATCCAAGCACAAGAGAAACAAAGGCCTGAAAAATTCCGGGGAGCAACAAGTGTTGACTATGAACCATCAGTAGTACGGTCACAATCACAAGCACGAGCACTTGAATCCAGAGAAGCCTTTTTGGCCGCTCAAGGACCGCCAGCAAAGAGCTTCGCCATGACCCCGAGCATGCTTTGTCCACAGTCTGTCCCTCCTCCCCCAGCTTGCTTTCAGACATGCTTTTCTCCAAATGTTGTGTTGAACATGTGTGGGGGCGATGCACAGTTCAGTGTATGCTCGCCTGGTAAGACGGGGTTACTTACCGCCATCTTTTGCATAATAGAGAGGCACAATTTGGAAGTCTTATCTGCTCATGTTTCATCAGACCAACATTGCAGCATTTACATGATCCACGCTCGGGTAAGTATATTGAAACTTGGCCCCTCCTCGCCCCCTTTTTTTTTTTTCTCTCTTTACTTTTCCTTTGTCTCTTTGTTTTTTGCAGCTATGCCAATATATATTTTAAATTTTAAATAAATGTGATTAATTATAATTATACATTAAAAAACTAAAAGTGTGTAATTAACAATAATATATAATATATAAATTTGTATCTAAAATACTAATTCACTTCATCTATATAATTTTTTCAACTTTACTAAATTATTTGATTACGGTCTTGTAGACAAAATTTACTTCAGTATGGTCATTTGGACCCCCTCTAAGCTAGCATTCTTTTCGTTTTTTGTTTTGAAGAAGGATAAAAATCCGTGTACCGAGTTCACCATGAACTTAAAGACAAGATGGGGAGAGGAGAGGGAAACGGGGGTTATTGAGCCCCCTTCAATAGAAAGAAGGGTACTGAGCCACACACTCGGTAGTCTTACTTAATTTTTTTTTATGAATTAATGCAAATTTATTCGTTAGAATAAAAAGTTATAGTCTGCAATGTAGGAATCCTAACTAAATTCCTCCGACACAAGAAATGAAATGAACTCTAGTCAAAAAATAAAGAGATTATAGCCATGCAGCCATATAGAAGCGTGCGAAGATTCCCTACTTTGCTAATCTGTGTGTATCTTCTCATACATGATGGATAATGACTGAGGCATTGCACAGTGTTGCCGTCTCGTATCGAATGTATTTTAAGATAGTTTCAATATTTACAAGTACTATACAGGTAGGCGTCAACAACTTGTGACGCCTTTTAAAGACAAAATTCACAACACCGAAAAGATATATGCTAAAGCACATATTATTTTAGTCAGGAATGTTGCACAAGGATTGTGCGTTCGTCCCTTGCTTTGTTTATTAATTGTTAAACGTAAAATTAAAGCTTCTAATATCATGGGGCGGCTTCTGTATATTCAGGCAGCTAGAGCCTTCGAAGAATATCCAGAGGCATTGTCGGTAGAAGATACGTTCAAACTAGCAGCAGGAGAAATGAACTTATGGCTCTTGTCATGTTGATTCCAGACATGAAGGAAGATCGATTATTCTAGGCTTTGCTACCTTCGATTTTTCGAACCAGGGCTGGCTGCTTTCTTTCTGCTAGATATGTGCATATATACTCTAGCAAAGCGAAATGGTTAGGCTTTGCATGGCCAATGAAGAGCGATGTTCAAGTCTTGAGTATAAGATCATGTAACAAGTCTTGAGTGTGCTATCAGGAAAAAGGTTTTGTAATAAATGGAAGCTCGGTAAATAAATTTTAGCACATACAAATATATAGATGAGACCAAATTAAAATGATTTATAATGCCTATATATATATATATTTTTTTTTTTTGGAACTAGAACCGTCATTTATGAAGATATTCATGAAGATGACTCCCATTTGATTGAGTCAAAGTTTATCAGTTAATATTATTCACCAAAAATTAGTTAATATCTATAGGTCCGATATGATCACAACCAAATTGCTGAACTTTTGGGTTTTGATTCTACCTTTATCTATGCCAATGCATAGTATTGTACAGTACCCCAAATGATTTAGTATGCTTACTAGTCATTAATCTTTGTGAGAATAAAATTATATATTTATGCTACGTGCTACAAATGTGAACTTAACGAAATTGCCCTTCCTTATGTTGCTAGTTAGTATGATTGATTCCATGCACCATAAATAACCGAAAATGAATTTGTTCTAAAAGAGAAATGATAGCCTAATTTAAACATAAGTACTACCTTCAGGACCACATACTTCCCCTCCATGATGGGTGAATCTTTTACCATAAAACATCAAAAACTGATAAGTATAGATTTTATTGCAGGGAGCATGGTTTGGCTTATAACTTTTAAACAACTTTTTGCATTCAAGGTATTGCAAAGTCCCATATGTTAATTTTATTTTTTTGGTTTCGATGGAGGCTGAAAGACTAGAAAAAGAAGAAGAAGAAGAAGAAGAAGAAGAAGAAGAAGAAGAAGAAGAAGAAGAAACAAAATCACTTAGATTAGAGCACAAAATTAGGAGATTTCAATAAAAATATTTTGACCAATTGTGCTAGAAGTACATGACTCCACGTATTAATTTTAAGCCCAATGATTTAAAGCCTGCAACAAGAAGAAATTTTAGCCAGATAAAAAGAAAAATAATTTATCTTATCCAAAATAGCTTTCCACATCCTCACTTGTAAATAGAACTAGAATTTTACATACACAATCAAAAAAGTTTGCACCTCACTTAATCGTGTTAAACTCCCACCTCCTTTCCCCCACTTAGTTTGGTTAAAATTCAATCCTCCAAAGAAACTTGAACTTTTTAAATAGGGGGATACTTCAAAAATTTTAAAATATTCAAAAAATAAAATGTAGGATCAACCGTTAATCCACTAGCCTATAAGAATTTTTTATTTCAAAATTTAAAATATTTTAAATGTACAAAAATAAGCGTGACCAAATTGAGTTAAATTGAACCAAAATAAATAATTCTAAACTAAATTAAGACCGAATCAAAGTAAAACTAAAATTTAGAATCAAGATGAGATCTAACAATTCAAATCAAACCGTGGCCAAGTGGTCAACCTACAATTCGCCCTTAATATAAAATCAAAATTAGTAATTAACAATTGAACTTAAAATTGAACCAAATTGAAAGTTGTAAAATTTTGAAAACTTTTATAATTTTAATTTTTAAAAAAAAATTAAATTATTTTTAAATTTTATTTTATATGAATTATTTTTTAGACATGAATTGATAAATTGATAAATCGATCTATATATATAATTTGACGTAGATGGGATTGTATAAAAAAAAAACATTCAAATATATTCTAAAAGTGCAGATTTACCTTAATGTGCCTAATTTACTAAAGTTTATTTTATTTTATTTTTACATATAAAGCAAATACGCTAAATTCTTTTTTTCAAGAATCTATAGTTTTTGTTTTTATTTTTGCAAAAAAAAGAAAATTTAGTAAAATACACACCCAAACATATTTTAAGATATATTTTGGTGTTTTTTTATGCTGTCTCTATTAGGTTAGACTGCATCTATCTCAATTAGGTTAAATTACCTATTTACCAAGTTGATCAATTTCTATTTGATGAATAACTTATATAAAATAAAAATTAAAAATTTATGAGTAATTTAAACCTTAAAAAGTTTATAATTTAATTGTAAAAATTTCCAAAAGCTTATCCCATAAAAAATATATATTTTTTAAAGAACGGTTCTTTGTTCAGGGTCGAGAAATATGTATGTGCTGATTTTAGTCAAATCAAAACCAGATGCCTAATTGACTTGCAAGGATCTGAGGTAAAGAAGACTCCAGTTCCTGAAGATGCCATCTTCTCATACACTATTACATGTAACCACTTTTGAGTCGGAAAATCGTGCCAAATGCTGGTGGTGACATTTGAACCTTACCCCCACAAAAAACCCCCCAAAAAAAGAAAAAAAAAATAACATTTTTCGTGTCTCTATATGTGGTGGCACATTCATGGCAGCCGCCATTAGGTCCAAGAAGCAATAATCTTCTGTCCAGATAGCTTTGTAGTGCTTGACTTTGAGGACAGTAGGGTTGGCCTCTCCTGTTCTGAAAAGAAAGGGCATTCTCCAGTGGGCAAAGAGCTTTTGTCATGCCGAGAAAAAACTAAACGTGAAAGATATAATACTAGACTTGAAAGATGATTTTCACTCCAGTTTCGCTCAGATCCTGAAAATGGTCGGCGCACACACACACACACACGTGAATATATGGAGAGAGGCGGAGAGAGAGAGGGGGGGAGAGGGAGAGAAGATAAATGTGAAATTTCAAGCCGGATGGAGCTTAGATTTAAATCAGAAAATGAGATTGTAGTAGGCTGTATTTAATTTTACTCAACTTACAAGATAAATAGGTCTAATTACAAGTAATGACCAACTTTTTTGATAAATCAAAGGATGCTGCTTTTATTAAAACCCAATGGAGTATACAAGTATGTCGAAATGACAACATTTTGAGAGTTTATGACGGCCGAAAAATAAATATTAGGAAATTGTAGCAGAAACTTTTTTTTAATTACAAGAAAATTATTATCCCCTTAAGAATTGTGGGCTTTGGGTCTACATTCCCCAAGCTTAATGTTAAGGTCCGTCCAAAAGTATTGCTAAATTAGGTCAGATGGACACCTATCTCGATTGTTGCTTAAAAAATTAACTAGAATATTCTGAACAGATACTTATATGTCAAGTTTTTAAAATTTTCTCATGTAAATATCTAAGCTATTAGAGAATAGTCTTGATTTAAAGGGTTTCATAGAAATATGGAACAAGCAATTGTAGTCACATAATGAGGAGGTAGATTCTATAAATACCTTACTTCTCTCGTTTGTAAGATATACTATTGAATTGAAAGTTCTCTCCTTTGCAAAGATCTCTCTTGTGCTTTCAATTTCCTAATTTCTTTCTAGTCTCTCTCGATTCTAAATTGATTCACTCAAACTCTTTAAGGCTTACTTAATTCATCTTTTCTCACAAAGTGTCTAAGTGTCATGTGAGTTAGCACAATCCGAGTCTAACTCTGTAACAGGCGGTATCAGAGCAATAGTTGAATCCTAGTTTCAACTTGGTTCTTACTTAAGATTCTTACTTAAATTGTGAGTATGGTAAGTGAGGAAGGAATTGTTGCTGCTGCCGTTGAGGAGCAACAGATTGAGCTTTAAGCTCGTGGGCGAGAGGAGTAACATGTTCTAGTCAAACATGGGAAGTCCAAGGCCCTAACAAAAGGGCCTGTGGAGTTTCATGTTGCTGTCCTAGAAAGGAGCATTACGGATGTGAGCTCCTTAGCGGGAGAACTGAGTGATTAAATCAATAATTTGATCCATGAGAATGCTGAAATCACCAGGGTTACTAAGTCCATGATCAGAAAATTCAACTACGCCTTTAAGGGGGAACTAAGTTCCCTTAATCAAAAACTGTATGATTTACGGAAGTTTATTGAAGTAGAGATTCACAACTTCCATAGAAAGATGGGTTCACTTCGTCGAAGCAGTCCACCTTCGATAAGTACTGCTGATACGAGTAGCACTACTGCTGTGCACGGTTTAAAAGTTCCCAAACCTACCATGTACAATGGCATTCGTAATGCCATCGCTGTGGAAAACTTTCTCTTCGACCTTGGACAATACTTTGAAGCCATAAGAGTTGTTAAGGATATTACTAAGATAAGTCATGCCCCAATCTTTTTTAGGGATGCTGCTCAATTATGGTGAAGAAGGAAGTATTCTAAGTGGGAGAAAGGCCTGTGTATGATCAACACATGGGAGCAATTCAAGGTTGAATTGCGCAAGCACTTCATCCCTCACAATGTAGATAGCGAAGTTAGAGGAAAGTTGTGTTGCCTTAGGCAAATAGGTAGTGTTTTTAACTACATTCAAGAATTCACTACCCTTGTACTTGAAGTTGATGATCTGTCTGATAAGGACTTCCTCTTCCACTTTCAAAATGACTTGAAGGATTGGGTAAGAGTAAAGCTAGATAGGCATAACATGCAAACTTTAGATGATGTCATTGTTGCCACCAAAACACTGATCGATTACTCTACCCATTTCAAGAGTAAAAAGCCTAACTTTAATAAAAGTGAGGGAGAGAAGGGCGGACAAAAAAGAGAAGCAAGCCACAAGGAGGAAGAATATAAAAAAATCCTAAAATGGCAAGCCCAAGAACTCGTCAGGCAAGCGTGATACCAATGAACCTCCGAGGTCTTACTTTATTTGTGACAGACCACATTGGGTTAGGAATTGCCCTAATCGCAAGGCAATGAACGTCATTGTGGCAGAACTCAATAAAGAAAGGTCTAAAGAGGAGCCTTAAGTTGATATAGGAGCTATCCAACACTTGAGTACTCTCTCTAAGCTTTTCTTCCCAACTATCCCTAAGGAGAAAGACTTATTATAAGTCGATACGACTATTGAAAGCAAAGTTGTGTATTCTATGCTAGACATGAGAGTCATACACAACTTTATGAATGTATAAGAGGCCAAATGTCTAGGCCTTAAACTTGTAAAGGAAGTTGGCACTATCAAGGCAATTAACTCCGAGGCAAAGTCAATTCATAGGATAGCGGAGAGAGTAGTCGTCAAAATTGGCGATTAACACGTTGAATTAGACTTTACCATTCTTCCTATGGATGATTTTAAAATGATTTTAGGTCTTACTTTCTTTTGCAAAGCTTTAGCTTTCCTCGTTCTTGCATGAAATTCCCTTGTCATTCTTGATAAGCATAAGATCTAGGTGATTCTATTGAAAAGCATAGAGAAATATAGAGCATCAATGATTTTTGCCTTACAATTTAAATGAGGTCTTAAGGTGGATCAAAGTTATGTTGCCACAATAAAAGAATTAAAGGATGAGGAAGACATGACAAAGCCTATTCCTTCGTTGCCGCAACCCATTCAAACTATCCTTAAGGAGTTTAAGGACGTGATGCCTTCGGAGTTGCCCCAGAAACTTCCTCTTAAATGAGATGTGGATCATTACATCAAGCTAGAACCCGATGTCAAGCCTTTTATTATGACCCCTTATTACATGACACCTCCTGAACTTGCAGAACTAAGGAAGTAACTTCAAAATTTGCTTGACTTAAGCTACATTCAGTCTTCAAAAGCCCCTTACAGTGCTTCAGTCTTATTCCAAAAGAAAAAGGATGGATTGCAACGAATGTGTATTAACTATCGAGCTTTGAATAAGGTAACCATCAAGAACAAGTACCTAATTCTGTTGATAGTCGACCTCTTTGATCATTTGGGGAAGGCGAGGTATTTTATAAAGTTGGACCTAAGGTTGAGGTACTATAAAGTTTGTATAGCACCTAGTGATGAATCGAAAATTGCGTGTGTGATATGCTATAGAGCTTTCAAGTTTCTAGTTATGCCCTTTGGTCTCACCAACGCCCTTGCTACCTTTTTCACATTAATGAACAAGGTACTTCATCCATTCCTTGACAAATTTATGGTAGTTTACTTGGATGACATAGTGATCTATAGTAACACTCTCGAAGAGCACAAAGATTACTTTAAACAAGTCTTTTAAGTTCTCCACAAAAACGAGTTGTATGTCAAAAAGGAGAAGTGCTCTTTTACGGAGCAAGAGGTGGATTTCCTTGGTCATAAGATCAAGGATGGCAAACTTATGATGGATCAAGCAAAGGTCTATGTCATTCAAGAATAAAAGCCTCTAACAAAGGTCCCCGAATTGCGATCATCCTTAGGACTGGTCAACTATTATTGGCAGTTTATCAAGGGATATTTTGCCATAACCACACTATTGATGGATCTACTCAAGAAGAATATCATATGACATTAGTCGAAGGAATGCCAATTTTCCTTTAAGAGATTGAAACACTCAATCTCTAAAGAATCCGTCATGGTGCTACCCAACTATCAGAAGGCTTTCAAAGTTCACATTGACGCATTTGACTTTGCCATTGAGGGAGTCTTGATGCAAGTGACGCAGCGAGAAAGCGTAATCAATAACAAGAAATCAATAACAACGATTGAATTCCAAAGAACAAAAGGCACAAGCTGCCTTAGAGAAAAGTTCTCTCAATTAGGGTAAAGTATAATACATTCTGCCTCTCACTAAGAAACCCTAAAATATATATAGTACATACAATTGTACTAAAATTACGAAAAATGTCATTTTATAAAATCTAATTAAAATTACGAAAAGCCCATCGCAACTTCTTATCCCTTTTCTCGCTTGTCTATGTACTCCTCGGTTATCTGGTCCACATCATTCTCTCCCAATAGAGAAGAACTCGACCCCGAGTTCTCTTCAAGATATAAAGGCGTATCATCTGGATGGAAAAGAGATAAATCAGCTACATTGAATGTTTTGGAGATGTTCATATCATTAGGAAGCTTGACAATATAAGCATTGTCGTTGATTTTGTGCACAACTTCATAAGGACCATATTTCTTTGGCTGTAATTTGCTATACTTGCCCACAGGAAAGCGTTCTTTCCTTAGGGACACCATTACCTGATCACCAACCTCAAACAGTTTCTCCTTCCGCTGTCTATCAGCAGCCGCCTTATATTTCGCATTCGCCCTCTCAATTTTCCTTTTTACCTCTTCAGTGATAGCTTGGCACTGCTCTACCATGTTCTTAGCTGTCAATAAAGCTGATACAGGACAAGGACTCATGTTGTCTTGAATGAACCCCTTGTCCAACAACTCTTGGACCTTCTCTTGTAGGACCCTAGTTTCTTTAGGATTCATTCTATAGTGTGGTAAATTTGGAAGACTTGCTCCAGGTACCAAGTCTATTTGATGCTGAATATCCCTCAGGGGTGGTAGTCCTTTAGGTAGGTCATTAGGGACCACATCTTTATACTCCTCCAACGCTCCCTTAACTGCTTTAGGGACCTCTACACTCACGTCTTCATCTCTAACTACCTTATCCTTTACAATGAGCGCCTGAGCCACCTTTGAATTTTTCAAATCCTCAACCATCTCCTTCTCTGACTGGGCAACAGTCAAGGAAAAGCCTCCCTCTATCCTGCGGACTCTAGAGCGACCCTCTAACTTCAAAGGTAACAAAGTATACTTCACACCCTCTTTCTCTAATTTATAAACATTCTCTTTACCTGCATGTTGGACGTTCACATCGAACTTCCAAGGTCTCCCGAATAGCAGATGACATGCATCCATATCAACAATATCACAGAAGATTTCATCTCGATACCTCCCTATAGAAAATGACACCTTGCACCTCTCCTTCACTTCAATCTTTTCGGCCGCCTTAATCCACCCAATAGTGTATGGGTATGGATGTTTTTCAACAGACAGCTGTAACTGCTTAACAACTTTTCTCCCGATGATGTTTTCACAACTCCCATTATCTACAATCACGTTAAACACCTTTCCCCTAATTGTGCACCTGGTATGGAACAACTGGTGTCGTTGGGTATTTGTCTCCTGTTTTGGTGCTAACATCATTCGCCTAATCACATAAGCTGGCTCCACTTCACCATTCCCCTCTGCAGATTCATCGTCCGAGATCTGCGCAATTCTATTAACAACTCTAGGTCTGTTAATTGGATTAACATGCCTATCTCTTACCTTAAGCCTATTACCGTTAATATTCATAAAGTCAAAGCGCTCAATCAAATCTTCAAAACGCTATTCTAAGCGTTGGACTCTTTGATCTAAAGCATTGAACTCTGCCCTAGGAACCCATTGATCGGCCCCTTGGACTCCCGCATCCTGAACATCGTCAAGAATACGACCGCCATTAACACCTCGATTGACTGACATCTTCACAGGAAATTGCCTTGCTCTGATACCAATCTGACGCAGCGAGAAAGCATAATCAATAACAGGAAATTAATAACAACGATTGAATTCCAAAGAACAAAAGGCACAAGCCGCCTTAGAGAAAAGTTCTCTCAATTAGGGTAAAGTATAATACGTTCTGCCTCTTACTAAGAAACCCTAAAATATATATAGTACATACAATTGTACTAAAATTACGAAAAATGTCATTTTATAAAATCTAATTAAAATTACGAAAAGCCCATCGCAACTTCTTATCCCTTTTCTCGCTTGTCCATGTACTCCTCGGTTATCTGGTCCACATTAGCAAGATAGGCATTTTATTGCCTATGAAAGTCACAAACTAATCGATATGAAAAGGCAGTACACCGTCCAAGACAAGGAGATGACTGCCATCATCCATTGCCTACGTACATAGAGGCATTACTTGCTTAAAAGTCAGTTTGTGATTATGATCGATAATGTCGCTATAAGCTATTTCCAATCTCAAAAAAAGCTTAGCCCCAAGCAAGCTCATTAGCAAGATTTCTTTGCTGAATTCGACTACAAGCTTCAATATAAACCAGGTAAGGCTAATGTTGTTGCTAATGCGTTAAGTCGAAAGGCGAAACTAATAGCATTATCCGCCAATACACCAAAGAGTGACTTTCTTGAACGAATCAAGGAAGGCACGTTACAAGATAACTTGACCAAGAATCTGCTAAGGATGGCTAGTGAAAGGAAAACTTGACAATTTTGGCTAAATGATAGGATTCTTATAACAGTTAACAATTAAGTTTTTGTACCTAATTGGAGAAATCTACGGAGATATATTCTCAAGAAGTGTCATGATTTCCTATGAGCTGGTCACTCAGGTATGACACGAACCCTTGCCCTTGTTCAACAAAGCTATTACTGGCCACAAATGCAAGATGATATCGAGGCTTATGTACAGACTTATCTCATTTGTCAACAAGACAAGGTGGAACAACAACATCAATCTGGTCTACTTGAGTCACTACCAATTGCCAAAAGACCTTAGGAAAATGTCTTAATAGACTTCATCATGACTTTACCCAAGTTCGATGGGTTTGGAAGCATTATGGTGATTGTTGATCAATTCAGCAAGTACGCCACCTTCGTTCCAGCCCCTATTGATTGCAAAGTCAATGAAACAGCCCATATATTCTTCAAAAATGTGGCGAAGTTGTGGGGAGTATCTATAAGCATAATAAGCGATAGAGATCCTTACTTAACAAGCAAGTTCTGGTGTGAGTTGTTCAAGTTGTTAGGAACTGATTTAAATTTCTTAACCAGCTTCCATCCTTAAAACGATGGTCAAACCAAATGCATCAATGCTTTGTTGGAACAATACTTAAGGCATTATGTTAGTGCCTATCAGCGAGATTGGGCAAAGCTGCTTGATGTTGCCCAATTCTCTTACAACTTCCAAAGGAGCGAAGCAGTAGGCAAAAGTCCCTTCGAAATTGTCACGGGACAACAACCTCTAATTCCAAGTACTGTTACCTTTTCTTACATGGGAAACAATCCTGTTGCTTACAAGTTTGCAAAGGAATGACACAAGGAGGCTGATATCACAAAAGCCTGCCTTGACAAAGCTGCTAAATGGATGAAAAAGTAGGTCGATGCCAAATGATGCTTAAAGGAATATGCGGAGGGAGATTTAGTGATGGTAAAGTTACTACCTAACTAGTTCAAGTCCTTGCACAAAGTGCACAAAGACTTGGTGAGGAAATATGAAGGACCATTTCTTATAATCAAATGAGTAGGGAAGGCTGCCTACCAAGTCCAACTTCCCCTAAGACTTAAAATTCATAATGTCTTTTATGTAAGTCTTCTAAAGACCTTTCACGAAAACAAAGAAAATCCAAGTCGTGGGGAATCCAAGCGCGCACCAACTGCTGTCATCACTAAATTCAACAAGGAAATGGAATGCATTCTTACCGATGGGATGATACAAAAAAGGGAAGGTTTCTAACTACATCGAGTATTTAGTCAAGTGGAAATATCTACCAGACTATGAGGTTAGTTGGAAACGAAAAGATTTACTTTGATAATTTTTTGATCATATTCAACACTACAAGGACGAAGACGTGACGAAGACGTCACGAGATTAAATAGGGGAGGATGTCACACCCGTCCCAAAAGTATTGTCAAACTAGGTCTGTTGGATGTTTAGTCTGATTGTTGTCCAAAGACTTGACTAGAACATTATAAACAGACACTTATGTGCCAAATCTCTAGAATTTTCTCTTGTAAATATCTAAACTATTCTATTTAGAAGGTTCCATAAAAATCTGGAACAAGTAATTGTAGGCACATTGAGGAGGTGAAACCACTACAAATATCTCACTTCTCTTATTTGTAAAACACACTATTGAATTAAAAGTTTTTTACTTTACAAAATTTTCTTTTATACCTTTGATTTCTTAGTCTCTCTCGATTCTAAAATAATTTATTTAAACTCTTTAAATTTTATTTAATTTATCTTTTCTTAAAAAATATTTAAGTGACGCGTGAATTAATACTATTCGAAACTAATTCCGTATTTTATTTTCCCTCTTTTTCATTTTGCCCCCCCTTTTTTTTTTTTTGGGTTTTTGTGTTGGTCAGTGAAAGCGTCGGTCCAGCTAAAAGTGTAGACTTTTGGATGTGTCCCCCTCGCCCCGCCACATTTGTTAGGCGGCCCAAAAGGGCAGCTCATGTCTAATAAATAACAAAAATATAATAAAAAAATATAATAATTTTTTTTAAAAAAAAACTTATATTGTCATTTTCATCCTACCCTTTTGATAGATGCAAAATGCAGTGAGAAATTGAGAATCCATAAACTGAGATGAAAAAATGTCATTTGGATCAATCCTACTGGCAATATATATATATATATATTAACAACGGGGATCTGAACCAAAAGGTTCCATATCCATGGTAAAAATAAAAATAAAAATTCTGATCGCCGTATATTATTGCAAGACCTGAATTCTAATGTTAAATACAAATATTATATATACAGTAAAGCAGGTATCAAGCTGTTAAAAACTATGGATAGATAATGCCCCACTTGCAATCAATCAAAATCAACCATCTTTGAATCGATCGACATTGGATCATCTGAACGTCTACAAATCTAAAGTAAAGAATATCCATTGCTCCTGTCACCACAAAATCTCATTAATGAAAAAGGAAAAGGTGACTGGATACACCCGGCAACCCCCATTAATTTAATGGACTCTCCACCGCTCTACATAATGTAATAGATTATTGTTAGGAATTGGCTGAAGCGTCACACACAAAACCACAATGTAAAGTGAACTAAATTAACAACAAAATACACTTACTTGAAGTGGTTTGCCCATTCAGCTCCAGGAACTACCCAAAATTAACGGTGTTCTACTCTTCTCAAGTTGAACAGAATAGCATTTGCCGCCCCCCAAAATTTGATCGGTGAGCTGACGTAATCTATACTTGGATCTTATTTTCTAGACGTCCCATCATGCCAGCTGCTTTCTCTCTCTCTCTCTCTCTCTCTCTCTCTCTCTCTCTCTCTCTCCCTCAGTCTCACTCTCTCTAAAACCCCACCCAGTTCGGTACCCACTCTGTTCTATTTTCACTTAGACATTGCCTCGTTTCTGTGATCGTAACATCGCTGGTACGTGGTTCTCGCCGTCTCTCTTTCCTTATGACTGGTTTGCTTCTCTTTTTCTAGCATGTAAGAGAACTGGCCAAAAAGTTAGAACTTCGAACGAGAAGAACGAAGAGACAGAGATGTCTCATTCTTTCTTGAACGATCAGCTGTCGAAGAAGACATCAATTTTCGGTTTGCGGTTGTGGGTTGTTCTTGGAATCTGCGTCGGAGCTGCCTTTGTTCTTTTTCTTTTCCTTATATCTCTCTGGTTCACGTCAAAACGCAACAAAACCAACAAGAACGTTCCTCTGTCCGCGGTCAAGGCTTCTGTTCACAACCCCACAATCCCTAATGTCTCCAAGGAAATCCAGGAGATCCTGATAGACCCAACCCACCCTACTTCTGACGCAAAAACGCGAAACCCGGACCCGGTTCCAGAGTCGGAGCCGGCCCCACTTCTGCAGCATGATGAGGAGGCCAATCCTTTTAGTGGGCGAAATCGAATTCACGTTGATATTGGGAAAGGTCATCGGATTGCGTACCCTGAACGAGCCGGTGGATTGGGTCATGGCAACGGGGAGAACCGGTGCGGCCCTCGCTCCAGTGATCAGGCGGTTCCTGCCATTTCGGTGCCGGAAGTTTCGCATTTGGGGTGGGGCCACTGGTACACTCTCAGGGAGCTTGAGGTCTCCACAAATGGTTTTGCTGATGAGAATGTGATTGGTGAAGGCAGCTACGGGATCGTTTACCGTGGCATTTTGGAGAATCATACCAAAGTTGCTGTGAAAAATTTGCTCAACAACAGGTTATGACAAGTTCATTACTAGTAATATTTTTGCAGTGAGGGATCATGTCTTGCCTACCCTGTTTAGGAGTGCAGCTGGGGGTTTTAATGCTTTTTCTGTACGTTTACCGTCCATTCTATGTGTGTTGAGTGACATTATCTTTGTAGTGTGTTGTACTTTCTGGTGCTACAAGCATATCGTCTGGGACGTAAAGGGAGTTGCAGCTTGTTGAGGTTTTTAAAATTGATTGCTTTTAATGTAGGGGGCAAGCTGAGAAGGAGTTTAAGGTTGAAGTTGAAGCAATTGGACGTGTACGGCATAAGAATTTGGTGAGATTGCTTGGCTATTGTGTTGAAGGGGCTCATAGGTACTTTATTTTGAGATTAATGACCTTATGCAATGGATGTATCTTCTAGTCTTTGCAAAGTCACAATTTTACTCTGTGCTTGAGATATCAGACTTCATGAAGTAATCATGTTAGTTAATCAGCATTTATGTGATGGCATTCCATTGGTGTGCTTACCGTATTTCATTGTTGATGCAGGATGCTTGTTTATGAATTTGTAGACAATGGAAACTTAGAACAGTGGCTTCATGGGTATGTTGGGCTTTGCAGCCCTCTAACATGGGAGATTCGCATGAATATAATTATTGGAACAGCAAAAGGGTAATAATCTGAATTTTGGGATTGTGGATGAGTTTTGATTCTTTGAATTATTGGATAATTGTTTGGTTTATAGGCTGACATACCTGCATGAGGGCCTTGAGCCCAAAGTTGTTCATCGTGATATAAAGTCGAGCAACATTTTGCTTGATAAGCAGTGGAATCCAAAAGTATCAGATTTTGGCCTTGCAAAACTCCTGGGCTCAGAGCGTAGTTATGTGACAACTCGTGTAATGGGAACATTTGGGTTAGTAAAACTTCTCAAGTGAAATTTGTCTTTGTCGACTGTCTTCTTGATTTGTAAAACAAAGGGTCTTGTCCAGCAAGATGGAATGTGAATTATCTCCTGTTTGACAGTTATGTGGCTCCAGAATATGCCAGTACTGGCATGTTGAATGAAAGAAGTGATATATACAGCTTTGGGATTCTTCTCATGGAGATAATTTCTGGAAGAAATCCAGTTGATTATAGCCGTCCTCCAGCAGAGGTTTGTATTTCTCAACAAACGCGCATAATGACATGATCTTTTGATCAGTTTGATAAATATTTGTGGGGAATGTCCTTGCATATCTATTTGGAAACCTACTTTTCAGGTGAACCTAGTTGAATGGCTCAAAACTATGGTTACAAATGGGAATGCTGAGGGAGCTCTGGATCCTAGAATGCCAGAGAAGCCTTCTTCGAGGGCATTGAAGCGTGCCCTTCTAATAGCTCTGCGTTGTGTGGACCCAAATGCTCAGAAGAGGCCAAAGATGGGGCATGTGATACATTTGCTTGAATCTGATGAGTTCCCCTTCCGAGATGTAATTTCAACTCATGCCTGCAACTAATCATCTTTTCTTCATAGTTTTGATGTTCACATGTTTCTTGATTTCACTTTTAATGTTTCTGTCTTGATCATGAAATTGTTAATGTTTACATGCATGCATTTTTTATTGTTTAAATGTCCAAGCAAGGAAATTTGGTTCTTGGTTTCACATTTTGGTCTTAAGGGGGAAGTCTGGTATTTGCTTGGGTGAGATAGAATGGGTGCTCCTTGCTTGATAGCCTTTTTGATTATAACTCGGTGCAAGCTCTCTTTAAAAATTTCTAGCATCAATTCATCTCTTGTACATATCAGGCAAGCATACGTTATGTTCCCTATATGCATCTTTGTCTCTTATAGGGTTGCTTTTCTACTTATGAAATCAGGACCGTAAAGCTGGAAGAGGACACGGGCGTCACCCTGACATTGGTGTGAGGATGGATAAGCATATAGGTGAATCAGGTGGCAGCAGCGGCTGTGAAATTAACGCTTAAACCAAAAGGTCATTGAGGAAGAAGCCAGAGCCTGAAGAGTAGGAAATAGCTTCACCAGATTCTTGTATAATGTGAACTTATTTATGTAATTGTTTCTCCGGCTTTAATTGCCATGCTTTGTATACGTCTGGCATGCAATTGAAGGTCTGTTCTCTGCCAAATGGGCCATCTTAAGCACAGAGCAAATCATATGCATGAAGTATGAATTATGGCCCTTTGCATCGTGTACGTCTCTATGATGTTTAGTCGCGACATGCAATGATTACGGGAAAACAGAATCATTCCAATTATATTAACTGTGAAGGGCACTCCGCTTGAATCTTTGATTGAATACGAAATATTAAGGTTTTTTCCAATGTATAACTGAGCTATAACTCATTCATAGTGATTGTTTTTATAAGTGAAATTTTAAAATTTGAGTCTCAATTGGATTTAATGAAAAAAAGAAAACAGTTTTTTCAACATAAGTTAGCATGATTAAGGATTGTTAAGACAAGCAAAAAGACAAGGCTCATTGGAGTCGCAATTTGGAGGGCGTCTCTATGGACACTTGCTTCTAGCCACTCACATGCTACCAGCACTGTTGCTTTTCACTTTATTGGCTTTCAAAGTTGGTTGGGGAGAAATCTTGATAGAGTTGTACGGTATGTGCGCGGTTCCAATATATATATATATTGTGAAAAAAATAACTATTGAAAGTTGAAACAGAATGTAATGTATTTTTTTTCACATTACCAAAAAAAAAACAAAATCCTAACCACGCTAGTTGTCTTTAAATTTTGTCTGAAAATGCTTTATTGATCTTATCTTTTTATAGTTTTATGCCAACTGGTCTTAAGAAATCATGGAATTTCTTAATGTCTTTGCCCAGTCTAGGCCACATCTTCAAAATTTGCTGGTTGTAAAGCCTTAATTGGATGATGGGCTCGGGGTGTTTGAAGGATCTATTGCCAGACTTGTTTATGGATATAAGCCCTTTAATCGCTTGTTTGGATGGACATGATAGAGCGCATGCTTAGCGAGTAGCTCAATTCCTGCCAAAAAAGTCTTTGATATTTTTTCTTAACCATTTGTTTCCGTTCTTGTAATTTATAGACAATTGCCCCTGTACTTTGGAACAAGGATGATTTAACGCTTCTGGATACAATTTTTATGACCATTCGTAATAGCTACAAAGGAAAACATGCAAGCATTGGGTTGAATTTATTACTAAATTTGCTTTCCAGGATTTTGCAATGACAAACGTTGTACCTCACCTTCCAGACAGATCTTTCTCAAATTTTTGAGATTTTTGAGAGAAAGAGCTGGCATAAGTGGAAAATTCTGAAGGAATATTATTGTAAAGAAAAGGTGGAGGCCCTAACCTTGGGTTTTGGAGGGCTGGTACCTGAAAGCTGCTACGGGTTGATCACTGCATTTCAAATGGCCATGTACTAGATCAGGTGCATGTGCATCAATGTCTATACTCACAGAGAAGTCTTGCTTCTGGTACCTTTTGGTGAGGGGAAGTGTGCCTGGGTATACCATGATTCTCATTCCTTGACCAGGAGGAATCTCTAGACTTGCGTGGCTGTTATTCTGTTAGTGGAAGAAGGCAGCATCTAGGTGCAAAGGATAGAAGAAGAACAACAAGATGCAGAATATTGCAGCAAAGGAAGGGGTTGCACACTCAGATCTTCTTTTTGTAATATTTTCATATATTTCATTGTTAATTGAATACCCTTATAAAGGTTCTTTGCATAAGGAATAAGTATATCAATGATGATCAAAGGACATGCTTTACATATTTGCTATTTTTGCACATCTAGCTAACTTCTCTTAATGTCCATAAACTATCACCTAACCCTACTAACACAAGGTTCAAATGGTTTATCAGCCACCAACACTAACCTAACACATTACAACTTAATTGTTCATTGGTTACATCAACTAGATACATTTGAAGTCTATAACAAAATAACCAAATGCATTTTACATAAACAAAATCAAACTTTCATTTCTTGGTGCTGGAGGCTTATGTTTCACATGCTGCAACTTCAGCTTCTTGGTTCTCTCTCCTTGATTTGAGAACTTGAACAATAAAAAAGATAGGCATCACAACACTCCTCCTTAGCATTTTTGCTATTTGATCTCAATTCATCTCTTAACTTTTCAAACCTCATCTTTGACAAGGACTTGGTCATAACATTTGCAATATACAACTATAAGTAACAATGCACTAGAACAACTTCATTGTTTGGTTGAATTTCTTTAATAAGGTAATACTTAATTTCACTATATTTTGTTTTTCCATGGAACACTAGATTTTTAAAAATAGTTATGGTAGATTTGTTGTCCACCATGATCTTAGTAAGTATAGTCTATAAATACTTTAAACTTAACAATACTTTTTAAAGCCATATTGCTTAATTTATAGCCTTTGTAGTATCAATATATTTTGCCTTTGAAGTTGATTGGGCAACCATTGCTTGTTTCATAATAACTCTAGGTTATGGGGGCTAAATCTCAAAAAAAAAAAAAGTGACTTATATGCTTTTTATATCTTTATTAAAGCCACCCTAATCATTGTTTAAGTAACTCTTTGGTATCAACTTCCCACTTTTGTTATACTTTGTCCATAGTTGGTTGTACATTTACCATATTTGATTTTTTTTTTTTTTTTGTAGCTTAAAGATGTTATATGTTAGAATTTTACATGGATATAAAAAACAGACTAACTGTAAACAAGATATCAAGTCTAGTGGCTATCATACATAATAAATAACTAATTAAACTTTTATACAAACCCCATTAACTTTCTTAGCTTTACTTTCTTTTTTAAGCTTTTCATTTAACATAAGTGGAACTCGCAATTTTGCATCTTAAATTTCCTTAAGACGTTATTTTCATACTTAGTTTGATTAATAAAAATGGCTTTATGAGTTTCTATAATTGCATTCCAAGAAAATAAGACATTAATCCTAAGTCTATCATTTCAAAGGCTCTTTTCAAGTTAGCTTTAAACTTATCAACTAAATTATTATAACTTCTAGTGATCAATAGATTATCTATATAGGTTGCAATAATCAAAAGATCAGCATAAATTGTTTTTATATAAGAGGTGACTTTATTGTTACTTCTCACAAACTCTTATTGCATTAGGTGCTCATTAAGTCTGTTATATGAGGTCCTAGGGACTTGTTTAAGACCACATAAAATTCTCTAAAGCAACTAAGCCTTATCCTCATGACCTTTCTTCACAAAACTTTATGGTTAATATAAATTTCTTTTTCCAATAGGCCATTTAAAAAGGCAGACTTGATATCAAATTAGACTACCATCCATCTTTTTATGAATGCTAAAAGTAGTCTGATTATATTAACTTTATTAAAATTTCAATGTAATTCACTCAAGCTCTTATGATTTGTTAAAGGTGTCATCTGTATTTATTTTTATCTTAAACATCTATATGACATTACCTGTCTAAGCATTGATCTTTCAATCAGTTTTCAAGTGGTGTTTTTCTTAATCATGTTAATTTTTATTTTCATAGTTTTTATCTAAGTAGAAGACTTAAAAGCTTTTACATGATTTAAAGGTTCTAAAGAGAGCATATTACTTCTTTTATAGACTTTAGTATGTGATCTACTCCCTTTTATAGGCTCATCATTAAACTTTGCTATTTCCTCATTTGCAACATCTAGTTACAAGGGATACTTATTATTGTTGGAATCTTTAGCTTTATTTTCTAATTGAGCCTTCTCCTAATTTCAACTTGCATTTTCATCAAATTTGACACTTATACTTACTACAATCTTCTGTTATTAAATTAAAGATCTATGAGCTTTTGTATTTGAACAATAACTAAGGAATACTCTTATTTAAGCATTAAGATCTAACTTGTCTCTCTTAGTCTTAGGTACTAAGCTGTAATTTAAATAATCAAAGACCCTTAAATGCTAGAGTGAGGATTTGGTTCCATGCCAAGTCTTTTATGTAATCTTGCTACCTTATAAAGCTTTGGTAGGTAGCTCAAATTACTATGTTAACTACTTTTGCCTAAAACATTTTTGGCATTTTTTTAAAAATAATATACACTTAGTCATTTCTATTAAAGTTCTATTATTCCTTTTACTTACTTTATTTTGTTGAGATATGTAAGTGATTGTAAGTTTATGATGGATTCCAACATCTTAATGAAATTTATTAAACTTGTCATATGTATTTTTGATGCTATTGTTTGACCTCAACATCTTTATTATATTAATAAGAGTATTTAGGCTGTCTTAACCTTTTATGCCATATAATTAAGTCATTAACAACATACAAAAGAGCAAAAGCACGATGATGCATAAGATTTTAGTTAATAATAAAACTTTTGTTTTCCATTTTCACAAATAAGAACTCTTGGTTTTTAAAATTTATGATTTTACAAATCTTATCTTTAAAAAGCAATGTATTACCCTTTTCAATCAATTGACTAATACTAAATAAATTCTAATTTATAAAAGAAACATGAAGGACTTGATGTATGAGTTTGGTATTTGTTGGTGTCATCACAACCATAATGCCTTTTCTTTGCATATTGATGAAGTCTTCATTTTGCACCTTTACTCTGGAATTGTAAGATTGATCTAGTGACTTGAACTTCCTTATATCATTTGATATGTGATAGGTATAGCTACTATCAATTAGCCAATTTTTAACAATATTCCTATCTTCATTATAGGCAGTCATAAAATGTTGTTCCTTTACTATTGATTTTTAGATGATTGAGCTTATTATTATCTTTATTGTTGATTTCCTTTATTCTTACATACTTTTGTCATATGTCCCAATTTCTTATAGATCCTACATTATATATTTGGTTTAACCCAATAATATTTCTCACTATAAGTTTTCTTTTTATAGTGTTTGTAAGTAGGGTATACTACCCTTAGTTTCATCTCTCACCTTGTCTTTTCTAACATCATATTGTCTCCATGAACTTAAAGATAGCTTATCTTTATTTCTTGCCATTAATGCAGCTTTTAGGGAGTCATTTTGCCTAATTGCCCTTTATAACTTTAAAGCTTACAAAGCATTAACCAACTCATCAAGTGTAAACTTACTTAGATTTTTAAAGTCTTTCAAAGGTGAAACTTTAGACTTATACTTCGTTGGCAAGTATGTCAAAACTTTTTCCATAATCCTTTGGTTAGTAAGATCCTTTCCCAATAGCCCAATTTCATTATCAATTTTCATAAGTTTATTTATAAATTCTTTAATAGACTTAGTGTCCTTGTTTTTTGAGAAATTCAAATTCTTTGCTTAAATTTAGGACTTGAATGCTTCTTGTTTTATCATTACTATGAAAGTCTTTTTTTTTTAAAATTTTCCTAAACTTTTTTTTTTGCACTGTCACGTGTCATTATTTTGGCAAAAATGATATATGTTATACCATAATAAATACATGTAAGTGCCTTGTACAACTTAGTTATTTCCTTATCATAATACTTAAGTTGAGCCATAGTGGGATTGTTGGAGAATTTTGGGACTTAATCTTCATTTTTAATGATCTTTCAAAAATAAAAAAACCATAAATAAACTTGTCTTAACTGTGTATATAAGATAATTCTCATCAATGAATACTGATGGAGCAGAAGTAAGAAATGAATTGTTAGAAGTCATTTTTATTAATATTTCAATTTGATATACTTTATTTTTGTATACAATATGAGATTCTTAACAAAATGAATTGCATTTTGACTATCATAGAAAAGAACACTACTTCTTTACGACTTACCACTTATTCTAGGAGGTTTTTCAATCAAGTCAATTCCTTACTTGCTTTAGTGATGGTGACACATTCAACTTTAATAATTGATAGAGTTACAATCTCTTGTAGTTAAGGTATCTAACTCATAGTATAACTACTTAAAGTGTATATATAAGTTGTTGTGCTTATTTTATAATTAATATCTCCATTAAGATTTGTATCAATAAAACGTTATAAGTTCATAATACTCTTTTTAAATCACAGTGCTACATCTATATTACATTCTAGATAGCAAAGAATTTACTTGATAGTCTTTTAATGTTGTTTACTAGGATTAATCATATACTTATTTATAGGTCCTATTACATGTGTTATATTAAGTCTATTATAAATTATAGCATACATAAGACTACCAACTGTTGAGGCATAAAGAACTCTTAACATGTATTTGCCTTTCTTATTTATCTTTGGTAATTGGGTTAACTTTCATGTATAATTTTTCTATAATGAATTCACTTCTTCTTTCAAAGCTAATTTTTAACTGGCAGTTTTAAACTTTTATTACTTCATCAAAGCATTTAGTTTATCTCCATTAGTTATAGTAAATAATGTAAAGAAGAAGAGAAATGTTATGGAGGTTTGGATATTTTACCAATTTTCGTTATTTGTGTCATTGGTGTAAAAGGCTCTAAGTGTACTATAGTAATTTCAGAGTTTTTTGACACTCTTTTACCCACATCATACTTTGAAATTTCTTTCAACTCAATATGTTTCCTTTTTGTGGCATGTTTCCTTGTACTATCAAATTCTGTAACATTTCTATTTTTATAAATAATATTTTCATTAAATATGACATCTTTATTTTTTAGTGATCTTTCTATTTCAATTATCTCGAAGAAGATGTTTGAATTCATTAATTTCATACTCAATGAAAAAATACTTATAGAATTTAGAATCTAATTTATCCATTTTATGAGAATCCACGTGCATATAAAAGACATAGTTAAAGACTTTGAGGTACAAGAAATTTACCTCTTTATCTGCCTAAATCTCTTTTGGTAATTCTTTATCTAAAGGAATAAATGATCCTTAATTAATCAAATAGGTTGTAATATTGATAGCATTAATTAACCCAAAATACCCTTGGTAATCTAGTATATATTCTCATACTCTTAACATGCTCATTTAATGTTTTGTTCATGTGTTCAATAATATCATTCTATTGTGATATCTTCGAAACTATTTTCTCCCTTTTAGGGAACAAATGGTCTTAAGTTAATCAAATAAGTTGTAATGTTGACAATATTAGCCCATAATATCTTTGGTAATTCAACATGTATTCTTATACTCATAGTCAAGATTTTGTTCATGTGTTTAGTGATATTATTCTATTGTGGTCTCTTCAAAACTATTTTTTGTATCCAAATTTCATTAGTCGCATAAAAATTTTTGAATTTTTTAGTGTCATACATGTAGCCATTATCATATTTCAAGCATTTTATTTTTGTACCAAATTTATTTTCTATTAGATTTTTTCACTTATTAAAAGTTATAAATATATCAAATTTATTTTTTAAAAGATAAACTCATATTTTTCCAATAGGATCATCAATGAATACGATATAATAGAGTGATCCACCTATAAATGCTACTAGAAAGGGATCTCAAATATTAGTATGCACAAATTCCAACTTTTGTGTCCTAAGTGCCCTTTTAACTTTAGAAAAATTGACATTCTTTTACTTCTAAAAAATACAATTCTTACAAATGATCTATAGTTTTTATATTTGACAACGTGTCGTCTATTGTAAGTAACTTCCTTTTTTTTTAATTCATATGTTTGAACTTATAATGTCATGTCTTAGAATCAATCTTTAACTCAATAACTCTCATTAAATTCTTTATATACCAAGTCATATAAAATGTCTTAGTCTTATTTCGTTTTACTATTACCATTACTTTTTTTTTTTATTTTGATAATTTTTCATGACTCACCAACGAAGTACATTGAATAATAAATAAGCAGGCCCTCCTTGGTATTCTAATGCAATAAAACTCTTTCGAATAATAAATAAGCAGGGCTTGTCGATACCTAGTACCACGAGATCCAAAGACTGATAAATTATGACCATTATAGTCAGGCCGGCAGGCCCATTCCTAGGAATCATGGTCAGGGTGATTGAGATTTGTGAGTTTGTGAGTTTGTTTCAGCCCGGAGGACCATATACTTAATACTCAAAATTGTTGTCCGTTTTCTCCTAAAGGAATAATTTGTGACTTCTAGTGTTGCGATTGGCCATGCATTCCTGTTCACATTCAAAGAATAATTGGCCTGCGACTACAACTCGTGGGTAAAGGTTAGGCCAGCTAGTTACACACATCTAGATGAAAAATGCTTTATCATGAATGATTCCTTCCTCGCACGATACAAACAAAAAGCTTGCTTTTGATATGGATCCTAGTAATAATTGAACTGAGGAAGACGGCACGAGAAGCAGGCATTTGGTGATCCCTTTTTCTTTGGTTTCAATGTTTCAGCGGCCCACATGCACACACGCATATATAGGTGTTAGACGAAGAAGCAGACCGAGCAAAAAGAAAAAAAATAGAAAAAAGACCTGTACATGTTAGAGAAACCATGAATACCTTCAGCAGCATTCCTTCCCTTTTCATGATTTTTCTTGCATGGATTCTTCTCTTGGCTTCCATGGGAAGCTCGATTTCACTAGACAGATCTATATACATTGTCCACATGGACAAGTCCGTCATGCCCAAATCTTTCAGCGGCCATCAAGACTGGTACGACTCCATTATAAATTCCCTTAAACCCGGAGACACTGACTCACTTATATACACTTACGATGAAGCTGCTCATGGTTTTAGTGCAAATTTGTCTCCAAAAGAACTTGAAGCCTTGAAGAGAACTCCAGGATTTGTTTCAGCTTACAAAGACAAAACAGTCACAGTTGACACCACCCACACTTACAAATTTCTTTCCTTAAATCCCCTTTCTGGCCTATGGCCTGCTTCAAATTTTGGGGAAGATGTTATAATCGGTGTGATTGATACTGGGGTCTGGCCAGAAAGTGAGAGCTTCAAAGACGATGGCATGACTGCAGTACCATCCAGGTGGAAGGGAATCTGTGAGGAAGGGCAAGAGTTCAAGTCCTCCATGTGTAATTCAAAGCTCATTGGGGCTAGATATTTCAACAAAGGTGTCCTGGCAGTAAATCCTGGAATTAACATCAGCATGAATTCTGCCAGGGACACTTCTGGGCATGGAACTCACACTTCTTCCACAGCTGCAGGAAACTATGTGGAAGATGCATCGTTTTTCAGCTATGCAGCCGGTACAGCGAGGGGAGTTGCTCCACGCGCACGAGTGGCCATGTTCAAGGTCATCTGGGAAGAAGGAAGGTATGCTGCTGATGTTCTTGCTGGTATGGACAAAGCAATTGCTGATGGTGTTGATGTAATATCTATCTCTATGGGCTTTAACGAAGTGCCACTTTACGAGGATCCAATAGCAATTGCCTCTTTTGCTGCTGTGGAGAAGGGTGTCCTAGTCTCATCTTCAGCAGGAAACGACGGGCCACGGATAGGGACCTTGCATAATGGTATCCCATGGGTCTTGACCGTTGCTGCAGGCACAATTGATCGTTCTTTCGCTGGTACATTGACTTTAGGCAATGGCCAAACGATCATTGGATGGACTCTGTTCCCAGCTAGTGCTTTTATAGAGAATCAGCCACTTCTTTACAACAAGACCTTGTCAGCATGCAACTCAACTGAATTGTTGTCCCAAGCTCCGAATGCTATCATCGTATGCGATGACATCGGTTTTGTCTTCCGACAGATATACTCAATTGCGAGGTCGCCCAATGTTGCTGGCGCTATATTCTTCTCGAACAGTCCTACTTTGTTTGAAGAAGGCAGTGTTAGCTGTCCTGGAGTTGTGCTCAGTCCCAATGATGCATTAGGTGTTTTGCGGTACGCCACAACCGCTAGCAAACCTGTGGCTAGCATGAAGTTCCAGCAAACAATTGTTGGCACAAAACCTGCACCAGCCGCAGCTGTTTACACCTCGAGAGGTCCTTCACCGAGTTATCAAGGCATTTTGAAACCAGACATAATGGCACCCGGGTCACTTGTTTTGGCTTCCTGGATCCCAAATAGTTGGACGGCAACCATTGGGCCAAATTTACGGTTATCCAGTAAATTCAATTTGATTTCTGGGACATCAATGGCTTGCCCTCATGCTTCTGGAGTGGCAGCTCTTCTAAGAGGCGCGCACCCCGAATGGAGCCCCGCAGCTATTCGCTCTGCCATGATGACAACTGCAAACCCACTAGACAACACCTTTAATCCCATCAGAGACGATGCTGAAAATTCAGAAAATGCATCTCCTTTGGCCATGGGCGCAGGCCAAATTGATCCTAATCGTGCCTTAGACCCAGGTTTGATTTATGATGCCACCCCACAAGACTATGTCAATCTCCTATGCTCCATGAACTACACAATGAACCAAATCTTGGTCATCACCAGATCAAACAACTATTCATGCTCAAAACCTTCCCCTGACCTAAACTATCCATCATTCATTTTTCTCTATGACAACCGGTCAACATCCATGGCCAACCAAACTTTTCAGAGGACATTAACTAATGTCGGACAAGATGTTGCTACTTATAAGGCCTCGGTCACATTACCAAAGGGATCCACAGCTGTGGTATCGCCGAGTACCTTGATTTTTGGAAAGAAATATGAGAAGCAGAGCTATAGTCTCACCATATGGTACACAAAAGAAGCCTCCCTCAACAATGTCTCGTATGGTTCACTTAATTGGATCGAAGAGAATGGGAAACACACCGTGAGGAGCCCTATTGTGATTTCATCCGCCGTACGTCCTTGGGTTTGAAACTTTGATTCTATTATCTGCTATAATTTAATTTGGCAAATGTAGAATTTCTGGCGAGAAATTAATTTCCCTATCATCGATTTCGATCCTAGAAAATATTTACCGCAATAATGAATTTTTAAAGCTTGTTTGTGTTGTAGTTGTCGGCTTTGAGTCAAATATGCCTTTCAGTTTACACTTTGTGGGATTTCATTTCATTTCACACAATATAGATTGCGCCATTGTGTTTTAATTTTCATTTCCTTGTAACATTAATATTGGATGAAACTTATATTAAATCAAACTTTTATTGGGTGAAACTTAATATTAAATTAGATCAAGCTTAAAGTCCTTCCTAGTATATGTTTTCTTATTCTATAAAATATGATACTACTTATTTATCATATAAACAAGTTTGTAAAATTAAGTTTAGTTATTAAAATTATGATTACATTCTATCCATCATCTATATTTTTTGAAAAATCAATCTTATTCTATTAGATATTTTTTTTAAAAAAAAAAATCAAATTTTAGTTGCATATAATTTTTCATATGATTATAATTAATCACCTTATAACCAACAATTTTGCCAGTAAAAAGAAATCAATTCAATAAATTAAAATTACTGTGGGAGTTTGTCGCGATTTTACATCATGACTTAGAAATACTGTTATTATATTTATGCCATTTCGTGAGCTCTTAGCATCAGGACAATAGCAAATACATATTCGGATCATTGTAACTATGCGGGCCATGATCGGGGCTATTTTGGTTCATGATTTTGTTTCGAGCCGAAAGACATTTTTTGGTATGGTAGTAGCATAGGCTATTTGAATTTATGACTTAATGTGGTCACTGGCACGCACATCCTAGTGGCTGAGCAATTGGAACATTCATTATGCAATCAGGTTTTTAATCCTGACACCATGCTAAAGAAATAGGAAAATTCAAATTCAATAGTAGCAGTAGAAGGAAGGGTTTGTATTTCAAACGTATTTCTTTTAGTTAAATACATGAAAATTATCATTTGGTTTAATGGTTTTCTGTATACAGTCTTGTGGCATTATAACCTTTTTTTTTTTTTTAGCCATTTATGATAAAAGTTTCCTGAATCAAATGGCAGCGTCACCCAAGAATAAGTCTTGGCTTGGAACATCTTGTAATTTTTAATTCAACGTTGAGGTTTTTATGTTTTTTTTTTTTTCAGTCAACCTCTATGTTAGATAGCCATTTGTTTCTCAACCGTAAATTTTACAGCAAGCACCTAAATTTCAATATCTTTTTTTTTTTCAAGAAACAATTTCAGTTCCTTATTCTAGAAATATATTTTAAAAGCAATTCTTTCTAAGAAAATTTCCGATAAATCTTTTGTTAATAGGAAAAGAAAAAAAAAATGAAAATAATAGAATATAAATAATGAAAATAAAAATTAAATCCTCATTAGGAAAAACCAAGATATTGATTGATGGTTAAAATTGAATAAATCTCTTACGGGACTCGATTGAAAAGTTGATGAGTACAAAAAATTTGAAATTTTTGATAACAAATTGAAATTTTGCCAAAGAGTTTTGTGTAGATATTCTATTTTGTAATTAAGAACCAAAGTATTTATTTTAAATGTTTCAATTTCAAATTTTGAAGAGAATGCATAGAATTTGTTGAAAAAAAGGAGAGAAAAATTGCTTGTATTATATTGTAACTTATGTTTTAAAAAACATAAATAAATAACAAAGCCCAATTATTAGTAGGTGAGACACAAGGTTGGTTTTATGTCTCAATCCTCTTTTAGGATAATAATATTGGCCTTTATTTTAACTAAAAGAAAGAAAAAAAAGTCTACAAATAGTCAAATATAGTTAAAAGTTAATACAAAGTCAAGACCAAATTTTCTTAAAGATTGTTAATCCTTAAGACAATTTAACAAAAAGGGTAAATGGGGTCAAATCAATTCGATTATTTAATCTTCACTCAATCTTTACTTCTTAGAAAGATAAAAAGATAAATAATATCAAATATAAAAGGAAAAAGCATAAATTATAGAAATAAAAGAAAGATGAGAAAAATTAAACATTAAAATTTATAGAAACTCGATTATTATCTTAACATATGTTTTCTTCAAAAGTTCATTATTTTAAAAGCTTTTGATCCATTATCATAATCTTCCTCTTTGGATGAAGATCAAAATCCTAATAATTTTGCTTATTAATTTAGTATTAGGCTCACCGACAACTTTATTTGTTGATCTGGTATCAAATTCACCAAACGTTATGTTTGTTAATCTGGTGATAAGCTCACCAATCATTTACTTATTGATCTAATTTAGACTCACTTTTACAAAATTTAGGTAACTTGACTTTTATATAAAATTTTCTTACACAATCAAAATATTTGTCTTTTTAAAACATTACATCTTCTTTCTTTATTTTGATTTATCAAAGTATGCCTTTTTTTTTTTTAACTCAAAACATTCAAGACAAACCTTAGTCACAAACATTCAATATATAGATATTTAAATCCTACTAGTAATTATGATTGAGGATATCTTGTCATGTAAAGAATAAATCACAATTTGGACTAGATTTATAATGTCTTTTTATGAGGCATTAATTAACTACTAGATAGCTCAATACACTCATCCAATCTCTCTAGAATATTTAACCTTTTAAACTTCTATCACATTAGTTGATCACCTAGTTTAGTTAATCGATTCAAAGTTTCTAGAACTTTTCAACTTTTTATATTTTTATCACATCATCGATAAATTTGTCTAGTTAATTGATTTAAACTTTCTGTCCAAAATTAGCTTATAAATTAAACACATTTTTAGTCATCTAATTGATCATAGTGACAAGTTTAATTGACTAGTCCAATTTTTTGTAACTTTCTTACTTTTCATCTCTTATGTTTATGTTGTCTAGTCAATAAATTTGGTCGACAAACAAATCTATTTGACAAACTTAGATTTTTTTGAAACTTTTCAATTTCTTTAATTCTTTCCTTTGTTTTTGATTTCTCTCTCTCTTTTTTTTTTTGCATAATTTCTTTCAATCCCATTCTAAAACATTTTCTTTCTTTTATAATTTTTTCAAATTCTTTTTCATGTTCTTATTTAAATTCAAATTTCTTTTAATTCTTTTTAACTTTGTAACTTGTACTCCCTTCAATAAATTAGTCATAACTCTCTTTACAAAATCTCTAATCATGTTATGTTTTTTATATGGGAAAGTAGACTAAAATATCTTTCTAACAATGTGAGTTCCATCAATTGTTATGCTCTAGTTGTTTGTGGCATTTTCTAGATGTTAACTAATGTGATTTGTCATGAAGATTTTAACATGTTTTAGTATCTTAGTTATATTTTCCTCCACATATATTCAATTAACACATTGTTTATGGCATTAGAAACTTGACAAGTTTAGCTTTCCAAATAGCTATAGTTCATCATATAATTCATCTTAAATTGAATACAACAGCTTATGGAAGATGACTAATAGTAGGCTCATTTCTCTTCTTATATTTGTTTTGCATCTTTTCATACTAATGTGTTTGTATGATTTAACCTTTCTACTTTTGACACTTAAATGTATATATTAGTAACACTAAATTTTTTATTCACATTAAAACACAATATGAAACCTTAAGATTGTAACAATCTCCCTTTTCTTGTGATGATAAAATTTTGATGCAAATAAAAATATAACCAAATATAAAGCAATAACGTATTAACATACTTTTCTCCCTTTTTGTCATAATAAAAAGGTGTCTTGAACAAAAGGGTATCACAATTCTCTCTCTTAATGCATCAAAAAACTTCTTTCCTTTTATCATGCAAGTATTAAGCTATCAAGGTAAGTGTACCACAAAAGTAAAGAAACTTAAAGTTATATGTATAAAAATGCTTATCTCTAATAGATATGCAAATATAAAACCTTTAGAGAATTCTTTTGTTATTATTAAAGAGCTTTACAATTAAAGGATGCTCTATGTAAACATCTAATAATATGTTTTTGGAAAGTCTCCTTAGCACACTTCCATTCTCCTTGGCACTCTTTGAATTATGTGATTGGTGTTAACCTCGTTTAATACATGGATTCATTTCTATCAATAAATGTTATTACTTATTTGCATTCTTCGTGTTCTTATTCCATTAATGTGTCATTTAAGCTTGTGTTCTCTACTTTCATGTTCATACATATGAAGTATGACAAATCAAGTTCCATTATAATCTAAAGTAGTTATTGATATCCTTTGATTCCTTAGAATAGGTTAATTGTAGAGGTCTCCTTAAAAAGAATTTCTTGTACTTATACAAAATAAAATCAGCTCTTAGTATTTAAGTTACCTAGATCTAAAAGGTTAGGAAATATTATCAATTAATCATAATAGCTCTCCCTTAATCATACAAATCATGCAAGATAATATACAACTGACGTAATAACAATTATATATGATCATAAAGATATAACAACTCAAATAAACATACAACATATGTATATACATGATAACTTGGATACAATGAATACATCATGCAGTCAAGTACACGCTGTAAGCATAATATATGATCATGCCTTTAAAGAATCAAACAATTATGGAAATTAAGGCATATCAAAAATAAAGCATGCATAAAAGAACTAATATATATTACACAACATAAAACATATGTCAAATAATTAATCATCATAATGAAATGAATTGATTAAAGCGTAAGATGAAGATAGGGGTTATTGAAAGAGTTTAAGTATTTCATTTATTATTGTTATTATTGTTGTTCCCACAGCCTATGGGTTGTAATTGTTATCAACTAGATTTAAGTGTGTAAGAAAGTAAAGCCACATGAAAGGACAAGAAAGTAAATCTGCCGCATAAGGGCAAGAACGTAAATCCATTGCGTAAGGGCAAGACAGTAAATTTACCGCAAGTAAGCCCTATTAAGATTTCATGGAAGAGAGTATATAAAGGCCTTGGAAGACAAAACTAGGGTAAGGCCAATACAATTGAATATACGACAAAACACAAGAGGGAAGACCAACAAAATTGAATACACGGTAAAACACAAGAGGGAAGGCCAACATAATTGAATACACGGTAAAACACAAGAGGGAAGACCAACACAATTGAATACACGACAAAACACCAAACCTTACACAGAAAACACCACCTGCAAAAGAAAAGAGTAGTCGTCGTGAACAGTAGCCATCAAGTGAATAGTAGTCGTCGTAAACAGTAGCATCGAATGAAAAAATTGGGGGTTGAACGAAGATATACCGACGGCAACAAAGAAGAAACCTGACAGAGGGACAGAGAAAGAGGAGACGACAGGGCTGAACAAAGAACAACCGTGGAGAGAAAGAAAGACGGTCGACGACCGGGCTGAACGAAGAGAGAGATCGTCGGCCAAAACACAAGAGAGAGAAAACACAGCCATTGGAAGAGAGAGAAACCCGACAACTAGACCATAGGAGTCGACGGGAAGGAGAGAACGAGAAACCTGACAGCCGAACCAGAGGAGTCAACAGGAAGGAGAGAGAGAGAGAGAGAAATCCGACGATAAGAGAAAGAAATCCGGTGAGATAGAGAGAGACGGACGAAGAGAGAGACACCACTGGAAGAGCAGACAACAGATCTGCGACAGCGTGAGACAAACGAACAACATGACAAGGAGAGAACCGTGAAACGAACGAAGAGAAACTCACCACCAGCAGAAGGAGAGAGAAACCCGACAGCCGATGAACAGTGACCGACAGTAAAGGGAGAAAATTTGATACGGCCAAAGGAGGTGTAAAATAGACAGGTAAGGGCACGCAGTAAAATAGTAAAGCCGTGAGACAAGGAGATGGGGGAGACAGTGAAACGGTGAAAGCAGGAATTGTGTGAGAAAATGTAGAGAAGGAAACATATTTCCAGACTTCTTTAATAGAAGTTAGAGAGCATTGCAATGAACTTTTAAGCAACAATGGAGCAGCCTTTCAATTCAACAAAAGCAAGACAAGCTAGAAGAAGGGTAGATATAGTAAGTGACACTCTTTGTATTGTACTTGCTTAGTAATTGCAATAGTAAAAGGACCAGAGAATTAAAGACATTCATTATAACCTGGAATTCTCAAGTATAGTGGATAGTCTCGGTAAGGGAGAGTCTCTATCATCGTGGATGTACGTCACGTTGACGGAACCACGTAAATCTCGTGTGTCTTTAATTTGCTTTTCGTTCTGTGTTTTGAATTGGGTTGCGAACGCAGCTAAAGTATCAGCTAACCTATAACCTAACGAAGACCTAAACAAGAACTTCGTATTGTCTATTAGGCAAGGTGTCTGAAAGGTGACTTTGGGACTATTGTGATTAGTAGGTAGCAATAGATCTACTTTAGTCGAGTCTGAGAAAGAGTTCGTTTTTAAGAAGAAGTTGAATTTGTTCACTTACCTGTGAGTTGCGAATTGTGGTGATACTGATTCACCCCCCTCTCAGTATCACAAACTAGTAGATCCTAGGGAGAAGTCGAGAACTTCAATTGATATCAGAGCATAGGTTCACTAGTTTGAAGCTTAACAGCTTGGTGTACTAGTTTGAAAGGATGTAGAAGTTTGACTTGTTCAACATACTGAGAAATGGAAGCCGATACCAGCACTAGCATTACTTATAGCAAGAAGGTTCCAATCTTCAACAGAACCAACTACCATATGTGGAGAGCAAGAATGCAAGTGGTATTTGCAACCATGGGCATAAACGTGGTGAAATGCATACAGAAGGGTTTTGTGACTCCGGAAGAAGGTAAAGACCCAACCTCAAAGGAGTTAAGGCAGTTTGAGATAAATGGGAAAGCCTAAAATGTCATCATTTTAGCATTGACAGATGCTGAGTATGCTAAAGTTATGGACTACAAATCTGCCAAGGAGATATGGGACAGATTGCAAAAAGTCTATGAAGGTGATGGCAGAATGAAGGAGGCTAAACTTCAAGTGTTCAAGGAGAGATATGAATCTCTCAGAATGCAGAAAAATGAGACAGTCCAGGAGTTCTTCACCAGGGTTATTGACGCTGTAAATGACCTTAGAAGTCATGGGAAAAACAAGAAGGACTCAACTATTGTGAAGAAAATTCTGAGAATTCTACCTAAGAGGTTTGCCTCGAAGGTAGCAGCCATAGAGAATAGTAGAGATCTCAATTCTATGTCTCTGCATGATCTCCAGTGTAATCTCATTACATATAAGATGAGGATAAAGTCAATTGAAAGCTCTGCAACAACGAAGGTATCAAAGGAGACAGCTTTCAAAGCTATGAGACACTTAAAGATAAAAGAAAAGGAAGAATCATCCGGTGAGGATGATGATGATGGTGAGGAGGAAGAAAGTGAAGGTAAAGCATTGGGTTACTTCACAAGGAAATTCAAAAAGAGGTCTAAGAAGGGGAAAGGATAGTTGTCCTTGAGATGTTATCGATATGGGCAGATTGGACACTTTGCTTCTCAGTGCAAAGTGAAATTTGATGATGAAGATGAGGATGGTAATGATGAAGATGCTGATGGTGATGATGAGCCGAATTCAAAATGGAGAAAACCATCATTTAAATCAAAGAAGTTCAGTAAGAAGACTGCCAACCCACAGAAGAAGAAGAGAAGCTCATTCAAGAGTTATGTGAGTCAGATAAAAGAAACTGATGAGGAGAAAGATGAAGAATCATCAGATGAGCATGCCTTTATGGCATCAACTAAAAGTGGTAGTTCAACCTCTGAAGAGGAAGAGGAGGTTGATAAAGAAGAGCAAGATCTTGAAACTGAATTAGAAGCAGCTTTAAAAGAGATAATCAGAAGGGGCAGAACTATAAGAAGGTTGGAGGCCCATATAAAACAAGTTGAAGCAAAGTCTGAGGAAGCTGAAAGTCAAAAGGATAAAATAAGGACTGAACATATTGACTTAAAGAGAAGATTTGAAAAATAGATCAAAATATGTGAAGACCTTACAGTAGAACTTGGCTCAAGGACTTCAACAATTGAAGAAATGAAGATAGAGTTGCTAAGACTTCAGCAACAACTCAAAAAGAATGAGGAGAACTTGCAGAAATTTAAAATGGTAAGAAAAACAAGCTCTACAAGAGAAAAGAAGAATGAGACTTTGCCACAGAAGTTGAAAGAGAAGGTTGTGACTCAGGTGAAGATAACAGAAGAAGAGAAGACAGTTATCAAACCAAAGCCAGGGCCAAAAACGATGTATGTGGTTAAAGAGTAGCAGCCCATAGCTGCTACGTCTCAGAAAGAAAAAAAAGTCAGTTAGCAAAGGGCTACAGCTGAACAGAAAAAGGAGAAGAAGGTGACTGAAATGAAAGTCACACAAGTAAAGAAGTCAGCTACATTGCCTACACAACAAGTGATGAACAGAAGAAGACAAGCTGTGATCAGACCTAAGAAGAGGCAGTTTCAAGGTTATTGCCTTTATTGTGGAGTTTAGGGTCATAAGGCAAGTAACTGCTGGTGGAGAAGGCCAGTATATGTCTCTAACTTGAGAAGATACAATGCTACATACAGGGGGAGACAATACAAAATTCAGAGGAGAACACTTGTCGTGAGTTCTTGTACATGCTGTAAAAAGCAAGGACACACTGATAAGGAGTGTTGCTGGAAGCTCAAACCAGTAGTTTCAAAGAATAAGTTTGCTGTATTGGCAGACTTGGAACAATGTGAAAGGTACGGGCAGGATGGTCATAATGCCAAGAGATGCATGACACTTCTCCCTGAACAAGAGAAGGCACTCAATGGCCCAGTGAAAACAAGCAATGCAGTCAAAGCTGAGAAAAAAAAGAAAGTTATCTTCCAGCCAATTCAAAAGAAGGAATATAAAGTTAAAAGGGAGGTGGCTAATATAGCTGAAATTGCACTCAAAACTGACTACAAAGATAAGCAGTGGATCCTTGATAGTGGATGCACTTCACACATGACGGGAGACAAGAGTAAATTATCAAAGCTAAATAAATCAAGAGAAGGTAAAGTCAAGTTTGGCAATAATGATTCACTCAATATCAATGGTCATGGGTCAGTAAACATTGGAAGAGGAAAGCTGAAAGATGTTCTACACGTTGAAAGACTCAGATATAATCTAGCATCTGTCAGCAAACTATGCAATGAAGACCATAAGGTAATATTCACAAAAACAAGTTACCAGGTAAAGAGTAAAGAAGGCAATACTGTTACAGATGGGAAGAGAACAGTTAGAAATTTGTATGTGATTGATGAAGAAAGAGATCCTCTTGCAACTAAGATTGTAAAACAAAGAAAGCCAAAGAAAACGTGGACCAGTGCTCATCAAGAAAATCAGATCATAGGTAACCCATCAGTAGGAGTTACAACAAGAAGAAGAATTATGGGAGCTACTGCTTTACTCTCACAAGTTGAACCTAAATTTGTTGAAGAGGCTACACAAGATCTAACTAAATTTCTGTCTATAGAGCTATTTGAAAAGCACAGAATGAGTCTATCTGTGCGAATGCCTTCTCAAGCCTGAAAATCAGGTGAATCCTCCATCTTTACTTTGCGAGTTTTTCAAATTTGTAATTGGTTGGCAAATGGGGAAAGAAGCAACAATGCAGAGGGAGCTGTTAAGAAAGGGGGAGTGCATATTTAGGGGGAGTTGAAACTGCTACATAGTGGCTTTTGTTGTGAGTGTTGCCAACAATTACAAAGGGGGAGATTGTTGTTCCCATAGCCTATGGGTTGTAATTGTTGTCAACTAGATTTAAGTGTGCAAGAAAGTAAAGCCACATGGAAGGACAAGAAAGTAAATCCGCCGTGTAAGAGCAAGACAGTAAATTTGCCGCAAGTAAGCTTTATTAGAGTTTCATGGAAGAGAGTATATAAAGGCCTTGGAAGACAAAACTAGGGTAAGGCCAACACAATTGAATACACGGCAAAACACAAGAAGGAAGGCCAACACAATTGAATACACGGTAAAACACAAGAGGGAAGGCAAACACAATTGAATACACAGCAAAACACCAAACCCTACACAGAAGAACACCACCTGCAAAAGAAAAGAGCAGTCGTCGTGAACAATAGCCGTCGAATGAACAATGCAGCTGTTGTGAATAGTAGCATCGAGTGAAAAAATTGGGGGCTGAACGAAGATATACCGACGGCAATAAAGAAGAAACCCGACGGAGGGAGAAAGAAAGAGGAGATGGCAAGGCTAAACAAAGAACAACCGTCGAGAGAGAGAAAGACGATCGACGACCGGGCTGAACGAAGAGAGAAATCATCGGCCAAAACACAAGAGAGAGAAAACACAGCCGTTGGAAGAGAGAGAAACCTGACGGCCAGACCAGAGGAGTCGACAGGAAGGAGAGAAAGAGAAACCTGACGGCCAAACCAGAGGAGTCGACAGGAAGGAGAGAGAGAGAGAGAAATCCGACGGTAAGAGAGAAATTCGGTGAGACAGAGAGAGGCGAACGAAGAGAGAGACACCACCGAAAGAGCAAACAACAGATCTGCGACGGCATGAGACAAATGAACAACACGACAAGGAGAGGACCGTGAAACAGACGAAGAGAAACTCACCACTTGCGGAAGGAGAGAGAAACCCGATGACCGATGAACAGTGACTGGCAATAAAGGGAGAAAATCTGATACTGCCAAAAGAAGTGTGAAACGAATAGGTGAGGGCAAGCCATAAAACAGTAAAGCCACAAGACATGGAGACAAGGGAGACAGTGAAACGGTGAAAGCGGGAATTGTGTGAGACAACATAGAGAAGGAAACGTATTTCCAGACTTCTTCAAGAGAGGTTAGAGAGCGTTGCGGTGAACTTCTAAGTAGCAGTGGAGCAGCCTTTCAATTCAACAGAAGTAAGACAAGTTAGAATAAGGGTAGACACAGTAAGTGACACTCTTTATATTGTACTTGCTTAGTAATTGCAATAGTAAAAGAACCAGAGAATTAAAGACATCCATTGTAACCTGGAATTTTCAAGTATAGTGGATAGTCTCGGTAAGGGAGAGTCCCTACCACCGTGGATGTACGTCACATTGACGGAACCACGTAAATCTCATGTGTCCTTAATTTGCTTTTCGTTCTGTGTTTTGAATTGAGTTGTGAACGCAGCTAAAGTATCAGCCAACCCATAACCTAACGAAGACCTAAACAAGAACATCCGTATTATTTATTAGGCAAGGTGTCTGAAAGGTGACTTTGGGGACTATTGTGACTAGTAGGTAGCAATAGATCTACTTTAGTCGAGTCTAAAAAAGAGTTTGCTTTTAAGAAGAGGTTGAAGTTGTTCACTTACTTGTGAATTGCGAATTGTGGTGATACTGATTCACCCCCCTCTCAGTATCACAAACTAGTAGATCTTAGAGAGAAGTCAGAAACTTCAATTATTATCTAATTAGTTAACTAATGTTCAATATCTTTTACTTAGTTGATGATAATAGTCCTTTTCTCTTACAAAATAATTTTAATGATAAATTTTTATACTTAAACTTACTCAATTCCTTAAGGGTTAGCATTGAAGCCTTTAGCACTTATATAAAAATATCTTATACTTTTTAAATTTCACCTTAAATTGCAAGAGTATTACATATAAATATAATCACTATAAAATAACATTTAATATAATTTCTAACATTATATTTATATACATAAGTATCATATTTATCATGTGAATAATCATGCCATCAATCACAAGACTAATTTTAGTCACCAAATTTTTTTACTTGTGATAAGACAAAGATATTTATGGGTCACAGCCAAATCCATAAACAAGCTCACATAAGTTAAGTATTTTTACTATGAAAACCTTTCCTAACATTTTATTACTTTTTTCACAAAAGTACATAAAAGAAATATAATTTCATACTCTTTCCCTCAAGTATTACACCTTACACTTTACTTAGTTTTGTTGTGAGCTCTTGGTTATCCACTTTACAAGTATTTATAGGTTATAAGTTGTAATAATTGATACCCCAACTATATAAGGACTTGCATGAGTTGGTTACAAAGCTAATTATGTCTAAGTGGGTTTTCCCAATTACTTAATTACTTCTCAAGTTTTTAGTTGGCACTTTTCAATGCCTTATTATAATTAAAGGTAGTTGTTATTGCATTATGATTTGCTCTAACATACTTGACTAATAGCCCATGTTCTCCTATTCATAAGGAATTTATGTCATTACTTTCCTCAAGCAACCCTCTAACTTGACTGTCACATCTTCCACCAAAAAGTTAATCTCATATTTTGAGCGAACATAATTCATATTCTTTTTATTTTTATATTGCTTAATGCACATATTAATTTGCTTTGCACTCTATGCCTTTAACTTGTTTAGCCTATTGCCTTGCTACACATCTAGCTCCTGCACACATGTTATCCAACACGTTAGTAGCTCGAACCCAGGCTTATGTGCCAACTAAGTTTGATTGTGTCCTATAACCCATGAAATAAGATGATCATAAGTGTTATTCTCCACTAAAATGTGGATGCGTGTATTAGTAGCAGATGTGACAAGCAAACTAGAATTTTATCTAAATTAATATATTGACATGCTCTCCTTGAGAGAAGGAGAACATAAACAGCCAAAGAGAGTGGCTAATCAAGGCCTCAATTAGATATCAAACTTTACCCCAACATAATTGCATGTTTTTGTCAACAAAGTATGTGAATGTAAAAATGAAGATTTCCATTACATATGATTAGCTTGATAATCAAATCATGCATATCCCTAAAATAGTAGGGATTTTAACTACTAAGTCTATATATCGTATATAATGACAATCAAGTTTCCATAAAAAATTATTGGGAGAAATACTAATGTAAAGTCATTGGCAAATCTTCTGTATTTTGTAAGTAAAATAATAAAAATTAAAAAGTAATTCTTATAAGTATGGTAATGTTTTATGTGCACATAATTAATTAAAATTAAGTGTGATTAGTACTATTATAAGATCAAAAAATTTGAATTAAAATTTAACCATGCGATGACTTACCTAATTTTAAATAATTTTATTAATTTAAAGGTATAATGTTTGCATTAAGTATAATGTTATATTCAAAATCTTCATATTATTAATTGACATGACAATTAAGGTTAGCATGTCATTAATACGTGAAACGTATGTAATTAGTCATTGATTATCTCAAGATATCGTGAGTACAACCAATCTTACCTTCCAACGTTAGCACTTAGGGGTTAACCATTCCAAGATTGTTTGCCTTCGTCCACTTTTCAATTTCTGCACACTTTTCAACTCCTGAGCCGACCAATCGACCTGTCGGTTTGTCATTTCCTCAGAACTCAGGCCAATCACGATTCTTTCTTGATCACATTTTTATGGTCTCCATTAAGAGTACTACTCATTTCCCAATAAGTATTAAAAGAAAAAATCGTAGCCTTCACGGGAAACTTCTATAGTCTCCGTTGACGAGGATCATTAATTGAAAATTCGCTGTCACCTAAAACTCCAGTCCCACATTTTCATTTCCGTCATATAGTCTTTGTCGTATAAAAAATATTCTCTTCCATAATTATATTCTTTGAATAATAAAGTTAAATAGAGAAATTAATTAAGTTGAAGGACTTCTATATCATATAATTTAATAATATTCCTGACTGCTCTTCTAACATCCCTAAATTACAATTTATATATTTTAATTTTTGTAAAACTTTACTTAAATTCTATGGTATCTATTTATAATTCTAATTTATAGTTTAATTATTCCCCAGTATTATTTATTATAATGATATCGTCTACAGATAGGCATGTACCATAAAATATTGTCCTGAATATATTATGTCAATTCATTCATAATTATGACGAACGAAAAAGGACTTGGAGTCAATTCTTGGTGCAGATAAGTTGTGATTAAAAAGCTCGTTGTCTCACCCCCTTGAAGGGCATTAAGTACTATAAGTCCGGGTTCCCTTAGCTGGGGTTAGGCTTATTTTTGTTGTTTTAAGTGAAATAATGGGGTTGGGTTAAGGGTTAAAAAAATTGTTTTTTCAATGACTATAGTAGAACGTGTTTGCTAAGTTGAAAATAAATTCAATCAATGTTTGCCGTATTGACTGTTTGTCAGTCTTTTAATTTGTCGCTGGCATTGACCGTTATGTGCCATATTTTACTAGTTTAATTGTAGAAATTGTCTTGGTCTTCATCCAAGTCAGTATCCTCGTAAATAAAATATTGGCACATGGTGTGGCCCCTCCAATCTGTGGTACTTTGTCTTGGTTATACTCGAACCAATCTGATAAATAATTATATTCTGGTGAACATAGTTAACTTGCCTTTTAACCAGCTAGAAGCGTCGACATATATTTCGCAAAATATTTTTTGAAAGTATGATGGTAATAAATTGAAGGGATGATGGTTGCCAAAAGTCCGAAGGCAAGGCTGCGGTCCATAAACAGATTTCTAACATGATATCTCCATCACCCTAGCTGGCAAATAGTGATTTCCACAAATTTAATTGGATTCAACTCGGTGGTGGAGAATCACTTTCAACAATTCATATCTTGCTAGTGACCCTGACAGCAAATATATGGTAAAAAAGGGAGAACTGTCAAGAACAACCCCGCGGGCACAAATTCAATCGTGGAGGGGCCCATCAGTATATACCAAAACCAAAATGGCAGAAAGTATAACAAAGCAAGTTGGAAGAAAAGAAAATAAATTTTATGTCATCACATACGCTGAGATTCCTCCCCCAAACTCAATTGAATTCTGTATATAAGTACATACATGCGATTCCAGTCCACTTACCCTCCTCGCATCCATGGCATCTCGTTGCATTTTGCCCTTCTATGGATGGCTTTTTATTATCATCGTCTCAAGCCTCGTCCCCACTTTATCACAACCCGACAATTACATTGTTCACATGGACTTATCGGCCATGCCCAAAGCCTTCTCTAGGAAGCACGACTGGTACTTGTATACCCTTACTAATATCTCAGATGTCGCTGCAAGCAGCATCACCGGTGAAATTACCACCACCACATCCACTGCCTCTCTTAAGCTTTTGTATAGCTATAATTATGTTATCAACGGGTTTAGTGCCAGTCTCACTCCTTCTGAGCTTGAAGCCTTAAAAGAGTCCCCAGGTTACCTTTCTTCCCACAAAGATTCTCCTGTTAAGTATGATACTACTCATTCAACAAAATTCATTGGCCTTACTTCTGATTCGGGAGCATGGAAGGTGTCCAACTATGGTGAGGATGTAATTATCGGATTGGTGGATTCGGGTGTCTGGCCAGAAAGTGAGAGCTACAGTGACGATGGAATGCCTGAAATACCAAAAAGATGGAATGGAGCATGTGAAATTGGCACCCAATTCAATTCCTCGATGTGCAACAAGAAGCTGATAGGTGCTCGCTACTTCAACAAAGGTCTAGTTGTCAAGAATCCTAACATCACCATATCTGTGAATTCCACCCGTGACACAGACGGACACGGGACCCACACCTCAAGCACCGCGGCAGGAAATTTTGTGGAAGGTGCATCATGCTTCGGCTACGCAACAGGAACTGCTAGCGGAGTAGCTCCACGGGCCCACGTAGCCATGTACAAGGCTCTATGGGATGAAGGTTCTCAGACTTCTGATATAATTGCTGCAATTGATCAAGCTATCATGGATGGTGTTGATGTATTGTCCATGTCTTTCGGTTTAGATGACGTTCCTTTGTATGATGATCCCATTGCCTTGGCCACATTTGCAGCCGTAGAGAAAAATATCCTTGTGTCCACGTCTGCAGGAAATGAAGGGCCTTATTTCGCTAGTCTACACAATGGCACACCTTGGATTCTGACTGTTGCTGCTGGTACCATTGACCGTAAATTGGGAGCGGTTTTGACTCTCGGAAATGGAGCCTCATTTAGTGGCACGTCTCTCTATTTGGGGAACTTTTCCACAAATGAAGTCCTAATCTCCTTCGTTGGTGAATGTCTCAGTTTGAAGGAATTGAAGAAAGTTGGGCCAAAAATCGTGGTCTGTGTGGACAAGAACGGCTCCTTAAGTGATCAGATTGATAATGCTCGTAATGCAAATGTAACCGGAGGTGTCTTCATAACAAATATCGCCGACATCACACTCTTCCTCCAAACCTCATTTCCGGCGGTATTTGTAAGTCCAGAGTATGGTGAAACCATCGAAGGTTACATCAAGGACAACACCAACCCAAAGGCAAGAATCGAATTTCGACAGACATTTCTAGGAATCAAAGGAGCTCCAAGTGTTGCCGGCTACAGCTCTAGAGGGCCATCACAAAGTTGTCCATTTATCATGAAGCCCGACATCATGGCTCCTGGAGATGCAATTTTAGCTGCATGGCCTCCAAATATAGCTGTGTCACGTATTCATTCCCATCCACTATTCACTAACTTCAATCTCTTGTCCGGGACATCCATGTCCTGTCCACATGCAGCGGGGGTGGCTGCTCTGTTGAGGAAGGCACACCCTGATTGGAGCCCTGCGGCTATCCGATCCGCCATGATGACCACTGCCGATACAATTGATAACACTCGTGGACCTATCCAAGACATTGGTAATGATAACCAACCAGCCTCCCCTTTAGCCATGGGAGCTGGCCATATCAATCCAAATAAGGCACTAGACCCTGGGCTCATTTATGACTTAAATTCTTCTGATTACGTGAGGCTCCTGTGCGCATTGAACTTCACTGCAAAGCAAATCCAAACAATTACAAGGTCACCTTCGAATGATTGTAGCAGCCCATCCTTGGACCTTAATTACCCTTCTTTTATCGTGTTTTTCAATAGGAATGACTCAATCATTAAGCAAGAATTTCAGAGGACGGTCACTAATGTTGGCATGGGTGCATCGACTTACAGTGTAAAGTTAACAGGTTTGAAGGGGCTAAAAGTCACTGTCATGCCGAAAAAGTTGGAGTTCAAAGCAGAGAACGAAAAGTTGACTTACATGCTAATCGTAGAAGGCTCAGTACCCCAGCTGAGAAAAAGGGTAGCTTTTGGTTATATCAGTTGGGTTGATTCTGGGGGCAAATATTCCGTCAATAGTCCAATAGTAGTGACAAACTTGAGCATACACTCAATGTAATTTTGGAAGGATTTGGTACAAGTTAACCAATGGATCCATTGTTAAATAAGATTACTATCATATATCCTCCAGAAAAAAAAGGATTAGTTTTTCACTGACTAAATGTTGGCTTGTGAAATTTCAGATTTCTGCAGTGTTTTGTGACTTTGTTGTTGATTTTAATTTCGCGTAAATAAATAAAAGGAACCAGAAGAGGACGACCATTCAAATTGTACCACAAGCACAAAAACTCTTACCTGATGAACAAGTATCAAGTTGTTTCTTCATTTCACGTAGCTGTCCCAGTTTATTTTGCTGATGGCTGGTCATTTCATGTACATATCTTGTTAGTATGAACAGCTCATGTATGGATAGGCAAGATTGTTCAAAAAAAAAATGTTTGGATAAGCAAGGATATGTTTTAGGTTCGGTTGTGTCGGTCACAGTAACCTATCCGGCTGATTTACGTCCTTTCTATTCGTACTGCAAAGCTTAAGATACTAATTTTTATTGCCCAGCAAAAACCATAATATAAACTTTTTTTTTCTCTTTTTTTCTACAGGAGAGATTGAGGTTTCATCCAACTTCTCTCGCCAGTCTCCTTTCATTAGGCTAAAGTTTGATTACCATAACATTAATTCATAATAATCTGTTGGAAATTCATGCTGATACGATGCAGTATATTTAGTAATCAACATACGCTCGATCATGTTGCACCTTGGATAAAAACCAGGATAAGTTTTTTTTTTTTCCAGGGTTTGGGGGGGGGGCGCTACGGGGAGGTGGGGAACCTGGGAAAACAAGCTAATTCTCTTACTGTATGAATAAAAATAAATAAGTAAATAAATGACCTCCTTTCCTATTCTTTGTCAATGGACATCATCAATCGCACAAACATTTCATCAGTGTCTCTAATAACATGCAGAATTGGAAAATCCTTAAGCAATCTTGAGTTATATTAGGATCATTTGCCACTCATAAATGCAAAAGATGCTGCGGGTGGCTTGTGCATTCAAAGTATACATAATGTAGCTGTCTTATTATAAAGACAGAAAGCTTAAATTGGCCTTATGTTTTGCTGTTTTTAAATTTTTATTAGTAATATTTTTTATCAAATTTAGTTTCACATTTTTTTATCAATAATTTTGGTCTTTTTTATTAGTTTGTCGTTAATGTTGCTGCGATATATATATTAATGAAAAATGACCAAAATAATTAATTAAAAAATGTCATGATCAAATTTAATAAAAAAAAATTACAAATAAAAATTAAAAAACGACGAAACATAGAAAGCCAGATTAAGCAATTTTTTGCGTATTATAAAACATCGAAAGTGATTGCTATTTGGCTCTGTGCCATTTCCGTGAGAGGGCAACCAACTCCCTAAAAGCACATATTTTGATGCCTTTGCCCGTGATTGGTGAACCCCACGCCAAAATGCTTTCACAGGGCCCGTGAGGAGGTGACTCACATGCATATGAAAATGGTGTAACATAGAAGGAAACAGGCGAAAAGAGAAACCATACTTTTCGAGGAACATGGCTGAATTATTGTCTACAAATATGACAAAAACTGGTATGTGAGAACTGACAACAACAGCACAACGTCCTTTAACTTAATTTGTCTGAAGTAAAATTTTCTACCGAAGAAGAAATATGCAGCCTAGCCAATTCAATTTATTTGGAAATCAACGGTAGTAGCAACTGGCTTAATCGCATTCTTCTGTTGTCTCATAAAGGCCATTGTCATTTTCAATCAGACTCATCTTTGTTTATATAAGAATTTAGTCTGTTTTATTCATCTTGCATGTGTTGATCAGGGAAAAAAGGGATTTTTATCTCTCCTCGTCAACTACCTACTGTAACGCAAACTTGAACGTCGGGAAAAAAGAAAAAAAATGGAAAAGGTCACGAGTGCGTGTTTCATGCTTTTGAGCTTTAAATTTGTTGGAGTTTAACGCGTGTTTATTCCGTGGACCTCAGTTTACTAGAAGGTCTGTTGCAAATTGAAGGACTTGGGCTGTAAGTTTATATTTGTTGGATAAAAATAGGACTGTGTTAAAACTTAAAAGTAAATTATTTTAAATTATATATCTAATATTAATCTTAAAAGTTTTTTATTTATGTGAATTTTTTTACTAAATAAAATGAAACACTAGTAATAATATATACAATATAATTTTTAATAGAATAATAAAATTTTTTTTAAAAATTACATATGAAAAAAAGTGGCGAAACCTTTAATATTTATAAACTTTTAATCAATAATTACCTTTGTTTATCAATTGAAAATAATCTTTAAGTTATAACTTAAAGATCGTAGGTTCAAAACCCATCAAATACTATTTTCATCTAGTTTATTAATTAATAAACATAATAAATAACTATTTGGAGTAGTTAGACTAATAATTGTGTGATTTTACAACTAAGGATCAAATCTTAAGAGGTACAACTTTTCATTTATTTTCTTTTTTAGTTTAAAAATCCAAAAATTTTCATCTATTTTTAAAATATAAAGAATATAATAGATACTTAACAATTATGATAGTTATATTTTTTTCATGAATGTTTTTAAGTCAAGTCCTTCAACTTGTTAGAATGACCTAAACACTCCACATTCACATAGGTAGATTGGGGCCTCTGCCATAAAGTACCCTTTCAAGTTTGTTAAGAGTCTTATAGACTTATCCTCCCAATTTACTATAAGAATTAAGTACTATTAACTTTATGATGAAAATAAAATTAATTAAGTGCTTCAATCATATTAATGATATACTTTAACTTATTGAATTCAAAACTTAACATTATATCAAACATTGATTTGAGTTTCCATCATAAGTGATTTGTGTTTATGGGCTTGAAACTCATCCTTCTTGATGTCTTATTCACCATATCTCTTATTAATCCTTTTATTAAAGGATCAACCATATTTTGACTTAATCTCACAAAATCAATTGTAATTACTTCATTTGTAATCAAGCATCTCACGTAACTATATCTTAGTCTAACATGTGTAGACTTACCATTATATACTTAACTATATATACTTGTTAAAGTTGTCATATTGTCATAATGTATATAAACAAGTGTTATTGGATTTTCGCATAGATGAATCTCTTAAAGCAAATTCCTTAACCATTCTACTTCTTTACTCAATGAAACTAATGCTCCAAATTCTACAACTATTATAAAATTTGTTATACAAGTTTTTTCTTAGAAAAATTACACTCCCACCAAGTATAAAGATCCATTTACTAGTAAAAATATGATCCTCTTTATTAGTGATCCAATTAACATCTAAGTATCTTTTTAAAATAAAAAGGTAATCAGTATAACTTATGTCATAATTCTTTATTTTCTTTAGATATTTTAAGAGTTTGTTTACTTCATATCAATGTATATCACTTGGATTACTTGTGTATTTACTCATTTTACCAAGTACATAAGCTATATCTAGCTTTGTACATGTCATTATGTATATTAAACATCCTATCACCTTGGTATATTTTAGTTGAAATACTGAACTTCTAATATTCTTAGTAAAATTTATGTTGGGATCAAATAAGTAGAAGATGAAACATAATCTAAATGATTAAACTTATTGAGAATTTTTTCAATGTAATGTGATTAAAAAAGCATTATGTTCTTTTGATCTTATAAGATTTTAATTCTAAGGATGACATTTACCTCACCCATATCTTTCATATTAAAGTTACTTCACAAAAACATTTTGGTAACTTCAACTTATTCTAAGTTAGTCCCAAAAATTAATATGTCATCCACATATAAACAAATAATAACACCTTTTTATTCTTCAAACTTGCTATAAACACATTTTTTCTAATTTATTAATCTCAAATCCATTTACAAGTACCACCTGATCAAATTTTTAGTATCATTGCTTAAGTAATTATTTTAGTCCATATAAGAAATTAAATAATTTACACACCTTTTTCTTTTGACCAAACACAACAAATCCCTCATATTATACCATATACACTTCTTCTAATTCACCATTCAAGAATGTCATTTTTACATCTATTTGATAAATTAATAGGCTATGAATTAAGGCAAGTGCAATGAATAACCTAATTGAGACAATTCTAGCCACCGTTAAGTATGTATCAAAATATTTAACACTATACTTTTAAGTAAAGTTTTTTACAACTAACTTAACTTTTAAACTTTTCAATGGTTCTATTAACCTTCCTTTTCTTTCTGAAAATCCATTTACACCCAATTGATTTTGTACCAAGTGGAAGGTTTAATAATTTACAAGCTTTATTACTCATAATTAAAGTCATTTCAACATTTATTACTTCCTTCCAAAACACAACACCTTGCAATTTTATTGCTTCATTAAATGTCTTAAAATCATCTTCAATATTGAAAAAATATGAAATTTAATTACTCATTGATTCCTTTATTCCTTCTCTTAAGAATATAAAGTGATTATAACCAAAAGACTTTGCTTTCCTTGCTCCTTTGCTCCTGCAAAGTTTAATGATTTCATCATCTTCATTTTCTTTTACCAATGCATCATTTTCCTTATCAAGAGTTCACTTCTATTCTAAAATTTTAGGAATAAAGATGAACTTATTTTCATCAAAAATAGCATCCCTCGATTCTATGATCGTGTTATTAAATATAAAGTTATTAGGCTCTATGACTATGAATCAATAACCTTGCTACTATAAGTATATCCCAAAAAAATACACTCAATTCTCCTTTCACCTAATTTTTTTCTTTTAAGTTCAAGAATTCTAACAATTACTCTATAGTCCCAAACTCTTAAGTAATTAAAATTTGATTTTCTTTTATTTTAAAACTCATATAGTGTTATTTTGTTCCTTTTATTGAAACTCCATTCAAAGTATGACATATTATAAGTAATGTCTCACTCTAAAATCCATGGTTTAAGCTTAAATTTAATAACATAACATTAACCATTTCCATTAATATTTGATTTTTACATTTAAGAACACAAATCTGTTGTGGTATACAATAAGCAATTGTTTACTAAATGATTCTTATAGACTAAAAGAATCCAATATCATAATATTCTCCCTTTCTATCAAATCATAAGCATTTAATAATAGATTCAAATTGTAACTTAACTTTAAATTTATAGATTTTAAATTTTTCAAGGACTTCATTTTTAGTATGCAATAAATAAACATGATAGAATCTAAAGTAATCATCAATAAATGTCACAAAATATCTTTCTTATCTTAGTGGTGAGGTGTTATGCAAATCACATACATCACTATGAATTAATTCTAACATATTTGAAGATCTTTGAATACTTAAAAATGCACTTTTCATTATTTTTGTTAACATACGAGTTATACATGTATCTTTAAATGTATCAAAATATGACAATAATTCTAATTTAACCATGTCTTGTAATTTTTTGAAATTTATATAACCTAATCTATTATACCATAAAGAATAATACTTAACAATATAAGTAAAATTATTATTATTTACATTAATATTGAGTTTAAAAATTTTATCATAAAGGTAACTTTTTCCCATAAGTACACTTCCTTATAAGAGGACAAAGTTATTAGTTTCAAATACAAGTTCAAACTCATATTTGTTTAAAAGACTACCTGAAACTAGATTTTTCCTAACTTTCAGAATATAAAATACATTTATAAGAGTAATAACTCTCCTAAAAGTGAATTGCAATTCTACTTCCTCAATTCCCATAACAAGAATTATAGTAGAATTTTCTATATATACAACAGTACCATAAATTATTGGTTTCAATTTCTTGAAGAGACTTTTGTTTTTGTAAACATGTCGGGTAACCCCAAAATAATCCCACCAAGCATTGTTGTCTTCCACTAAGTTAATCTATATGATCATAGTAACCATTTCTCATTTATTGTTCCAATAAAAGTTTGTTTTTCTTTTTTCTTTTTAAAAAGTCAATGCTTAAATTTATAATGTTATTTCTTTTGACAAAAATGACATTTTCCATTTTTCCTCTACCTTTTATGTTATTTTTTGTCATCATTAGATTAACTCTTCCTCTTATTGAAGAATTTGCTTAACTGTTTATCCTCAACTATATACACATTTGAAATTTGAGAAACTTGCTTTTTATTTTCTTCTTCCATGCAAAAATTTTCTTCTATACAAAGATAATTAACAAGATTTTTAAAATAAATATCCTTTGCTTTATACTTTAGGCTTCTCTTAAAAATTTTTTCATAAAGAAAGCAATTTGTCTATTATTAAACTCACAACTATGGTTTCATCCATAATTATCTTTTATTATATAAAGTGATTAAGTGTTTTCTTAATATCAATAAATTGTTCCATAACTGGTCTAATATCAGTCATTTTATAATTATTGAATTTAAAGATAAGAAATTTCTTACTTGTTGCATCCTTTTGCATATATTTTGTCTTTAATTTTTTCCATAATTTCATTGTAGTTTGAAAATTGAAGTAAACATCAAATAATTAGTCACTCATTACATTTAGGATATGTCCTATGCATATTTCATCATCTATCTCCTATTTTTGTCTCTTCCTAGTATTGATAATAATTTCATTTTCTGTATATGCTGATCTTATAGTATTCAAAACATAAGTCATTTGTAATAACACTAAAAAAAAAGTGAACCCTCTTTTACTAATGTATGAAGTTTCTTCCATTGAACCTTTCTAATTTTACAAAGTTAATAACCAACTCTTTCAATGTTTTAGTCATAATATGAGAAAAGTTTTACCTTAAGAATGTTGGACCAAATAATAGGGTTATACTAGAAATTGAAAGTAAATTACATCATGTAATATATCCAATGTTACTCTCTTTAAGGTAAAATTCACCTTCACTAATATATAACAAACATTTATACAAATTCTCTCATAAGATAAAATGAAGTACACATAATTACAGGTTGTACTATTAGAATTAAGATCTCAAAAAATGGTTTACTTTTAGAATTATTTTCAAAATTGTTTATAATATTTTTGCATTAATAATATAGATAATAGAATACTTAATAAATTAATAGAAATTTTAAGAGAAAAATTACATATGAGAAAAAGTGATAAACCTTTGGTATTTATAAAAATGACAATAACTTTTAATCAATAGTTACCTCGGTCCAACATTTAAAAACACAACCATTAAATGAAAGGTTATAAGGATGCAACTTTTCTCTTTTTTCTGTCATTTATTGTGAAACAACATATAAGACAAATACTTAGTAACTTTCATAACTTTTAAGTTATTACTTAAAAGTCATGAGTTCAAAACATTTATTAAGTAGTGGACACAATAAATAACTATTTGAGGTAATTAAACCAGTAGTTATATGGTTTTATAACCACACATGTCTCTTGTAGTTTTCCTTAAGATTGTTAGACCAAAAATAAGGATATATTAAAAATTGAAAGTAAATTACTTCAAGTTGTGTATTTAATGTTACTCTTTTTAAGGTAAAATTCGTTCTCACTAATACACAACAAAGGTTTATGTGAATTCTCTCTCAAGATAAAATGAGTTACATTGACAACAGGTTACACTATTAAAATCAAACCTTCAAAAAATTGATGTAATTTTAGAATTGTTCTTAAAATTGCATATAATATTTCTACAACAATAATATGAGCAATTAAATCCTTAATGAAATAATGAAAATTTCAAGAAAAGAAAAGAGAAAAAAATTATGTATGAAAAAAGGAGCAAACCTTTGGTATTTATAAAAGTAATAGTGACTTTTAATTAATAGTTACCTTAGTTTAGTGGTTAAAAATATGACTATTAAATGAATGGTTACGAGTTCGAATCTTATATATTGTTATGACTATTATTTATAAGTTACCACCATTATAATTTTGAAAGCATACTATCTTTTTAAGGGCTTGATATCAATAATGCAACTTACAATAAGGGTAACTTTTGCTTTAAAAAGAGTGATATTAGATATACAAAGTGAATCAATTTACTTTCAATTTTCAATATAACCCTATTTTTTATATGTCATTCAATTTTGTTAAGAATCCATTATTTTCTTCGAGAAATTATAGGATTTTCAAAATAAAAAAGAGAAGAAATGAAAAGTTTTGCTTCTTAAATCATGTATGATTGCAAAACCATATAACTGTTAGTCTAACTATTTCAAACAATTATTTGTTTTGTCTTTTGGTTAATAATTATGATCCAAATAAATAACTAAAAATGGTATACGTGGGTTTCAAACTTATGATAACTTAAAGGTTATAACCACTAAACCAAAAAGTAATTACTCAAAAGTTATTAAATAACTTACTTATATGTCATCTCACAATAAATGACAAAAAAAAAAAGAGAAAAATTGCATCCCATAAAATTCAAACTCATGACCATTCATCATCTCATGGTTGTGTTTTTATCCATTCAACCAAAATAACTATTAATTAAAAATTATTATCATTTTTATAAATAGCAAAAGTTCACCACTTTTTCTCATATGTAATTTTGTCTCTTTTCTTCTCTTGAAATTTTCATTATTCTATTAAAAATGTTATTGTCTATATTATTGATGAAAAAATATTATAAATAATTTTTAAAATAATTTTGAAAGTATACCATCTTTTTGAGAGTTTGATTTTAATAATACAACACGTAGTCAAATATACTTTATTTTATCTTATGAAAAAAATTTTCATAAATTTCTATTACATATTAGTGAAGACAAATTTTACATTAAAAATAGTAACATTAAATACATAATTTAAAGTAATTTATTTTGATTTTTAGTACAATCCTATTATTTGGCCCATCAGAAGTTGATTTTCTTTCAACAATTAACTATTAAATGCAAGGACTTTCCATATCTCCGTATATATGCGTTTTCTTCTGATTCGGGGCTTTTCAGTTTTGAAATTTGTTGCTCATTTCCTTGCTTCTGCCATTTCGAAATAGAATGTGCCCGTGAAAACTGGCAAGGGCCAATGGACCTTTTTTGCTCTCCCTTTCTAATAGTAAGACCAGAAGTATTAAACCATTAAATTTTAAAAAATACAAAGTTTCCCATCAATAAAATATAAAGACTTAGTATAAGTTATATTGCATATGAATTTTTCAATTTTTTATTTAAACTTTTGAATTGATTAGGTTTTTTTTTTTTTGTTTTTTTGGATATAATGTCAAAGTTTGTCCATCTTTTTCCATTCTCCACTTTGTGATTCGTTGCTTTTCATTTGTCAGTCCAGTACTAGGCCAGTCGGGACTAGCAAATGGGTTTGGTTATTCAATTTAATTTTATTATGTTACATATTAATTAGGTTTAATATATGTTAACAGAGTATATTAAAAAAAATATAAAATTTTACATCTATAAAATATAAAGACTTAATTTGAATTATAATGCTTAAGAATTTTCTCCCCTATTAACTTAACTTTTTTAATTAAATGGTTTCTTAACAATAAAAATATTTCAACAACATATATAATTAAGTTACCTATTGCATTAAATTTCACTCATCAAGTGTCAACATAACTAGTTCTGTGGTTTATGCTATGCGCAAATACTTTTATATTATTATCTTTTATTTAAAAAAACTTGTTCAAAATCAAATATTTTTAAAAAAAATATCGAGTAATATATGTCTAATAATCTATATAGAATGTTATATAATTCTTTAAAAAATTTTGTAATGAATATATAAATTTTGTAATAAATAATGAAACAGTACTTTCTACAAATATATCAAGTCGTTCCTTGATTAAACTCCAATCTTTATATCAATCACAATAGATTCATATAATACAAATCAATTACAATTGTTCCAATATTCCTCTAAAATGTAATAACAAATATTAAAAATATAACGTTTGAAACTAAAATAAGAATAAAAATAATTTTTCCAATAAGACCTAATCTTGCAAAACTTTGTAATTGGCATCAACATGAAAAAAAGAACACAGAGAAAAAGAAACCTTAAATAAATATTCTCTACATAATTTATCACAATAAATAATTTGGTACAAACAAATCAATAAATAAATCTCACAATATCATGACCTTTCTCAATTCTGCAAGCAATACTTCAACACAAATTAAGACAATTGTCAAAAAAAAAAAAAAGGACATAAATCCTTGATAAATATGAATATGATGTATTTTTAAGAATCTCCAAAATATCGCAAAAATAAGGAGAGGTGAAAATTCCTAAAACTGGTAAAAATTTAGTTAAAGGAGAAACACACATAATATTAGCGACGATGAGCCCATCCCTCACTTTGTAGCACCGGAGTTGAGGCTACAAACAGACGAGGCTTCCCCCATCACTTTGCCAGTTAAAGAGATGATGAGACTTCAGCCATTCTTGTCCACGTTTCTCAGTTTTGTTTAGTCAACCGGACGTACTGGCAAAAGCTTATCATGGTGGAATTTTGGAGATTTTGGGTCGGTGGGTTTCGACTTTTACAAGCCCCGTAGAATGGATGGGAACCATAAAAGAAAAATGGGAAAAGTGGAACCATAATTATCAATCCCACACCATCATCCATGACGCCAAATTGAAAATTACATTTAAATTGCTACATTATCTTTTTCTTTTTCTTTTTTTTTTTTTGGGAACAATTGCTCCATTGCTTTGTGCTCACACCTAACTACTACGGATTAGAAAATTTCAAATAAACAACACTAATTGTAAGATGTTATCTTTGGGCTTTGAACCACGTCAACATGGATTGCCCTTTCCAAAAACAAAATCACGTAAATAAGCTAGTAGTTATGAGAGGTTGAATTTTTAAATTGGATATTTCAAGTGATAAGCGTGGCTTGTGAGACAAAAGAAAACTTACATCATACTTAGTAGATTTCCAAATTTTTTAAAAAAAAAAAAAAGAAAGAAAAGAAAAAATCGCATAATTGGCCTTCCGGCCCAATTGTGTAAAACAGGGCACGACCTGATGTCCAACAAAACTTTGAGTAAAATGGAAGTTTAACGAACGATTAGGTTCACTCTAGAGCATCTTTGCATGCATATATGGGCCTCCAAATCTGTGATTTTAATTAAACAAGAGTTACCCACGTTTGAATCCTTCTCACTATTTCATACACATTTGCCCGTGGCTCTATCTCAATCTAAGAGTTTCAGAAAGTGCCAAAACGCCATCAATTTCCTTAGTGGGTGCTTCATACCCCATTCTGAATTGAGGAGTGTTGTTATTAACTTCGTGGGTCTTTCGTTTAATAAAACTTTCGCTGTTCCAAATTGAGTGATATGTTAATTGAATAATATTATGCAGTAATACTTAATGGAGAATATGTAAATAAATATAAAAGTACAGTAAATAATATTTTTATTTATTTGTAGCAACAAAAAAAAAATGATTATTTTTTTTTGTTGTGTCTTTTATACATTTTAATAAGTGTTATTGACTAATTTTTGTCACATAAATTTAAGACCTCTCTTTAGAGTATGCAAAGGCAATTCAGATTGGCCGACCGTGACCAGGCTAAGAGAAGAACACTGATTAGCGTACGGGAAATGACTAGGAAAGTGGAGAAGTTAAAATGGTATTTCAATTCAAATCTCTCAATGGGTAATCCTTTTTCTTTTTTCACATGGTGTAAACATGTTAGTGGTGGAACCCACTCTTCCAAACGAATTTCATAAAATCATCAGGTAACCATTGACAAGGAGTAATGCTAAATAGTTTGATTATTTTATTTTTTTATAAAATTTTTGTCTTACTTTTATTAAAATAATAAAATAAATGAGTAATTTATTATAATTTTATAATTTCAAGGTTATTTATTATTTTGTTATTATTTATCCATAATACCGCTCTAAGATAAAAATTGAGGAATAATAGTCAGAATATAAGTAATTATTGTTGGGCAAAAAATGCAAATTAAAATTCGTGACTTGAAGGTTCGGAAGTCACAATTCACAGCCGTTCATTGCGGCAAAAATGGATTGTTATTCGTGAATTCCTTGCTTATAATATAATTCTATTGTTTGTTTGTACGTAATTGTAGCTTATCTGTCAAATTTGTTGACAACCATTATTTTTCTATTCGTTTTCCAACCCGAGGACGAAAGATCACCCCCGTCTGTCGCTTCGGCCACCGACTTATTTATATATATATTGCAAATAGCGATGACAACGAAATGAAACCATTGATTTTGTTATTCGTTGAAGATTTAAATTTGTATTTTCAAAATCTTAAAATTTAATCCGAAAAGAGTTATGAAGTTTGTAAAAATTAAGAAAAAAAATTATTCTTTTACTATGATTTATGGTTTTAATATACTTCTTAGTAAAAGAAAAAATATTTGATTTTGCTATTAACATACATATGAATCTTATTAAAAGATATTTTAGTAATCAAAAATTTATAATTTTCTTTTCTAAAGTGTTATATTCTAATTTTAAGAAGAGCATAAAATTTATAAAAATTAAGATTATCATTGTTATTGTTATTATTGTTATTATTATTATTATGTAACTTACACCAAATACACTTTTTAATATACGTAAAAAAAATTTCATGCTTAAATGAATTTTAAATTTATTTTGATATTTAAATCCATTTTCATCGATTTCAATGATACTCAATAATGGGTTATTTTATTTATTAGAAACATTGGCAAAATAAACATGAGAATCCAAGACCATGGGTAGCACCTTTTGTTTTTTTTTTTTTTTTAAAGGGTAAATAACCTTTAATTGCATATGCAATTGCAACCATGCACACGCATGAAAATTTGTCGGAAGGAAGAAAAAAAAAACAATAATTTAGTATAATTTTAATTATTCATTATATTTTTGACTTTTTAATTATTATTCAATATTTAGTACACTAATCAAGTTCATTCCGCCGCTAGTCTTTTCGATAAAATTTGTTTTCCAAGAAATAGGCGTTGTGGATACCATTAGATTCATAAATTTTTTGATTTATAACCTCGCACTATCAACAAACCTTAAAGATGATTGGGCTGAGGTAAAAAAAAAAAAATTACAAGAAACATTTGTGTATCTTTAAAATTTAAAATTTACCAGTTCTTCCCTAAATTTTGAAATCCTCTATTTTACTCAAATTCTATTAATAATGAGTTGCTAAAGTTAATGCCATAAGAAGCTGTTTCTAGTCACCACTTAAATGATGAAAGTTACGAACAATTTTCCGACCTATTCACTTTTTTTTTTTTTTTTTGGTGGGGGGGCGGGGGGTGTGGTCGTTGGCAGATAATACCACGTGTGCCTCATTAATTTGATCGTAAATGTTGGCAAATTGTCAAAAATTTTTAATAGAATATTAAAATGGTAGTGCGGCGCCAACTGTGACATGGCTGTCGGATTGTTGGCTTCCACGCTTCTTCCGCTAACTCACAACACTAACCGACATCCCCGCACTCCTGTCTTCTCCGCTGACAAGCCAAAAAGCCCCCAAATCCTTTTTTTTTTTTTTATTGGTATTTGAAAAGAGTATATCAGACCGTAGAAGCTGAAAACTCATTATTGAGACACTGGGTGGCTGTTTAGGGTTGGAGAAATTTTTCTCAAATTCCACACAAAAAACAAAAAGAAGGGGAAAAAAAAAATGCACGCGAAAACAGACTCCGAGGTGACCAGCGTCGCACCGTCATCTCCCACGAGGTCTCCGCGCCGCCCTGTCTACTACGTGCAGAGCCCGTCGAGGGACTCCCACGATGGAGAGAAGACGACGACGTCGTTTCACTCCACGCCAGTGCTCAGCCCCATGGGATCCCCGCCCCACTCTCACTCCTCCGTCGGCCGCCACTCCCGGGAGTCGTCCACGAGCCGGTTCTCTGGGTCGTTGAAACCCGGATCTCGCAAGATCTCGCCCAACGACGGGTCGAGAGGCGGTCAACGGAAGGGGCAAAAGAAATGGCAGGAGAGAGATGTGATCGAGGAAGAGGGTCTCCTCGAAGATGAAGATCGTGAAAAGGGCCTCCCTCGTCGCTGCTATTTCCTTGCCTTTGTGCTCGGTTTCTTCGTTCTCTTCTCCTTCTTTTCCTTGGTCCTCTGGGGCGCCAGCAGGCCCCAGAAGCCCAAGATCACAATGAAGGTATTTGACATTTTGATTCGAATCCCAGTTTCTTGTAATCGTGGAAGAATGGGACATGGTGGGCTTATGTTAATTATGGCGTTTGTTCATCTTGTAGAGCATCACATTCGAGCAGTTCAATATCCAAGCTGGGTCCGATTCCACGGGAGTGGCGACTGATATGATCACGGTCAACTCCACTGTTAAACTGACCTACCGCAACACGGGCACATTTTTTGGGGTTCATGTGACGTCAAGTCCTCTGGATCTACATTATTCCGAAATCACCATCGCCTCTGGATCTGTAAGTCACCGGTCCTCCATGTTTCTCCCTATACTCGCTTCAGAACTGTGTAACATATATAGATCACATTTTATTAAAGTCTCTAAATTGGTTGTAATTGGGGTTGGACTGCTGTTGCTGCTACAGATCAAAAGGTTTTATCAATCAAGGAAGAGCCAGGCACAGGTAGCAATATCTCTTAAGGGCAATAAGATCCCGCTGTACGGTAGTGGAGCGGGCTTGAGCACTCCGACGGGGACAACTCCACTACCGGTGCCTCTGGCACTGAACTTCACGGTCAAATCAAGAGCTTATGTTCTGGGGAAGTTGGTCAAGCCGAAATTCTACAAAACAATTGGGTGTGATGTTACCTTGGATCCCAAAAATCTGACCGTCCCAATCTCGCTCAAGCATTCTTGCACATATGATTGATGGAATCGTCATAATTTTTACCTTTTCTCTTTTCTTTTTTTCTTTTTTTTTTTTAATGGTCCACTGGTGCTCTGTCGTGGAAGAGTGGTTAAGTGGTAATGACGGACAGCTCAACGGGCAGCCTTTTGAGTTGTGGGGGCAAGAATCGTGGCACGCGGTTTTTGGACTTTTTGGTTTTGCCCCAGAGTGACCGTATACCGGTAGAATCGCAAAAGTTAAAAAAAAAAAGAAGAAGAAAAGAATAATAATAAATAATGGATTCGGTGTGAATTGTGAGCAGTGATGTTTTTTTAATGTAAAAGTAAGATTATGTAATTCATTTGTTATTATATTAATTTATGTATAAGTTCATCCTTTCTCATGCAAAATTCATCATCATTGTGTTTTCTAGAGGCTCTGTAGAGAAAGAAACCAGCGTCGGAGAATGGAAAATCAAAGAGGTTGGTTGAGGAAGGCACACCCTCGTCTTACACCGACTTCCCTTTTTTTTTCTCTTTTTAATCGGCAAATCCGCAGAACTGTCTTTTTTTTTTTTTTTTTTACCCACTAAAATAAATCCCGTGGGATTCGAATCAAAATCCTCTAAGTATAGATCACATGCCATTTGCACATGGTGGCACACCCTTCACAACTTCGAAGCTTCGGTGATTACAGACGATTAGTTTCAATTACAGACGTGGCTTTTTGGTCGCGGGGACCTGATAAATGGCTCTAGACTATTGTTATAATTACAGAAAATTTGATGGTGGCTTCTTGTCCCAAATAAATAACAAATGGCACCCTTTTCTTTCTTTCTTTCTTTCTTTTTATCTTTAATTTTTGTTTTTTTCGATAACTGGTGTCCACAAAAAATTACATGCCTTTTGATTATTCCACTGTTTTGATTTGGTCAAAATTAGGCCGTTAATGCAGTAACTATAGAAATCTATATGTATATATATTATGCCTATAACAAGGGTGTATGAAATGACAAATTTCTCATACTTTTTTTTGGGGGGGGGGGGTTTGAGCTTTTATCTTTCGTATAATAAATTTTTTAATCATCATTTAATACAAGAAGTGGAAAAGACACTCAATATTGTTTATTAAATTTCCACTAACTATTGAAGCAACTAAAACAATGTTTCTTGCCTATTTATTATATATATCATCTTCTTCATTGACCGACTACGCAGCACGAACATTAAGAAATGCATAAATGTAGAGGAGACGAAGGTGAGTGAATTGCATTACTGTTACACACAAGAGTTGTAAACAGTATACAACTCTTGAATGGCATTAAATTAAGACTCTGAGTAATTGTCCCATCCTTGCTTAAACTCTTATGTTTTCTAATATATATTTGTTGGTTTGATAATGGTGTTGGTCATGTAATTCCTTTTGTGCACCCATGATTCGAAGAGTGGACGCTAGAATTTGAGGAGCCTACGAAATTTGAGCAGACAATTAAGAAAATGTTGCTCATATTGTTTTCCAAGTAGCAGCAGGATGATGAAGTTCCTTGATGCAATCTACAAAGTGAAAAGTTGCAATATATGCCTTGCCTTGACTATCAAACCCAAACCGTCTTGTCATCTTGGCTTGTCAAGAGTTCTTGCATACTAGGTTGCAATCTCGTGGGATCATTTTGGCAGGGTCACCCATTTGAGCCTTAATGATTGTAGTAACTTGAGAGGTAAATTCTTCTCAGTCTGGAGCTCAAGTTCAATTCACTTTATAGAACAATTTCATTGATCATCTAATGAATCTGTCAAAGCGTACCATGTTGGACTTGTCAATTATCTCAAGGGAAATATACCACTTGAGGTAGGCTATCAGATTTGTCATATAATTACTTCAGCGGCTTAATTCCTGCGGGAATTGGGATGTTAACATCCCTTTATGCACTTTAGTTGTCTAGGAATGTCATTACCGGATGCTGCCACTGAAACCTCAAAAATCGGTTTGGTTATCTTCACCTGTTGCGTATCAAAATGTTCTCATTTCTAGGTTTCTCATGGATCTTTATTGTCGGTACTATTCTAACAGGTTCTCATTCCTAGCCTTCTTGGCAATGAAGTAATATTGTCTCTACTTATTTTTTATTACTTCTTGCAGTTAACAAGCAATCAAGAACAATTTCTTACAACACTCTGGGTTGGTTCATTTTTATTAGAGTATAGTTTTTTGGTCCACCTCGATGATCTCTATGTCAAACTCTCTTTTTATGTTATCTCTCCATGGCATGGTTTCTTATTATTATTATTATTATTCTGTTATTTAAACCGTGTTGTAGCGACGAAAAGTGGAGACAATCATAAAGGCAAATTAACAATTAGTCCAACAAAAAAACTAAGAAAAATTATGCTACATTCATTTATTACTTTTTTTTTTTGAGATAATCTTATTTCTTTTAATGCACAGCTTTCATGATAATTATAAGGAGTGATTTATGAAATATTTTTCTAGTGATTTTTATATAAACTGACAAAAATCGAAATCAAAACCTCGTAGTCCGGGCAGCTTTCTAGTTTAAGAGTAACTCGACCAAAAATTCTGGCTTTTTACATCTTGGCAAAGTGTCACAGATCCTGAGCTGTGCCCTTTTATATTGTCGACTAAATGTGACTAACAATTCATTTTTATTTTTTTTTGTTAAGAAATTTATTGAATCATGAGTTGCTCAATAAGAATAATTTTTTTTTATTTTTATAAGCCTTAAGTCTCTTTTGTAGGATTAGAACTTAGAACCTCTAATTAAAAATTTAAAATTTTAATTATTAAAATGTCTCCAAAAATACTAATAATTTGTTTCTTGTGGGATAATTCAAAAACAAAAAAAATAGCTCATGTGGCCATCCTAGGAAAGGATCAAAGCGAAGAAGGGGAAAGCCTTATGCTTAAGTTGGTTACAAGGCAACCTTGCATTTCTGTTTTTTTTTTTTTTTTTTTTTTTTTTGGGTCAAAACAACCTTGCATTTCTGAACAAAGAATACCACTGCCACTTTGTTTTTTAATTCTCGACCCACAGCTGGAAGCCCGAACCATAGTGGGCTTGTCTGCCCCACTAATAGCAAATCCAATTGGGCCACAGGCATCTCGAAAGGCCCAATAAAAAGCTCACGGTTCATATGCTACAACATCATGTCCAATCGCGATCCATATTATTATAGATCAAATTTAACTCCTCCTAGACTTTCGCACCACTCCTGATTACCTTAAGCTTCCAAATTGAAAAATCGAGAGATAAATCCATTAATGCACGATTTGTTCAAACTGAATGTGAAAGTACTGTAGATTTTACAAAATCTATACTAATTTTCCCAGCTAAAAGAATGATAGAAAATCTTTCTTGTATGGTATCTAAACTAGTTTGTCTAGCAACAAGCGATATAAAATTCAGATTTTTCTTTCCTTGGCATCAATTATGATGTAAAAAAAAAAAATCTATTTATTCTAACATCAACTGGAAATTAGAAAAATCATTTTCAAGTCTAGTTTCATAATGTTCATCCTTTAGTATCATCATTGCTTCAGCTGCATTATCCGTTTCTAAAATCATCTATGTCTTCATTTTCCTTCAAGTGGAAAATCTCAAGCTGTACATGCAACTCTTTTCATTAGAAATCAACTTCAAATCTAGTTTACAAAGTAGAAAATTTCCAGCAATATTCTTATTATGAAAAGTAGTCTCAGCTATGATTTTCGAATTAAAAAATTGCAGTTCTTGCCTACGCCGTCTTTTTTTATCAATTCAGATGACCTCCATGACTTCGAGGAAAAATGAAGAAGTCAAATCCGTGTAAAGTCTAGTTTTATAAACTTGCAACATTTAAAGGTGCTCCATGACTTTAGGAGGGAAAAACAATAAAGAAATTAACTTTTAATACTCTGTAACTTCAAGAGGAGCAAAAATACATAAGTCAAATCACTTTAAGTAAACAAGTTTTTTGTTCTTCAGCAAAAATGTCAATGAGTGTTGATATTTTCCCTCTCTCCAAGTTTCAAGTCTTTGTAAATGTAAAAGTTGCCTGGACCTTTGAGAAAACTGTTATATTTTAGAAGCTTGTTTAAGCTATTTATATTCATGAAAAAACATGCTTTCATGTAATCATTTGTTATGCTTAGCTAAAAGAAATGTAAATTTAGGTTGTTCTATACAACCTCATCTTTCTCTGTATTTCAAAATCATGCCTTTTGACATATTTCAATACCACAAATTGTTTTTTGTTTTCCTCAGAAGTTGATGCATGAATAAAGCTCTTATAAAAACGTCTGGAGGTTTTGAGTAGGAGAGATTGTGAGTTGCAACATCCCATTCCTTAATATACATATCATGAATGAACAAGAGCGGGCACAAGCTTGACTTGTATGTTGAGCTTGTTATCTTGGGCCCCTAGACCTCAAATTCTCAGGCCGATTGATCTCCTTCAGGCGTTACTTACATGTTTACTGGCTTAGGGTTAGCTAGATACATGTACGGAAGGACTGCACCACCATAAAAATGTTAATGTTTGTTTGCAGCTTAGAAAGCCCTTTAATTTATAGTGCACCTTAAATTATCAGAAAGATGATTAATTATCAAGCAAGGTGACAAAAGTTCACATGGCTTCAAAAGCTTGAGCTAAAGGTGAGTCGGGAAAACGAACGTGTTATATCATACTTAATTTCCATATAAAATTCTATTACATAGACAAGTAAATTAAATGTGGATCAATTTTAACTGTGAATTACAATAAATTTATTATTTACCAAGCAGTAAGTTAATTGTAATTAGTAATTAAAATTGTTGTACATCTAATTGAAGCTTCGTCTCTACTTAACTTTTTTTGTTTCATATATAGTCTTGATCGTTTCTCCTCTAATCTATAGTAATTAGCATCTTAGAAGCCTTGGAAAGCAAGTGCTTTTGTTTGGGTGTTTTTTGAGAAAAGTAAATAGGTAAGAAGAAGAAGAATAAGAAGCAGGATTTGCTTTTCTACGGGGAGAGAAGATCGATGAACTTTTTTCTAATCATGCCCTAAAAAGGGATGACAAAGAGGAAAGTAAATATGCCTCCCCCATGATTATAACTATCTGCTTTCTATTATTATTCCACCTCAACTTCCACTTCCACCGCAAACTCTAGCCGATCGCAGTTCTGTCAATTTCAGCTTCTCCTTTGCACTTTTTCTCTCTCTTTTCCCATCTTCTAAAGACTTTGATAAAAATTTTTGTAAGTTAGAAAATGGAACTCAACGTTCGAAAATTTAATGGAGAAGCGACTTTCTCAATTGTCCAACTCATCTCCTTATTATTCCCTATAAAGCTGTTTTTCTACTTTCTTTTTCTTTCTTTCACTTTTTAATGTCTGATCTGGGCACGATATCTCTGTTGGCTAACCTGCCCCTACCCCCACCCCCGCCCTTTCTTCTTTTTTTGTTTTTGTTTTTTTTTTGTTTTTGGAGCAGAGCTAACCTCCACTTTGTATCCTTTTTTTTTTTCTTCTTCTTTTTCCATGAGATATCGTACATCCACGAATTGAACTTTCTTATCTTTTCTTTCTTTTTTTTTTCTTTTACCTTTGGAAATAGTCCTATACGCTGTCGGTCAAAGTTCTTCTATTTCTTTATTAATGGGTGATTTCGGGTGTCTGAGCCATGAAACCCAATATGAAATTTGTGGTTATGCCCAATATATGGTAACCAATCTCTAAGTGGTAATGATCATTTTCATGCTGTTACACCTATTATAATACGATAAATATAGTATTGCTGTTTTAGCTGCTCCGAGTCTGACAATATAACAATATCCACAAAAGTGGAGCGGACCTAAATTTCGTACTGGGAAGCACCAATTTTGTTCGATGTTTGTTGAGTAATCTACATCAGATTATTTACAAAGCTTTTTGCTGACATGATGGATCAGCCAAAAGGGTTTCCTAAGCCGATTATTAGTTTGCAATAATATATGTATGATTATGTCAAATACGGGGTGTGTGGGTGTGGGTGTGTGTGTGTGTGTGTAATCGTAACCAAGTACAAGAAAAAAATAATCAAATATAAAGGAGAAAACTCAGCAGCAGCCCGGAGAGCAACCCATAAACTGCAAATGATTTGACGAAACATGTGTCCGCATTTCCCCAGAGAATAATAATAAGGAATCCATCGCCATTGGATCAGTTTACTTAAAGCTCTCATTGGCAATGGGTAAGGGCAACCAGATTGCCATTTTCATGGCTTGAATTATTGGTCGTCATCATTGGGAAGAAAAGAAAAATCCGACTTTTAAGCTTACCTTAACTTAGCTTAGTGTCCCTGAGTAAACGTAAGGAGCTAAGTGGGTCTTCATATATCTGCATGAAATGATGGCGAGGGTGATGGGGGGACCCAAATCATGGCTTTTTGATCGTAACAAAGGAATCCCTTGGATTGAGGAGTAGCAGTAGCAGCAGCAGCAGCAGCCTTGAAATTTTTGTACGACTTTTTCCTTCCTTGTGCGTGCGTGTGTGTGTGTGTGTGTGTGTGTGTGTGAAAGCCTTGAAACAACTTTTCTTCTTTAACATTCCACATCAGTCGCGGAATATAAAAAAGAGAGTAGGAACAGAAAAGGGAATGTGATGTGCATGTGATCCAACAGCCTTTATATTCCCCTCTTCTAAAGCCAATATATATATATATATATATCTATCAAACCACCATCGTTCTTCTGTGTCTTTTTTTGAAATTCGGTGTGTGATGTTAATGAGATGTTATTATTTATACTAAAAGCGTTGGGCCCATTCTCTGGACACGAGGAGAATATGTTTGCCAAGAGCATGATTGTCAATGGCACCGACTAAAAAGCATGTCATTAGTGGAATCCGTGGGTCCATTCTCAGACAACGTTGATCATTTAAACTTCTTTTGAGTGTGTGTGTGTGTGATAGCTGCATGATCTATATACACTGTAGTCTACCTATGTGAATCTATTCTCCTTGCATTTGTACACGAAGAAATTTCTATCATTTTTAATTTACATTAGAATCCTTTTCACGTAGAAGTTGAATCAAACGTGTTTGCTTTTTTTAGAATTGAAATGAATATACCTATATCTTGTGAAATTTTGAGACAATTTAGGTTTGAACCTAATCTCTCCTAAAATTTTTGTTCTTATGGTCAACAAATCCAACCTGTTTAGTCAATAAATAAACAGACAAGGAGAAAAAAAAAAAAAAAAAAAACTCGGGGCGGGGGTGGGCAAGCTAAGGGGGGAATCCTTTTAAAATGTATCTCTAAAGCTCTTTAATTAAAATGAGCTTTTTTATTGATAAGAAGAGGAATAGGCCATGCAATTCCATACTTTTAATAGAAAACCCTTTTGGGCCTACCGCCTTCGTCAAACAAATTATTTATCAGTATTAAAGTCGTCTTCAAAATTTAAATTTTAAATTAGAGTTTTAGTCAAAATTAATTAATAAATTTTTTTTTAAAAAAAAAGAAAAATCGTTCTATTTTCATCGAGGAAAACATCTTTTGCATGCAAATCAAATCAACGTGCCTGTAGAGTGTTCCATTGACACAAATATATATAATTAAGAAAAATAAAAAATTACTTTCAAATTTATTTTTTAAAAAATACTCATAATTATATTTTTTTATTTTCTCTCCTCAAATAAAACACAAATAAAATTACAATTGTCAATAAATGTAATCAATTTAACCATTACATACACAAATTTAATATTACTAAAATTTAGAAGAAGAAGTTAGTCAAATGTTTACGTAACAATTTTTTGCTTAAATTTAAGAATATTTGAACATTTGACTCAACTTCTAATTTTATTAATAAATTCTTACTATTCATATTATTAGATATTAATTTATTGGTTGGTTTACAATCTTTCTCAGCATTTTAACTAAATTAAAATTTCTAATTTACATCTAATTCATTCAATTAATTAAATTATAATTTAATGTGTACTACATTTTAATTAATTTATATTAATAATTATTTGCATATGTTATTCATAATTTATGTTTTTTATTTTCCCTTCTTAATTCTCTTAAAAAGAAAAATATATTCTTAAATTTATTTTTAAAACTTTAAAATACTCGCCATCTATATTTATTTTTATTTTTAAAATTTTAATAAAACATATAAAAATATATTTTTTAATAAATAAATATGATAAAATTATGCATCGAGCAACTCTGATAACAGTTAATTGCTAATCAAAGGATCGTTCTTTTGTTTGTATGCGATCCAGGACATCAAAGTGATGAGGAATCGGCGTCACGTGTCAACTGAAAGGACAGCGATTTAGACGTCCATTCAACAGCACAAGGGACAATCTACCCTCATCTGTCTACCAGGGGAAGCGCACAAGAATCTCGTCCTGTCCATTTAATGCCACCGTGCCATTTCCTTGGCTTTGGGGTCTTCGTGTATTTCTGGATTGTTGCAACTATTTGTTTTCCTGATTTTTGTTTCGGACATCCAAATAAATAAATTATTAATGTTTTAATTCTTGATTTTTGGAAAAAAATATTATTATTATTATTTAGTAGTATATTTTTTAGACTTGCAATTACAATAATTATTAAACTTGAAGTTTAACAATTTTTCTTTATTATAAATTCTTGCATTTTAAGAGACATGTGATGCCAGAGGAATTCGAATTTAAAACAAGTGTGTAAAAATCGCACGAAATTATAGGCACAAAATTACCAGAAAGCAAAAATCGCTGGTCCCATGTCCCCTTGGGATCCCTATCCCCCGTGACCAAATTACATTTATCAGATGGCCTCTGCACAACGTGTTCAACTCTTCTTGTCCCCTGCTGAATCACAACACATTAATTAAAATTGTCCCGTCTCATGGAATAATAGTTGTCCTGGGGGGGACATCATGCGCTTAGTAGTATCTTCTTTGAACAATAGTTCCAGTAATCCTCTCCTTGGCCAAATTCAAGCAGAATAATTAACGTCGGACCTAATACGAGTATTCATGAGAAATTATCTTTCGTAACTCCCCAAAGAATTTAAATTCACGATGACGAGGAAAAAGCCATGTCTCTCTTGTAATCTGGACCAACCTTAGTAGCTCCAGTGCTTAAGTTTGATTTTTCCTGACGAGAAAACTCCTTTTTATAGGTCCTAAGTTGTTATATTAGTGATTAACCACCAATTTTAAATTAGAATCACATTCAAATTCAATGGATGGAGAATGAAATAGGAGACAAATACGCCAATTGAATCTTTATAATGGCCGAAAACAAATAACAATGCGGTTATAAATTTCCACTCACAATTGTAGAAGTGTTGCAATCCAAAAAATGACGTAATGACAAAATAGGAGCCTTTTAGAAAGACTGGGATGATGTCGTACTTGCATGGTATTTTAAGTTTAAACGCGCATGATACATAATATAGTAGGCAAAGACACGGTCGTGTTCCCGCAATAGGGCGTTGTTGTCTGTTAAACAGAAGAACGAAAAAAAAAAAAAACAATAGAAAGGACAAAGCAATGAAATCTAAATGCGTTTGGCTTGAGAAGAAAATAAAACAAACGAGAGATTAATGATGATTTAAAGGGCTGGGGGTAGGTAGGGCTGGTGGATTTTTTTCCCTCTTTCTTTTTTTGTTAATTAATAAAATTAAAGACTTATCAAAAAAAAATTAATAAAAATGCACATTTTGAGCCCTTTATTTTCATTTTTCTTCCGGAACTTAAGAAGTGGGAGCTTCTTGTTTATTTAGAGACCAAATGAAAATAACAGAAAATTAGGTGAGTTGATCATCTCAGGGTAAAAAAATTTTAGTACACTCAAGTTTTCTCTTACTCACTAATAATAATTAATAGCTAACTATTTATTATTTTACATCAAAAGAAATGTTCAAATTTTATAATGAGTTCCATGCTGAGACATAGTCACCAAAAATTATTAATTTATCAAAAAAGAAATCTCCACTTTTTAACTTGAAATATGGTCCACAACATAATCCACATTTTCGAATAAATAATCCATAGAGTGCTCAAAGCCACCTATGCTACAGATATCCTTGCATGGTTGAGGGACCCAACCCCATCAAGTGGTTTACAATGGATATAGATGGAAGGCATCCGGATGGGGGTTTAGATTTTGGGAGAACCAACTGACCTATAAAAGTATGGCAAATATTCCCATAAATGAGCGTGTAACTTTAAGACGGGCATGGTAGGCAATTAATTTATGTTAGCAATAAAGACTACAAAACAAGAATCACGAGAGTAGCATACCCAGCAAAGGCAGTAGCACCATCAGAAATACAGGGACGGCGTCCTTATCAACCGCTGCAGTATATCATCTTCCAGATTGTACAGAAAGAGAGAGCCATTTGGACTTGAGAAATAAGAAACCAGAGAGAGAGAGAGAGGGAGGGGGGGGGGAAAACAACCTTCTTTTAAAGGATGGAGGAAGCATTTCCCATTATAGTTTAATATTGGAACTGGAAGCCGACCTTGTTTCCTATCACTCGCAGTCTCTAGGAGGAGAAATTTAAAAAATTCATGTCGCATGCAACCTTTTGATGACGTTAAAATAAATTAATGTGTGCTACCTGCATAGTGGCTCGATTATCTAAAGTAGAGTTAGATAGACAAGCTGCTTAATTTGAATTTATCTTGTCAAGCGTCGAGAAAACATTCAACTCCAAAAATTATGACAGGATAGCATTTTGAGGGTCAAAGAACTGTTGGTTCGGGTTAATGTTGCAAACCATTCCTATACAAAACGATAACGGATGATATTTTGTGGACATATGTATAGATGGTTTGAGGGCGGCCGATTAAGCAGTTCCCAAAGGAATGTTTTGAAGGCCAATCGTCTTGCAAACCATTCCTGTACCAATTTTCGACAGTAACACCCCGAGATTGAAATCTAACCTGTAGGCTGTAGTCCTAAACCAGGCCTTCTAGGATGAGGATAATGTATAATGACTTTGTTTTCATGAAGAGAGAAATTTTATTTTTTATAAATAAAATGATGTAAAAATTTTGGTAATGTAAAACGGCGTGATCATTTCTCTTGGATCATGTCATTTATCAAATTAATAAATTTTAATCATTAAATTGGTCTTCCAATATGATAATATTTTGAATGAAATTAACATGTTCTTATTTATAAGTGAAGATTAATATGAAATTAATATTTAAATTTGAGATCTTTTAGAGAAACATTAATAAGACAGAAGTTTTTTGCAATTCAAAAAGCAATTGACCTCAGGAGACAAATGAATGATGAGGGTGGAGCTTCATCAATCATCAAGAATGATTTTCAAACAATAGTGGTATAGATAAACAATAGACAGGGAAAATCTTGAAAATTCTTATTAGTACTCAATGATATAAATAATATAGTTAAAAATTGTATTTTCTTTATCTTTTAACGTTGAAAATGTAATCAATTTGCAAATACTATAAATAAACAGAGGAGAAATCATCACACGAAATTTGTGGTATGGCTCTAAGGAACTTATTAACTTAATTTTAAATAATATCTTCTGTATAAGTTCTTTTGATATTTTTTGTTGGTACAATAAGTTTTTTTTTTTTTGGTGATTTAGTGCATTTGTATAGTTGCTTACTTATATCAATATAATTTGATGTTAAAAAAATGAAATTGAGATCTTTTAATTTAAAGCTTTAACTTCAACAATTAGTCTAAACCTTCAACATGATGCATTCTTTAATTGATCTCTATTAGACATTGACTCTATTCCTTTCTTATATCATCTTGTGTACCTAAAACATTACTCAAAAATCAATTTTGGTTTTTGTTCAAAAATTGAAAAGAAGGACGATTCATAATGGACCAGGTACAATGGCAAGAAGGTTATGAAGGATAAGAAGCACTGTCGTTCCTTTTGTGGGATAGGTGGATTTGGAAAATGTTGTCTTGTTTCATAAGAATTGCATTTTGACATTTCAATACCAAAAAGGAAAGAAAAGAAATTTCAGAGAATTTTGTCTTTCTAGGCGACATATTTATAACCAATATGGAATTAACTTGAGAGAATCATATGGGCGGGTAAGCAGGCGGTAACTTTATTTTTCCGACAATGAGAATGATAAGAGATGATCAGACCAATCAGTTTGAGGATCTATGTGAAATAATTAGTCATGATGTCCTAATTTTTCCACTTTTCAGAACAAATTACTACCTGATTCATTTCAAAATGAATCCCCTGCTTACTTTTATAGGATTCCCCAGTAATATAAGCAGTGATCATTTGGTTTTCATGCTCTTTGTTCTATTTTTGACACCCGAATCTAGCTCGTGATGATCATTTCACAGTTTCACTTGGTTATGTATTTTAGAAAACCAAACTTTGAATTGTGACCCTCCAAAATTAAAAATAAAACCCATTCATTTTCTTCTTTGTTTGACATTTTGTGTGGGTATCTGCTGGCTCTGTTGGTAAATCTATTGATATTATTTTTAAAAATTTGGGATCAAATCCATTTTATACCTAGGATGAGAGGGATAATGGGAAAAGGAGAATTACTCTTTTGTATAGCACATTATTCAGTATAGCTTTTGACGGAACAAAAACAAGACGTTACCATATGAGACAATATTAAAATTATTGAAAGTTGAAATTTCAAGATTGCAGGCCAATAAGTCCAAAGTTCAAACTTCACCACGCGCCTAACATGAAATTATTAAAAAAGAAAACTAAGATTTTCAATCCATTGGCTTTTTGGCTTTATATTATATGTTTTACAATCTAGCAATCCTAAGTTTATTTCATGTATATAATTGCAAGTAAGCCTGGGTTCTTAGATTATAACTTAGAAGTTAAGCATAAATAGTTTACACTACCTCTGAAATTCAATGTAGTTTTACAATTTTTTTTTAAACTACAATTCTTCAAAGGTTTGAATATCGATGAGTAATTCTTAATTTTGATTTACAAGGATGATAATTTATATTTTCATGGTATACCTTTTTGTTGCTAAAAAAAAAAAAAGGTTCAACATGGAAATTCTAACTTGTAATCTGAGCTCCCCATTTCATTTGTTATAATGAAATTATATATACGCGCGCGCGCGCACACACATATATATAACTATTAAGCCTGCTCGGTGCCGTGTAACCGGAGAGGCATGAAAAATTCCGAAGGAAAAGAGACTCAAAAGCTGTCATTTTTCAGTTATTGGTGGAAACTTTAAGGCACAATAATTCAATCACCTGATAAGACACGCGAATGAAGCCGAGCCGATCGAGAAAGACCCTAAGTTTAACGCTGAAGGCATAGGGCTAAATAGAGGGCGATGAAAGTCTACATAGACGTACTACATTATTGTAAGTCAGTAAAGGTAGTAGTAGCCACAGAGAGAGAGAGAGAGAGAGAGAGAGCGAGAGAGAGAGAGAGAGAGAGAGTGTGTGGCTTCATTATATTGATATATTGAAGTTTGTAAAAACTATGAGTATGATGAGAGAGTAAAAGAAAAAAGAAAGGTTGTGGGAGAAGTAGAAGAAGAAAGAAAGAAAGAGAGAAAGAAAGTAGCAGAGGAAGAAGAAGCAGAAGCAGGAGAAGAAGAAATGTTGTCACCAAGAAACAGGCTTTAAATCTCATCACGTATTTCGATGTGTCCTTTGCCTTCTATCTGCTAGCGTAGTAGAAAATGATGGGGCTTCGAAATTGGAGTGTCTGTGTGTTGGGAGGAGGGGGGAGTGTTATTAAACAACAAAGAGAACGATACAAAATGAAAAGAGGGCACTCGTTTCACGCCAAGTGATGCTACCTTCCTCGTCTCATTCTTATTTTCATTTTTTTTAGCAAAAAAAAAAAAGATATATATATATATATATATTTTTGAAACTTACGTTTAAAATTAAGAATTTACGTATGCGTTTATCACTTAGATTTTGTGACTAGTATTATTTTCATTCTATTTTTCTCCAAATTAAATCTAGAGGAAACTTGTAAGACCACGAGGCTTCTTAACAAAGTATATATCTGCAAGAACGTAATCAAAATGAGTCATTTCATGTTGCTATCCCTGGCTTTTTTTTTTTTTTGAAGAAAAGCAAAACAAAAAGAAAAAGTTATGAACTGGGATAATTAAGGGGTACACGGACAATTTCACTTTTTTTTTTTTTCTGTCATTATGTACAGGATAACATGTCAAGTCTCAAGTTTCGGATTAAGTGAAAGCCAGCTATAAATCTAGCATACAAAAGGGCATTTAAAATAAGTGAACTGGGGATAGCATCTTTACTGGTATAAAACCATGGGTGGGGCACAGCTAAACAATCTGTAGATGCATAAAAGTTTAATAAAATCGTATGTGCCCACACATCTATATCATCAACTGAAACCACCAAAAGAAGGTCTGGCGAAAAGGATCTGGAGAAAATGTTTTGGACGTTTGTGGAACAGTAGTCATGAAGTTCTGACTACTTAAGGCTAAAGAGGAGTAAAAAGAAGGGTGGCAATGTCAATTCTCCAGGGCAGCCTGCAACCCCCCCCTCCTGTGCCTGATTTTAAGTGGGTGTGCGCGGGATGAATGTCAGCGTGGAGTGAGGGAGAGAGGGACGGAGAGAGGGTGAGAGAGAGAGAGAGAGAGAGAGAGAGAGAGAGAGTACGCGAGTGCGTGTTCACGGGTTTGTCTTGAAAGGCCCTTATTTCACAGACCGAGACAGACAGACACATATTCCCTCTCGCTGCATAACCGAGGAGCGAAACAAAGTTACACTAATCAAATCAACCCCAGAAAAAAGGACCCCGCTGCAGGGAGTCCAATCCAGGGGATCCAGACGGAACATGGGCTCCTGCGCAAGTTCCGACTTTTTTTTTTTTTTTTAAAATTATGTAATATACATACAATTATATATATATATATATATATATATAAATTTTATACGTATACAATATTTTTAATAATTATACACATATTGAACACGCGCAGGACTCACACTATCAATCTCTCTCTTTCTGTTGCTGACCCGTTCTTTCATCCCATTCACTTAATTTTTAAGGAGAAAAAAAAAAGAGGAAAAAAAGAAAAGAGAAATAAAAAAAAATCAACTGTCACAGTCCCATGATGAACTCTCCTCGATCTCAGACATTTTTATCCAGCCACCACGCCCAAGATTCACAATATACCGCAATTGCATTTTACACCTGACCCCGCATCAAAGCCAAAACACCCTGCTGTTTTGTTCTTTTCTAACACCTCCCTCCCTTCCTCTCTCTCTCTCTCTCTGCATAAGAATTAATTGGTGCCCACTTGATCTGTAGCTATGGCGCTTATGATAGACAACTGTGAAGGAATATTGCTCTCATTAGATTCCCACAAATCAGTTCCAGCACCATTCCTCACCAAAACCTATCAGTTGGTAGATGATCCCACCACTGACCACATAGTTTCTTGGGGCGAAGATGACTCCACTTTCGTCGTTTGGAGGCCACCTGAGTTCGCACGCGATCTCCTCCCCAACTACTTCAAGCATAACAACTTCTCTAGCTTTGTGAGGCAACTTAACACCTACGTATGCATATAAGCAAAACCAACCCCCATTTCAATTATTTTTGTAAAAGCTGGAGTGTTTTTTTTTTTTTTCTGGCTGTTGACTTTACTGCTTGTGTTTATGCTGATTTGGGTAGTTTTATGTTGGGTTTTTGGTGAACTAGGGTTTTAGGAAGATTGTACCTGACAGGTGGGAGTTTGCAAATGAGTTTTTCAAGAAGGGAGAGAAGCATTTGCTGTGTGAAATCCATAGAAGGAAATCATCTCCACCACAGATGGCTATCATTCATAGCCACTCGCACTCTCCACTTGGTGTTAACGGAACCAGCTTCTTTCCCTTTACAAGTAGAGCCAGCATCTCGCCATCTGACTCAGACGAGCAGCCCAACAACAGCTGGTGTGACTCGCCGTCCCTCTCTTCACCAAGAAGAGTAGGAGGAATTGTAGGGGTTAATGGTTCATTAATCGGAGGATCAGCTGGTAGACATAATAGCTCGGTCGCTGCCTTGTCAGAGGATAATGAGAGGCTGAGAAGAAGCAACAACATGCTAATGTCTGAACTTGTCCACATGAAAAAGCTTTACAATGATATCATCTACTTCGTGCAAAATCATGTTAAGCCTGTTGCTCCTAGCAATTCCTACTCCTCTTCTTTGCTTCTTTGTGGCCCGCAGTCTGTTGCCAGTCCTATAGCTTCTAATGGTTCTCTTATACAAAAGCCTTTAAACCAGATTCTTGGGTACCACCCTTCCACTAAACCTAAGCAAGGTCCTGAAGCTCATGTTTCACAGAGCTCCTTGACCATTGTTGAAGACCCCACCACAGATGTCTGCAAAACAAAGTTGTTCGGTGTGCCTCTACAATCCAAGAAGAGATTGCATCCCGAGTATTCTTCCAATACAGGAATTCTGGAGACTCTCAAGGCTCGTTTGGTGCTGGAAAAGGAGGATTTAGGGTTGAATCTCATGCCCCCATCAACATGTTAGTTTACCTTCCTTTATCCATTCAAATATCTGAGGTTTTCGCTCTTTTTTTGGGTCCCCATCGTTATTTAGATCTTTCTCTTGTTTTCTATGTCACGTTGTTTTGAATCTCAGATCCTGAGATGATAGTGTTAATTAGATATCTATGTGCCTGTGTTTGTCACTTTGTATATAGTTGCGGTGTCAGGTATTATCTTGTTCCGCGCAGACATAAATGCAGGTAGTGGTTTTGATTAGAGTGAGATCAAACCTTCAAGATTAAAAATTCATCAAATTTCCAACTTTCACTGTCTCTATAAATGCCTCTTTATTATATTTTGATTGTTGAAATTTAGTGATCTAGACTATCAAATCTCTTCATCTTTCTCTTCTCTTCTGGTTCTGATTTTATGTCTGTTTGCATCAGTTGCATAAATACTCTCTGAGAGAAAGAGAGAGTATTGCTGGCTTCCTTTTAATTCATTGAAGAAAAGGCTGAGAAAGTTTCAGTCTGGTTAATCACTTTATTGCCAATCTCTAGGGCTTTCTTGATCACCGCATTAACTCATGATACGTACAACTTGAGTTGAGATCCATATGATAAACCCATAATCTGGAATTTTAAAAGATAAAAAAAAAAAAAAAAACAGTTGAGATCCATATGATAATTTGTTTATTTATTTGAAAGCTTATTTGCATTATAATAACCTCATAGTTATTATCATTATTTTCATTACTGTTCGAAAAGTATATTATGATTTGAGAAAGGAGGTCATCATTTCTCGACAGATAAAGTTTATTAACCTGTAATCTTTAATTTTCGTTTCTATAAACTGTCAAGGAGGGATAATGGAAAACAAGAAGAAAAAAAATAAATAAATAAAATAAAAGAGAGAGAGACAGAGAGAGAGAAAGAAAAGACATGAGTCTCGTATTAATAAAATAAAACAAGAGAAAGAACCAAAAACAAAAAGAAAAGACAACAAAGAATGACCCCTGTTCATTGAAATCGAATTATGAAAAGAATTGACTAAAAATGTGGGTTGAATTGTTCCTTTCAAGGCTTCTATACTTCTTCCGAGGACCAGAAACCTTGGCCATTTCCTATTTCAAGTATCTGATCAAGTAGGAAGTATCTGAATTAACTTCTTAGAAATCACTCTTTGGATTCCATTTTCTCTAGTCTCCAATGCCAATGCTTTCTTTTCAGTGTCCAGACCAAAACTCATAGTAGATAGAGCATGGAAGAAAGAGAAAGGTGAGAAAGATTAAGTCTTACCTGGTAGCCTGAGAGCTGACCACGTTTGCTTCGAAAAAACCCATTTCTTTTTTATGGCTTTGCTTGTCCCATTATCCGACATGCTACCATAAAAGTAAAGTTTCACATAAATGTTTGACCAAGCATCTCCACTCATTTTTACTTTTCCATGGCAATCTCTATTGCTGATTGTGTTGCCTTTTCCTTCTCGTTATTTAATACTTCCCATAAGAGGGGGAAAACTCTGAAGAGACAGGAGGGAAAGCAAGCTAAGTAGGGTTCATTTTTAAATCCCTCGGAGAGATTTAAATTTTTTTTTTTTTTTAAAAGGCATGAATATAGTATTCCTAGAATATCTTTGTCGTGCAATGATTTCGTCGCATACGAAGATGAGACTAACATGGATTTGCGCTGTCCAAGGCTTCGAGCCTCGGCCTTCTTTTTTCGGGAGAGTGGCACTGCACCTGACTTGATTATTCACGTGCGATGTAGAAGGGTAATCCTCCTCCACTCCAAAGATCAAAGTGTAAGTTGGGCTTGATGATGGGGCATCCAAAAGTGGGATACGGATCATCCAGTAAAGATGCTTTAAAGAAGAAGACATGCGTCTTTTGCGTTTGATTAATGGAATTGGACCCTGAAAATTCCATCCCCCCCCCCCCCCCCCCACCCCCTTTTTTTTTTTTTCAAAGTTCTAAAAAGGAAAAAGAGAGAACTATTGGGATTAAAGAAGCTCCGCCCTGTCCTTCTGAACTTCACTTTGTTGACGTTTTCTTAACGCGTCTTTTTGTAGACTACTTTCCTGTAAAATCTAACCTAACTCAAACAATAATTTAATTTTGATTAATGGTGTCTACAATGACAAAAGAGAAAACTGATCTCTACTTCAACTGTTGTACTAAATGAATTATGCATAATATCAATATTGTATCTCTTTGTCCACTACTCTTAGTCTCCTTTAAAATTATCACACAGCAACTCAAAAAATAAATAAATAAATAAATGAGTGTAACATACTCTTTGAGTGTTGTTAAATAATTTTTTAATTAAATTAATATACTAGTAAAATAATATTTAGTATACTTTCAATTTCTTTCTCTTTTTTTCTGAGTTTTTTTTATGAGGTCATGCCCTTACTTAGCCTAGCTAGAGGTTAGATTTTCAAAAATTCGAATAACTAATTGTGCACCTTGTCTCTTTATTAGAGATTATATTATGCTTAATTAACTAATCGCAGCCCATACACCAAGAAGTCGGTGCTACTTACATTGTGTTTAGGAGAGGAAAAAGGACGGAAAGAAAGAGGACAATAAAGGAAAAAAGGACTGTATTCGTGTTTAGAAAATGTTTTGACAATTAGACGAGGAAGAGGAAAATTTAATTTCTTTTTCCCATGACCTAATAAATTTGTTTTTCTCAATTTTATGAGTAAAATTATTGATTCTCCTAGTTAATGTGTAAAATGACCATTTCATTCTTATTAAGTCATTTTATTAACATTTATCAATTTTAGTATGAGGAAAAATTTAAAATTATAACACATATTATTATTATTATTATTGCTTTCACTCATGACTCTTTTTAAGGAAAAAAAAAAAAAGGTTTAGTTTCCCTTCCTGATACTATTCTTTCCCAAACATAATGAAAATGAAAATTTTTATTTCCTTTTATTTTCATTTTCTCTCATTTTCCTCTCCTTCAACTTTGTGCTGTGTCTTTGATCGGACAATGAATATAACAAATCAATTTTGATTGGAAATACTCGGCCGCCTAGGCAATATATTAGAAATTGTAACTTCTTAAAAGAGAAAAGCATTGCGTATGGCTGCATATGTTCATTTTACGCGGTTGAATAATTAAAATGTAATCGATATCGCGCAAAAATTCCATCTGTTTAGAATAATATAACATGAGCAAGTACTATTAGTTTCTGTGTTACACTTACACCACGTAAATCTATATATATATATATATATATTATCTATGAAGATAAAATTGTATTCATTAAAGTATGGGACATGTAAATTTATTAATTGCTTGATGTAATCCTTATATTTCCAAAACTCGAGTTATGTAAATATAGTGTTTTAAAATCGACTTTTGAAGAAAGGAAAATTACATTGCACGCACCACATTTAACCAATTGCAACCCTTAACCAATTGAGATTAGTCAACAATAATAATGGACAAATGTTTTTACCTCTAATTACATATCAAGACAAAACAGATACTTTTCTGGCTTTTTTGTTTTTTCATTCCAGTTTCGATTATACAAGAGACTACTTATATAATTGTATTGGCAATGACCATATTTTGAAGTTCCAATGGTTGTATTTGGGTTTTATTTTTCAATTTTTTTTTTAAAAAGATACACTAAAGATATTTTGGTGAATTCATATCAATTATGATGACATTTTTGTTTTAACATTCTTCAATGGAAATTTGACGGAGGGTGTTTTTTGTTACTGGAATCAAACACTGGGATGTGACTTGTTATTTTTAATAATAAAATGTGTAGTATGTTACTGTGCCCTAAAAATAGGGTGCGCAATGAAATTTTTTATTTAAAGAATTAATTGAGGGTTGCCTTTACTTTTGCATTTTTATTTCAGATATTCAATGTCACTTACCATTCTGTTAAACACATTCAGACAAACCATATGCAAAAGTGGAAATATTATGAAGTGTCCATTAAGCAATTCCACCAAAAACAAAATAATAAATAAAAAATGCAAAGCGGTTCCTGGACTAATGGCATGTTTATTTCACAAACAAGTGTTGGACTCTTTATGGGCCAAGCTGGACCTCGTTGGACCTTGTGGCCCACAATGTGAGCTTGCCCAGTCCACACAATATTTTTTAGGCATAAAGCCCAGGAACCGCTTCAGAAATGGTTGGAGACACAATGCAACCATGACGATGACGACGTCTCAATCTGCATCAAAACGGCATCGTTCCTGTGTTCGCCGTAAGACCTAAAACCCTAACAAAACCGCAGCTGTTCGGGGTGGCTCCTCGCCCAAGTTAATTTAGCTAACATCTATCAACGAAATGCAGAACGGCTAAAATGGAAGAAGAGCTTGTGATTGCTTCGTCGTCAATCGACGGCGGAATAGGCTGCTGGGACCTCCAAACCGGAGTGGAGCACCTCCGCTACAAGTCCTGCGCCTCCACTCCTCACGGCCTTAGTTGCGTTGGCAACCGCTTCCTCGCATCTTCCCAGCTCCGCGATCCCCACGCCTCCGCGGGCGCCATCCTCTACTGGTCTTGGTCTAAGGTAACGTACTCACACAAGTCGTTTGATGAAATTTCCAAGCGAAATCAGAAATTTGACATTCTTTTGATTGATAGCCTCAAGTGGGGATCAAGAGCTTTCCGGAGGAGCCGATCAAGCCTCTTTTGGCTAACATTGAAGGCACTTATATCGTCGGAGGTGGTGTGTCCGGGAACATTTACCTTTGGGAGGTAGATTTTCCACTTTCTTTTCCTTTTTTATTTGGGAGTTGTTGGTTAAAATTGATCGGTGTAAGTGATTAGGAACTTTTCATATATTGGGATGTAGGTTGCTACTGGTAGATTGCTTAGGAAATGGCGTGCTCACTACAGGAGTGTTACTTGCCTGGTGTTCACTGAGGACAATTCACTTCTGGTTTCTGGATCAGAGGATGGAGGCGTTCGAGTTTGGTCACTTTTCATGTATTTACTTTGCGTTTCATTGCACTTTTTTTTTTTGGTCGTAAGTATTGTTTAACGTTTGTGAATATCATTCACAAATGCAAATTTATTTTAAATCAGGATATTTGATGAATATCAAAGGGAGCAACCAAGCCAACTCTATGAGTATAGCTTTCAAGAGCACACTTTGCGTGTAACAGATATAGTGACAGGTCATGGAGGTGCCAATCCCATTGTAGTTTCAGCTTCTGAGGATCGAACGTGTAAGGTTTGATGTCCTATTTCACTTGAATTGGAGACTGGTGAAAGCCATGATAACTGGGAAATCTATATAATGCATGATAAGTAGTTGAGAACCAATTTAGGCAACAACAATATAGAATTGTGTATTGGATATATCTACATAGAATTGTGTAGGTTAATTTGCAAGTGGTTTTATTTACCATGCTCTGTTTGGTATTTCCGTTTGTTGTATATACTTGGTTCATTTTTCCTTTTTACCTATATATTTTGAGAAAAAAATGCATTCTTTGATAAAATTTATGGTTCTCGTAGTTTTCCTATCATATTCATATATATATATAGAGTAGATAAAACATATATTGAATTGTTGTTCTGATGTTTCTTATCTCAGGTTTGGAGCTTATCTAAGGGTATATTGTTGAGAAGTATTGTATTTCCCTCAATAATTGATACAATTGCATTGGACCCTGGTGAACATGTCTTCTATGCTGGTGGTAGAGATGGCAAAATATACATTGCTGCACTTAATGCTGATAGCTCCTCCTGCAAAAGTGAATGGTTGCACATTGTTGGTTTGCTACCTAGTCACAGGTTTGTTAATTTCCCTCCCGTAAAACAACTCAATACATGCCTAAAATATTTGACAATGTAGTTTGCTCTGTCACAAGGATAATATAAAATGTGTCAAGGGTAAAGATTGATGAAAAAATAATATTATTAAGAAAATGGACAATTGTAGAGGTTCCTAATACAGCAATTACCATAGTGCTTTCTCACTGTCATGCTGCTGTATACATAATTTTGGTGAATAATTTGTGCCCTATGGACCTTACAGTAAGCTGTGAAAGAGAAATGAATACAGCCTAAATGTTACTACACCTGGAAATATCTTATTTGTAAACAAGCTGGATGCTTGATCTACCCCCTTGAGTGAAGATTAACTGTGTTCCTCAATTTCATTCTGGCCTTTGCCTCCATGCAAATTTTGGATTTAATTAACCATCAAGGTTATGAGTACCCTTTTTTTGAAATTTTCATTTATGGAGCTTTAGGGGTTCTATATGGGAGTGATGACAATAGTTTTGGTTATTCTGTTATTCAGTTAGAAGATATGATTCAAACTATGACACATTATCTATTGGTGAATTGTTTTATATTCACTTACGAAATCTTGTTATGTTGGGCAGTAAGGCTGTTACCTGCTTGGCATATAGTGGAAGTGGAAATTTACTGCTTGCTGGATCAGAGGATGGGATCATTCGTGTTTGGGATCCAAAATCTCATAACTTGTTTCGCATATTCAAACATGCAAAAGGTTTTGTTGAAACAACCTGCAGTTTATTTTTGATCATTGGCAAGTGGTTTTTCTCGGGCACATTATTCAGACAAATCTGAATCATTGAGCATAATACATATCCCCTGCACGTTTTACCTATCTATTACTCCATAAATTTCGTATCTCAGTATGCTTATTCATGTATAAAGTACAGTTGGATCTCAATTCAATCCCAGGCTTCCTTAACCAGGTTTGTTATGTTTCAGGCCCTGTGAACAATATTTGTGTTGTTAGGCGACCAGTTTACCTTAATCCTCGAGCATCCTCCACTCCACATGCCTCCTTAAAAAGGCATGGATCATTGTTACCACCTCCATTGGACAAATATGTGAAATCAGCAGATGGAAATGCAGTCTCTAACCCAGTCATTAGTCTTCAGGCTACTCTCAGTGCTCCTCTAGTTGTTTCACAGTTCAGCCCTCCAATGATTGACAGTCAGATTAAAGAACTTCAGGTTTCTAAATTGTTTAGCAAGTTTATTGATTTGATTGATTAATGCGGACAACTAGATTTGGTTTATATAATAATTTAATGACAATGAAGATTGCATTAGTTTCCAAATGGCTGCTTATAAGGTGCTTAAAAGTTTTCATTACTCATGTCTATCAACTCTGTCAAAGGGAGAGCGTCATCCTGCATTCTCTTGAAAGAATTGACTTTCCTGACCCCTTGTCCATTTGCAGCAAAAAGGTTCTTCCGCAGCAGCTGAAATGGAGGTTGAGAGATTAAAGCTTGACTGTTTAAAAGCCAAGGAAATGCTTCAGAAATGGAAGAAAATGTTTGACAACTTGCATGAATTTTGTGTAAATGAGCTATTGGAGGGAGATAACCTGGGAAACATGGATCAAAGTGTAACCTGAATCCAGTTGCTCTCTTTGTGCAAAGAGCTCCAAGGAGTGTCTCGAATTATTTTCATGAGAAGGATTTGCTGCCATTTCTTGCAAGTCATATCATCAATATGTTCCACAAATTCTTTTGTCCTGTGTGTAAATTGACGAGTATGCTTGTTTGGGATCTTGTCTGTCACCAACGATTGTTTGGGATTGTTGGGAGAGCACTGCATCTTAGCAGTTGTCTATCATGATAGAGAGATGCTAATACTGGATAACTGGTGACCAAAATCAAGAGGTGCTTTTAGTACAAATAGATTATCAATGGACATTTTTGGATCATCGAATTGTAAAATGAAAGAATCCTCTTTATTCGAAAGCCGCGCGCAGCTTTGAGTGTCATATGACATGAAATATTTTTTCATCCTGGTTATCCTACCAGAAGTTCTTGTTTGTAGGGTGCTTGGCTTCCCGCAAGAGAAAAGCGTCGTTGGATAATGTTCCCATCCGCACGGGGGAAGGAACTGTGGTTGCCACAATGGGCTATAAATTTCCGTTGAGCATTGCTACCGGCTTCTTGTTGCTTGTTGTTCTAAAAGGGGAGGCGTGACACGAAGCTCAGCAAAAGCATCGCTTATTTAACTTCGTTTATTCCCCAGTCTCATCTGCTGCTGCTGTTGCAACGAGAAAGACTGATAAATTTCAGCTGTGAACAAACATCGGCCATGGCACTTGAACCTACTTGGAACGAGGCGTAACGAGAGCTTTATAAGGCAAAATCAATTAGGAAGCTTGGGGTCAGCACGTGATTGTCCGAGCCGATTCCCAAAAGGCCACTTGCCTTACAAGGGGTAAAAACTCGTAACCCTAAGAAGCGCACAGCACAATATTTGCTACGGAAGGTAAAAGCCAGCTCGTGACATCAAATATATATAACCTCTCGGTTCACGAAGAAAAAAACAACCAGCAATGTCTCTTTCAATACCCTTTCCCTCAAACATAGCCCAAACGATGCCCGGATCGCCCAGACGCTTTTGACCCTCTGATTTGAGCAATTTGCCAAAGCAGAAAACGATATCCAGGTGTAGAAAATCATGGAGAAAGTGGAACAAGAGAAAAAGTGGGACCTCTTTCTTTTTCTTTTTTTTAATAATAATCCTTTTCTTTTTCTGAACCTGCTCCTGCAATTCCCGATGAGGGACAGAGGGTGGGGAAAGTGGATGAAACAAAGAAAGATTATAATATTATGGGCTATTGTCTACCGTTGCTGTTATGATCGAATATTTAACACTAGCTAGCAACATATAAATGGCATGTGGGGAAGCCAAGATAAGGCGGTACAACTGTGATAATGCAGAGATAAAAGAAAGAAATAAAAATAAAATAAAAAAAAAGGTGGAAAATCAACCCAACAACAAGTTCTCTCTGCCCTGGATTCTTTTAATCCAATCGAACCTCTTCTTGCAGAGAACGTGCCTCTTTATTCATGTCTTGTTGATAAAACAACATTATTTTTGTATTTTAATGAAAGAGGGAGAGAGAAGGATGGTAACTCCAGTCATTAAATATGGAAGGTGCTTTGGAGCATAGTGCGAGAAAGGGCTTTCCTTGTTTATATTGTAATTAATTTTGCAGAGAAAAAGAGCACTGAAATTGTAACAAGCAAGAGACAGTAAGTACACAGCCCATCAGGCCATGTATTAATGGCTTAATACCAACCTAAAAGTTCTAGAATCGCGAAGTCAGGTATTAAGTATACTTACTATACAAGCCTCCTCCTATACGCTCTGGCACAATTTTTGTTATTTATTTATTATTATTATTCTTCTTTTTTTTTTATTAAATTTTGATAGAGCTTTACTATCAAGGAGTGATAATTTCATAATCATTTTACCTCTATTACTTTAATTAAATGTGAGACAATGACGAGATGAAATATGCTAGAGATTAGTAGTTTTTTTTTTTTTTTGTTTAACCTAATGTATTTGCTTGTGATCGAAACTTTGATAAAAAAATATGCGACTGCTCCATCTTATGATTTATGATGGTAACTGTCGCCGTGAATGTGTGACAAATGTATGTTAACCGAAACGCTTCGTTGAGTCCCTTTTTAAGAGAGAATTGCATAATTGCACCTCAACACTAAAGCATATAAATGGGGGCATTAGACAGTGTCCACCATCTAACTGTCATCAATAAAAACTTGCCATTTATCACATCGATATCTGCAATGTTCAGTTTCCTTTATTTCTTGCGATAGGAGACGTAATGGAATGTTATATGCCTACTACCCCCTAGTCTGGAAGAACCTGAGCCAAAATTCCAGGAAGCCAGAAGATCAATATGTTTAAATCACCACTGTCGTCTTCATTGTTCCTCAACGTCAACGATTCCTGTAGACCGCTAAGTTGCGTTGTCTCCCCATCAACGTTTTCTGCATCATGTAATTGTTTGGTAAGAGTTGGCGTCTGCATTGGTTTTTACAAGTTAATTTTGAGTGAGGTTATGTTTACTGGTAAAAAGATTTGTTTAGTTAATGTTTTCAAGAAGAAAAAAAAAAAAAATCAACCCAACTCGTCATCCAACCCCTGGTAAGTTGTTGGGGCAATTCCAGCACATGAAGCAGGCTGTGTGTGGCAGGTGAACCCGATCCTTCTCGAAATGCTTCCGTTTCATGAAGAGCTCAGCTGGTAAGGTTAATTTATTCGCTGTAGACGCACGCGCATCAAGATAACACAACACGTTGAAAAAGAATAAAGAAGAAGAAGAAAAAAAAAAAGGAAGTCTTCTCCAGTGGAAATTGCCACGTGTGTATTTCTGCATGAATCCAACGGCAGTGGATGCTCACCGCCAACTAGATCTCCCTCCCTTTAAAGGACTCTGGGAGAGTATATATACCCCCCACAAAAAAAAAAAAAAAAAAAAAAGGACACACTGAGATTTCTTTCTGGTAACGTAAGTGGGGCTTTTAGAGTTTTTGGGAAAAAGGGAATTTTTAAGGCAAATCAGAATATTACATATATAGTTTATAATCTCAAAAGTCTAGAGTCACAATATATGAAAAAAAAAAAAGAGAGAGAAAGAGAGAAATATATTGCACATATACAAAATAAAGATTGACTTAATACCTACTGATCAAACCTAATTAGCTTGGTACTATAAATAAAATTAAAGAATTAAGAAAACTAAAAACTTAATGTTAAAAAAATTATATTAACAAATGCTAATTCATTACAGATTTGTTACTGCAGATCTGTTAATACTAATAATTATATAAATTCCTTGGGCTTGGCTCGTTGAGCACAAAGCTTTTTGCTTACAATTACCTAAGCAAAAATGAGCACACACAAAACAAAAGAGAAAAAAACTCACATCCTTTTGCCCCACCTCCCAATTATATATTTCAAGATTCCACAAGCCCCGCAATCATGAAAATAATTAAACTTCACAACTCAATATTGAATGAGGGGAGAAAAACAAAAAAAAACAAAGAAAGGTATGCGTACGAATAAATGTTGTTCAAGAAACTGTTCTTTTCATTCCAGTAACTATAATTATATATAAAGCCATCTAAAAAAATGTGAACCCAAAGCACGAACCAAGTGGCATAGAAATTATGAATCGTGAAAATTTATATATGAACTATGGGAATATGAATAGGCTGCTAATAAATATGTACGACATTAATTAGTTTTGCAATGAATTGTGAAGTGCAAAAAATAATAAAAATATATGACTATTTATTTTTCAAGCTATTGAGTATGCCAATTGAACTAGAAATCTGTCTTTTTCTCTTTCATGGTAGATCTAAATCAGGCAGCAGTGTTGATAATGGTGTTATGTTTGGCACAGACCATATGACTGGATAGGCTTATAGAGTGTGACTCACTACGCCTCCCCATATTGGGGAAAGGCTCCACAAAACACCCCCCTCCCCGGCAATTCCTCCGCCCCTCACAATCCCCACTTCTACGGTTTACAGTCCTTGTACCAAATCTACATGTGGTATAGAGACTTTTCTCCCATCGTAAAAATTTTGAAGTTTAGCATATTTTTTTTCATGTACATGTACATAAGAATGAGAGAAAGATAGAGGGCTTTGCACTTTTTGATAACAAAAAGTGCAAAGAGTGAATTGAAACATTTTGATGAAAATTGAGAAGCAATAAAATATACAACTTGACGTGAAAATTTGGGATTAATTTGACTTATTTCTTTTCTCGTTAGATTAGTGTCCCTCTATAAATAAATGAAAATTTATAAGCGAGTTTATTATTAGAGATAGTCATTTTTTTTAATAAAATAAGTTAACATAAATATCAATAAATAATTTTCAATTTGAGTCTACAAAAATAATAATTAAAATCTCTATTTTTCCTTTAAGAAAAAAACGGAAGCAATAAAATATGGATCCACTTGTTATATAAAGTCATTCACACAAGCCTATAATCTGTTCCCGATATCGCCTTTCTATATTCCTTTTCCATTTTTTTCCCAACTTTCATCATTTCTTTCTCTATCCCCTCATTTCCTTCCCTTCACTGCAAATTTCTGATAAAACTCCCAGTCTTACACGTTTTTCTCTATCTTCCTCAGCTTCTGTCCGCCAGTTTCTCTGTTCTCTCTCTCAACCCCATAACCTTAGCCTTAAGTATTTCTTCGGGTTTTTTTTTTTTTCTCTTCTTTCTCCTCTTCCTTTTACCCACACGTTTTTGTGTTTTCCCTTCTCTTTTTCTCTCAAAAGAATCCAAGACACAGAAAGTGAATAAGTCATGGAAATTGACCAGCTAAAGTCTGCGGCAGCAGAAGATCAGATGGAGATGATGATGATGATGGATAAACTCCCCGAGTTCTACGCTGCGTGCAGCGAGTTGGGTCAATTATCCCCAGCCGAATTTCCAGCTGGTGCAAGTAGCAGCAGCAGCAACAATAATATCGATGCTAATAATGCTATGTCACATCTTCTTGAGAACCCTTTCTTAGCTAACTCTCCTCAATTTGCAAATCTACCATCGAGCATATCTTTTGGTGGTAATAACAGCCCAACTCAAGAGCAATCAGGGCAAGATTTTTTATCCTTTCCAAACACGGGGAGATGGAGAGGCTTCGATGAATTGTCAGGTGATCCAAATGCTTATTTGACACCATCCCAGAAGAAGAACTCAATGGCGGCCATGAGGGAGATAATATTTCGGATTGCAGCCATGCAGCCAATTCACATCGACCCGGAATCGGTGAAGCCACCAAAGCGTCGAAACGTGAAGATTTCCAAGGACCCACAAAGCGTCGCCGCCAGGCATAGACGAGAAAGGATAAGCGAGAGAATAAGGATTCTTCAAAGACTAGTTCCAGGAGGGACCAAAATGGACACCGCCTCGATGCTAGATGAGGCCATCCACTATGTGAAGTTCTTGAAGACTCAAGTTCAGTCACTGAAGAGAGCGCAGGCTAACAGTCCAACTGGGATCGGATTCCCTGTGGCAATGTCTAGCGGAAGTTGTCTTCCTATGGAGAAAGCATACCAGCAGCCTACTCATCAGAATCTGCAGCATAATGGAGATGCTTAGCTCACGGTGGTGATGGCCTCTGACGTGAGTGAGCTGTATCCTTTTTTATAATGAATAGATTTGTTGTTAGATCGTGGGGTTGTGAAGAGTTTTTACATATGCATGGCTAATTGGCTAGTGTTCCCTGTAAACCATGCTTTGCTGCTACTATTAATTACATCCTCTTAATAGAAAAACCCTATCTGTTTAAATTTTGTGGGCGATTGATGAATCAATCGGTGCCTCCCTCCCACCCACTCCCCCAAGGCGATCATTGCTTTTCTTAATGTGATGACGATTTCATCAAGTCGTGGCACTCAAAATTGGGTAATTCCAATAACGGAAATTGAGGAATCAGACGAAGATGTGGCTTGCATTTTTTATTCCACTCAACAACTAGCAATGGCATTTTGGGAGAAAGAGAGTCGCGCTGCATATGCGCTCTCTCTCTTTCCCCGTGGGAAAACGAGAAACCAATAATGCCGGCAGGTTAGAGAGCAAAGCTGCTAGCTGTTCCCTCTTGTATATTCATGCCAACATTAAACGCTGTTCTTTTTTTTTTTAGAGGCCAACAACATTCTTTCTCCCAAGCTTTGTGTATCAAATTCGCGGCCGTTCTCGACCATGGAATCCGGCCACGCTCTTGTTGTTCTCCAACTATGCATCGGAATTCTTCTTTTTGGGTATAATGGGGACTAGATAGAATTACACTTCCACGGGATTAAGACTCGAATCTGGAACTAATAAAATTTTACAGAGCGTCCTTTCTGTTGTGTTACAAGTAAGACGATATATGTTAATTCTTAAGGGACACTTCAAGCCCAATGAGGTAGAGGAAACTCTTCGCCTAATGTTAATCCTATGTTTCGTTTAATTTTCTATCAAAGAAAAATAATAAATAAATAAACAAAGCCTACTTATATTTTATGGAGATAATCTAAGAGTTGAGAACTTCAACATCCATATTGAAAGTCATAGGTCCAAGTCGTGTGGGAGAAACACGTTAGGTTATGAGAAATGGGACGACTGTACTTAATTCATGGTCAATTGGACCTTGTAATAGATCAAAAGAAAACTTGTTAGGACCTATTCCTCTAGCATTCAAAATTAGGCTGTCATTTCCGCATTCCCTCTTGGGTAATAGCCCTGATGAATGATGAATCATGCTAGGCCTATTAGCCAGTTTTATTATGAATTTTTTAGTTTTTTTTTTTTTATTTTTGTAACCACAATGTATCATGACTTTCACTATAAAGTGTACTATATCTCAAGTAGTAGTGAAAAAAAAAAAAATCTTAGTATAAGATTGTCTTGGTAAGACGTAGAAATAAAAAATAATAATAATAAAAGATAAGTATTTTAGTAGAATTGATTATATCATCCACTATATTTATTAAAATTTTAAATATAAATGTGTAAATTATATCATTAAAAAATTTCACAAAAAAAGAAAAAATAATAAATAATATATAAGTGAATTGACGTAGAAGAAATTAATACTTAAGGAAGAAATAGATAAGATTTTAAGTATAAATATGTGATTATATAGTTAAAAATTTTATCTTAAAAAATGATAAATAATATATAAATAAAACAACGTATAAACTCAATTTCAATTTCTGAAAAGATAAATCATTAATTGGCAACAAGATTTAATGGTAGAGTCATTTGAACTATCAAATTTCAGTCCCTTGGTCTTGAAATACTTAATCTATATATATATATATATATATATATATATATTATTAATAATAAATAAAATCTCGTCTGAAATAATCCGTCCAAGAATGACATTCATTCACGGTCTTCTTTTTCTGATCAATGCTTAAATGACACATCAGACTTTGAAGTTTACACCGGTGAGCGTATCGGACGGAGCTGAATCAACCGGTCTCCCAAAACGTTGTAAAGGCCAAATAGTGATATTTAGACAGAGAGGGGAGAAATTGATCCAGAAACAGAGAACGCTGCTCGCTGCTTGAGGAATCCACGTGAAGTCTGACAAAACGATGGGCTAATTGTTTTCTTATCTTTAACAGATCTTTGCCACGAAGAGGGTCGTTGTCCCCCAGCAACTTGACACGTGAAACTCAATCTCCATTGCCAACGCATTTAGAACCTTTTGGCGCTCCACGTCGAGCATTTCTCTTACCATTCGTCATGAGTCTGCGGAGGACCGCAAAAATTGGCTTTCTATTTCTTCTGATACTGAAATTGCCTCTCAAGTATCACTTCATTCCAGTTGCGTTGTCCAACTGAACAAATTTTCTTTCGTACATTTATTATTTACCCTTGTGTAGTGCTAATGCTGTATACTCTGGTAACGGTAAATTAAACCCTTTTAAATGAATTTAAAAGTTGGAGTGACTTTAGACGTCGATGCTGAAGAATATGGATATTGTGTATATTGTCTGGATGATTATTAATACGTGATTTTTTCTATTCGTGTTGATATCACATGAACTCTAGTTACTCAGACTGAAAGTCTAATTGCTTTATCATTACACTACACCACTAATGATACATTAATACATTAATTGACTTAATGTGTGTAATTTCATCAGTTGATAACTTCAAACTCTTGGATCGTACTGTATTTTATAATGTAATCTTAAGTACTATTCATCTCTATTATTTTTACCTAGTCTTTTCCTATTTAGTATAATTTTAAGTTATAAAAAAAAAAACTCAAATATTTTTTAAAATAATTTAAATTATTAATAACCAGTGATTCACAGAATAGTGAAACACTTTCCTTTCTCTAATTCTTAGCCCCCCCCCACCCCCAACAACTTTTGTTTTTTTTCTTTCTTTCTTTTTTCTCCCAATTGTCCCTCTATCCTAGACCGGTCACAGCGCTGCATTTTGAGATGAACTTTCGTTAAAGTCCCAGAAAAACGGCAGTCCAATTGTCAGGTTTACAACCTACAGCTCACAAAAACGTTTATCAAGAAGTCTGGTTTCAACATAAACTTGATTAGTTTATTGCCTAATAAGCCAAAGCTAGCGTTTTCAGTTGTCTCTCATGGTCGAACGTGGAAAATACAATGTTTGATATAAATTTCTTTTAGTCTATTGCTAGCCAAAGCCAAAGCTACCGCCTGAAAATACAATGTTTAATATAAATTTATTAGGATCCTTCGTTCCCCATTTTTCCTAATGCCAAGCGTTGGTCACGTTTTAAAATATTTGCATTAAAATAACAATATTTATCTTTAATAATGACGTCTTCTGTTAAATAAGGATTAGCGTTCTTTTCTCATGGCAGGGTTGTGGATACGAGTGTTCTTTTTTTTTTCAAGTACATACACAATTAAAGCCCACAGTCTTTCAGAATTTGAGATGGTTGAGATTTGAACCAAGTTCCTCTCAAAAACTTTGCTTCTGTGGCCCACTAAACAAAACATGGTTGGTTAGATACCTCGATCAAATTTTGCCAGTGGGAGAATTCATAAGAAAGGAAAGATGATTATTTGTTCTATAGTCCATGTCCCATTGAAGTCTCTAATGGATCAAAAAAAAAAAAAGAAAAAGCAAACAACCAGAGTGCTCCAATTCATGTGTCATTATCCTGCTCTAAGAACTATAAAGGTGCTAAATAATGGCTGGGGTCCCAAGCTCCTTAGATAACATATTTGAACATTTACCTAACTGCCTTTTACCAACGTTATAACATCCTACATTGATAAAATATCTGACCTTAATTATAATATTTGTGGGCTTCATCCTTTTTATATCACTCAATATTTATTATCTTTGGTATGTTTTTCCTTTTGTAGGTTCTCTCTCTCTCTCTTTCTCTCTCTATAGATATTTTGCAGGTTCCTTGTATCACGATTTCTCTTTGGTTGTTTCCCAGACGATCAAAAAGGAAAACAAACAAAAAACATATCATTCTGCGCCCACCAACCAAAATCATAATAATTGATAATATATATTAATATCCCTACTCAAGTCCTCAAGCTGTCATTCACAAATCATAGCCTTTGAAGTGCCAAAAAAAAGAAAAAAACAGAAACAAAGGAATAAATCTAAACGTCATGCTTCTCCTATATATATTCAAATAATATGCCAATGTTGCATAATAAGAGAAAAAGGAGGTAGGTTGCCCGAAGCAAGGCATGATCCCTGCCTCCCAATGCAGGACCCCATTAGAGAAGTGCTTATGTCTTAAGGATCATCCCTCATCTAAAGCCATTTGTTCCCCCCCCCCCTCTTCTTCCAATCGAAATCCATTCAGATTCAAATCCAGCATATAGAAGGCGAAACATGGAATACCAAGGCTAAGGAATGTGAAAATATTTTTGTAAATAAATGATGGTCAAAGGAGCATACCAGAATACCCATGTGGAGAGTTTCCAACAAAGGTCCCAACATACAATTATTAAGGGCTTTCTGCAATTAAGATGGAGGTGCCCCCTTGGTCCCTACAATTGAAGGGCATGGACCACTGCAGTAGGCCACGTGCACAGTATTTCCTCGGACACCCATTTAGTGGGATCAAAAAAATATCATATGGGGCGGATGTATTTGCATTTCATTTTTGATCCCCTGCACGCAAAGCTACAAAGGGGCAGCAGTGTAGAATGCTAGGGTTTTTTTTTTGAGTAACAAATTTAATTAACAGCAAGCAAGCCACGCCGATAACAGAAATAAAATCTCCCCAACCCCTCCCCCCCCAACGCTCCCCCTCTGGATACAATAATAAAAAATCATTAAAATTTCCCGTGAAATTTTTTCCTATTCTAAAAAATGTAATCGTATCAACGAATTTTCTGATTTAATGCTTGGGACTTTCGAACCGTTAATAACTTTGTGGGTCCTCACAATTTGTTACAAATGGACTGATCCATTTCCTTTGTTTTCTTGATTTCGATAAGGAAAAGAACAAATAAAATTGTATGAAATCAAGCCATTGACTCCTTGTACTACACTAGCGAATTTGGGCTTGAGGTTACCCAAACCTAATCTATAAAGTCTATTGTATTTTGGACGTCATACAAATGAGAGTGAAAACAAAATATATGGACCAAGAAAAACAAATGCTGTAAATGTTAAGAAACAAAACATTGAAATATGTTGGTTGGATTTATACATATGGAGGTTGGCCTGGACACGGAATCTAATCTCTTTGTCCAATATTCTTCGCTTATGTTGTCCCATTCGATAGGTGAGATGTATTTAGCCATATAATATTTCCCTCATAAATAATGGAAGCTTTGTCGCAATTCCCTTTTCTGAAAAGACATCGAAGGGGAAAAAAATAACTAAAATTCAAAACTCAACAGCTAACATAAAGGGAAGGGTGAAAAAATATGTATATATATATATATATATATATATATCTTGTACAACGTTGATGGCCTGAAGCTTGTAAATAAGAATAACTAAATTGGTTCTTTATGGAGTTATTGGACCCCTACAGTATGTGAAAGTAACAACTAATCCAGACACAAAAGAAAAAAAAAAAAACAAAAGGTTATAAAGAATGTATACTCTTCAAGATAACTGAAAATATTTCTTAAATATAGTATGGCACAAGAGTGACTTCTATGGTGGTAAAGTGGTCCGCCCAATTCATCCGCTTTGATGGGCTTCGTCCACCATTAGTTTGACAAGAATCCAAATTCTACACCTTATCTTTTTACTTTTTTCTTTTTTTTTTTATCTGTAAGTCCAACAAAAACTTTTCTTCCGTATTCCCTTGATGTTGCACTTCATCTCAGCATTTTCTTAAGCGTGAGGTCACACATTAATCCATTGAGTAGGTTGACCAGACCAAACTGGGCAAGTGTCCATACAATTTTAAGAAGAGACAAGGAAGGAACCCAGTTCCATCAGTTTCTTCAACACGGACCTCCCCCCAGATGTGGCTTATTTTCCCATTCGTTTACTGTGTATCTCATGAACAGTCCCAACAGGGTATAGAGTAATGCCCATGCAGAACTTAAAGGATAGACTGCTCACTTAAACGTCTTTTTTTTGGGGGGGGGGGGGTCACGAGTCCAATTGATACTCTAATTTTGGACCCAAAAATGAAAAAGAGCCCAGCAAAAATACAAGGAAGTAAGTTTAAAAATTTTGCAAAGTTTAGTTTCTTGAATAACAATTTTCCAGTGTGGTTTGGCTGAAACAATCTGTTATTAAAAGCCGATGATTAACAGATGACATTGATGATTCATAAAATTAACAATGTTTAACTTGTTTTTCCACTGCCAACAATTAAATCAAATATCATTATTGTGTTAGTGTGTGTTGTTTTGGGGGGGGGGGCGCGGTGTCTAAATGGAGGCCAATAGGCTAAAAGGAGGATCTACGGGACCATTGCCCCCCAACTAGGTCCTATTGTAGGATCGAAACGACATCGGCCGGAGGCTCTGCTATAAAGTGAAGCCCCCAAGCAAATGGGTAGGCAAAAGTGGCAACCCAGGCAGGTAACCGATTACCTTCTCAGCAAGTATGTGATAACTTGACCTGCCATTCCTTAGTCAACAAGTGGTTACATGCGGCAATGAGTTTTCGCTTGTGGGCGTCGCAATGGGACATCTTTCCCAAGCAATTCAATGGTAACCAACGAATCGGATTCCAGGTAAATCATTTTAAAACCACACTGGCATGGTCAAGCCAAACCATGGTACAAACCCCATAATTCCGCAGCTAAAGTGAATAAACGCCAATGTTATAAGCAAAGCCAGTCAACGATGTTAGAACTTTTCCAGAATTTTTTTTTATAAAATTCTTATTTCTATAATACAAGATCTTTCTTTATGCGAATACTAACAATAAAACTATAATTGAAATCAACATACTGTTGTCCATTATGCTGATGTCCCGTAACGGAGATAAAAATTCTCTTTTCGTTTGTTCTTGAACGCTTCTCTCTTTTCTCCTACTCTTCCCTTTCTTTTCTTTACGTTTTCTCTCTGATGGTTAAGAGTTCAGGAAAGGTCCGTAATAACATATATTTATATATACACATTATTCCTTTCCTGTAACCGTTACCCTTTCAGGAAAATCCTCTTCTTCTGTTATCTTAAATAGGAAGATATTTCTCTTCCTGTAACGTTCATCCTTAATAGGGAGAGTGGAGGGATTTTAAACCCGATGACCCAAATTGCCATTATGCCTAACCGACCATCATATTAGGCCTTTTATTTTGGGTCATACTTTAAATAATATGGGCCACTCATGTTAATTAATTTAACAATCTCCCACTTGGCCCATGTTATGACTTGATGAATCAATAACAGATAAGTGTGCACAATCCTTAAAGATCATCAAATCACAATACTTAATTGAATTAAAATGATTGGATCATGGTGGTCACACATCTTTCATTCAGCGACATGATTCCTTCCATGTATCACATAATCATCATAATTCATAATAACCTTATTGAGGAACATTAAAACTTTAAATTGTCATTCCTATATATGCCATTAGTTATCTCACAAACTATAATCGTATACAACTGAACAGAGATAACAAAGCACAAGCAAAACTATAACCTTAATTGAATTTACAAGTGTCACAATGATATGAGCATCCTAAAATATTGGCTTTCAAGAGAATGAGGACCTGTCCATAATGCCCATTCGATCAACATGTCCAGTAAACGTTTTCGGTGGCAAACCTTTAGTTAACAGGTCCGCTATCATCAATTCAGTACCAATATGCTCAATAGACACTCTATGGTTTTGCACTTCTTCTTTAACAGATAGATATTTTAAATCCATGCGTTTCGCATCTTTAGAATACCTATCATTCTTAGAGAAGAAACTGCTGCGGAATATCACACTAAATTCTTAACGGCTTTTCTATAATGTCGACCAAACAAAGCCTTAAGATAAAATTCTGCAACCATAATGCATGAACAGTAGCCTCAAAGCATGCTACAAATTCAGCCTCCATAATGGAAGTAGCAATGACAGATTGCTTCCCACTTTTCCATGAAACTGCTCCTCCATTCAGCAGAAACATGAAACCAAATGTAGATTTCCTCAAGTCTACACATCCATTATAATCTGAATCCGAATATCCTACTACTTCAAGATAACTTGATCTTTTATAAGTAAGCATATAATCTTTAGTGCCTTGTAAGTACCTAAGTACTTCCTTTCCGGCTTTCCAATGATCTATTCCAGGATTACTTTGATATCGGCCTAACACTTTAACTGCGAAACTGATGTCCGGCCGAGTACATGTTTGCGCATACATCAGGCTTCCAACCAGTGATGCATAAGGAATTGATTTCATTGCTTTCCGTTCCAAATCATTCTTTGGACATTGCAATTCACTGAACTTGTCCCCTTTTTGAATTGGAACTATTCCTGTTGAGCAATTTTCCATTCTAAATCTTTCTAATACTTTATCGATATAACCTTTCTGAGACAATCCTAACAATCCTTGTGATCTATCACGGAATATCTCTATTCCTATCACATAGGATGCCTTATTCATATCTTTCATTTCAAAAATATCAGAGAGAAATTTCTTTACATTATGTAACAAACCTATATCATTAGCAGCCAAAAGAATGTCATTGATATATAGGACTAATATAATGAACTTGCTCCCACTGACCTTCATATAGATACATCGATCAACGGTGTTCTCTACAAAACCGTATGACATAATGGTATTATTGAACTTAATATACCATTGTCGGGAGGTTTGTTTCAGTCCACATATCGATTTCTTTAATTTACACACCAAATTTTCTTGCCCGGTGGTGGTGAAACCTTCAGGTTGGTCCATATACACTTTTAAGTCACCATTCAGAAAGGCGGTCTTTACATCCATTTGGTGAAACTCTAGATCATTATGAGCCACCAAAGCCATAATAATTCTTAAGGAGTTTTTCTTAGAGACTGGAGAGAAAGTCTCCTTATAGTCAATACCATCCCTTTGAGTGAAACCTTTGGCAACAAGTCTGGCCTTATACCTTTCGATGTTACCTTTCGAGTTTTGCTTGGTCTTGAAGACCCACTTACAGCCAACTCGTTTTGATCCTTCAGGTAACTCTACTAGTTCCCAGACTTGGTTTACATCCATCGATTTCATCTCCTCCTTCATGGCATTGAACCACCTTTCAGAATCATTACATTCCATGGCTTGTTTAAATGAGACTGGATCTTTATCAATGCTCAATTTCAATTCATGCTCAAGTGAGTAAACCACATAATCATTCGAAACAACTGGCCTTTTCTGTCTTGTAGACCTCCGTAATGCCATTTCTTGTGGTATCACTTGTTCATTTGTAAATTGAACATTGTCACTTGGTTCATCTCTGATGTGTTCACTTTGCGTGTTTCGAGTATCAATTCGTTGTCCTTGCATGTCACGTGACTGTGATGCAACATAAGGAACAATAATTTGAGTAGAAACACTGGGTGTGGGGATACCAACCTGAGTAGGTGTACTCACTGTGGATCTTTCATTTTGTAATTCTTTAATATCCACCTTTCGTGATTCCCCACTCCCACTGAATTGGCCACTTTTAATGAACCGAGCATTACCAGACTCAATTATTCTAGTACTATGGTTAGGATAATAGAACCTGTACCCTTTCGACTTTTCAGGATAGTCAATGAAATAACCATTTATGGTTCTTGCATCAAGCTTTCCTTCATGTGGATTATATATCTTTACTTCTGCTGAACAACCCCAAACATAGAGGTGTCTCAAACTGGGTTTCCTTCCTGTCCATAACTCGTAAGGAGTTTTGAGGATAGCCTTACTAGGAACCCTGTTCAGTAGATATGCAGCAGTCCTTAATGCATGCATCCACAAGGATAAAGGTACAGTATTATAATTCAACATGCTCCTAACCATATCCATAAGTGTGCGATTCTGCCTATCCGCTACACCATTCTGTTGTGGTGTACCAGACATTGTATACTATGCACATATGCCTCGACTTTCAAGAAGTTTTGCAAATGGACCAGGACATTGTCCACTTTCATTGAACTTTCCATAATATTCACCACCCCTTTCTGACTTAATCACTTTTACTTTTCTATCTAACTGCCTTTCCACTTCATCAATAAACACCTACACGATGTTTACTGACTGAGACCTTTCATGCAGTAGATATAAGTAACAATACCGTGAGTAGTCATCTATAAATGCGATGAAATATTTCTCACCACCCCATGTTGGGATATCAAATAGGCCACAAATATCAGTGTGTATCAATTTTAAAGGCTCACTGCTTCTTATGGCTGGGTTCTTTGATGTATGTCTTGTTTGTTTCCCTTTTATACAATCAACACATACATCCCAATCAGTAAAATTCAATTGAGGCAGACATCACCTTTTACCAACCTCAATATCCTTTCTTTGGATATATCACCCAATCTTTAATGTCATAAGAAAGCAGAACTTTCATCATGTACATTTCGTTTGTTACCTATACTATGCTCAACAAGAAATATGGAATCAGCATACATAGCATCAAGATTAAAACGGTACAAATCATCAATCAAAGTACCAAATCCATAATAGTACGAATGTCTATACAATGAAAATGCACCATTTCCAATCTTGAGGTTAAATCCCACTTCATCCAACTTTGCAACAGAAACTAAATTTCTAGCACATTCAGGAACATAGAGACACTTTTCTAGATCCAGATGACACTTAGTGTCCAAGATCAATCTGTACGTCCCAATTCCTTCTATTCGTGCCTTTATTCTGTTTCCCATATAGAGGAACTTCTCAGTTCCTTTCATGGGCTGGACTGAAAGGAATCCCTACATAATATGTGACACATAAATAGTAGCTCCAAAGTCTAACCACCAAGTATTATTGGGCACCTTTTTGAAGTGACCAATCTTTTCGCAGAAGAAGCATTTCTGATCCTTTTGGATCTGACCTCCAGTGACTTTTATAGAGGCTTTATCCTTCTTCTTATTTTCCTTATGTGGTTTAGATTTGCTACCACTAGCATCATTACGAATGATGAGGTGAATGGAGTGATCCTTCATCTTCTTTAATCTCCCTTCCTCCTGAACTAACATGACCTTAATTTCCTGAAAGTTCCATTTTTCTTTAATAGTGTTATAATTCACTTGGAACTGGCCAAATTCAGGAGGTAGTGAGTTTATGATGAATTGAACCAAAAATGATTCACTCACATCCATGCCCATTATTTTCAACCTTGTTGCTAGATTAGCCATACTAGTCACATGATCATGAATGGGCTGTGACCAATTAACTTTCTTGGTCGTCAACTCACTCATTAGGGTTCCTACGATGGATTTATCAGTTATATCTGATTGAGAGTATTCCTTAATTCTCATCAGAAATTCCCTTGCATTTTTCGTCTTAGGCATCGATGGCTTTACATTTTCAGCTATCGTCATCCACATCAAATTCAAACTCAGCCTATTGGACTGTACCCAAGCCTGACTTATCAGATTCTGTACTGGTCCCTATAATGGCTGCAGGCTTTTCATCCGAAATGACTGCTAAGTCCAAGCCCAATATACCTAAATGAAACTGAATATGCTCAGACCATTCTGCATAGTTCAGCCCATTGAATTTGATCATCGAATTGCCTAAGGCGAATACATTACTGGAAGCTGCAAACATAATCCAATTTACACTTTAATGCTTTGAGTAAACCTAAATGGATTCATATACACTACAAACTTTAATCATGTATTTAAGTTCACCTTTGGGTGATCCTTAAATACATAACTTTAATCAATAATGATGCTAATTTAAATATACTTTAATAGATCAATCAATCATACTAGAGTTAACATAAATGTTATCTTTAGATATACAATCATATTTATCCAGTATGTCAATTAATCCCCTTTAATGTCATTAATTACAAGCAATGATCCATCTTTAGATGATCTCCTAGCTTCATAATTAATAACTACAATTGTTCATTTCAAAACATTTCATTAGTATCCAAAAAATGAACAATTAAAATTCACAATCAACTGTTCAAATTCTTTTAAAATCAGGCCACTTTAGTGACTAACAAGCTTTCATATTTGACTTATATTGACGTGAATTCAATAAACTTTAAAAAATTTTCAATTGCGAAGACCTAAATTATCTTTCACGTGGGAGTTTTTCAATAACCGGTCCCTTTTCACGGTGGCATCCATTCGGCCCCGAGCACCACCACACTGCAGGGGGACCCGCGTACCAAGCAACCCATAACACGCTTCGGTCGCACAGTGGCGGCACCACCATTCTGCCGCCTCCGGCCGATCGACCCCCGCTGGCGGTACCACCGTTCTGCGGGCGTCGCCCGCGTGCTACCTCCGAGCATCGCCCCTATTCGACCACCGGCGCAGAGTCCAGACCGGCGTCGCAATCCAGACCCGCGCCCAATCCGGCCATTCGAAGGGGTCTCCGTCGACAACCAACCCCGTGCGTCGGTTCTCCCCGACGTTGCCTCTAACGGATCTCCGAAGCGATCTGGGCCGCAGCGTCACCCGAAGTCATGATTCCCCGGGAGACCTTTCCGCCGCACTCACCCGACCGACCTGGATCCCATCGCCACCTGGAAGAACGCTCTTCCCCTTTCTGCCGTGCCCATATCCGTTCGGGTCGGCGGGTGTACCCGGAAGCACGAGGCCGATCCGCCATACCCGGAGCCACGGCCCTTACCGGAAGACCGTCCCTTCATACCCGATCGATTCGGGTCTCCCACCGACAACGAAAATACAGCCTTCATCGGAGCCGATCCGCCATACCCAGATCCGTTCGGGTCCGGCGGCGTACAGTCCTCGTGTCGTTTCGCCGGTGCCAACTTTCCATGGTCGGCGTTTCCCCTTTCAACGCCGGCCGTTTCGCCGTTAAGCACAACAAACCAAAATATTTGTTTTGTCCCGCGTTGTCCATTACACGCAAAAAACAAATAAAATAAAATATTGTACGGTACAAAGAGATAAAGAAAACAAATTGCAGTATTCGCAGACCCGCTTTGATACCAATTGTTAAAACTTTTGCAGAATTTTTCTTAATGAAATTCCTATTTTTATAATACAGGATCTTTCTTTATGCGAATACTAGTAATAAAACTATAATTGAAATCAACATACCGTTGTCCATTATACTGATGTCCCGTAGCGGAAATAAAAATTCTCTTTCCGTTTGTTCTTGAGCGCTTCTCTCTTTTCTCCTACTCTTCCCTTTCTTTTCTTTACGTTTTCTCTCTGATGGTTAAGAGTTCAGGAAAGGTCCGTAATAACATATATTTATATATACACATTATTCCTTTCCTTTTCTGTAACCATTACCTTTTCAGGAAAATCTTCTTCTTCTGTAACAATACAGATTCTCTTCCTGTAACGTTCATCCTCAATAGGGAGAGTGGAGGGATTTTAAACTCGATGACTCAAATTGCCATTATACCTAACTGACCATCATATTAGGCCTTTTATTTTGAGTCATACTTTAAATAATACGGGTCACTCATGTTAATTAATTTAACAAACGAGCCCATTCAAATCACGGATTACTCCACCAGCGGTTGCATACCCAACTTTGCACTCCGCATCTATGTTAATCTTGACCCATTGTCCTTGTGGTGGAGACCATCCAATTAAGTTATGAGAATTTGACTGAGACCTCTCCCTACCTTTCACGGATTCCAGGAGCTCTCCCCTGTTACATGCCTCCGCCATAGCTGATATGGGGATCTTAGAATAACAGGAGATGGTAGCGGCCCCAATAGTGCTCTCATTTCTCCATTTCCACACATACCAGCCAGTTGTAAGCACTGAAGCCACTCTTCCTTCGAGTTCAAATTCGAAAGGAGCCACTCCTGCAAGGAGCCTTGGAAGAGCTGAATTCGTTCCACTGGGGGGAGAGTGCTCTTCACGGGAATGCAGCTGACTTACGATCAGGCAACTGCTGTAGGTTTGATTCCTCGGATGCATTACAGAGCTTACAAGTGGGTGATGCATTAATTCCTCGACGCCACTTCTCAAGATTGCCTTTTGCCACTTTCCATAGAAAGCATCTCACCCTTTATGGGACCTTCAACTTCCAAACAACATTGAAACCCGGTTTCCACAGTTGTTTAGGGGAAGAGCCAAGATAGCCTGATAGGTTGACTTCACTGAAAACCGACCATCGGATAATCCTTTCTAGCACATTCGATCCAGATCATCATCCCCTTCACGCAGCAATACAGCAACCAGCGCTCTAACAAGCTACTCTGGTAGAAAGGTTTTTTAGCAGGGGTCACTTCCACCGCACTCTAGCGGATTCCCAGGCCACCTAGATGCTTTGGTTGACAGACCTCTGGCAGCTTCACCAGATGGACATGGTTCCTATACTCCGTATCCCCCCAAAGGGAAGCTCTACTATATTTGTTCAATCTTTTGGCGACGGAGAATGGGAGAGGCACGGTCTGCATTGCGAAGACCGGTATTGCCATTGCGACCAACTTAATCAACGTTAATCTAGCAGCAAAGGACAATTGTTGGGCCTTCTAGTTGAAGTTCTAGCGGCACTTCCCTTTAGCAGTTAATTGGAAGTTGTTGACAACTCGTTTTTCTCTCACCAAACTTCAAAAATTAGTTATGGCAGTTGCATCTCAAGGGCTTGGAGCTACATGGATCAAGCTACAACTTTTTGTATTGAAAATTACTCTTTCGAATGACTTGATTTGAATTTAAAATATTTCTTTTTATTTATGTTTAATCAATTATAATTTATATTCTTAATTAATTTAAATTTCATCTTAATTTTAACTCCAAATTATAAAAACTTATCTGTGCACCAGTAAGCTTTTTAAATTTCGTATACATAAAATCTTTAAATACAATAAAGGAAAAAAATATATAATATCCATCTACGTGAAGTTTATTACAAAAAAGTTCATCTTGTACTTCTTTTTGTCTTACCTTACTTGTATCTTCTTCTCCTTTCTTCTATTGCAAGCAATTTCGTTTTGCTAACATAAACCAACATTTGTACTTATGTCTCTTGTTCAAATACTTTCATAATAGTATGAAAACCTCAAGGTTTTTTGTTTAACCTATGTATAGTGAGAAGAATAAAAATAAAAAAAGAGTGTAAACACTTACGTGGAAGAGCAAATACTTTGGGAGTTAAAATTTCAATAATGACTATACACAATGATAAAAACTTACTTAAAAGCTTTTAATATATAGGAAGCCACAAAAAGAAGGATTAAACCAATTCCTTTCCCATTATATATCAATTAAAGTACCACAGTAAATAAGTGTCTAAACAAGATAAAGTTTTTATTTATATACATAAAATTATCAATAGAATCATGACTTATGAAATAGCCAAAAAGTTTAAGATAAATTAAAAGAAGAGTATAGTGGTAGATAAAAGATTAAAACCATATAACTTCTTAATTTTAAAAGAGAACCTAAGCTTTTGAAAATGAAAGAAATAGAAGTAGTCAAGGATTATAATAATAGGTTATTAAAGGTTATAAATCAAATTAGAGTGTTTAAGGAAGTTTTTCCTTATAAAAATGTAGTTCAGAAAGTTCTTTAAAGTATTTTAGAAAAGTTTAAAGTAAAAGTATATATTTTTAGAAGATTTAAAGAACTTAAACACTATTTGCTTGAAAAAACTAATCAATGCATTGTAGGTTTAAGATTAGAGAAGCCTTTTAAAGCATGGAGGGGGGGTCTTTAGGCCATTGTAAATAAAAAAACTTAATAAAAGAAGTAGCAAAGGGCAAGTAACATAAGAGGAGTTATAAATCTGGCAAATCAGATGGTAAGAAGTTATATGCTCCTTAAGATCATTAAAAAAAAAAGTCATTTATCCAAGTATTGCTAAAGAAAACTTGATCTTGTTTTTAAAGTATGCAATAAGAAAGATCATTTAAAAAAAAATTGTTGCTAAGGAGACAAATAACAAAAACAACAACAAAAATCATAGTAAAACAAATAAAAGGCTTAACTTACTAATAAAAAATAACTTATTTATGATTAACTATTTTTGTCAATAACTTGCACTAGCACTTTAAACCTTAGAACTTAATTGGTAGATAGTAGTTGTATTAACTACATGTCACCAAATTCAAAGGTTTTTAAAACCCTTCATAACTTATTCAAGTCTAAAGTGAGAATTAGTAATGGATAACTTTTGTAAGTTTAAAGAAGAAGAGCTATAGTGTTCCAGACAAACTAAATTACCAAGGTTATAATAAATGTTTTGTTTGTATTTCACATTAGTTAAAACATAATAAGTGTTGGCTAGCTCCTATAAATAAGGTTTTCTTTATTATTTAATGACAATTGATGTATTATTTGTAATCTAACTAGTGCTAAACCAATCTTAATGTCTATAAATAGAAAAAGCTTTCATTTAGACATAAATAAGGAACATTATCTTACTTTACCTATTACCATTAATAACACAATGCTTTGGCATAAAAAACTTAATCACTTTTATTATACATAATAAATAAGGCTTCCTTTTCTTGCAAATCAATTTAATAAAGCTTAAAGGTAGCTTCAATTGATTCATTCATATCTCTATGGGTTAATAAAAATAAGTTCTTTAAATGACATCATCTTTAGTGATGATTTCACTAAATTTTGCTTGATATTAAAGTTTGATGTTGTAGATATATTCCAAAGGTTCAATATTTAGATAAAAAAGTAATTAGGCCATCAAAACATATATAAATTTTGAATTAATCTCAAAAACCTTTAAACATATTTATTATTTCTTAGGTATTCAATAACAATTAACAACATCTCATTCACTTTAACAAAATGAAGGCTAATAAGAACAAGTTCTCTAAATGAAATCAAATATTATATCATCTTTATTGATGATTTCACCAAATTTTACTTGATATTAAAGTTTGATGTTGTAGCTATATTCCAAAGGTTCAATATTTGGATAGAAAAGTAATCAGACCATCAAAATAAATATAGATTTTGAATTCATCTTAGAAACCTTTAAACATATTTATTGTTTCTTAGGTATTCAACAACAATTAATAGCATCTTATTCACTTTAGCAAAATAAAGGCTAATAAAAACAAGTTCTTTAAATGACTTCAAATATTATATCATCTTTATTGATGATTTCACCAAATTTTGCTTGATATTAAAGTTTGATGTTATAGCTATATTCCAAAGGTTCAATATTTGAATAAAAAAGTAGTCAGGTCATCAAAACAGATATAGATTTTGAATTCATCTCAAAAACTTTTAAACATATTTATTGTTTCTTAAGTATTTAACAACAATTAACAACATCCTATTTACTCTAACAGAATAAGATGAGTAAAAAGAAAATTAGGCTTATTATGAAAATGACTACGTGTTTTTTGACAAAGAAAGATCTTTTTAAATAATTTTTAACAAATGTTACTATAATTGCAATTTATCTTTAAATAGATTATTATCCAAAGTTATACTAAATTTTGCTTTTATAAGACTTGGTTTCATAATAAACTATTCCAAGCCATCTAAAAGTATTTGATTATATCTATTTTTTTTCATATAGCATTATCTAAAAAATGTAAGTTAGATCATAAATCTTCAATTGCACTTTCATTAGTTATATTGATACACTTATAACTTATAGGATCTTTGATATTAACTCTCATAGGGTTTTATTCAGTAAAAACCTCAAGTTTCATGAAGAAAAAAGATGGAATTAGAAACAATCTATAGTTAAACAATTTTAGGAAAAGGATGTTAGAAAATATATGCCATAAAGCTTTAATTTAAATGTTTTAAATAAGAATATTGATCATTTTTTAATCATAGGAACTAAAAGTCTTATTGACTTCTATGAAAGAAGTCTTAAAGTAAAGCTTAAACCCACCAACTACCAAAAAGCTTCATAGCATATAGTATAGAGAAATGCAATTTATAAGGAAATAAATGTCAAAGCCTCTTGATAAGAAACCAATTATAATTAAATGAATTTACATGATAAAATTAAAAAACAAGTGGCACCATCAAGGAAATAAAAGCTAAAATTGTGGCAAAAGGCTTTGCTTAATAGCCTAGAGTAAACTACATTGAAAATTTTATACCAATAACCCAACTTGATACCATAAAACTACTACTCATAATTGTTGTTCAAAAGCATCAGTTGATACATTAGTTAGACATCAAATTAGTATTTTTAAAAGGTATATTTTAGGAAGAAATCTATATGAACCAACTTTAAGGTTTTATAAAATTAGGTGATGGAGAAAAAGTTTATTTTTTGAAAGAAAAAAAAAATTTATGCATTAAAGCAAATTCCTAAAACTTGGTATTGAAAAATTCATGAGTTTATAATCTTATGATCATTACATACTTATATAATCTAATTTTTTAATTCAAGGAAACTATGAAAAAGTAGTTTAACATGACTAATCTTAGGAATATGAGTTGTTTTCTTGGCCAACAGCTACCTCAGCGTTGATCTTATGACTTAAAGTTTCATATAGAGCACAAAGAGATACGGTGATAAAGAATCACCTTGTTGTAGTCCCTTTGATGGTCTAAACTAGTCCGACGTTCCACCATTGCACATAAGCCGCATGGTTGTAGGGGTAACACAAGCCATTATCAAGTCAATCCAGTTGCTAGGCAACATGAGTTCCTCCAATGTGTCTTTGATAAAACCTTAATTGAGTCTATCATATGCTTTTTCAAGATCAAGCCTTAAAATCGTATGTCCTCTCTTCCCCCTTAATCCACACATTGTATGGAGGGCCTTTTGCAACACCTCAATTTTGTTTATTATACTTCTTTCAGGAACAAAGTTGGTTTGTGTGGGTGCGACCCACCTGGGCGTGAAAGGCTTTAGCCCGCTAACAAGGACTTTAGAAATGGTCTTGTGGGCGAAGTTACATAAGAAGCTTAATGGTCTAAACTCTAATTCTTTCAGGCCTTTCCATCTTTGGAATGGGAACCAAAAGTGCGGCATTCAACTCACGTGGGAGAGGATTGCCGTTCAAGATACTTAGCAGGTAAGAAGTCGTATTCCCTACATGGTGCCACATACGCTAAATGAACACTACTTGATACCCATTGAGACTTGGCGCTTTAAATGGCTCTATATCACAGATGACCTTCTGTATCTCATGACCTCGGGACGGCTTTGCAAGCTGCTATAATTCTCGTGTTGACAGGGTACCAAAGCAGCTTGACATGAACTGTTCTAGAACCCTTGGAACTTGATTATCTTCAATATATGTTCAGAGTATGCGCAACATGCTTTTTTAGGGAAAGATCATCCCAAGTCTAGTTACCGGATGCACCCCTCAGTGCCTTAATTCGATTTCGTTTACGTCAAAGAATTGTAGAAGAATGGAAGTGCGTCTTCCTCTCTCCACCTGAAATCGAGCAGGCCCTTGATTTTTAATAACAATATACTTCTTGTCTCAACACTTCTTGTAGCTCAGCCTGGAGCTTATGTTCTAAGGATGTCAAGCCAGGGTGGTAGCACTATGCCAAAGCAACCTGGCAACCTTGGATCCGATTTAGAAGAGGCTTCTTCTTCATAAAAATATTGCCAAAAACTGGTCTATTGCAATTAAACGCTGTTTCCGTGCGTTAAGACAAGGCCTCAAGAAGTGATCTCTCCCCATTCCGCTTATCTTGCACCAACGACTGAAACTCGTGGTGAAGGAGCCATGCCGCCTTGAAACGAAAAGGCTTATTCACACGCACTTGACTTTGCAGCCCATTCATCTTGATCAACAAAGGGCTGTGATTTTAACACACACACGGTAGGTGCTTCACCACCACTTCAAGACACGCAAGTCTAGGATCAGAGGGCTGTGATCTGAACACGCTCATAGTGAAGGAGCATGTGTCGTTCCTGCATATGAACGGAATACCTTCAACATCGCAAGCCTTCATGCTCTGTCAGTCGGTCTGACCCAAACCTGATTGTGCTGTCATCCAAAGGCATTGGCCCATTGGATGCAGATGCTTTGTTGGAAGATGTGGATCTTTCTCAGTACAAACTTCAATGTCTTTGTAGGCTCCACCTTGGATTAACGCAAGCCCTAGGCCTTGAGAAGGATGCTTGGCCCTCAAAATTAAAACTAGGAGTTCATATAATTTTATTATTAAATTCTGAGATTAATAGTTCAAAGTTACTGATTCTAACAACATACGTATGTATGCACCATTAAACAAATGCTGAGAGACAATTTAACTGAGCAAGAATGAGAACGCAAAGTTTCTAGTTACGGGGCATTTGCAACATTGTTTGCTAGCTTTACCCGAGGCGTGGCTTTTGGAGAGAGTGGAAAATGCCTACACCTTTGGGCAGCCAAGAATTGGGGAGAGGCAGTTCGGGAAGTTTATGGTGGATAAGTTGCCCAAATATTATGCGAAATACCTGAGATATGTTCATTGCAATGACGTGCTTGGTGCCTAGGTTGCGCTCTGATGATTCAACTCTCATGTATAGGAAGCAATTGGGGCCTTGCCTCAACCCCCTTTGGCTGGTAATAAAGGAAAACTCAGTACACTTCCCCTCCCGCCCCAAAACGTTGACTAAGCAGTACCCAGAAATTGTCATTTAACCCCCCATTGTAACGGGGGTTTGGGTTACTCTTTTTGCTGGAAAGGCCCAAGAAAAGCTGTTTCCCCTTGTCATGGGCAATGCCAGATGCTGTTGGGGAGCTTATGGTTCATAATCCATTTTACAAAAGGCAAGGACTATGAATATGGTGGGTTAATCGAAATATGAAGGATTATAGGGTTGGTAATTCTAGGATTGTTAGTTTGATTGTGTTCTATTAGGATCCTTCCCTTCGTCCTTCCAGCACCATGACTTGCAACAAAAGCTTCATGAAGATTAGTCACGAAAAATCGATATTTAGTTTTGTTTTTTTCTTTCACGCTTTTCCTCCTAAATTTATATTTATTCAGCTGAAACAAAAAATATTGCAGGATATTATTGATAGGGAAAAAAATAAATTGTTTACAATGTCATTACCCCTTTTTCTTATCTTTTTCTCGAAATGCAGAAGGCAAAAACTTTTATTGAAAATTGAGAAGCACATTCTATTTACAAAATGAGAATAGTATTAAACAAATTCAATCGTTTGGAAGTCTAGATGCCTAATTTATCCATAGAAGGCCCTGATGGCATAATTCGCATGTCCTTTCCAGTATACAAGCTCAATTCAAATCAAAGTACAGAACCATATTTGAAGAATTTGAAATGCTTTGTCGACAAATTCCAGTGTATACGCGAAGAGTATCAATTTTCTCATGCCCTGTATTTGAATTTAGTATATGGAAAAAAAAAAAAAAAAAGTAAAAAAAAGAAGAAAAGAAGCTAAACCAGATAAAACTGCACTTCAATTCGCATGGCAAAATTATGTGATCAGTTTTTGAAAGTTGATATACAAGACATATACGTTTACATGCTTTTTCCAGGGGAGGGGAGAGTTGACACCAGGGCAAAGAGGCTAGAAAGTACGAGCTTCATAATGCTCAAATAACTGAATTCACAACAAACTACTGGCTACAAAATCGTAGCCCTCGACAGCACACCAGTCTTCTGCAAGTGTATCTTTCAATATAGCTAGGCGCAAGTAAACTAATTCTCTACATTAGAGCCAAAATACAAAAAATATAACAATAATTTAAGTTTAAGCTATTATGGAGACATAAATCAAGATTTCAATACATTGCCTGACATGTTGTGTGCTTGGCGATTCCTAGACAATGACTGACCCTTGGGCTGCCATAAACCTCAATGGCCTAATGCAGGCACCTGATTTCTAAGGGATATCTTGATACACCTCAATAAAAAAGAAATAGACTAATCGATACCCAATAAAGTCCGAGAGAGTACTATTTTTAATATGGTGTTTGATGGTGTTTTTGTAAGACTGATCTAAGTAGCCCCCAAGAAATCTCTCCCATGCAAGAGTGTTTGTGCGTCTATCTGAGACTGATTTTTCGACATTTGGCTGAAATTGGATGGTTTTTCCAGTCTCTAAACCACTTAAGCAATACGTGGGAGCATGTCATATTGAAGATTCCACCCCACTTTCTGCATTACAAGAAAACACATCAAATTGTGAAACTGTAATTGTATTCCAAGAAGTTACCATTAAGTCGCACTTAATCTAGCACAGCAGCTCATCACGAGACGTTAGAAAGCATGGCATGTAAAGCAGCCACTCAAGGAACTCATTTGATGGGTTTTACGAAATGATATAGCCTTCCGAGAAGTCCAGGAAATTTGATGAGCCTGGTTGGCAAGCACAGAGCTTCTCATTTCTTGTGCCCTCTTCTGGGCTGATCTCAGCTTATTCATAATTTTATCCATGGAAGATGATCTTTTCTTTTCCAGCTTCATCTGTAATGCATTTTCAAGTCATTAATCACCAAGTAAAGATCAAGCTTCCATTTAATGAAGCAAAACACAAAAAAATTGAATGCCAAAGGCTAGTAACACATCGATCAAAGTCTACATGGCCGTTTACAACGACACCAAGACTTTGCCACAGAATGCCCGTATTTGCCCTCGTTTTATAGTTATGTTTTGGAGAGGAAAATATGTAGGAGTACAAGATCCCAGCACTTTAAAATTAATTCAATAACAAGTTCGTGAAACTCCACAGTAAGAAATCTACCATTCCACCAAGTTTTCTATAAAGAGTTATGGGCCTTATGGTCCCTTACTAATTCAACAAACAGAAACAAGACAAACTTTTAATGCAGTTAGTTTCTATATTCCAATACACTACACATCAAAGCAAGGTTAAGGTAACAGATATGCCGAAAGAAAATAGTTACAATCATAGACCTAGGTTGACCAATATGTCCTGTAGTCACTTGAAGTATGTGTTAAAATATGCAGGAAGAAAAAGAACCTCGAGTTTCCTTATTGCTGCCTCTGCCTTTGCCCTCTGTAAGTTCTCCCATGCAGTGATTTTGGCTTCCTCTCTTTTGACTCTGCCGAAAAAGAGAGTTGATGTTAATAGAGCAAGACATTCAGGTCCAGTTATAACACAGAAAACTACGTCAAAAGGGGGAAATGCAATTCACATTTTATCGCATAAGTTTTGGTAGAGAATAGATTCCAAGCAATATAACAAGCATAAATTTTAATAAATTGGATTTTGATTTCATTGCATATGATGCCATTGTGAATAAGAACAAGAGCAATGAGGAATCCTTTGGACATCCGCAGCACAGGTTATAAATGAAAAGCTAATTAACATTTGCCTCAATTCTATCCCTCATTGAAGGACAAATGATGCATTAATCACACTCCTCTCATTTGTGTCAATTAGCCTTTCCTTGGGAAGTTGCATGACTGGTGGGTTTCAAGTATATTGTGTGCTTTCTTCCAACCAACTTGTGTTCCATCGTGGTAAGGTTATACTTGCTAGGATTATTGTACTTTACTGATCCCAATTAGAGGTGACAAATAGATAGGTCAAATTAGTTTTGAGGCAGATTATTTGTTATTTGTGTTATTCAGACTTCAAGTCATTCAAATTTTAAGTTTATCGGGTTTTAGGTGTTTCAAATTTCAAATTATTTGAATTTCAGGTTACTTTAGTTTTTAATTGAGTAAAATTATAAGTCAAATGCAAATTAAACTCGGATCTAATTTCAACAGAATTAATCAATCTTTTTAACCTTTATCTACAGCATTTTCTGTCCATTACTAAGTGAGTATACTAAATTTCTCTCTTTTTATCAATAAAGAATAAGAAATAATTTTTAGTAAAAATTAATTATTATTTTATACAAATAAAAAATTAAATAACGTGTCAACTTTTCTCAAAATAAATAATGGTGATAGTATAGAAGGAGAAAAAAATAAACTGAACTCAAAATATATTAAAAAAATATTGAATTTGTGGGGTTAATGACTCAACATGCTGAGCATAGTGAAGAAAAGAAAAAAAAAAGAGAAATAAGAAAATAAATAAGAATATTATATTTTAAAAATATCATAATCAAATATATACATTAACATGAAAGTAATTCTATAAATTTATTTGGTTATAGTAATTTTTATTAATAATATTATTATAAAATTTAAATTTTATCTCATATTTACCATTAAAAATTTTAATTAAATAATGGATATTTGATATATTTAAAGTTAATTTAAATATAAAAAATAATTTTTAAAATACTTGTTATTTCTAATTAAAGGTATATATAATAAAAATGATTTTTTAATTACAAATATCTAGAAATTTTAGTTTTATTAAAATAAATTAAAATTTTGAGTCCATTTAGATTAACTTGGATATCTATGAATTTCAAGTTAGCTAAGTTCGAATTTCGGATTATCCCATATTTGAATTATTGTAAATTTAAATTATTTAAATTTACAAATTCCTCTAACACAAGTTATTTAAAAATTTTAATTATTTAAAATTTAAACAGAGTTGCCATTAAAATTTTCCATTAAAACAAATTAAATCAATTTATTCTGATCGAATCATCTCTGCCCTAACCTACTGCTGAAAATTTTTGCATCATCGTCTCTTAAACTCATGTAGAGAATGGACATCAAAACATGAAACAGAAGACTCACTTTGAAATACTCTTAGCAGTCTCTGAAACATCCCGAGCGGAAGATCGAACATCAACAGCTTTCTTTCTCCAGTCATCAACGATATCTGAGCTCTTCCCACTATTGCAGGGTCTATGTCTCTTAGACCACCTCGTTAAAGTAACCCTGTCATCTACCTGGACATCCCTCTCCTCTGATTTAGAGGAATAGATACTCCGTACTTCAACAATAGGTAGGGCCGAGGGAGTGGAAGCAGAAAATGAAGGCCTTCGGCAGGGAGATGAATGGTTGCTAACCTCAGGACTCATCTGGGTTGCCATGTCCCTCGTCGACACTGTACGAAAAATATCAGTGGCTGCATCCTTGGCACCCTCGAGCTTTTCATCTATACAATTTCATCATAAAAAGTACTCCAAATCAAATATCTGAAGTAAAACAGAATTAACAACGGTTGCTTGCGCAACAATTTCACGCCCAATATATCTATGTCGTAACTTTTTCTTTTGTCAGACTGAGTACCTCGAGAGCAGTGAACAAAAATAGCGCCACGATTTTAACCGACAGCAAAAGCATGTACCTTTGCTTGTCGACTCTTTGAAGAAATTCTACAGACGAATGTCATGACGACTGGGTAAACCGTACAATTACGCCTTTCACGTTACACAAGTGTTCATAGTGGTGTAGACAGGGCAACCACTCAGGTGTCTAAAAAGGCTTGTAGAAACGTAATTGACTCGAAATTTTAGCAGTCACAAGTCATTCTTGACAAGGCATGTTACCATCCATCTCATTTCTATGCGTTAATTAGTTCAAAATGTGCCAATTTGCTTTTTAACTCATTCAAATCCAGGCCAAAACGACGCTAATATATACCGTGAGAGGGCAAGGAGGACTCGGCAATCAACTCAGAGCATCCGTGCACGCTGACTGAGCGGGCCATGCAAGGTTTGGCGGGCAGAGTAGAGGGTAAGCCGTGGCCATTAGAACGAAAAGCCAAGCCATCTGCAGCAATAACACCAGCCGAAAAGGGAGAACCCCCCAAGAATGACCCCATATTGCCTCCATCGAACACTTGCATTGTAGGCGAATACAACGAGCAGTACGCAACCCCAGGTGGGCCCAGGGGCCCACTCTTTGACTTGGGCCTCCTCTGGAGAGGCGGAAACTGCGCCACCCTTACTGCACCATCGCCCGGAACAGGACTAAGTATCCATCTCTCTGCATCCTCCCACTTGGACGGCAACGTCTTCCCGCTATTGAGAGGCAACAACGCAGCACTCGCTTGGCGCCTGTTGCCGTTCGCATGCAAAGGCACTCGCTCTGAGCTCCAACCCTTCTGCATTCCGACGCCAGAGTGGCGATAATTGGGCGTGCCGGGACTGGGATACGTTCCCGACGACCTGCGAGACAAAATCGAGCTGTTGTTCATGGCCCCCAATCGCGGCGAAGATGACTCGGCCACCACATTGTTCAGATCTAGCGATGCAGGCCTCCGCCTATCTGGCTTCTCGAAATTCGCTTCAGATCTGGATCTCCTGTCCCGACACTCTGTTATAAGACGCCAGGCAAAGACCCCTTTTTTTTTTTTTTAGCTAGAACCACAATTCGCTTTTGGGAAACGGAGAATCGACCAAAATTGTACTAATTCGAGACGTACCTTTGAGAGCGAGAGAGAAAGAGCTTCTCGCTGAATCCGAGAGATGGATATCGTCTTCTATAGAGGTAGAAGTAGCACTAGTGGCTATGTTGTCCTTTTTCTGAACTGCGTATAATTCAATGAAAACAGACAGTCAGCGTGCCAGCGAGCGAATTTGAAATCTCTCGGTTCGGCGTTGCTTCCTTTTTTTCTTTTTTCATTCTTTTTTTTCGATATTATTATTATTATTATTATTACTCAGAAAGTTAAAAAAAAAAAAAATCTAACTCACAAATTACGAATACACCTCTAAGTGCGCACCTTTAGCTTTTTCCGCCCTTCCGGAAAGGCGAGAGGAAGCGTAAGAGTGAGGGCGGTGCTTCTTGTTATGAGCAGTGGTGAGTTTGTTTGGATCTGGATGATCTCGACCTGGACCACTCGAGCAGCTCTCCTTCTGACCATTGCTCTCATGTCCTGCCAAATGCTGCATTCGAAAAATGACACGTACACACGCGAGAGAATGTCAAAAACACAAAAAAAAAAAAATTCCGTGTCAAAATTAGACTTTCGTCAGTTCGGGTAATCGCTGATCGATGTACGAATTGTGGTCAAAAAATTCCGTGTCAAAAAATTCCGGTCTCATCAAGATGTACGAATTGTGGTTGAAGAAGAGGATGGTGAAATTAATTTACCAGGTGGACGAGCTCAGAGACGAGAGCGTCCTGATCGTGAGCGTCGGAAGCAAAAGAGCAGCGATCGACGCTGGCCGAAGCAGACGAGAACAGACTGAAGATCACGGAATCGGGGCTAGCGTCGCGAGCCAATCTCAACTGACCCTGATCTACCTGGCATCCTCGCTCTGCCATTTCTTCCTCTTTCTCTTCTTCACATCATTCTAATCAGAGCCACACGGAGCGAGAGAGAGAGAGTGTGTGTGTGTGTGTGTGTGTGTGTGTGTGTGTGTGTGTGAGTAAAAGACCACTCGAGTTCAGAGGCGAGAGATTCCTGACCGCGAGCGCCGGAGGATGCTCAAATGGCGGATGTTTCAATTATTTAATTCCATACATTCGGCTTTCATTATATCCATTGCCCTTGTGCGTGACGCGTGGGATTGGATGGTAAAAGACCAGACAACAAAATTGGGCTAATAAAATTTAAATAAGACATTAATTAGAATAATTATTATGGGAAAGTATAATTAATTTATTAAGTTTATTTTATGAAAAAAAAATCAAGAGTTTATTATGATCTTATATTTTCTCTAACCGAAAGAATTATTTTAGTTCGTTAATAGGATTTTGATTAAAGGTTAAAAGGTTATATTGTATATTATTTAGTCTTGAAATTGTTGAGGTGCGTTGGGGGTATTTACAGCCATCATCATTATCATTGTGACTTTGACCACCATGAAATTGACTGGAAGGAAAATAACAGTAGGGTAGGGCCCCCCGTCCATTTAGTAGATTTTCTACGCCCTGCGCGTCAGGCGCAGGGCTAGCAATAACTTTTGAAGTGTGTGCTCTTTTGGCGGTTTTCGGTCAAAAATAAATAAAGACTGGTTTTTTTTTTTTTTTGGTTGAGTGAACGAATGCACTGTAAAAAGCCGCTCGAGGCAAAAGCCATGGCAGACATTATGGATCCGGCATGTGAATTTTACCGCTAGGGTTATGGGATGTGGGTCTGTAAAGGAGTTGCGAATTCATCTAAGTTATAAGCTCTATTTGTGCAAAAATTGAAAAGAGACCTGGGCTTAATCTTTAGTCCTGGTTAAGTCAATTTCATGTGACGAATATATATATATATATATATATATATATAGATGATAGGCATCCGATCCGTTTGATTCATAACTCTAATATTTAAAAAGTTTGCTGGAAAATAACTTGATGCAAAAAAAAAAAAATTTCTACTGTATATTAACAACATTTTAATTTGGTTGTAGATTAGCCCTTTTCGTATTGTTTTAACATTGTTGAAGGGGTAATTAAACAGGCAAGCAACCAAGAAAAGAAGAAACATTTTACCAAAGACCAAATCATGTTGGCTGGAGTTGAATAGGGTAGTCAGGATTGGAAAATCGTAACAGCTGTATTCTTTTGCGATTGATTGATGCTTCCTGAAGGTACGGCAGGCAGAGCCAATCGAGGAAGGGGCCATGGGCGGTGACCAAAAAGTCTCTGTGTCCCCTAGACAATTGCAGATGTACGGGCTCGACTTGGTGGCCAAATTCGGCTCTTTTTGCAAAGTTGGACTGGCCCATTGTCGGCGCATAGCATCTTCACGGCGTGCTCAACAGTCAATTTGGATATATTTGACATTTATATTTCATTTCAATTGTTAGTGACAATTTAACAATTTTAAAAATTGTGACATAACTAACAAAAGAGTGAAATTTGTTCGCAGTTGCAGATGAATTTGATCGGTTTAAGAGTTTGAGTCATGTTATGAGAGATTGATTGAAGAAAAACAAAACATCCAGACCAACCAACAGAAGGACAAGAAATAAGTTGTACTAAAATTCACCGAGAAACGAAAGAATAAGAAAGGGGCGGATGAGGCTGGACCAAACACCCAACTACCCGAACGTCTTGTCCATTACTTAATGGTTTGAACGGTTGAGCTTGCCAATCCATCGGATGTAGACCTTAGACATTTCAGCTAATTTTGATTAGAAGGTGATAATCTGCTTCCCCTCGCTGATGTTGGGAGATTCGGGAGTAGACTGGCTCTTAATATTTCCCGCGTACGCCTTGTCCTCCTGCCCTTGAGGGCAAAGGCAGTGACCCCATCGTGAGGAGGACAATTAACGATTGTGGGTTGTGACTAGAAACAAGTATGACATAGATACAAATTTTGGCTATACTATAATCTCTAGAGGATGATGTGACGTTCCCCTTCACCATAATAATTTATTAGATTTTGCTCGAGTGATTTTCACAGGCCTGTGTTGATGTCAAATAGATCCAACATATTTTAGTTAATTATTTTTCACTGAGTAGATATTATGGAAAATAAATGTACTTATGATGTTCCAAAAGAATTAAGAATACCATCTAAGGTTTTGGTTGCATGAAAATTGGAGATAAAAAGAAAAGAAAAGCAATATGTTTCCATGATATCTCTATATCTTTTTAAATTATATTTTTGGAAATTTTATATTATAAGACTGCCAGTTCTATTTTAGTAATTTTAAAATCTTTAAAATTACAATTAAACCATTAAGCATAATTCATTTAAATTATAAATCATAACTATTTGGCTTACGGTTATTTTAGTGATTTTTAGACTTTTAAAATTACAATTAAACCGTCGAGTATAATTTATTTAAATAGAAAATCATAATTATTCCGTTCACGGTGATTCCGACGATTTTGATTTGACTTTGGTCGAAGTAGACAAATTAAGCGATTTTTATATGGACCCCCTAACGTGGATGGAAGCCTCTGCAATGTGATCGTACGACCATCACCAAAACAGCATGCTCTCTTCTCCCTATTTTCTTTATTCCCCTCTTCCCCACCAGTCTTATTTGTTAGAACAGCAACTCCAAAATTTCAAACTCGAGACGTGGTATTTGTTCCCATTTGGTCAATTTTTCGGGCTTTGTTCGGTTAAATAAATATTTTAGATTATCGTTTTTACTCCAATCCATGATATGAGAGAATTTTGTGTCCCCGAGAATTCAGGATATTGCAAAAAAAAAAAAAAAACACACACACACAAACACAAAATAGATCGGACTTCCCACTCCGTCTAAAATCTACGCTGTTTATTTAGAAAATTGAGCCACCATGCAGGGAGGGACAAATACAACTTAAATGCTCAGAGGAGGGGAGTTCAGGAGAATGGGCTGGACAGCCGGGACTGACTCTCCCTGCCGATCAAATCCACAATTTGATAATAGAAGTTTTAGGGTTTATTTTGATGTTCCGAAGGTCCTAATTTAGTCTAGAATTTTACGTGCCATGTTTCAGAAAGATTCTAAGCCTCACGGAATTACTATTGTCGTTAGAAATTCAAGAAAATGGTGAAAAAAAAAACAAAAATTATGCATCTTCAGTGCTAAATCAAAACTAACTCTAAACACCAGCGACAAAAGCATAGTTTTGGCAAAATAACAAATTTTGTATGTACAGCACTAACTTACCACCGTAACTATTCACAGAGCTTGTAACCCAAAAAAAAAAAAAAAAGGAATAAAATGCAATTGACAGAGTTCCAAGAATTCGAGCAACCGAAGATATCCAATTGCAAGCACAAAAAATCACTCGTGACTTTTATCAAAGCTGCATGCATGTATGGGACGAACTTGTTAAAAAAAATGCACAGCACATATAAATGCTCCGGTAAGAGCAACCTTTCCTGTTCTGACACATTGGTAAATTGAGATCATTGCTGTTTTAGACTTTTTGTCAGTGCGGGATTCTGTCGTCTTAACGCACCCTCGTGACCGGGTGGATGTCATGTTCAGGCCACGCTCTGGTACGTTTGCTCTGCAATACGAAAAAAAATAGGGACTTGATCTGACAATGGACGTAGTGACATTTTCAATTGTAATCCGTCAACACTTTTAAAAGGTTAAGGACTAATTTTAATTTGGTCGGATTAAAAAAAAAAAGGAAGGTTGACTAATTATGCAGTAGGTAATTCTATTGATTAACCTAAAATGAGAAAGACCACGACTGTGAATATTGAAGGTCAGGAGGATTGACATTAGGAGTCATTTTCTCTCTTTCGGCTGAAGGTCTCTCCGTCACCTCCTTTTGATGGAAAAAAAAAACCCATGTTGAAAATAAAAGATATTTTTTAAAAAATTTTATTAAAAAATTATTTTATATATTTATAAAATAATACTTATTTTATATTTTATAAAAAAATATAAAAAATCTTGCATTATATGTAAATAATCTAAATTTAGATTTCATACAGGAGACATTAAGACTTTATTTAGTGGATTAATTGGTACACCCCCAACGTAGAACCATTAACCATTACTTTAATTCTTAATATTTATATTTATGAGATATTTTTTCTTTTAAAAGATATAAATATCATTTTTAATCTTAATTACTAAATTTAATAGGTTTATATTATTTCTATTATTTCATTTGTGGAATGTAGAGTAGTAAGAAGATTTGTCTTATTATTTGAAGATACTCATCATAACTTAGGACACTAAAATAATTTATTTATGAAAATAAAATTATTCTTAAAAAATAGTATTTTTGTATATTTCAAATGAATTTTTTTGATGTACTTTTTTTTTGTATGCAATTGTAATTTATTTTTATATTTTTGTTAATAGATTATGTTTGTGTATTCTTAATAAAGGAGGATGATCTCTTAGATTGTAGCATTAAAAAAAGTAAAAATTAATGGAGAGTGTAATAGTAAATGATATAACTATAAGTGAAAGTCTGGATATGCATTGATCCTTATATTATATTGGCTCACTATCTCGTGGTTTCTGAATGGATACTAAATTTTTGCCTTTCCAAAGCTATAAACAATTTAGTTGTGGTTTGGGCTAGGTTCTTGAAAATGCCTACAAATAACAAAGATGTTCTTAATGCAATAGGTAATTTGATTAGAAAAATGATTAAGGTCGATGCTTTTACACTTATTGCTTCAAGTAAAAAGTTTGCCAAGTTATGTGTCTAAATTGAACTTAACAAATATTTTCTTTCAAAACTCTGAGGATTTATTGTTTGTAATTAAATATAAGGGTTTCCTTTAAATATGTTTTGAAAGTTCTTAAGTGGATTATATAAAAGATGTATGTCCAATACTGACCAAGATAACAATGCCTATAATGTTGATGTAGGGAATACCTTAATAGGAAAGCTAACTAATTATGATGAAATCCCAAGTTGAATAAAAAAATGAGAGATTTTGATTCTTATTAATGTTGGCATTGTATGCCTCAATAAGCTGTATTTTAGGAAGAAGGTAATGACCTTATTACAATTGGTATCAAAACTAGACTGACTTGATTCTGATATTTGCCACCCCAATTCACGATGAGAAATTTGTCAAATTTAGTAGGAGAAAATGTGACAAAATCCTATATCGGATAAGAAAGCAAAGATATTAGACCTTGTAAATGTCACCTCAATAGGCTACTTTTTGAGAAAAATATAATGATCCCGTGATATGATGGTCTAAATCTAAAAGTGAAGTGTTTTAATCCTTAGATATATGCATAAAATAGAGTAAAAGGATGGCACAAAAGGGTTTAAGAGTAAAACTAAATAAGAAAGACTATGTGTTATTCTAATGTCAATTGTTGAAGCAATGTGTTTTATATTGTTAGAAGAGGTTGATAAGGGGGATAATAGGAAAAATCTAGGCAATATTATTAATAACTAGACATAGCAAAAAAAAATTTGAATTTGACAAATTATTTGTAGCAATAACAAGTTTTATATGCACTTTTAAAAGTTAAATATTTTCTTATTTGTGATTTCTTCCTTACACTGAAAGTTTAAGCTCTTTCCCCACTCAGACTACCATCCTAAGTGAGATGAGGTTGCAACTTTATGATATTTATGTGTCTCTATCTTTAGGAATTTATGATAAATTGGTATGGTTTACTAACTTTAGATGTTTCTTCATTAAAAGTACATATGAAATTTTATTAAAAGAAGAGGTAACAATTATAGAAGATTGGTTGCAGATATGATGTTTACCAACCTTATAATACCTAAAATCTTTCATTTGGTATTAAAACATTTTTAAAGTAAAAATTAAATATATCTTTTAGTTTATTTGATAACTATTAAAAATGTCATTTTATAAAAAAATATTTTAAAAGAATTTTATTTATTGATATTTAAAAATATCTTTTTTAATTAAGTAGTTGTGTCTATCAATAGTAAAAGATATCTTTCTTAACTAAATAGATATGTTTATTCGCATCAAAAGACAAGATTTTTTTTTGTTACATAGTAATTTTATTAAATCTAAGAGACATCTTTTTTTGTTAAATAACTTTTAAATCACTATATTTGATAATCCTCTTATCAAAAGAAGAGAAAATATAAAAGTATGTTGTTTTCTATTAGAATAGTTTTAAATAATAGACAAATTTCTCAAGGGTTTAATTTTAGTAGTGTAAAATATAGTTAAACATGCTTCATTTTATCATATGAGATAATTTATTATAACTTAATTACCCTATTATGAAAGCAATTCTATTTTAAAGAAAGTGATATTAGATATACAATTTAAACTAATCTTCTTTTAATTTTCAATATAGTTCATAATTTTGATCAATAAATTTAAAGCAAAATTAGTTTATAATTAAAATGATGAAAGGTTAGTTTCTTTGTTGTGAAATAATCAAGTAAATCTTAACATGATTAAAATATGTCTTTCTTTTCAATTATGTAAAAAATATTAAATCATATTATGATCATGATTTTTAAATTATTCGCATGTTTGAATTATTATCATGGTTATATATTTCTTTTATGGATCATGATCAAAATAATTATTTTATATATACATATTTGAAAACCATTTAATAATTTACAAATATTGGTCATATTAAATAGAAATTATGAACTTTGTGTGAAGAGAAACATCGTAAAGGAATACTAAAATCATAGGTAAGTAATTATTAATTCCTAAATAAAAGAAAAATATCTAAGTAAGACATAAATGACCTTTCAAAAGAATTGTAAATTTCTTATAATCTTTATGTAAAGATCACGCCTTATAAAGAGAAAGATTTGACTGTTTGATATAAAAAGAATGGTGGTAATAAGTAATATATTGTTGTATCAGTTGATTTCAAATTTTTTTAATGTTGGTATTTTGGTTGACTTAAAAGAAATCATAATTGAAGGGACATAACTCCTGTTATTAAATATTATATACCTCTAATTCAAAGAATTAACATAAAGTTAATAAGTGAAGAAACTAAACATCATCGTCACTAAACCAATAGTTAGTTGCTTTGAAAAGTCATGATCATTAATTCCAAAATTCATGAGACTTAAAAAAGATATTTAAAAGAAATAGAAAAGAATTGTATGTAATAAATTTTGAACTCATGACTTTTTTAGTGAAAGTATAAGATGTTAACTACTTAATCAAAGGTGTATACATGTCAATTAATTAATTGACAAAATTAAATAATTAACAAGAATCTTGTTCAACAAAACATAAAAAGGATAAGCCAAATTTATATTAATGAATTACTGATGATGAAAACTCAACTTAACATTTAATAAAATGTTAAGTTACAAGTTTAATAAATTAAAGTATATCATTAGTATGATTGAAATACTACATAAAATATTTTCATGTTAAGGTCATGTAATACTTGGTACTTGTAATTAAATTGGAATGATGATTTTTTTTAACTCTTAATATACTTGAAAAGGTACTTTAAAGTGAAGACCTTAGTTTATCTATATAAATGTTAAATATTTAGGTCATTCTAATAAGTTAAAAAAATTAATATTAAAACATTTATAAAAAGAATATAAACATAATAATGTTTACTGTGCCAATTAATTAAAAAATAATTATAATATTATATAATCATTTATATGAATTGGTTGTACAACTTGTTCATAAAAATAATTGATTCAAAATTTATCTATTATATTATTCAAACTTATTATAATGCACTTTTTACTATATAAAGATTCAATCTATAAGATATCTTTACTTATATATTTGATTTAAAAAAATATAGATGACTAATTATATTTTTAATATTCTGAAAATAATTCAAAATTATTAGAATATTTTTAAAATAAAAATTATATATATCTTTTAATTTATTTAAAAGTTATTAAAAAATATCATTTTATAAAAGACATTTTAAAAGTATCGTATCTATTAATATAAAAAGACATCTTTTAAAGTCAAATAATAGTAATATTATTAATATTAAATAGTCATATTTATCAAATTCAAGAAATTTTTTTAGTCAAATAAATTTTGTATCATTATATATGAGACAATTGTTTTTATTAAAATGAGAAAGGATATAAAAATATATTTTTTTAATAGAATATTTTTATATAATACATATATTTCTTAGAATTTTGATTTTGGTAATATAAATTATAGTTAATTATATTTTATTTTATTTTATAAGATAATTTATTATAACTTAATTATATCATTATTAAGATAAATTTTACTTTAAAAAATATATTAAATATATAATTTATTCTAACTAACGAGTAGCGCTTCATTCGCAGACTTTCAGACAATGGTTTACTTGGGCGTTGTGGGGTGTTTTGGGAGACGTCAACGCATGTGCTTTATGAATATACACACGCACAAGTATGGAACTTGATGTCTCAGAGTGTGGGGACAGACCATCGCCCATCTAGTTCGTTTAAAGAGTAGCTCAAGAGTGGATGCTGTGCTCAAGGCGTGAAAACGGCGTGGGGTTGTTTCTTCCAATTTCTGTTTATTACTACTCTTTGGCAGCTTTGGAATTGGTGGAACAAATCTATGTTCGATGATGATCACAGGTCCTCTCATGATATTGTGAAAGTTGTACGCAAGAGGGAAATTGAGATCTTTGATACTTGGTCTACGGAAAGTTTGTCAAGAAGAGATTTAGGCCGTATTGTTCCGACAAACGTCAACCTGGTAAGCTGGTAGCCAGCTGCTCCTTTGGTTGTAAAGATTGATGTCTGACGGGTGCATCAAGGGGACTCCTGCAGTGGCTGGTTTTGGGGGTGTTTCGTTGGATTTTCTGGTTATGGGGGTATCGCCATGGCTATTGGAATTAAACTATGAATTATGTGCGTTGTACTACAAAGGACTTGGCATATGAGGCTTCGAAGGATTATTATAGAAACAGATTCGAAACTTGCACTTCAGAAACTCTCCAAAGAGAATTGGGAAACTTGCTTATATTGGCCACTTATAGCTGAGTGTCGACGTTTATTGCAGTAAGGTTAGGAATATCGTCTTCACCATACTTTAAGTGAGGGTAATTTCTGTGCGGACTTACTTGCTAACCTTGGAGTTAACAGTAGCGATACACTTAAAAATCTGGGACATTCATCCACATGGTTTAAACGCCTTGCTTCAAGTTGATACCGTACCAGTAGTTATTCCAATTTCTGTTTATTACTTCTCAATGTCTCAGTTTTGTTTCTTTTATATCTTATTTTTCCTATTGTCATAAAAAAAAAAAATATATTGTTTTAACTTCTTGGGAACATTAGAGGTTGTTTGTGAATTTAACCAATAATTCTGCATCAAGGAAATAAACTATAATAAGATCCTAACTCTATGTCGGTTAAAAATCTATTTAGTGAGAGTTATTTCATTGCACGTTAGCGCAAGTTGGAGAGCTCCTTAAACACGTCTGCTATTAACAGTAACTGAGGGATTCTATCTTTTGTTTGTCTGTTTGCATCTGTGTCTCGGAATTGGATAACATAATCGGCATGTTGCGTTTTTTTTTTTTTTCTAATTTCCATGTTCTTTCCCCATTGATTTTGATCCATGAGGTGAAGTCAGACCCCCAAGAAACAATTGTAAACAATGACACATGGGAATACTTCAATTGTACAAGTTAGAAACTAACCTTCCTGGAATCCACTAAATAAAATGACAGAAAATTTAGAGGTTGACAAAAGCGTTTTTAAATATTAATATAAGCAGATCTATGGAAAAGTATTCAGATTTGTGTTTATCCAAAGGAGAAAAAATGAATTCATTTTTACGATTCCTCTAATCTTTTGTTTATCGTCGCTGACAACTTGAAAAAAGCAACGTATTAAAATAAACCAATTGCAAGAGCCATCGCAACATCGGTCACCTTAACAGTAAAAGTATTGCTATTACTAAGAAAATTTTTCTCGATTTCTCTCTGACTCCGTTAGGAGATAGAAATAAATAGTCAGGATGAATAATATTATTTTACTGCTAGAACTTCAACTACCCTCTTTTGGAATCGCTATGCTTCATTGTATTTAAAACATACCCACCCTGATCCTGGCCCCTGCCAAACCTATCCCAACTTGTAGCAAAACATTGATTGACCGAGATGACAGCTTCATGTCTAACCCACTTTGCAACCAAATAGAAGTACTTTCAATAGATAGGAGCAGCATCCCTTAAAAATTTTAAAGTTGGCTGGTTGCTACTTCTTTTCTGTAATAAATGTGGGAGATGCTTCGTTGAGATTCAAAATTAGCATGCAATTTTGATTGGAGGGAAACAAATGATCCCGAGAATTATGTCGAATGTAACTCATAAGAGAGTATAAGAGCTGGAATGCTGATGAGATCTTCTGGGTTAATACGGTCTTCCCTTCAACCGCGATCATATGACTCATTATCCAGTCAGAGGACAGAAAATTCGCTGATTGTATATTTTTCCAAGAGTAGATCATCGTAAAAAGTTCCTTAACAGGAAAACTCCATGGAATTCTTGTATATGCAAGCAAATGTTGAAAGCTTTTGAATATATGTGTAGACTAACAAAGTGTTTGATTGCTTTCACATCCATGGTAGCTTGATTGTAATTTTCAAAGTTATTAAACCGCCATTGAAACAAGAACCGAGATTAGAATTGGGATAGCGAATTTTAAAAGCTTACATAGACCTACTGTCGTGTAATGCCCCAGAGACAGAGACAGGGGGAGGAATGAGAGCGACCAGGGGTCTCTCCAAGTTTTATGAGAAACGATACGTAAAGATTTGGGAAAAAAAATAAATAAATAACTACGAACAAAAATCCCACCTCTATGAAAAAAGCAAAATTAGTTTCCTACGTGTAGGGAAGTCGACATACTCTCAAGTCATACAGCATGCCAACAAATCAGTTGCATAAAAATTCCTTTGTTTCCCCAACTTCAATGGTTCCCCGGTAGAAGAAAGACAGAATAGATACCTAACAAAAAATCCTTTCCTCTGGCTGCAAAATTGGCATCTCATCGATATGAGGAAGGAAAACACGTTCCTATAAATATGTACAGCAACTTACCATACATAAGTTCAACAATGAGATCACAATTACACCCTCTTCACTTTACCATGGACCAGACTGACTGCGTCTCAAGCATCGTCTTTTAACTCCTTGCTGCATGTTAATCATCTCCATCACCTGTCATCAGATCAGAGATTACATTTGCACCAATTTACCAATTGAAGTTTTCACCATAATACAGATATCATAGACCTACATCCATGATAAACATGTGTGTCACACAAAACATTCACACCCTGCAGCCTAATGGTACATTAAACAGACCCTCAGACCAGGCTGCAAGCATAGATCAATCCCACATTTGATGGATATAATATGATTCTACGGGTAAGGAATCATCTGAAGGATTCACAGAAGGGGCCCCAGTAAATGTGCCAAAAACAATTTATCAATTCCAAGCATATTGAAGAACAAAATAAATGAAAATGTTTCATCAGGTATACAGGTTGTTTTGATATCATATAGTGGCAAACCAAAGGGGAAGCCTGCATATTTTTGAAACTCGGCTACTTAGGTATGGTATCATAATTGAACCTATGATTTACTTGCTTTCTACCTTCCTCGGGACTCTGTTAACTCAGGTTGGAACTTGGGCTAAAATTTAGTTCAACCCACTGTGTGCATTTCTCTATTTTAACGTTGACCAGCTCACTGTGGGAACTCATTAGGCATGGCTAATAAAATCAAAGTGCCATTACATCTAATGTTTTTCCTATCTTTCTCAACCATTTCTAGTTCTCTACCCGCTCTATCCGCAAGTATACATTGTACTTTCTTCTTACTGAACTGCATTTGCCCCTTTGATTCACACTTTTCATTGCCATGCACCATCCTTCATCCATCTGATGCATTTCTCAAATATTATATCAACAGCTAATCACCAAACCCATCATATATCCCTAGCTAATTAAAACTGTTTGGAACCACCAACTCTCTTACAAACCCCCATCTCACCCTAAATGGACAAAAAATTCAAATTGAAGGAATTTTCTTTCATTTTATTATTCAAAAGCAAGCACTTTACCTAGGAGGAACCCTAAATGAAGAATTACTAGATGAAAGAATCCAACAATTACAAGTGTCACATGATATGTGAATAAGAATTAACAAGATCCATGTCACTTACTAAAAAAAAAAAGGGGAATTCACATGATATATCAGGGACTATCCATGTGACATTTGTTACAGGCAAATCTACTTTTGGCAGTAGGAAGAGATAGGGTACTTGTCAAAGATTACTTAAAAGTTGTAGAAATTTCACCTGATTTTTCTTGATCTCCAAGATTTTTGCCTGCAGAAACCAAACCACAATCATTCATGCTTCGACTCAAGATATGAAGTTAACGTGGACACTGATTTCATAAGTTTGCATTGGTATTTGTGCATGTTCATGACCATATGACACAAAGAGAAAACCTGCTTTTTCCGCAATTCTTGATTCTCCTCCTTAAGCTTTGCAACTTCTTCTTCCAATTCCATGGTGTAGGCCTGGCAGGAGTCCAAAAGATTAATGTACATTGCCAGCATTCTTGTTTCTCAAACTGAATCTTCTATATTCCCTCAATGATGTTTCCTTTTGGAAGCCTTTTGGCTTAATGCTGTTGGACCTAATTAGCATTCTTATTACTCCAACACTAGCAATTTAACTTAATGTTATGGTTCCTAAAGCAATTGGTCAGTTACTGACAACAAACTGGATCCTTATAACTTCACATGATTTTTGCTTCTCAAAACTTCTCATCTCCGGTCATGTCAGATCTCTATCTCATTATCTTTTTCCCGCATAATATTCCGTGATGTTGTTGCATCCAGCATAGCCATGGATGATACAACCAGAATGTTAACAGCTAGCAAATTCACATAACCAAAACCAGTCTGTAATTGTTTCTTTTTTGTTTTAGTTTTGTTCACATCATATTATTAACCATGGCTACTGACACAGATTACTAACTTGTAAAGTTCTGGCCTGGAGGAGAATAGGGAGGAATAACATCACCCACATTTTCTATTGACATAATGTCACAATCTTATTACTATTTTTTGTCTTTTTCTACACTGGACTGCACTAAACTTTCTAAGATAAGGTGTTTGCATATTCAAAGATTATAACTTGGCTTCATATATGCTTTTCCCTCACTGCAGCCCCAGTAGTATTTGACAGCATGACTAACAAAACTCTCGTGCAATTCATAAATATTGAGAAGAAGCACTGAAAGACAATGCTTTCTACGTCAGCCACATTGATAGGGGATGTTAATTAATTACCAAAATTACTTGAGAGCAGATTCCACCCAAGGAAGTAAATTGAGACTGGTTTCTTTATACACTAAGCAGTAGCATCATTAAGCAAAATGTTCACCTGCTTGCGAGCCCGTGACCTCGCAGCCGACTCTCTGTTCTTGATCATTCTCTTCTGCCTCCTTTCAGCCACCTTCTCCACTGCACCACCGGCTCTCTTGCCTCTTAAAGCTCCGTTAAACACATAAGGAACTGGTGACACTGAAGATGTATCCCCATTACTTTTCCCAATCCCATCTGATGAAAGCTGGCTCAAGGGAGAACCTGTAGCAACGCCTAATCCAACCATTCCCATCCCGCCAGCCTGCATCAAACCACCACTGATCCCCTGATCCCCAATCCCCATCATTCCGCCTCTAATTCCTGAGCTGCTTTGTAATGGCAATTGTGACACATACCCTACATTAGGCTGCTTGGGATATATTTGCTGCTGCTGTGCCTGTGCTTGTGCCTGCGGCTGCACCTGCACCTGCACCTGCGCCTGCACATGTGCTTGTGCCTGCGCCTCATTTGACCTAACCCCATTAACACTCAAAGGCAAAGTGGAGGATTGCATAGGAATTTGATTGCCAGCAGTATTACTCAACACCACACCCCCACTTGGCTGAAACCCAATTCCTAAATCAGAGTTATTTACTGACTGTGATAAGTCGTCAAAAAAAACACCATTAGTATTGATCTTACCGGCCAACTGAGTGTCTTCTCTGACCACTCCAGCCTTCCACAAAAACTCCTCCAAAGTCATCTCTCCCAAAGTCTGCTGCCTCTGGGGCACATTAGCTCCTCCAGTCCCAGTCCCAGTCCCAGTCCCAGTCCCACTCCCACTCCCACCACCGTACCCTCTCGATATGTCTCTCCATACCTCATCAACTGTCTTTTGGCTCAGCGTCCGCGGCAGTGTCAACGAACCCTGGCGCTGGAGACCCTCTTGGACCCCACTGGAAGGGGCTGCCGTCGTCTGCTGCTGGTTCTCCTCTGCACTCCATATGCTCTTAAGCAGCTCATCCATGTTCATAGACCCAAAGTCCTTACCCAATCCTCCCATGGTGCTCTGTAACTCATCGAATGTCAACGAATATATCGACGGCTGCCTTACCAACGGGAAGCTCCCCGGCGGCCGACCAACGCCGCCGCTTCCGCTGCCACCTCCAGTGTCGAAGGATGGGTCGTTGACAAAGTTCTTGAAGTTCAGGTTAGTCCCCATCTTTGCAAAAAAATCTGGATAAAACAGTGTCAAGAGGCTCAAAACGAATCTGACAAACTCAAATCTCTATACTTTCCTTCTATATGGTACTCTGATTTCTCATCACCCACCTTCTTTAATCCTTCAATCTCTAGAACTAGCAGAATTCACCTTATTTTTCCTTTTTCCCTGAAATCAGAGATTATCTAACCTCTAAAACTTTGAACAAAAGAAAATTCTGAAAATATTCAACATTTGCATCTACAACCAAAGATTCTTTCTTCCCTTTGTACCCCAAAAAAAAACAAAACAAAACAAAAAAAAAATCCTTCTTACCCCAAAACCAGAAACTTTAAAAACGCAACAGCCGTTGGCCACCACCAACGGCTCAAAATCCATCCATGGCTAAAGAGTAACCTAAAAACATCATCATAAGGAAAACAGTCTCAATATACAGGAACAAAAGTTATATATTGCTATTTGAGAGTTGAACAAACGAGTGATTTTTAGCGTGAACTAGATGTAATAAAGGCAATTCTTATGTGATGTGTACTGAGAACATACATGAGGCAGAAAAGGCCGTATCAATTAACAAAACAATATATATATATATATATATATATTTTTTTTTTTTTAAAAAAAAAAAAAATTTTACTTTACTCCATTTTTGTCGGCTTTCCTCTTTGGGTCTGCGTTTTCCCTTCTTCTTCGGGTGTTTAGAGCTTGGAGGATCCGCCAAGTGTCGATTGTCGCCTTTAAGACAATGAAATGGGCTTACCAATTGAATTGAATTGCTGATTAATTATGTATTCGGAAAACAATATCCGCCGACACAGGGCCCCACGGATGGTGTCACCCCTGCCCCCGCTCATAATAAACAATAATTTTTAATAAAAAAATCTTTTTCTATGAAAGTAAAAAAAAAAAAAATCTACATACAATTTGAATAAAATATTAGTAAAATTTATTAAAAAGGGAAATATTATGAATTACCATCGTTACTGTTGCTGCTTTCAGATTCTTATCCACATTTTCTTTTCTTTTCTTTTTTTTTTTGGGCACATATTGTAATGTCTGACACATCATGCAATTTTTACAATAATTTAAAAAAAAATCATTATTTTAGTGGGAGTCAGCTTTTCAATCAGGTGGGCCAGCCGACTTTTTAAAGGCGAGGACCAATCAGCGGTGTTAGGACTCTGTGACGTGACGTCTAACCAAACGAAGGAAACCGCGTGGGAGGGGGTCTTGACAGTCCACCACGCATCTCAATTCGATGATGTGGTCTCCGGGGGCATTTTCGTCTAGATGGTTAATGTCTATCCGATTTATCCACGGAGGGTAAAATCTTCGTGCCGACATCAAGAATCCATTACATTTTCACCGCATTTCGGCAAACGCTCGAACCCCAGCGGAGGGATCCGCTGCGGAGACAAAGGTGAAATAAACAAGAATATAAATACATACATGTGACATGGTCGGTGTAAATTATATATGCAATTCTTTTTCCAAGAGTATATTATATAATGTATGTATATATATATATATATATTTAAGATACATACTTAAATAAGTATCAATTTCAAGAAAAAAAAATAAGAGAGAGAGAGAGAGAGAGAGAGAGAGAGAGACATAGAGAGGCACGCTCTCCGTCTAACCTCGTGGTTCGAGATAAATAAAAAAATTTAAAAAAAAAACACAAAAGAATGTCTTTTTTTTTTTTTTTCCTGTGGGAGGGGGGGATTATGGCTAGAAAAACATTTGCACTAGAAATTATGCTGCTGAGGGCTAGGCTAGCTACTTGGTTCATAGTAAAAAACGCATACGAAATATCGATGTCGACTAGAATCAAAAGTCCCAGCATACCTCTCTTTTTTAATCTTTTTGTTTCGATATTACGATGCAGAATGATGCCCAAATAAAAATTTTAAAAAAAAAAAAAAAGGGAAACCCTTTTGAAAATGAGCATTTTCAAGTCTTCAGGATAAGGTTGCAAAGTTGGAATAGGCATACTTATCCGTAACGGGACCATTCTTTAAATAGAATTTGCAGCTACCATCCCCTGAACGTTATTTGGAAACCCATTCCCCAGTTGTCTTCGTTAAGAAAGTCTAATTGACTTTGCTGCAAAATGTGCTGGGTAGCCGACAAATTAAAAAAGTGGGAACGCGCGCACTCCCTATCTGTTAACTTTTGTAAGTGATGGTGCTATTGACGCGCCGAGATTTGAGAGGAAGCTGTGATATCCCCTATCCCTTCCCCCCCCCCCTCGCGGCGAGTTAGCAACGTTGGTTGGGAGAAGACGCACGCAACAAAAAATCTGGTTAAAGGGACCACAAACGTGGGGAACAAGGAACACGAGCACCTACCACCCACCAGTGAAAAAGGATAATGATCCCCAACTCAACCCCCGAAAAGAAGAGTTGTGCAGATCAAGCCACACCAAATTTTATTTGGATTTTCTCGCTTTTCGTCTAAACCCAAATTACAAAATGCCAAAAAAAAAAAAAAGAGGTGAAAAAGGCGCCACATCGTGTGCTAGTGATTTATCAAAGTGAGGAAACCAGGACCTTGGCCTTTGTCTTCAGACTAAATTATCACGAGAAAAGCAGTTAAAACCTTTTTTTGGTCTGCGCTAAATGTTCGATATAGAGGGCAGGTTTTGTCCTACCGTGGGATTTTCCAAAATGACGCGACGCATGTTGCAAAATCATTCGTTTCCGTTGCGAGATTGGAAGCAAAGGGAGGGGCGACATGTGTTCTCCAGCATCTAGTGCTATTCATACAGCGCCGGTGCGCTGCCCAGCTGCAGTAAACCAACACACACGATGTGTTATTCTCGACTTGGATGGTTCAATCGGACGCTCACACACCATGCGTTAATAATGCCTGAGAAGAGAATGAAGTGCAACTGTACAAAGGTAGCTAGGATAATAGACACAGACAGACAGACAGACAGACAGACGGGGCAAAGTTGCTCTGTCAAATAAATATGGTGGTAGATAGCAATGGAACATGTCATTCTCACGCCTAACCTCGTAGACTGGGCGCACAGACATTGGGGGCATCATGCACGAATATACTTGCCCAAACTATTAACTTCCGTGCCATTACCAGATGGAGATAATTGGCTTTGACGTGCACTGGATTCATCCAATCCCTGAACCGAACGATGATTCATCCAATTAAAGCGCAAAAGGCAGCACCCGAAGCGTGGTACAAAAGAATGCCACCTGAGAAAGTTCGCCCCGGCGTTTTTCTTCATTCAATTCATCTCAGATTAATCGCCGGAAAGAAAATGGTGCAGCCATCATTTGGTTCATAGTTGTGGCGAAGAACGCATTTTCTCCGTGCCCAAATTCTTATGTTACACACATTGTTGGAGGGTGACGTTTGTGATTTGTCCAGTCCACTGGTAAGCTTAGAAGCCTCCTTTTGAACCACGAAAAAATGCCCATCAGTCGCTTAGTTAACATGCATATATAATACAGTTTTAGCAATCTGTAACCATGACCACATCTGTAAATCGAGTGGACTGAGTAATTTTTCAACCAGATGGCCAAACATTGCACACTTTTCAACTACCAAGTTAATTTTATGTCTTTATTACGTTTTGAAATTTTTATAATTATATTTATTTTATTGTTTTTTAGATTTATTTGACATATTAATTTTATTAATTAAATTTACTTTACATTAAATATTTTTTATTAAGTACAATATTTACACAATGACATGTTAGATAGATACATTTCATTTTTATTGTCATATCATTAATTTTTTTTTGACATAATATAAATTATAACTTTTTAAAAAATAAAAAAGAAAAAATAATTATAATTTATAAAAAATTTTATTTTTGAAAATTAAAATTTATATCACATCATTAAATTTAATAATATTGCAGTAAAAAAAAATATTTATTATATGACACATAAATAATTATTAAAATAATTACACTTAATAAAATATTCAATATAAATCAAATTTAACTAATAAAATTAATATATTAAGTAAGTGTTAAAATTTAATAGTAATTGTTAAAAACTAATAATAAATTAATATAATTATAAAATTTCTTCACAATAATAAGTAAAATTGGACTTTTTACATAGACAAATACCTTTGAGGTTGGAAAGCTAATCCAACAAATCTCCATCACCATGCTCTGAGACCTTAGTTGGACCACACAGTACGGAAAATCAATGTATAATCAGCTCACTTAGTATTCAGTAACCCAACTCAGTCGGGCAGGTCGGTTACTTAGGATTCGTCATCTCTCAATGATACAGCTTGCAATGCGTCTGTTCCTTTTTTCTTTTTCCAATAACTGGGATGCAGGCATCCCGACATGTATACGAACTCATGTCATTGCAAAAGTCCTTTCCGGGGTATTAAGAACACTTGTGAACATGACTGATGCTCCTAACACACATCTAGTTTGAAACTATAAAAAGGCTGAGACCGATCTCAAAGGAGCACACTCACTGCAACACTCAAAAAACAAAGATATAATCAGCTGCATTTAAAACGGGTAAATTCACCATGTCTCCCACATAAAGTTGAAAATGGAGAGAGAGAGAGAGAGAGAGATAGAGAAAGTCCAATCACGCTCCTGCCATTTGAAGGATCCTAAGATGAACCCAGCGCCCAGAAGAACATGCTTATATAAATTAGCTTAAATGGAATTTGTAAATATCATTGGAAACAAATGAAGGTGACATCATGGTTGAGTCACACTATGGCATTGACTTCAACGTCAAAGGTCTATGCTCCCAGAAACTTCACCGAGCAATGGCAAATTCAGGATTTTTATATCTGCTTCTAATTGCAAGATATCATACTTCAGGGACTCAATTAACACTTTGTAGGCAATACCGAAGAAAGAAGCCACTCCTCGATGTAAAATTACGTGGTTTGCTGACAATTTGGGAGGAACTACCTTATCAAATACGTTTCTGCCGTCGGAAATGTCTGAGAATAAAGCTGTCTGCATATAGTGGATATTTCTTCCTGATCAGGCCCTTTATGCATTTCCAATAAGAAAAATCAATCCATTTTTCATCTTTTCTAACTATAAACAAACATCTTGATGTTTCAAAATCAGGGTGATATCCAACCTGTCAACACCAAAAGGAAACTTGCATCATTAAGACATCAAATATGAAAGGAGAACACATTACAAAATGACAACAGCCAAAACCATTACAAGTAAAGTGACTCATTGAAGATTAAAAGGTTAAAAATATGTCAAAGGTATTTTCCTTCCAGGGAAGTTATTAAAGACTGATGCTTGAAAACAGAGCTGCTGAAGTTTTAAAGCTCAACATTGTCCCCACAGCTTTTTTGAATTAAGTTTGACTAATTAAATTGTTGTTTAATGTGTTGTTGGTTCAAATATAACTAGCATGTGACCTTTGGTTTGTTGTTTGGTTAGTTGACTCTCACTAGTTTACTACTTGGTGGTAGTTAATTGAAAATCAAAGTCCATGTATTCTTTTGAGAATGAATCGCTAGGAAGCATGGGAAGTTGTAGCATTCTCTGATTTTATAACAGCTGCTATGCACATAAACTAGTAGAATGAATGAAATCTATCGGCTGAGATGTTCACCCCTCTATATTCTCATTTCAGTGCTCAATTCCTCTTCTTTATGTGTTGCATTTGTTGGAGTTTTAGCTGCTATATTTCTTAGCTTTGCACTCACTCAAATTTCTCATTTTATTTGCTGTCAATGCTTTCCAGTTTTGTGCTCAAGCAAGGTTCGCATTTCCAACAGAAACAAATGCAACATTGGAACTCCGACGGGTTACCCTAGAAATCCTGGGTTGCTGGAGGATGTGGATCAAAACCAATTAATGGCTTTAAGCAGCACAAATTTAGGTTCCATTACCCTGGTGGCATTCTTCTACTGCACATATGACTTTGCCTCAACTATTCGAAAGAAAAAAGGATTAACTCCAGGGTGCCAAAAGAAATAACAGATATTTATTCCAGTGCACAATTCATGGGCGAGACAACCCACCAAGAGATGCACACAGATAGCACCTTTGTTCAATGGCTCTCTTCGAGGTACAAATTATAACCTCCAAGATTCCATCCACCAATATTAATCATAAACCCCTAACTCATGTAAATTAATTTTTCTTTTCTATGAATTGCAAATTTTGCAAGGGAGAAAGTTGTCTAACCATCAAGTGCAGAAATTTCTCGCTTTCCATCAAAGAACACTAACCTTATTGCACAAAGCAGAGTCTTATCCAAGAAAAAAAAAAAATTGGAAGAAGTCAGAGAGAGTCGTACCGTCATATAGTCAATTCCACATCCGACTTTCTTTTCGCAATCCGGATGATACGGAAGCAACCTGTCTACAATAGTTCTTTCATGGTCTGGACTTAACCTATCGCCATTCTTGTACCTGTAAGAACAAAAGTATCCAAGTCGCACAAATGTTTATAATTAGCAAGTAAAGTCGAGAAGTGAGCTATTAAGAAAACATACGTACTTGCCGGAATGAAGAATCATTCGGACAAATCCAACAAGCGGAACAGTATCCTCCAAAATCCGTTCCTCCCAATCAACCCATTCATCCCCTTCTTTCTCCTCGTAACCTCCTTTCTTTACGCTTTTCTCCTCTTCCTCAGAAATCCCACCAAAGTCCTTCGCCGCTGGGATAATCGGTTTCCTCAGCAAGTCCGACCCCTCGGACTCGGTCTTCACCGCACGCACGCGCGGCAGCTTGAGAGATAGTTGAAAAGATAAGAGGATAGGAGAGGAGAAGACACAGATAGGTCTCGAGTGGCCAAGCAGTGATGACAATGGTGGTTGACTAGACAAGGAAGCCATGGTGGCGGCGACGGTGGTCTCTAATTTTACTGGTTGCTCGATTGTTAGCTCTGGATTCTCATTTGGTCAGTCCATGGCTTCCCCTCCTCGCTCGAGCGGAAATGAAGTGCTGCTGCTGTGCTGTGGGAGAGCAAAGGAAATCTGACAGCAGATAAACCCACAAAAAATTCAAGTGTATCTCTGGCTCTGAACTTCAATTATGCAAGCAAGACCGACCGACATGGTCCGATTGCTGAGCATGTCAGCCTTCTTATTTCGCTTTTGGGTTTATGAATCGGGCCTGGTTAGTCACTTATTGGGCTTCCTCAATCATGCCAGCTTTACGCGACTGCTCGGCAATAAGGATATGTTCGGCAGTTGAAGGGCCCACGACTCTCTTCTAACACAATTCGATGACTTACTAAAATTTTAAATGTAAATTATATATATTAAAAATAAAAATTATATATAACTAATAATGATCTTTAAATTTAATATCATAATATTTTTAATTAAAATATAGTATTAAGTTTGCTTATATTTTGCTCAAATTTCTCGAGTCCCTTAATTTTAGTGATTATTAAAGCATTGAGATAATAATCCTTTCAAAGAGAATAAATTTAATATGAAAAAAATTTATGCTTTAAAAGTTTGAGTGTGAATATATAATTTATGCAATTAAAAAATTTTAATTCAAAAAATAAAAAATAATAATAAGTAATATATAACTCATAAGAATTCATAAATTTGTTAATATACCATTTATTATATTTCAATTCTATGAATATTTATCTTCAATTAAGTATTTTATTACTCCAATTCATATTAAGCATATATATATATATATTTTTTGGTTCTTATAATTTTCTTGACATTATTTAATCGCATCATGAAAATTCTTTAAGGTCTTTTTTTTTTGTTTAATTGGCAAACCGAGAAAATGGACATTAAACACTTTTCTTAGTTAGATTATTTCACGGAACGCATTACAAATATCCCAATTTCTAACAACTTTCTAAGGTTCATTCGTTGAGATGATATTCTCTAAAATGAAAAGTTGAAGCACTAATCCTAGCAGTAATTTTTTTTAAAAAAAATATTTTATTATAGTTTTTTTAACTAGCGAGTCCAAGCTACCTACGGGGATTAATTTAAACCTTAACCGCCAATCTTTTTTTTTTATTTTTTTATTTTTGTTCATCATCGGTTGTATTTGTGGATTTAAAAATATCCAAATCACCGTATGCTTAATACAGGAGGAGGAGGCATGGACTCCTTCCCAAATCTCACCACTTGTTTTTCTTTGAAATATATATATATATACATTTTATGTATTATATTTATTTTTTGATTTTACTTAAATTATAGGCACAACATATACTTCTTTCTGAACAAATAAAGTGAGGGAATTCACGCGAAACCTACGGCCCCGCAAGAAAATCATTAATTTAGGGACAGTTGTAACCAGGTGTAATCTACTTTATGAGGGGGGGACGGTTGCTAAATGAATCGCATCCAAACAACCAGATAATTGCCTAGTCATGTTTGGGTGTCATTCATTTAGCAACCGTCCTCTTAAAAAAAATAATAATAATAAAATAAATAATCTTAATGAGCGGTCGTAGCTGGGTTACAAAGAATGAACCAACAAAAACACAAAACCCAAAAAAAAAAAAAAAACAAGGAAATTTTTTTTGTGGGCCTTTTGGCCTATTTCGTATCTCACATGTTGGAAAATGACTCTTCTTGGTTTCTCATTTCTTCTTTATTTTATTTTATTTTTACTCCTTCCATTTTCCAATGCAGTGGATTTGGTGTTGTCTGAAATCCAGGAGCACGAGTACTTTGTTGAAGATACAAAACACGTCGGACCACCCCCCCCCCGCTCCACTTTTCAAGGAGGGCCCATGAACCCCTCCTCCTCCTCCTCCTCCTCCTCCTCCTTCGAGAAGTCAACATTAACATTATTTTAACATGATTTCTGTAATAATTCTTTTAAAAAAATTAATCCTATTTTATCGATTATAAGTTGTGATGAGTTATGACGTCAAGAAAGTGGGACCCATCCTGGAAAGAGAGGACCGGGCAACTCCCATGAGATCCACACTGATGCACCGTGGAGGCCGGGGGGGGGGGAACCTTCGCAAAATCCACACCCGAAAAAAAAAATTTTGCCAGATCACCCACTTGCGTACAGCCCACGCGTACTGTCTCTTTGTGCTCATCGCATCGCAATCCCATGAATCTCCGCCGACACGCGAGACCGTCGGCAAGACGCTGGCCCTCCCTCTACTTCGTATTTGAAAAAAAGGTGGGGCCAATGACTAAAAATGCTTCCGAGATTCCTGTGGCGATGGCGTCGTTCCAATGGGCAACGAAGGAAGAAACACTATCCAAATATTATCGTAAAAACCATAATAATAATAATAATGATGATGATGATGATGATGATTATTATTATTATTATTATTATTATAAGAATAATAATGATAAGAATGATAATAACAAAAGACGGTCTCCTTTTTGAGCTTTGTATGGATTTTACAGATGTTGCCAGTTCATTTTGCTTGTAATTTTTATTTATTTATTTATTCTCTCTCTCTCTCTGGCAGTCATTTTCACAGAGACTGGCACGGCCACGTCTCACCTAGATCTCTCCTCGACGCCTATGGTGATATCATTACAGCAGCTCCGTGGAACCGATCCTCCAAAATGAGACTCTGATCGATTGCGTGAATTGATTCTTCTTAACTGGTTGACTTGAGTTTGATCCTTTTTTTTTTTTTTGTGTTCCTTTCTGTTTCTTTCCACGGAATGGACGGCGCTGATGGCACGGTCCGGCTGGGCGCTCTGAACTTGAAGCCGGATCGGGCCGGCTGTGATTCCGGCCCCGACGTGTCGGTCTCTTCACCCGTCACCAGGCAGAAGGCCGCCGCCGCCAAACAGTTCATCGAGAATCACTACAAGAACCACTTGCAAGGATTGCAGGATCGGTTAGAGAGGTAGTAACCAAGAAATAAATAAATAAATAAATAATCCTCTGTCGTTCTTTGTTTCCATATATTTTTCATTCATTTTGTTTTTCTTTTGCGTAATTGAAATTTTCGGCTTGAATTCTGGTGCTCTATATTGCCGTTTCGATTTGAAGTCAAAGTGAGGTCAACATTTTAAACTTTTTTAATTGTTAGTTTCTTCTCCTTTGCTACTAATTTTAGGCATTTGGGGTGTTTTTAATTTGTCCCTTAATCCTTATATTGATATTCTTCAGCATTTAATTAAAAGGCTTTGTTTGATTGCTGCTTGTCTGCTTCATTGATTGATTATCTCTAAGATGGCAGTTTTTCCATATTAGCATTCATGCATAGGGAGACGGGTGGCTGTGGTCTATAACTACAATCATTAATGGATTTCCTAAATAAGCATTGTTTTGTCTTTTTTAATCCCTCTGTTTTAGACGGCGGGCACTTCAAAGGAGAGCGCAGGAGGCTTGTATATCGAATGAGGAACAGGAGCAGATGCTGAGAAATTTGGAGCGTAAAGAAACCGAGTATATGAGGCTGCAAAGGCGTAAAGTTGGAATTGACGACTTTGAGCAGTTAACCATGATTGGCAAAGGTGCATTTGGTGAGGTAAATGGAATAACTTCCAACACTCTTTTTCTTCAGGTGCCATTGTTTGGCAGGAAATGAATTTTTGTATTGTTTGTACATTGCTTATCAAATGATATCGATTGAGGAATTCAGGTCAGGTTATGCCAAGCCAAAGGTACTGGAGAGATTTTTGCCATGAAGAAACTGAAGAAGTCTGAGATGCTTAGTCGTGGACAGGTGAGACCTTGGTACCCAATGTCCATTCATATCTAATCCCTTTTTGGTGCATGTGTTGATAATTATTTGTATCAAATTCTCTATCCGTGAAAGCATCCAATTTCAACTGAATTCATCAGCTGATCTGTGACAGTAGGGAGATAGTTAATTTTTCCTCTGATTGTATGATAAGAAGTCTTATGCTGATGGTGCAATTGGCTGTTTTCAATGTACCCTCTTTCTCTTTTTGATATACTGAACATATACCTTGAAACTACCTCAAAATAAATCAGTTTCAAATCTTAATTAGCGCTTTATATGCCCTTACTGGCTTTGAAAGCCTCTGGCAAGATCAATGAATCACAATGTGATTATTTGAAAGATCAAAGGGTGTTAAATTTTTCACATCAACATCTATTTGGCTTTTCCTTGTGTGTTGCACTTGAGTATATTCATGGTCTGGGAAAATAAATGCATGAAGTTGTATGTACTTGAAAAATAGAGGTTTAACTTGAATAAGAACATCAATTTGTCATGCTTTCTTTTGCAATCAAATGACAGTTTATTTCTTATTTCTTTTTTCTTTTTTCTTTCTTGTCCTTGTCTTGTTCTCAGGTAGAGCATGTCCGATCTGAGAGGAACTTACTTGCCGAGGTTGATAGTCGGTGCATTGTACAGCTTTACTATTCTTTTCAAGACTCTGATTTCTTGTACCTTATCATGGAGTATCTACCTGGTGGAGACATAATGACATTACTTATGAGAGAAGATACTCTTTCTGAAGATGTTGCATGCTTTTACATAGCAGAGAGCATTCTAGCGATAGATTCCATTCACCAACATGGTTATATCCACAGGTATAACAATAATGTCTTATGAGGTAATCTGAAAATTTTGCACGTCCACCTCTTTGTGTTTGTGCTCCTATGTGTGTGTTTCATGTTATGCTATGTCCAGACCACTTGATTGTCAGATGGCAGAAGTTTAGAATGATTACTTGACATCAGTCATTCATGGCAAGACAAAATTCATCTTCATTATTTCCATTATGTTTGCTTAAAACATGTTCTTACACAGGGACATTAAACCGGATAACCTTATACTGGACAAAAATGGCCATTTGAAGCTTTCAGATTTTGGCTTGTGCAAGCCACTGGATGACAAGTATTCATTGATATTACTGGAAAATGAAGATATCTCCACACAGGAGGCCATAGATGAATCTGAGAGACAATCTAGCAGTGACAGAGCCCCTTGGTCAATGCCAAAAGAACAGTTGCAGCAATGGAAACGTAATCGCCGTGCACTGGTATTGTCTTGATTGCAATTTTTTGAAGCCAGATATCATGTATGCCAGTTAAATGAAGTTTCCATTGAAACTGGACAAGAGACTGCTTCATTTGTTACTTGTTTCAGCTTACTGGTTAATATTGATGCTTATCAGGCTTATTCCACTGTTGGAACTCTTGATTATATGGCACCCGAAGTGTTGCTAAAGAAAGGATATGGAATGGAGTGTGATTGGTGGTCCCTGGGGGCAATCATGTATGAGATGCTCATAGGTTATCCTCCCTTCTGTTCTGATGACCCAAGAATCACATGCCGGAAGGTATTGCTTCAGTTATTGTCCTCAATTCCTGGGTATTTGTTTAGCCTTCTTGTTATGTACAGAGTAGATAGTGATTCTGTCTTCTGTCAGATAATCAATTGGAAGACATGCCTCAAGTTCCCCGAGGAACCAAAGATATCAGATGAGGCCAAAGATCTAATTAGCCACTTACTCTGTGATGTTGAAACAAGGCTTGGGACAAGAGGAATTCAGGAATTGAAGGTAATTGCTTTGCCAAAAATAATGGCATCCTTCCCACCCTATCAACTGAAGCTTTGGAAATTTCTACTTGTGCTTTTTAATAACCGTGTTACTGAAAGGGCCATGCATTAATGGAAAGGGTAATGTGCCACTTAGAAATGGACCTGCATTAGGGTTTCCAAAATTTGCATTCTCAATTTGGAAAACATGAATGATGACTACATATTTATGAGAAATATTGTCATTTGAGCTGGTTCATACTCAGTCAGCTATTGTTCCAGGCACATCCATGGTTCAAATCCATTCAATGGGATATGCTGTATGAGATGGAAGCTGCATACAAGCCTATGGTCAATGGAGACATGGATACTCAGAATTTTGAAAAATTTCCTGATGTAAGTACATTGAACATGAAGAAGAAAATGTGGTTTGTAGTTGTCAAATTTGATGAAACCATAACATCTAGAGTACACAATGACCCTGTAACTTTGGAAATGATTCACCAAGTAAGAAGCAATGTTTTCAACTTTGGGTTCACATCAGAGTTCATGTAGCACTAATTTTTTCTTTTTACAATTTTCCCTTGCTTGCTTTCTCTCTCAGTTCATTAAACATTCTCTTTAATAATTTCCCTGGAGCTAAAGACAGAGAGCATTATGCATGCTTGTGTTTGACGTATGGCAAGCAAACTATTGATTGCCATTTGGAGACAATTGATGATATTCTGAATTCTGCAAACATATATTAAAAACTTCTGATCAGAATTCTCCAAGATTCAATACTTTTCTAACAACATTACTTTGAAGTTTATAGAATATATCAAGCATGTTTCTTTTGCTTCTCTTAGAAAAATCATAATCCATTTTTCAAGTTTTTGTTTCCTTCTTGAAAGGAAATAGGTCAAAGAATTATCTTCTAAGGTTTTACTTTCTAACAGTTGGAAGCTGCACCATCAATGACACCAGCTGTGGGACCTTGGAGGAAGGTAATGAAGTAGTTTGATTTCTTTTATGTGATGCATCCTGAAAACATTGTGGGAAAGTAGTTATGTCTAAGCTATTTAGAAATTGACACCAACCAATCACCGGGTGCAAGCCATTGCTGTCTTGCAACAATTATATCAATTATGGTATGGGGATGCATTCTGTGAGCATCGTGTGTAAACTGTAATTTCCTGTCATATGACTGCTGGACTTGAAGTATCTGATATTGTCTTTGATTATACTGTTTTTGTCCACATGCGACATTATACTGTTGCCCCATGGCCTCTTTACCTCATAACTGTTTGTACATTTGGATGCTCTATCTATTCCTTTTCTTCCAATCAAAATTCTTTTGTCTCAAAATTGAGGCTTTGCATTAAAGTGGAAAGGCATGATTTTAAATTTTCCCATTGAATCTCTTAATAGGTTTATTGATGATTAGTATAATATTGACTGTTGTTTTGATTATACATTTAAAATTCTTTGTCTTAACTTTGGGAAGGGCTGCTCTACCAAAATATGATGTTGGCTCAAATACTTGATGGCCAGACTCAAGTATAATCAAAATATCCGTTTGTTGTTTACAGGTTTACCTATGATGCTAATCTTTACATTTTACTTCTTTTGTGGCACAGATGTTAACATCAAAAGATAACAATTTCATTGGATTCACTTTCAAAAAATCAGATGTCCTTAAATCATTGGAGAGTTCAGGTATGCTGATTTAGATTTTGAGACCATTTCTGTAATGATGTTACTTTTTCAATCTGATTCTTCAATGCTGCACCACACAGATGCATGATCGCTGAAAAAAATTGCCACAATTGAACACCAAATGCTTGGAATTCAATTTCTTCATAGTAGGAAAATATGAGAGGAACAAAGAAGGGCATCGGTTACTTTGTGGTATACTCAGGAGTCAACCATTATCATGTGTGTGAAAATAACAGAGCCTGGATTTGGAGATATCAATAGAAAAAATGCACAAGAACTTGAACTCTAGTAGAAGCTGGGAACTGTGGATAGAAATTTAGAAGTTCCTGGCATCTCCGTAAATAGGAGGGAAATTAGAAAGAAGGTCATCAATCTTTCCAATGTGCTCTTCATATGATTAATTTGATGGTGTAATTTTAGAACTTGTAGGAACTTTTTGATTAGATTGTCTATGAACGCCCATAAACAGGAGAACCATTTCTGTATCTTTGTCCTATTCTCCTGTGCAGCATTTGATTATGTAGATGATTTCTTATAGTTTGCTTAAGCAATTGCATTGTTTTCCAACTGGACAGTGCTACTACATAATGAGTAGCAAATAGCTTTTTTTTGTGTGATCGAAGTAGCATATAGTTGCTGGATGCAATAATGTAGACTGGCCTCATTGATTTTGATGTTGATTTTCAGGTGCAGACATTAAACCAAACAGATCTTCAAAGGCTCCATCGTTAGTTTCCTTGTTAGGTACAATTATTTTCCTTCGACTAAGTCCCCATATTTGATAGGTTTTAACTTTTCTAGGCATGATTGAATTTTATGATAAGAGAAACCAGCCTTAGTTCTGTCCTTTGGAATGTACTTTTTCTTCTGGTCGACAAGGTGACCATTTGAAGCTAATCTTTAATTTTATGATTCCAGAAGATGATATTAATGGATTTAACTGACCATGGTTTCTTTCTGGCAATGCAGGTCGGATTAACCTGCAAGAATCTCCGATAATGGAAGATGAGCAGAAGTTGGAACCTTGAAATTCAGCAATCCTATGCTGCTTTTCCATTGCAGCACGTATTTAGTGTTTGTTGAGGAGTGTATGTACAAGATTGAAGTGGCAAGAAGTGCTGTATGTATGAAGACGGAATAAGGACATCGGCTTCAGAGTTGGCCTAAGCTTATGCCCAATTCACTTTTTTTCACCGTGAGAAAACCGTGTTTTGAAACATCGATTTTCAGGAAAATAGTAGAGTATTACTTTTCCTCCTATAGAAGAAACACCTGTTTTGAGAAGCTCACTTTTGTTTTACATCTGCCCATGTCAGTCGCCGAAACTCTATTTATATATATATATATATCTTTTCTCAATGTAATCTAAATGTTGAAGGGGATTTTGTCGAGCCAGTTTTGTATCATCTCAACTGCTGTATTTATTTTTTTTCTTCTATTTTCATCAACTTCATGAAAGCTTTTAAGAGAACTTAGGTTTGCCCGGGCGAGGAGCACCCCCTTGCCGAGGGTTTGAATTCCTGCAAGCATCTCATGATCCTCCTCTTCTCTTCTCTTCTCTTCTTCATGTGGCCGAGGCGACTCGCTAGTACTGAAACAAAGGAAAGCTTTTAAATGTTGGTTGGTGGGTACTGTCGCAACGTGGTTGATGTTTTGCTCATTGTATTGGAGGAGGACACCGTTGTCAGAAGTAGCCATTTTTCTAACTGAACCCACTGGCTGTTCGGTGCCAGAAAATTTGCGTCTGTATTCTGTGGGCTAGAGATGGCTTCCCGGCAAAGCGTCAATGGCTACTGACATAAACTACGTGGACGTTTCTATGACAAGAACTCGTGAAAGTTGCCCCTTGTTTGAATTGATTTAAGAGCGCCCCCACCCCCCCCCTGCATTAATTGAGGACCGCCCTTGATTTCTTATTATCCTTACTAATTAGTTGACTGGGTTTCTTTTGGCCCCCATAAACCCTCTGTATGTATGTATGTACATACCCGTAATGATTGAATGTTAGGACGGAGGATAGGAACGGGGGGGATGGACGGATGAGGCTGATGGCGGCCTATTAGAATAATTACCTTTTTCTCTTTTTTTCTTTGAAATCTAAGTTTGCTTTACGAAAAATCACGACGCGCGTTGAATTTCATTTTTGTTGCTCTTGTTTTTGTTTAATTTTTCAAGTTTTGTTGTATATTTTTGTTATGTTTGTCATAGTTTTTCTTGAAAAAAAAAATAATTTTTTTCAAAAATAATATAATGCTGGGTATCGATAAGATGTTACCCTCTCAACCTTAATCTGTTAAGTGTAATGGATTTCACGTACACAATACTAAAAAATTCTCTGTACGGTCTTCATATATAGTACATTTCATTGGAATTTATTTGGAGCGCTCCTGATCCGTAACCATCTAGTCTGGTCGTACTCCTATCAATTGACTGTAGTTCAACGGTATTATATATATATATATATATATATATAAAACTCTAAGTTTAGTAAAAATTAAAGAAAAAATTTAATTTTATTTATTATATTAAAAAAATTATATAATTATTTTATTTTTTAAATTCACTTGACACATTAATTTTATTAATTAAATTTCATTCACATTCAATAATTTTTTGTTAAAATATAATAAATATATTTTATTTTCATCGTCGTATTATTAAATTTATTAATATTACATAAATTTTAATTTTTAAAAAATTTAATAAAATAAAAATTATTTTTAAAAATCATAAAATAGAAAGAAAAATGTTTATAATTTTTTAAAATTTTTTTTAAAATTAAATTTATACTATATAATGATAAAAAATATATATTTGTTAATGAATTGTTATATAATTACATTTAATTTAAAATATTTAATATTAATTAAATATAATTAATAAAATTAATATATCAAATAAAATTTAAAAAATAATAAATAAAAATAATTATAAAATTTTTAATATAATTAATATTTTATCAAAATTAAATAAAAAAAAATTGAGTCTTCCCTAACGAAAAAATCCTTAAAAAGAAATAGCCAAAGGTGAAAAGCGCGGGTATTGGGTTAAAGAAAAGGAAAAAGGAAAGTACACCGCCACGTAATGTTAATGCAAGTCAGGACAAAGAGATATTTTCGATACTCCTGACGGACCCTACCCAACCTGTGAGAAAATATCTGGCCGAGCCTTTGCCCTAATCAGCATCCAATGATGACGTGGCAACAAATGGTCCCACGACACGTGTAAAAGGCCGTGACTGTATATTTTTTATTTTGTCCTCAAACACTTGCATTCATCAAAACACAGAAATTATATTTCGTTCTTATTTTTCCAACCCCCCCCCCCATCCTACCTTCTCCTCTTCCTTTCTTCGAAATCAGGCACCTAAAACCCAATTACAATTGTACTTCTGAAAGCATAATCTGGAAATTAATACGAATGGATGATTGCAGGAGAAGAAGTCAAGCCCGGACGACAAGCTCGCTGACTTCCGGTTTATCTGGGGACGGCGAGTCTTTCGAATTCGCTCAACTGGTAGTAGTTTGCAGCCCGCAACAACAATAATAATGATGATAATAATAATAATCTTTACTATGATGTATATTGAATTTCTTTTATTTTATTTTATGTGTTTATAATTTTTATTCCTTTTTGGTTGTGGTTTTAGTGGATACAAGATGGGTTTTTTGCTTGCAAACTGGGAAGAAATTAAGATCAAAAGCTGACGAACTGATACCTTTTGAAAAAAAAAAAAAATTTATTTATTTATTCATCTAATGGAACGGTGTGTTGTTATTATTATTGTTGTTTTTTCATTTTTGTTAATATGTTCTTTTCTATGTATTGATTATGAATGGCAGGATTCGCGGGTAAAAGATTCGAAGTCCACCGAATGGACGGATGAGAAGCACAGTCTTTACCTTAAATCCATGGAAGCATCATTTGTTGACCAATTATATAATTCCATGGACCTTCTTGTTTGGAAATCAAAGAAGCAAGTTTTGGATCCGAAGTTGACCCAGCGTGTCAAGTGTGGCAGTTGTACTCGTTCTGGCCAGGTTGGAAGTTAAACCCTTTTGTTCGGTTTCTATGTATATGCAATTTTTGGTGGATGTACTGTTGTTGTCTAACTTCTTCCATATCCCTCTGTTTTTTTTTTTTTTGGATTTTTTTTCCAGTTTAAGGTTCTTCGATATGGTGGCTGGCAGAAAATACTTTTTCGAACGCCTGAATCACAAAGAAATGTTGGAAATGAATCCCCTGGCCTTTTCTCTAGTCCATGGATCCAGCACTTTATCTCTGCAAGGAAACCCCAAGTGGTGTCTTCTTCCACCATTCAAGAAACTGGGGTGCCCCAAAGTCGAGCAGTAAATCGATGTGGGAAGAAGGCAACATCTTGTGGATCATCAGCAACTAGTTGTACAAAGCATTCTTCTCGTCGTTCTCGGAGTCAAACATATCATCACGATACGGTCGATGCGAATACAGGTGCTTTCATTTTAGATTTTGGCATGTCCTTGGAGATCCTTTGTTTCTGCTCTGCTTGGCAGCTTTGCCAACGGATCTTTTTCCTAAAATGGAGATCATACTAGCTCTCTTGGGTGATATCTCTCATCTTTGATATCCTAACTTTGTGCATAATAGATGGGAATGACAAACAAAGATTCATGTAGCTGACCCCAATTAAATTAAGGCTTTGTTGTTGTTGTTGACAGAGTGGTGATATGTAGTTTCAGTGTGTCAATGTAGTCTTCCTTATCTGCATAGTCGAATTGCCTCTGTGTGGTGACATACTGACAAAATGAATCTCTTATTTTCTATGAGATGAGGTATGTGCAGTAATAGATAAATGTTATGTTTGAGCAAATATTGTGCCAAATTAAAACGGGTAATCCATTGACAGACCAAAAGATGAGTTGTATTATAGTCAATGTATGACAAACATGCTCAAACTAATTTCTACATCCAAGGTTTTTATGGTGTGGTGTGTGTCGTCAGCCATTGTGCCTATGTCTTGACTCGCTCTCCCAGATGCTTTGAGTGCTAGGGTTAAAGCAAAAAATAGAAAAATGCATGGCCTTTACTGTTCTTGTCGTTGTAGAGATGTCAGATCAGAATTTCGTGGATGAAGATGTTAAAGGTGAGAAGGCAAGTGCCTGCAGCTCGAAAAGGATGAAAACTTTGGCAATTGATGCTTCAGGTAGTGATCAGGTAGCATCTGAATTCATTTTAATCCGTGTCCTTTCACAGAAACTGAGCTTTTCATAATAATATTACCATTGTAATGCCTGATTAATGCATCACTGAAATGCTATTGTAGGTTGTTCCATGTGGGAAGCTAGCCATGACAGGTGATGTTACTGAGTAGTTTATTTCTGAAGCTGGAGGAAGGATCTGCAGCAGTCATAGAGATTTGCAGGTTGGCATATATATATATATATATATATATATATATATTCAACTAAGCAGGAGATATTTTATGTCTTAGAAGGTCGGAATATGTAATAATAGAGGTTTGCAGTTTAAGTTGTGATCAGTAGTTGCTGAAGTACGGACCTGCGAATCAGCGGCATTGGTATCATGTTTTTTGTTTATTTATGGAAAATGTACGTGTGTTGATTTCCAGTTCCGAACAATGTGAAAATGTGATTGAAGTTATTCTGTTCTTCATTTTGCATTGGATTGGAGGGAAGCACAACTATGAACCGTTTCTGATTATAGCCTTTTATTTTGAATGTTTAAGCCTTCATTAAATTAACCGGGGCCCCTTTTTCCGTTGATTTCCGGATTCGTGCAAGTGTGGCTTTTTTTTTTTTTCTTTTTAGGGAAACGGAAGAAAGAAAAAAAAAACAGAAAAAGAAAAATAACGCAAAATATTAATGGGCCCTGTGAAGGACCATGACTATGGGGCATCAGATTCTCTGCCTGAGTAGCTTTTCTGGAGTGGCTACGCGGTCCGTCGGATTGAGTACCCGATACCCACAAGGATTCTCGCGTCACATTAACCCAAATGCTGTTCAGAAGAGACGATTTCCTAGCAGCGGACATAGAGGAGAGCAGGCATTTTGTCCAACGCTGACGTAGAGAGGCCCGTTTTGGAGCAATTTCCTATTTGTTTTGTTTATTCTGTCTGTTCAAGATAATGAGAATTGGGCAGACCTTTCGCTTGAGTATTGGATTCAATGTTTTGGAATGGACTTTTCGGTGAGGATTTAGTTGAGAGCTTACGTGAAAATGGGGGCATCAGGTATTCTCCAGAGAACTAATTTGATGTTGCTGCGGCTGTTGATTTGCCAAATGGGGTAAGGCTAAATGGAACTCAACAAGGCCTCCCTAGAACAGTTCATGGAATAATTTTAAATATTATGATAAATTTTTATTAATTTATTATAAAATATTATATATTATTATATAATTATTATATATAAAAATAATAAATTACTAATTGAAATGAAAAAAATAAATTAAATAATTATTATGTAAAAAAAATTATTTATAGTGCACATCTAAAAATGTTATATAATTATTATATAAAAGATAAAATAATAAATTTTTAATTAGAGCGAAGACGAGGACAATGATGGTTTAGGATGTTAAATACCATATTTGCCTCTCTTCCCACTTCAAAATTTAAGAATCAAGGTGAAAATTTTGAATTTTCAATCAACTTGTGTTAACCCAGCTCTCGTCAAAATAAGGCCAAGTAAAGACTTGTTTAAGCAAATCCCTATTGTCATCCGTTGTTTTGAATGACTATCAATTTGTCTTCTTGGGACAAAGATTAGTTGTTAAATTTGTAATAATTTCTTAAATGTTCTATTTTGTTTAATTAAATTTAAGAAGGAGATTTAATTATAAAGGAGCTTTAGGCTCAAACCTTAAATTTCATCCCTAAATGTTATACATTTTTTCTTAAATGTTTAATGAAAGAATTTTTAATTTAATTTACTTAAAAATGAGATAATTCAATGTCATGTTGCACTATTTTTAACCATAAATTCTTTCATCCTTAAAATACACCATACACCTTACCTTTAGCCAAGCTTTTATTTGTTATTGCTCTATCTTCTTCCATAGATCTTAAAACCCCTCATAATCCCTTTAAACATGTCATGTTAAATGTGAATTCCCAATTTTATAAGTCTAAATCCATATCCCTTGAGGACTAGAAGCCTTTATTTTGTGAGAAACTTTTGAATAAGACTTCATCATTAGCTTTCAAAAGGATTGACCTTATTACTTAAAATAGGTTTTAATTAAATATAAGGTTGATAATCCTTCACTCCCTTATTTAACTATAGATTAAGGACTTACAAAATCATAATATGATCTGTAATGAAAGGCTATTGTGGTAAAGCTTCTAGAAAAAAATGTGGGATATCAATTCTTAGTTAAAACACTTTTATTTTTATGAAAACCATTTAGTGATCAAATATCTTGGATTTGGATTGTAGTTTTTCTTGTTGAAATTTAGTTTAAATAATGACTTGGACAAAGTGATTACTAATGGTTCATTGATTATTTAAGATTATTATCTGACAATTCATCATTGGGATCCTTAGTTCCTTCCCTTATAAGCATTTATTTAGTTAACATTAATATGGGTTTGATTTCCAAAATTATCTATCGTATTTTCTAATGATAATGTCCTAATGGCAATTGCATCTTGTATTGAGAAATTGATTAAGATTAATCATAATATCATGCCTACTAATGAGGAATTGCTTTGCTAAGATCTAGGTTAAAGTTAACTAAGTCATTGATCCTATAATTTTGGCTCAACAATCGTTACTAAATTGTTAAATAAGAGAGTTTACTGTTAGGTCTCAAGGGTTCAAGAAAAGAATTAAGGTTTAACAAAGGAAGAAAAAAGGGAGAGAGAAAAGAATTTAAAGAGAATTGGAAAAGACAATTGAGAAGAAAAAAGTTGAAGAGAGAATGAATTAAATTTCTATTATTACTTAATAAACTTTACCTATAGTATTATATAGATAAACACTTAATGGCACATTAACAACATATCATTAACTTTCTATTATACCTAGTATGATGGTTTTTATTAAGTTACATTAACAATTATTATGATTTATTATTATTATAACTATTACAACAAAATGCAAAAAATGGAAACATATATAGCTTATAAGAAGTTCCTTTAGTAAAGTTTAGCCTTTTACTTGTGGCATAAATGATGGAAATTAAAAAGTAATGAAGGTCTAATCTTTCCAGTTAACATCTTCTAGAGCTAAATTAGACCATTGAATAAGAACTTGCATCACAGTCTTAGTCTATCTCTTTACCATTATTTGGTCCAACATTACAATTGGATTAACCAAAGGTTGTTCATTTTGAATAATTAATGGTAGTTAAGGCATCAAATGGCCATGATGACAGACTAATCTCTCTAACAAGAAAACATTAAATATAGGATAGATAGTAGACCTTACAAGCAATTAAAGCTTATAAGCCACTTACCTTATTTTTTCCAAAACTAAGAAAGGCCCATTTAATTGGTTACTAGTTTTAAATCCTTATAGATAGTCATAGAAGTTTGTTTATAAGGTTAAAGTTTCAAGTACACTCAATGTTTAATTGAAAAGAAACAATCTAATTTATATTATCAACATAATGCTTCATTAGGATCAAAGTAGTTCTTCTCTAAGCAGCCTAGGCATGTGTTACTTCTTTTGCAACAGAATCTCCACAGAAGCCAATTTTGACTAATCCATTAGTAGTTTTAGTAATTAAGATGGAATAAACCTATATAAAGTTTGAAAAAAAGATAAAGGAAAAATTAAATGATGAATGCTATTATACCATCACTTAGTTAGATGTAACCATTTACACCATTAACAAGGTTTCTAGAATGTCATGTATCGCAAGTAAATCTCCACGTATCTATTAATTTTCTATTTGCCCTTAAATTGAGGGTGGTACGTTATGCTTAGGTACAACTCAATTCTTATGTGCTTAAACCACTCTTGCCAAAATAAACTTATGAAAACCTTGTTCTTATCAATAATTATGAAATTTGGTATCCCATATGACTTAAATATATTCTCCATGAAACTATAACCATTATTATACTAATGAATGGGTAAAAAAGAGCAATTAAGTGACTATATTTGTTAAAACTATCAATGACTAATAATATTACATTTTTCCTTCTAATTTAGGTAGCTCTTTTATGAAATCTATATTAATATCCCTCTAAACTTGGTTAGAAATGAATGTAAAAGTCTATGACTCTTAATTATAATTTCCTTGCATTTTTTGAAAAATGTCACATTATTGGATGTAGTTATACATATCCTTCTTATGGCCCAGCATAAAAGAATTACTACATCTCAAAATAAGTCACTTTGATGTTAGAATATCCTACAATGGTAAAATCATGGAAATTTTTAAGCATCTATAATACGAGATCACTAATAAAGCCAATATATATCTTACTTTTATATTTAAGCACACCATTATAAAAGAAAAAAAAGGGTTTAGCTTTTAGAAAAAAAGTAAGGATATGTATAATGTTAGAGGCCAAGGCATCATTGTCATAACTACTAATGGCTTTATTTAATCATTAAGGCACCTAAATGGGTATTGCATAACAAGTAGTAGATTTACCAAATGACCATCCTAGGTCCTTTACATCATTTCTTCTAGAAAGGGCATTAATTAACATATTCTTAACTCCTTTCTTATATTAAATGTCATAATTTAACTCATTGTTAGTTGTAAGTATGCAACTACTATTAAAGTAAGAATTTGAGGCTTTTATGACTAGTTTGAATAATGAAAGGATACCTTTTCAAAAAGTAACTTTATTTGAAAACTATCATTAAAATGGTTAATAATTCCGTTTCACAAATGGAAAAGTCTTAATGCTTACAGTGTAGTTTTTTGCTTAAATAAATGATATGTCTATTCTTTTGTATTAACATAATACTAATTCCATTTCCACAGGCATTAGTTTCCAAAATAAAGGGCTTTAAAAAAGTAACCATTAATAGCATAAAAGAGTGGCCACAACATGCTTCAACTCATTAAAATATTCCTAAGTCATTATATTCTACACAAAATTGTTCCTTTTCAACAAATCTATTAATAGTTTATTAATGTGACCATATCCTTTTAAAAAATTTTTATAATAACTAATAAGCTTTAAAAACCCTTTAAACTCTTTAATGTTAATAAATATAGGCTATTCAACCATAGCAACAATTTTACTAGAATTAGTTAATACTCTTGAATTAAAAATAATATGACCTAAGTGCTTCACTTGGAACTAACTACTTAAGGTCGTTACAATTTTAACCAAATTAGAAAAATTTTTAAAAACTTTGATCATTGTAGTTTTAAGATTTAGGATTCAGAGGGCTTTTATTTATATGGCATTAAAAGGAACATAAAAAGGTGGTCATATAACAAAAAACTGAGAATTAATGTACTCTTTTCCCTAAGGCTAGACTCGAATCAGTAAAGAGCATTTTATCTTTAACAATCTAGTCACATTAATCATTATCCAAAATAAAATTTTAAAATTTAATCATTCTATATTCAGTAATATATTTCCATGAAAAAAGTATCTTTAAAAAAGATTTAATGGTATTTAGTTAGTTTTGGATCAATGTCCAAACGACTTTCTTTTTTCATTAGAGAAACAAAACTGAACACAATATGGTTCTTTAATAAGAAAAACTATATTAGTTTTAAAAGTTGTATATGCAATGGCTTCAATTAGACAATAAAAGTACCAAATTTTTCTATGTCTCTATTATTACCTAATGAACATTTGATCAAATTGAGGATATGAAGTTCCTTTATAGAAGATGGTGTTATGATCAGTAAGCCATAAGGGAGAACATCTTATCTCATTTTTAGAAGTTGTTTTGCCATATTGAGGTTATTGTCCCTTTTTTATTGCTAAAAAACCATCCTTATCTGAATGTTATGTAATATGAGCTCTCAAAACTCTGTAACACAAGAAAAGATATTCGTGCCATTAAAATCCATAAAGTTTTTCAAAACACTAGTCCTAAACGAGTTTTATCTATATTTTTTCAAATCATATTAGATATTATTGGAGATGATATTGTTGTTTTAATGCAAATGGCTTTCTGTAATAGTGTCTTTAAAAAAAATCTTTCCAAATCATTTATTTGTCATATTTTCAAAAGAAAAAAAATGCTAATTAGATTGTAAATTTTTAACTAATTTTTAAATTTCAACTAATTTGCTTATGTAATGTCAATTTCAAACTAATTACAAAGGTGTTGATCAATTGTATTCCACTCTTCTTAAACAAACTTATTAGTCCTTTTTGAGAAAATTTCATTTTTAAATACAATACTTTAAAAAATATCATTTTGCATATAAAGTAATGAATGTAGTACAATACTTTTAAAACATTAAAGGAATTAAGTATTGGTTTTAAAAGCTTAAAGCTTCTATATTCCTTTTACTAGTTTTAACTTAGCAACATAAGCATGCAAACTAGACAAGAAAAAAGTTTTAATCTCAAGAAATGACTTAACATCCCTTTTAGTACATCTTTACTTCATAATATAAGAAATATGTTTCAATTACAAAATTTAAATTAAGAAGCTATTGAAGTTTGTAAGTTTTACAACTTGAAATTGAAATTGAAGTTGAAAAGTACAATCATTGAAAGTTCAAACTAATATACATTGATTGTTTAATTTTATTAACAAATTACATCTAATTCAAAATAAGGCAAAAACTACAAGAAGTTAAGTCCATCATCAATGACTCCTTCCTTTGCTCATAATTCTCATAACTAACTTTTAAATTTTAAGAGAAAGCTTAATAAAGAATATAGCAACCGACTCAGAGCAATAAGATGGTGGCACTACCAAGATCTGTACTACTCTTTAGTGCCATAATTTTGTATACTTAAAGCTTCTATTAACTCCTTAAACCTTATCTTATGCAAATTTTTGGTTAGAATATTTACCTTATGATCTTTAGAATTACAATAAACCAAATTAACTTCACCATTTTCTTGAGTTTATCTAATGAAATAAAGTTTAATTTTAAAATATCTTATCCTCCCATATAGGACAAAATTCTTTTAAATAGCAATGGTAAACTAATTATCATAAAAGATTGGAGTTACTTTTATTTGTTCAAGTATTAAATCAACAAGCACCTTCTTAATCCATATATCATGGTTTACTATGGAAGTTACTATAATGCACTCAACTTCTATTATGTATTAGGCTACAATTAATTGTTTTCTTCAACTCTAATTGAAGATACTTAATCATTTAGAAAATAAATTTCTAGAGATACTTTTCATGTCATCGAGTGACATTATCCAATCATTATCAATAAACACTATAAGCTTCAATTCCACATTACTTTTAAACATTATTTCCAGAACAAAAGTGCCTTTAATATACCTAAGTATTCTTTTGCTACTTTAAAATAAGTCTCCTTAAATGAATGGATGAACCTAAACAATAAACTCATAAAATACATGATATATGGTCTTATAACATATAAATATAACAAACATCTTATAATGCTTCTGTCTTTGTTCTTATTTACTTCTGGACTACCATCTTCCTTTTAGAATTTGTTTTTAGGAGTAAGAAAAATAATTGAATTTTTAAAACTTGTCATGTAAAACTTTTGAAGCATTTGCTTGGCATACTTTGCTTAATTTATAAAAATCCTTAATGGAGATTAGTAGACTTACAAGCCAAGAAAGTAATACATCTTGTCAAGATAAGTCATTTCCAATTGTTTTTTTTGTGTCTTCTTTAAACTAAATTATAAGATTAATATTGTTTATGATGATCATAAGGTTATCAACATAAAGAAACACATAAAGCAAGCAAGACTTTTTTTCTCTAATGTAAAAAGTTGTATCATTTTGCATTATATTGAAATTTAACCTTAATTGATACTCAAGGATTCTTCTTATCAAGCTCTTAGTGCCTTTTTAAGACCATAAGGATCTTTTTTAATAAGTAAACTCAATCTCACTCACCCTTTTTCACAAAATCTTTAAGCTAATGAACATAGATCTTTTCCTATAATACATCATTCAAAAACATAGATTTTACATCCAATTAATGCACAAACCAATCCTTTTATGCTATAATAACAAGCAAAAGCTTAACGATATCTATCTTAGCAACAAGTGCATAAGTTTTTGTATAATCCACTCCATCTGTTATGTAAACCTTTTTACCATAAGTCGAGCCTTAAGTCTATTGATAGATCCATCAAAATTAAATTTGAATTTATAAATTCATTTGATTATAATTTCCTTCTTATTGCTAAGTTTAGGAACTAGATTTCATATATTATTTTTACAAATAAAATCTATTTCTTTATACATTGTTGTTTTCCATAAAACAAATGGAAGCTTTTTTCATTCATAGGAACATTAATTAAATGAGTACCAATATCATCACAGATAATACAAGTTTTATCTCTAAATAGTAGATAAAATCCTTTTTTAAGATGCTAACTAACACTTAATCAACCAAACCTTTATATTAATCTTTTTGGTACTCAGTGTTGTATAAACAAGTGTTCTTTAAGAAGCTAATCTTTATAAATAACTTGTGCTTTTTGTTTGGATTATTGTGATTTCTATTAAAAGAGCTTTTCTTTATTTTTGCACATATCTTTGAATGTTCCTTTTTATTATAAAGCTTGCAAGTGATGTCTAGTTTTCTCCAACATAATTTAGATAAATGATTATTCCTTTTGCAATACTTATATGGTGAGTATTACCTTTTGTTAATGAGTTTATTTGTCATAGCTTTTTTTACCAATTGCTTACTGTCATTTATCCTTTTGATTGACCCTTCTGTTTATGAAAGGACTATAAGGCTCCTTTATATATGTCTTCTTGCTTCAAAAGTCTTTTTTGCTTTTAAGCTTGAAAAGCCCTAATCAATTATACTAAAGAGATGGTGTTTAGATCCTTAAAGTTTTATAAAAATGATAGCTTTAAACCTCTATGAAATGCTTACCATGACCTTTTAGACTATATTTTAGTTAGTGAAATCCTTTCCTAACATTTTGATTTAATTGAAAACTTTTAATAGCTTGTTACTATAATTCTTTAGGGTCTGCGTCGCATTCATCCTTAAGAGTTCAAACTATCTCTTAGGGCTAAGTAGTTGTCTAATGTTTATTATAAAGCTACCTGCATATTCCTCCTTCATTCTATCTTATGCTTATTTTGTCATTTGACAAAGCAAAATCTTATTGAAAATGGACTTCATGATAAATGTGTAGTTACAAGTTAATGCCTTATGATGTTTGGAGAGTTGCTTATTATAATGTTTCAATTAAATCATGGTTGGGTTTATTGACAAAGGAACAAGTTTAAATCTTTTTTTAATAATCTCCTAAAGATTAAAGGCTTTAAGGTAAACTTTTATTATAATTGTCTATTATGTATAATTTTCACTAATGAATTTAGGAGGTAGAAAAAGAGAGTAATTTGTTAAAATTGTATGAAACTATAAGAATTAACTCCCTGATATTTACTTTCTTTCTCTAGTATGTACTCTCTCTCTCTCTCTTTCTCTCTCGCTCAATTTAGTGTTTACCCTCTTTGTTTCTTTAAGGAATAGGTATTACAAAGACTTTTTAGCTTTGATACCACTTGTATTAGTTTTAAAGGCCTAAGTTTTTCATATTCCTTTTATTGGTTTCAACTCAACAACATAAGCATGCAAATTAGACAAGAAAAGAGCTTTAATCTAAAGGAATGGCTTAGCAACCCTTTCAACACATCTTTACTTCATTATATAGGAAGTATGTCTAAATTACAAAATTTATATTAAGAAGTTATTGAAGTCTAACTTTTACAACTTAAAATTCAAAATGAAATTGAAAAGTAATATCATTGAAAGTTTGAATTAATATACAATGATTAGTTAATTTGATTTACAAGGTACATCCAATTCAAAATAAAGTAGGAACCATAGGAAGTTGATTCCACAAGCATCAACCCCTTCCTTTGCTCATAACTATCATACTTAATTTTGGAAGGAAGCTTAAACAAAAATGTAGCAATCAGCTCAAAGCAACAAATGGTGGCACCATTAGGATTTTCATCTTGATGTTCAAGATTGATTTAGAAAAAACTTATGATTAAGTAAATTGGAGGTTTCTTGAGCTCACTTTGTGAGATTTTTGCTTTGCTATGAACATTATAAAGTTAATTACGTTTTGGGTTTTTAGTGTCACGTTGTCCATCTTATGGAATAAGAAGAGACTAGCTAGTTTTAAAACTTATCGTTGTTTCAGGCAAGGGGACCTTTGTCCCTATCTTTTTGTATTATGCATGAAGCAGTTCTTTCTTCTTAGTCAGAAGAAGGTAGAACAAAAGGCTCGGCAGCCAATATACTGTGTATGTGGCGGACCATACTTTCTCATTTGCTATTTGCTGATGATGTTATATTATTCTCTAAAGCAACGCTTGATCAGGCTCATTTGGTGCGCGAGAACTTAAATGAGTTTTGCCTAGCTTCAAGTTTCAAAGTTAATGATCTCAAGTCGAGGGCTTTCATCTAATCTAGGTTTCCTAGAAATGTTCTTCGGTAGAGTAAGTTGGCTAGTAATTTTTCTCTCACGTAGCACCTGTGAAAACACCTTGATCTCCCTCTCTTTCATGGCCGCCCTACGAAAGCAGCTTACGCTTAAATTATGGATAAAATTTGGCAACGACTGTCTGCCCGGAAATCAAAGCTCCTTAATATGGCTAGATGGGTAACCTTGGCGCAAAGCTGTCTTGCTTCTGTACTAATTTATGCTATGCAAACTGACATGCTACCGAACTCAATTTGTGATGAAGTCGACAAGATCACAAGGTGCTTCATTTGGACCTCGAATCGTAGCAGATGTGGAGTTCACTTGGTTAGTTGGGGTGGAGACAGCCATCCTAAAAATGAGGGGGGCTTGGGTCTTCTTCCCGCCCGCCTAAACAATGTGGCTATGCTTGGCAGACTCAGCTGTGATTTGTTAAGTGAAAATGACAAAATTTGGACTTCCATTTCACGGCAAAAATATTTAAACGGTAGGGACATAGGAAGTGTTAATTCTTCAACGGCCTCGTATTCTTGGAAAGCCATTACCAATTGTTTTGAGGCACTTAAAGAACAAGTTTGGATTCCACGTTGGTACAAGAGATCATGTCTCTCTTTGGCGTGATCGATGGGCAGTGCTATAAGCTTTAGCTCACATGGTTCAATATGTGCACGATGCACCATACTGAAGACCAGGCAATGAGAAGTGATATAATCCGCGCCGGACATTGGCAACCGACTAATTTGGCTACACCTATTTCCTCACAAATTCAGGGTTTGATATGTTCTGTTCCACTTCCTTGGTATTCGCTCAGAGCTGATGCAATATCCTGGCTGGCGAGCGCGAATGGTGTGTACTTGGCTAGTGCAGGATAAGGGGTTGTCTCGTACAAATGACCAAGGAGGGGTTGATCTTTTGTGGACTGGTTTGTGGCGTTTAAGAGTTCCGCAAAAGTTTAAGACTTTCCTTCGGCAGATCTTCGAGGAACAATGGAAAGGATGCGATCGGGATTGCGTACGACTTCTCTACATGGTCTAGATGTAGAAGTCGGGACACCAACTTCCTTTTGCTCATATTCTTTGTTGGATTGGTTGACTTTTTTTTTTTTTTTTTGTTTCTGTGGCGGCCTCAAGACTCCCCTGGTGGACTGCATGCTCAAGTTGTGTTGTTCTTGTGTGCTTGCTAGATTATTTAGGAAGCTCGGAATGATGATGCTATGCGGAGTATCAGAACCAATTTTTATATACAATGGCATCAGATACACAAGTTTATGGCAGATTGCGTCACGAGCTTTACTTTGTCTGGGGAGGTTGGTTCACCACATTCGTTGTTGGTTTGCCGGGAGCCTCCACCCAGAGGCTGGGTTAAAACAAATATCGACGGTAGTGCCAGAGGCAATTCTGGGCAAGTAAATTTCGGGGGAGTACTTTGAGATGAAATCGTCTCATGGCTGGGTGGTTTCATGGACTTTGGAGGTGTGGCAACGACTATGGTGGCAGAGCTCTAGGGGATTTGTCAAGAAGGGTCGGAGCTAGCCTGGGAGCCGGGAGACATCGAGACGTTATTCTCGAGTCCGACTTACTCGAAGCATCGCACCTCATTTCTTCACAGCATGGCTTGACCCACCCTCTAGTCGTGCTCTTTAATGATATCCAGAGTTTGCGCGGCAATTTTTGGAACTTATAATTGAAGCATATGCTGTGAAAAAGGTAATTCTTGTGCAAATTTTCTAGCCATATCGGGTGTGACTTCTAGTACTGCTAGTGAAGTTTATCTCGCTCATCCACCTGTGGCTGGGAGGATATCATTGGACGGAGACAAACCAGATGTCTTTCTTAGGCATTAGTTTTATTTATTTTTCCTTTTCTTTGTTGTACTAAAAATAGAAAGTTAACTCACTGAGTAAAAAAGAATTAAGTGACACTCAATAAAAATCAAAATAAGATAAGACTTTTGTATGGTTTAAAATCACATATGTACTATATTTGTAGAAAAAGTAGGTGTTATAAACTCCGTTTAATGAATCTGCCTTCCTTATCAAGAAAAGGAAAAGAAAACAGAGACAAAGATTTGATGATTGAAACTTGTAAAAATCCTAGGTCAATTGGTTGTACTGTGGAAACATAATTGTCTTCTACTTTTTTTTTTATGTAAAAAGAAGAAAAAAGAACTTAGGATTGATAAAGGATGGTCTTGTAATGGATGACAGTCCACACCTATGTAGCCATGAAAATGACATGTCAAGATTCATGAAGCACTTTATAATGTGCAAAAGGGGTGGCAGCAGCCAAATGTTTTCACGGGGTAAAAGAAACAAAATATAAAAAAAAAAAAAAATCAGAACTTAAATAAAAGGGAACCACAAAATTTAAAACACCCCCATTATCAAAATAGCAATGGCAGGTTCAATCAATTGCACCGAAAAAATGATGATTTTGGTGATCATGAGCCCTCAACCAACCTATACGTTCCAAGTAATTGATAGAGATATTACTGAAATTTGCAAGAGCTGTCATTGTCTTCACCCACCCATTCCGGCCATGGTCTCTGACAATTGTGAATAAATTAAAGAGTTTTTATTTGTATAGATAGATATAAGTCAGTGTAAATCTACATCACTCAATTATAGATATTAAATAAAAAATAAAATTTTATTTACAATGTTTACTTTTATAAAAATTTTATTCATAAATTTTTTTAGATTATATTAATCATGTTTTTTCTCTTAATATTTTACACTTTTTTTATTAATTTTACTTTATTCTTATCATATAGTAGTAGTCTTGCATATGCCAAATTTATCAAGTCATAAGTCATGTTAACAATTTGACTATAACATGATAAGACTTTTTTAAAAATAGAAAATAATTCTTAAAAATTTATGAAAATTAGAAATTAATTTTCAAATTTTCTGAAAAAATCATAATTTAATTTAAAGAATAGAAAAAATTATAAATTACATTCTATAAATAGAAAAAAAAAATCTCAAAACTAAAAATTAATTTAAAAAATTTATAAAAAATTCTGAAAGCAATGCTAAAAAAATTTTTAAAATAAAAATTCGTTTTAAAAATTTTTAACACTCATCCCATCACCGTCAACTCCAACACAATATCTACTTGGCAAATAATCTTTATTCCTCCCACAACGCCTAAAATAACAATGCTGTTATGTTTTTAAACCTCTCTCTCTTCTAGGGACTTCCTCTGGTGTCTACTTACGACTTGCTCGATGCCCTCTCCCATGCCCTTCACCGTCATGCCACCTCCACCTTCCCTCCTTTGTTTAGTCTGCCATCATCATATTTCTGATAGGATTTTTTAATTAAAAAATTATTATTATTAATTTATATAATTTAATATTTATTTTCATAATAATAGATATAACTACTTTCACATTTGTGATAATCAAACACTATATATATGCAATGTCTTATTATTTATTAATTTATATTATAAAAAATACATCAAAATTTTTCTAATTATTTAGAAACCTATACCCTACAAAGAAACTGATTTTATTGAAGTGATCAACCCCTTATTTACCTATTTTCCCAATATTTTTTTTCCAATCCCCTAATTTTCATTATAGCATTATTTTTTGTAACTTTACTTCTATTCCAAATCACCAACGTCAAATCCAAAAAGAAAGGGTAAAATTACTAACTTTACTATATTTATCAAATATTTTGAAATCAGATCGATTTGTTTTAAAATTTTAGTATTTCTTATACAAGAGTACTTTAAGTACTTAAAATAAATTATTTTTACACATTATCTTTAGTTAGAAATTAATGGATTTCTTGGAAAGTTTGATGATAAAATCTTCAATAAACTATTAGATACCAAATTAAAAGGTACTAATAATAAACTTAGTAATAAGTTGTCAGATATTCAATTAAAAAGTATTAATGATAATGTCGATTCAAAGCATGACATTATGAAAGATAAAAATTTAAGTAAGATTATTATATGTTTAATTGAATATTCTAATTTGCCACTTATCCAAATTGATGAATCTTTTTAAAAAGATTAAATTTGTGTTAGTTGATTTAGACAAAACTGATGAATTTATAGATGAAAAGTTTACTAAACAATTTCCTTTTTCAAATATGTATAACAAGGTCAATGTGTCAGTTGAATTGCAAAATTATTTTTGACATTAATTAATCACAAATTATGAGAGATATTATTTTGAATTTTTTCAATCTAATAATAAAGTTTTTGCTAAACAAATTTGTACTAGAATTACAAGGAAGACATAGTGAATAATTACTATTATTATAAGTTATCAAATGCAATAAGTTACATGAAAGAAAGTTATACTAAAGAAAATAATGAATCGAGACAAAATATCTAATTAAGAAAAATTTTTAGTAAGTCTTAACGACAAAGATAAATTAAAGGGTAGAAAAATAATAAGATCTTCTTAATTAAAAAATTATTATTAATAATATATATAATTTAATATTTATTTTTATAATAGCATATATAATTTATATAATCTAATATTTGTTTTCATAATAGTAGTATAACTAAGTATTATATATAAATAATACTTTATGGCTTATTAATTCAAGTAATAAAAAATAGATTAAAACGTTTTTAGTTATTTGAAGTTCAATACTTTATTTTCCTATTTTTACAATTTTTTTTCCAATCCATTAGTTTCACAGGTTGTTTCCAATTAATTCCCATGCTCGATCACTAAATTCAAGCAGAATACCATTTATCTTTCTATTGACATAATTAAGAAGGCCGATCCACTGCTGCAATTTATTAAGGATATACTGAAGGTTATGTTTGGCATTGTTCTATATCCATTCAATTAATCTATGCTGTTGACAATGAGGTAGTGTCACCGTTGTTATCAATTATCATAATCAAAATTAATTTTTATTTTTCATAATTTTTTGAAAATTTTAAAAGAAATTTGCATAATTTTTAAAAATTAATCTATAAATTTTAAATTTTTTCTATTTTTAGAGATTTTTTTCTGATTTTTAAAATTTATATCTAATTTTTCAAATTTTAATTTCTTTTTTTCAAAAGTTTTTCTATTTTTTAAAATTAATTTAGAATTTATTTCTATTTCAAAATTTTAAAATTTTCCAAAATTAATGTATATTTTCAGAAATTTTTTTGTTCTTATAAATTAATGAAGAAACATTTTTATTATTTAAAATTAAATTTTAATTTTTGAAAATTTTTTACAATTTTTAATGATATTTTTTATATAATTAATTTTTAATTTTGATAACTTTAAAAAAATTATTGCTACTTTATTAAAATGGTGTTAATGTAACTTCTGACTTAACAAAATTAAGCATATGTAAAGTTACGTAAATTGTCATATGATAAAAACAGTGAAAGATTGAGGAAAAAAGGTGTAAACAATTAATAGAAATGTAATAGATATAATTTTAAAAAGAAAATAATTAGTGTAATTAAAAAATACAGATAAATATTATAAGTAAAATCTTATTTTTTTATCTAATTATAAATTATTATAAATAAAAAAATTTTTTGTTAATTCTAACTAATCACTCCGCTCGTTTATGGATCTGTATCAACCCATCAATTCACACCTGCCCCTCTAGACATTTTCTTAAATGAAAAAGGGAAAAATAAAATTAAATTGGTGGATGGCCTCCCCATTTGACATGAGCCAATAATTCACACTTTAGGGGGGATACTCACAGCTGGATGCAGTGATGTGGCAGAGATTCAAAGTTGAATTGTAGGCCCTCTAAACGATCTAAAGGTTCATGCTCATTGGGCGAACCTCGATTATTTGATACGGATGCTAATGAAAGATTCCACCTCAGCCACCATTTTCTTCTCATCTCTACAATGTGACGAACAGCTATAGAATTAGAATATCTACCACCACCCCTTTCATTTCCATCGATCCCATCGCATCATCTTTCCGCCTTACGTTACAAAAATCAAAAAAAAGTAACCACGCAATAATATGCACCTTTCTTTTCTCTTGTGTCCTTTTCTTCTTCACCGATGTATGCTTCCATTTTGGGTCTTTATTTTATTTTATTTTATTTTTTGTGCTAGTCAGCTGGGAAGAAGTCACGTCCTACTTTGATTTATTTATCTCTTGCTGCGAGAAGGAAAAAGGAGTACACCATTCAAAGCTTCGGTCAATTCTAAAGAGAATGCTAAGAATATTTGTCTTGTGCTCTTTTGCTTCGATCTATTTTGACACCCTTTTCGATTAGCAATCCTCTTTACGTTACATAAGTTCCCAAAATCAACTTGGCAACAACCATGGTAGGATAGGCAATTGGCCGGGCCACCCGTTTAAAGATGGGGAAAGTGGGGCACAATCTGAGTCAATTAATTAGCAACTCTTCGCTTTCTTATCATCTATCTTTCCCAAACATTGCTTTGTTTTCCACTTTTTGTTTAAATGGAGCAAAGATTTTCCTTTCGAGACAAGACACAAATACCTTTAATTTTTATGGAATAAGAGATTGTTCAAATTTATCTTAAAATTTTTACGGATAAATTTTCCACATCAAGTAACGATTAAGACAAATATATACAAAATTTTGGTACTAAATCTTTGCACATTTTTATCATTAAATTTTAAAAACTTTTGGAGAGTGAATTCCATAAGATTTTATTTAATATAGTGATATAATAATTAAATTTTAAAATTAAATTAAATAATTTAATTGTAAAAATTAAAATTGAATTATAAAATTTAAAAAGAAATTAGTGACTAAAAACATAAGTTACCCAATATACAACATATTAAACTTTGATGTGCCTTTTTAAGCACAAGTTAATTGGGTTCAAAGTAAAAATAGAGCACATATTCTTAATATATGTAGAGATTCAACATTATGTCCTCCATAGGCTAGAAGGTTAGATTTGCTTCTTTAAATTTTTGGGTTTCAATCTTAAGACAGAGAGCATGAAATTTATAAAAATAAAAAAGCTTACCTTTGTTATGTAAAACACGACTTCATAACTTTCTAATAAATTTAAAAAATAAAAATTTAATATTGAATGAGAAAAATAAAGATAAAGTGATTTGAACTTAAAATATTTTGGTTATAAATAATTTAATATTATATTAAAAATGTTATTCAACATAAAAGCTTGAGTTAGGCCAAAAAAATGGATAACTCATTAAACTTTAACATGACCCAAGGCTCTATAGTTGGAAAACATCCTCATTTTTTTCTGCCCATACCACCTTTTTATTTTGGGCAGATAACGCAAATATTGGTTATAACTCTCGCGATTAGGCCTTCTGACGGGAGCTACAAAAGGGTTGGTATATCTTTCAGATTTAGAGGGTTAAAATTTGCATTAACGATTTTTAACTGTGCCTAGACAAATAAAAAAATTGATGGTGTAATTTTTAACGTTCAAAATAAGCTGAGAAATTAACGTAGTTCCGGGATACCAAATGTACCCTAATTGGTAATTAATTTGAAGGGTTTAATAATTATCACCATAACACTCTTCGGAAGCTAATAACCTAGCTGCTGCTGGTTTTTTATAAGTATAATATATAGCCTAAGTCCTTCTGAGCACAGTAAAATGATTTTTGGACTGGTTGGTTTGTTTGAATGAACAGCTTACTGATTATTTGATGCAGAAAACAAATCAACGCTTACTCGGCTATTAATCACCTACCGTAGTTTTATATTTTGGAAAAATGACGAACTTTTTGATCCATCTATTTTCTAGCACGCATGCAACGTCGAGTTTTAATATGCTCAAACTTTCTTCAGGTCGAACCTTAAAATTTTTATAAACAACTTGCTTAACTTCATGGTATTAACATACATATCTGAAATTACAAAAATTATCACTATTAGTAAAATTAACTTGGTAAAAAATATTAATAAAATTAATTAATTAATTAAAAAGATATTTAATTTTAACGCATAATTGTAAATATAAAAAATCAATTACATCATATGAATCTTCTAAACTGTAGAGTTTAAAAAAAAAAGTCAAATATGTGTATTCTTATTTTTATTTTTACAAAAAAATTATTTTCATAACTCAAATAAATTTACTAAATATGTAATAATAATAATATATTAAATAAGTTTTTTAATGGCTCCGTAAAAGAAAGTTTTAGTAATTTTTAAATAAGTTATTTATACGTTTAAATGAATCGAATTTATTGTTACCGCGAATGAGCGAACCGATTGAGTTGAATCTTCGAACTTTTGAAAATGCCGAGAAAAAGAACCATGTTGATTGATACGTTCAAGATCCTCATTCATTTGATAAAAAAAAATAAAAAAAATAAAAATCCGAAGCTCAAGATTTTGCAGATAATTAATGTACCAATTTGCACTTGCGCGTGGGATGAGTCTGAATTCCAACCTTGCTAGCTAGAATGAAGCTATAGCTTGACCTTGTAGTATTTTTTTTGCATGGCCCACTTTGATCCATGTTCATGTTAATCTTGCTTGCCGATTATGTAATCTCTAGTGAACTATTCTTCTCATTTTCCCTCGCAGGAAGGAAAGGAAAAGGGAAAACGCCTCTTTTCATACGACAATGTTGTACGGTTGCGATAAGTTTGAAGCATTTTACATATAAATTTATATATTTTATTATCATAATTATTACTTATATATATATATATATGTCTATGTATATATATTTTATTTTTATTATTTTTATACATAATAACAATATTAATAATAAAAATAAAAAATTATAACTGTCCATTTAATAGTTATTATAATATAATAATTTACATTTAAAATATGTGAAATTAATTGTATCCGGGTAATAAAATTTCATGTGTTATTTTTATCTGGTCATTGACGGTGCCCAGCAAACGAACGAAGAAGAATGACATAAACAGAATGGTGAAGACGATTTAGGAGAAAAAGAAAAGAAGCTACTTGAATGAGTTTACAGGCTGCAGTATTTTTTTTTTTTTTTTTTTTTTGATAAATTTGTCAAAGTGTATTGCAGAACAAAAATAATTTCATGCAGCTCATGCCAAAAGGGTTCAAATAATTTTGAAAAGCAGCCTAGCTCTAAAGCTAACTACTTCTGGGTAACCTTTCTTTTTTCCCTTGCAACTCGATGGACCTTAAGTTGTGTCGGGTTAAATGGACAAAATGTGTGAGACGGACTTTGTACGATATCATTGTAAGTGTTTCAAGGAAGCAAGTATCAACGACGAAGACCTTGTCTTTCGCTCTATCGATTGGATTCCCATGCCATGACCAATATATATTGATTCCCTTTTTATTTCCTGATCGTTTGAAGATTTAATTATTTTATAATAGAGATCTATTATTATTGAACGCAAAATTTTAAAGTGGAAGCAACGAAAATTTAGAAAAAAAAAAAAAGCATTAATCATGTTTGTTATATATATATATATCACTCGACTCAAAAACCTAATATTTTTGTTTTAAAGAAAGATTAAATGGACACATATTTTATTAGACACAACATATATATATATATATATATATATATATATAATAAAAAAAACAAAAAAATTTTTTTTTTTTAAAAAAAAAAAAGAGTTTAAAAGTGGCTTTTTATATTATATTTTAAATTTTGAATACACAAGGTCTCCAACAAATATTTTCGAATTGCCTTCAGTATCGGCAGAGATTTGGCTGTCGGGGGAAGCGAATAGTTATTGAGCACGGGTATCCACCATCGGAAGAACGATGGCTTTGTCAGGATATGCCACACGTCGACACGTATCGACTAGCTTTTGCACCCTACTTTCTCCAATTCCTCCCGTGCATGATTGTCTACCTTCAAAGCACTGCCATTCCTCTGAAAAAGAGCAAGTAAAGAACAACAGGGTTGTCCCCATTAAAAGTAACAAAAGAAAAAATAATAATAAATAAACAAAAGGAATTATCAAGTATTTTGTAGAAAAACTCTAGTTTGGTGAACATAAAAATAATTGATTCAAGTGAATATAACAAAACCTCATATTATATATAAAAATATTTAATTTAATATGAAACATTTTATATATAATGTAAAATTTATTTGTATTTATTTGCGTTTATTATTTTGTATGCAGTGCAAAGCACTGCAACGCGGGAATTATACATGCTAGAATAACGATTAGTGGCACTGTGGCACCGTGGGACCAAAGGTTCTGAAAAACATATTGTCTCGTCTCCTCTCCTCAAAGTTCTAGAGCCACGTTATATATGATTTATGTACTTATAATAAACGTAAAATTAGGGTGTCAGTGATTAAATAATCACTTTTGGGTTTATGCTGCATTATGGGATGCCATGAATTAAAAGCCCTTTTCTGTTCAAAAATGGAAAACGATTGTATAATAATGATATATTACAAATGGTTTTATGTGGTTTAAATATAAAGTTTTGTTGGGCGCGCGCGTGTGTGCATAAATTTTTTTTGTCCTTTTAAATTTTTATTTCTTAAATTGAGGGTCACGAATTTAATATCGAATAGAATTAATTGAAGAGTTATATATATATATGTAGTAAGGGTAGACTGTTAATGAAATGAGCTTATTAAGAGGGGAAGAGCGCACGTAATTCCGTAAAGGATGTACCTACAGACACGTGTAATAACTGGATGGCTCGAGAAAATACAGGAAGAAGCGCGGTGGGGGCACAGCGTATCTGAATATTCTTCGAATTCGACCGAGGTTTGGCCATGTGTCAAAATCCAGATGGCCCTGATAGTGCGGGGCAAGAACGAGGGTCCTAGAATAGTTGCTGTATGCAATTGGGTGCACATTAAGAGGATTGGGGTCCAGGCTCCAGAGACTTCCACGTCTGAGCTTTCTTGGACGATCGAACTTGGAGATGTGCTCCATGTGGAATATCAGGGTCCATGATCTGAAGAATCTCGGCGATGAGCTGGATGCCGCCACTGCCGCCCTCATAATCCACTTTAATTTATCCAGGTGAATATTTCTTGGATACATAATTAATATATTAACTATTTTATTAATAAATAATAACGGATATCACTAAATAAATTTAAATACACATAATTAATTTTCATATTATGTAAAAAAATATTTCATATTATAATAAAATATCAATTTAATATAAAACATATTATATGTATTATAAAAATTAAGCATATTTACTCAAATTCCTAATTTTTGAGTCTATTTAAATTTTTACAACAATGATACGTTTATATCATGTATGGCATAATCACCATTTACACACAAATTTAGTGGGTTGAAGTGAATATAAAAAAAAATTTTATTCTATTTTTATGTTGTATACTACATCAATGTAAATCAATATAAAATAATAATTTAAAAAAATCAGTATAAAAATTTTTATATTTACTTAAATCAAGCAAATGTATGTCTACCAGATTATTTTCGTGTATAACATATAAAATTATTTTATTTTATACCCTTTTTAGTTCGCACATTGTTAATTAAATGTGTATATTTAGTTTAATAAAAAGCATATTCTTGTAGTCTTTTTCATTCTTTTAATTAGTAGTACGTTGTGCGGTAATTTTGTCAATAAATATAATTATTAATTTTATTTTGTTATCTACAATCATCTTATCATTTTGTTGAAAACAAAGTAAAATGTTCTTTTATTTTGGAGCAAGTCATTGAAGAAAGTCTCTTGCTCATCGAGACATATTTAGTCTCAACTATTATTAAGGAGACATAATTTGATGAAAAGTAATGATAGGACACCAGAAGTTTGACTAATAACTTTTTTATCAAAATAATATATCATATTTTTTATTCAGATAGGTGCCATATTATATTTATTATTAAAATTTTAAATATAAATGTCTAAATATATATTAAAAAATTTATATTAAAAATAAGATAAGAATAAATATTTTATTAGTAAAAAATTATAAATTTAATATATTCATATTTTGAATTAAAGATATTGTCAAACCTATAAATTTATTTTAAGTCTTAAATTGAAATGTATGAGTCTATTATTAATTTAATTTTTTTCTTATTTTAAATTTTCATAGTTCCCTTAGCAATTATTAATGTGTGTAACTCATATAAAAAATTAACAATAATTTCACACACACACACACACACACACACACACACATATATAAGGTCACATCATTTTTTTTATTAGATATTTCTAGAATAACATTTCGAGGCATAAGTTATTATTATTTTTTGTAATTTTTTAAATATTTTTATACCTTTTTTATTAGATATTTCTAAAATAACATTTCTAGGAATAAGTTATTATTAATTTTTTGTAATTTTTTTAATATTTTTATACCTGATCTGCAACAATTTGCAATGTCTTGAAATAGTATTTCAAGTGAAATTACGGTGACTCCGTTTCCCTTTTCACAATCACAAAGCATGTAAATCAGTTCTTTAAATCTTGTCACCAATCCTGTGTTTCTCTTTGATGTACATAATTTACCTTGTAGCATCCCCTCCATTGCTTTCAAGGGATTTCTCTCTCTCTCTCTCTCTCTCAAAAAAAAAAAAATATATATATATATATAGAACTTTAAAAACTTAAGAAAATCTTGTGACCCAAATGTGCAGTCACACAAGAAAACCCACAATCCTTAAATTTAAACCCTTTTTCCGTGGGCTTAAATTTAACCTTTGATGGTCGACAATTTGTACTATTTTACAAATAAAATTCGTTAATGCTACCACATCGGGAGATAACAAAGCATGATACGGTACTTCACTTAAATTAGGCTACTTGACAAGTCATCATCTCAGCTTTCGACATTAATATTGATGAGTTGCTTGTAAAGTTCTGTTATTGAATGCAAAACAAGTTAAGGTACTTAATTACAATTGTGTTAAAATCAAAATAGCATGCGCAAGGTTCATGTCTAGACTGTCCTCATTGGCATCACAAAAATGCAATATTACTTCTATAACAATACAAACTCATGTATTAATTATTTAAAATAAAAAGAAATATGTGGCATTAACTTGGACAGAATTAGTAAGTCCTGCTACCAATCACCATCGTTGTCAATCAAACATTAGACGTAGAGATGGGCCAAAAGCAAACGGAATCCTTTTTTTTTTTTTCTCCCGTTCTAAAATTCAACGGTTATGTAAGAAAATAATTAAGAGCGAGTCAAAGTCTAGACAAAAATCTTGGCGGGAAAGAATAGACAGGACGGTGCCGTTATATATATATATATATATATATATTATTGATCGCCTGCCCAAACTACTTAAAATAATGGAAACTTTGAAAAATGCACGGCCAGGATTTGGAGGAAAGGTTGTGGAACATTTTAGATTTTCTGTTTACTTTTTTGATTTTGCATGTAGCTATACATAAATAACGTTGGATGCAATCTATTACTGTCAAATTTCAACTCTTCTTAAAAGAGCTGTCCTATACAATCATTTTAAACGTTATTCAAAATTTTACGTAAGTGTAATTCATATGAATTCATATATTTGGGTTACTGATATTTGATATATTGAGCTGGTCAATTTAATTTAAACAAGTTAGGTTATGCTAGGCTGATCCAATACAATCTTTTTGTTAAATGGATTACAGATGTTGTCATTGTGACTCCACAAGAACATCAATAGAGATCATGTTTGGATTGATCCATAAGATTCCTCATTTTGTCAACATAGCTTGTTTACCATTCATGAGCACAAATTCCTAAACCAAGATAAAATTTTAGAACTGTCTTCAATGTTCTTGAAAACTTCTATTATTAGCACATTCAAAATTGTACTTGATTATAAGGCAAACTAATAATAGATAAACATTAATGAGTTTCACGGGACGATCTAAAGGATCAAGCACAGATATTTTAGGCATAATTTATTCTTCCTATTGATTTAAATGAATGAGATGATTTGTACTTCCTAAAATTAACGTGAGATTGGATATGCTTCGTCTTCATAAAATTTTTTTTTCGTTTAATTGCAATGAAAGGAATCTGTCTTTGGGAAAAATATATATATTTATATATTATTTGTCTATGATATAAAGTAATTTTCTTGTTACTAGTATTTTGACTTTATAACTGAATTTATTATTTTTTTTTAAAAAAAACCATATTAAAAAAGTAATTGTTTTAATATATAGAAAGAAAAAAAATTAAGCTAGATTTCTATTAAGATAATTTTTTATTTAATGCATTAACTGGACAAAATATGCAATAAATAACATTAGTAACTCCCCAGCGCACTGATTAATAGATAATACTGTATTGTATTTAATGCAGTCGAATTCACTAAAAAGACTTGTTACAAGACCGTAACAATTTTATTTTTTTCAGCCTCAGGAGGAGCGGCCTCAGCCATACGAGAGAGAGAAATGATAAGACACTGGCAGAAGTTTGAACCCCTGCCAGCAGACAAGAGTCCGTGTTACCCCTTGCCACTCGAGCAGGCAAGCCCAGGTTCACGAATGCTTGTATTTTATGATAAAGACGGCACTAAATTCATTAAATAATGTATTTATGGCATAAAAATTAAAATTAACGTCAACTATTCATGATTATTTTAATGGTTAGAATAAACTTAGTATCCGATGAGTCGAGCACACGGCCTTAGTACCCGAGGTTTGTCAGTCCTCGACATCACCCAAAAAAAAAAGAGAGAGAGAGAAAAACTGTCTTCGCTTTTTTTCTTCTTTTTGGATAAACATAAAGTCATTAAATGGTTAGTTAAAAAAAAAAAAAAAAGCCATCTGTGGGATGTAAACCAATGCCATTATAAATTCGTGACCCCATTTATATCCCACAACCTTGAGGATAAAATCCAAGAGGATGCTTATTAGCTATTGCAAGTGAGTCTGAATATGTTTATCCTGCTATTCTAAGACATGCAAATGACAAAAAAAAAAAAAAAAATGGGGGGGGGGGGGTAAAAAATTCAAATAGTCTAATCGAGTTTTTTTTTTTTTGGATTTGTTGGATTGGTAAATATCTCTATATTCAACTTGCTCCTATATAAATGGAATTGCTCCCCTTGTCTCAGCGTCAAGGTCGACCAAAACAAATCCCTGCATTTGACTGCAACAACTCCTTCTCTTAGAGAGCGAGTGATAGAGAAAGAGAGAGAGATATGGGAAGTGCGATTCTTGTTTGCGTTCTCATTTTTCTCTTTGGTTTGCTGTCATATATCGTTGGAAAAAGAAACAAGAAAGATTTACATAAAGGAGTTGTGCTCCCTCCCGGTTCATTGGGTTGGCCTCATATTGGAGAGACTCTTCAACTTTACTCTCAAGACCCAAACGTTTTCTTTGCTTCCAAGCAGAAGAGGTTCATCTTTCTATATTTAAATCTATGTAGTATTTTGGTGCCTTCTTGTCAAATCCTTCTTTCTGTTGTTCTTTTTTGTGCATATATAGTTTTTTGAGCATTTTTGTTCATTAAACTGAATGGCTTCTTTTCCGGTGGTATAGGTATGGAGAAATCTTCAAGACTCATATCCTGGGTTGCCCTTGTGTTATGCTGGCTAGCCCGGAGGCAGCTCGCTTTGTGCTTGTAACTCAAGCCCACCTGTTCAAGCCAACTTACCCCAAAAGCAAGGAACAGTTAATAGGTCCATCAGCCCTATTTTTTCACCAGGGAGATCACCATATTCGCCTAAGGAAACTAGTTCAAGGCTCCTTGTCTCTCGATGCAATTCGAAACTTGGTTGCTGACATCTCGGCCGCAGCATTCTCCACTCTGAACTCATGGGAATGTGGGCGCGTTCTGAACACCTTCCAAGAAATGAAAAAGGTTCGTCGTTTTGTTTAATTCAATGTAGTCAAAGACCCTGGACTTAAAAACCGACATGATTGAATCAATTTCATATCTATAATTTTCTAGTCTAAAACATGGTCTTTGTTTTATTTAATTATATATACATATATATTGTTTCGCAATATCAGCCCCTCAAGTTTGATTAAATCACACTAATGTTCTTAACATGCCCAACAGGAGCCTAATCATTATTGTTCATTCACATCTGGCTGCAGTATTCTTTTGAGGTCGGCATAATGGCAATTTTCGGCCATTTAGAAGCCCAATATAGGGAAGAACTGAAAAGGAACTACAGCATAGTCGAGAAAGGCTACAATTCCTTTCCGACAAGACTCCCAGGAACCCCTTACAGAAAGGCAAAAATGGTTAGCAAATTTCTATGTAAATTTGAAAATAGAACAACAATGTCTTTCTCACGCATTGACCCTTTAAATTTCTCCCCATCTTTTTTTTTTTTTTTTCCTATTCAGGCAAGAATGAGGCTGAGCAAGATTCTCAGTGACATTATTTGTGAACGAAAGGAGAAGAGATTGCTTGAGAAGGACCTCTTAGGTTTTCTATTGAATTTTAAAGATGAGAAAGGGGAAGTACTGACCGACGATCAAATCGCCGATAACATTATCGGAGTGCTTTTTGCTGCTCAAGACACCACAGCAAGCTCTATGACATGGATCATCAAGTATCTTCACGACAATCCGAAACTTCTGGAGGCTGTAAAGGTGAGGTACCACCTGACTAGAACAAGCCAAAAATATATTGGCAAGCTCTAGAACAAATACGTCTCAATTACATTTATTGTCTCTCTACCTTCAAATCTTTAATGTCAACGGGGCACAACTGTTGCATTAATTGTGTTGAATTATTTATTGGTAACATTTCGACATTTCCTTGCTAACAGGCTGAACAGAAGGCGATTCACCAATTGAACGTTGATTGTAGTCAGCAATTGAGTTGGAGCCAAACTAGAAACATGCCGTTCACTTACAAGGTAGGTAATTTTAGTACATGATGACATTCTCCCGCACTCCTAATCATAGGAAAGATAGCATGGATTTATGGCCATGGAGAACCTGTAACTATGATTTCTTCTTCTTTTGTTTTTTTTAATGTGCTGCTTACCAATGGAGACTGTGCAAACGCAGGTTGTTTTGGAGAGTTTAAGAATGGCAAGCATCATATCTTTCACCTTCAGGGAAGCAGTAGCGGACGTGGAGTACAAGGGTAAGAGGAATAACATTTTTTTAATGGAGTTTTCTACCGTGTTTATCAATGTCAAGCGCATTGACTATGGAAAGCTAGAATTTCAAGGACATGTTTGATGAGGAATAATTAAAAATATTGCAATGTAATCGGTTTTGTTGTCTCCAACTAAACATATTTTTAGTAATTCTAAATCTTTTTAATAAGATAACAAATGAGTAAAGGACGACTTATATATATATATATATATATATATATATCCTCAGTTATCCTTACTTAAAGTAATGATCAAGGTAAATAATATTGGAAAGGATAATAATTTTCCTTTTTTCTATTTTTTTAATGGCAAAGGGTGAAAATTGAACTTTGAAACCTCTTAGTTGCAAGTTTCAATTTTAATCATTAAGTTAAAATTTAAGTCCTGGATTGTTAATTTGCAAGCATGTATGATATATTGAAATGACATCCGAAAAAAAAAAAAAAACTACCAACAGTGAGAACTGTGTGGCAGGGTTCTTAATTCCAAAAGGTTGGAAGGTAATGCCTTTGTTCAGGAACATTCATCACAATCCGGAATATTTTAGTGACCCGCAAAAATTGGATCCCTCCAGATTTGAGGTATGAGTTAACATTATTGTTATGTAATAAGATCATACGATTTTTTGATGTTGTTATCGTGCCTTATGGTCTAGGAGTTTCTGTGTTTATAGTCCTCATAACCTACTTGATGTGAATAGGTTGCGCCAAAACCCAATACTTTTATGCCATTTGGCAGTGGACTACATGCTTGTCCTGGAAACGAGCTTGCACGGCTGGAGCTGCTTATTATGATCCACCATCTTGTGACCAAGTTTAGGTATTGCTGAAAATCTTGGCAACGTTAAGGACGGCAACGTTTTTTTTTTTTTTTTTTTGAGAGGTCAATGGGGAGGAGGGTTTTAATTATGAATAAAGGTGAGATTTGAACTTCAAATTTCACCCTATATTTTAAACTTTTGTGGTGGATAGGCTGAACTTAGTGGTTGGATATAACGTGATTAATTAGAAAAACAAAAAGTGTAAATACGCAATTCGAGAGACTACGCGAGGATAAGATGTAATGGAATAGGCCTCCCCCATCTCAAAAGCGTCCCGCCCCAACATTAGTGGGATTAGGTGAATCTTTTATTGACACTGCTTTTGCTATTGTGCTTACAGGTGGGAAGTGGCGGGAGCTCCAAGTGGGGTTCAGTATAGCCCATTTCCAGTGCCCCTGCATGGACTTCCAGCCAGATTTTGGGAAGAATCTTGAAGCTAGGATGGAATGCTTGACATTAACGATAAGAAGTTGGGCCACCATGCATTGATTTACCCTATCCTTTTCAAAAATGTTGTATTCCATTTTTGGCCAGAATTTCTCAATTTTTATTGCTCGGGGTCCCGCCATCGCCAGCCAAAAATTCATCTGGGGTGGATGACCTTAATTTCTCCTAGTCTTTCATTATCTATTTTCATATCGCTTCCATTTGCAATGTTGATTTACTTCTCTTAGTTGAGCCGAAAAAATAATATATATGTATATATATATATATATATACACATATAAAGACACGAAATAGACACCAACTGATAATAATCAATAATTGTAATTAATTATTATATAAAAATATATTAATTATAATACATAATTATACTAAATTAATATTTATTTTGTATTTAAATTTTGTGTTTCTTAACCAAGCGGATATCACAAACATACAAATCGTTGGTCTTTATCTTCTCGCTGCCACTCTAAGATTTCATGGATTTGAGAAAGATCATCGTGGACCTACCAGTTCTCCTTTTTCCTTATTTTTTTATCTTGAATGGTATGCACCACACTGTATCCAGTTGATAAATATCATGTTTTTCGCTACACTACGTGTCTGTCTAACAGAGAGCGACCGTTCAGACCAGCCTTTGGGCCTCTCTCAGAGGCTCCTATGTGCCCAATTGGTGCGCTGTGATTGGCTAACGCACAAAGGGATGGCCTTTCCGGCTGGAGAGCACACTCAAAAAAGAGCACAAACTTTTTCCAAGTACGATTCAATCGTCGTCGGCATGGACCCCTACCAATGGCAAGATGTGGCTACTGGGGCTTGACAGCCATTGCTGCCATATGTTGTACTTTGACCATATGGCTCCAGTTATGATGATATTTCGCATAGCCTGAGGGAACATGATCTGGGCCAGTCCCCCCTCCTGAATTTTATTGATGTCTGATGCAAGACGAATCCACCTTGAGTACCAATTCTTACATAATTGGCTTTTGAGCGTGTTTGGTTTATTTATTGTTGATTGTTATTGTTGTTGTTGATAAATATAATAAAATTATAATGTTTGGTTATATTGGTATTTTTTTGTTATTGTTGAAATATTAAAATAACTATTTATGACATTCTATTTTATTTTTTTACAATAGATCTTTTTCTTTTTCATGAATTTACTTTATACTTTCTTATACTGTATTAAAAAATAATTAAAATTTTAATTGTAATACATAAAAATTTTAAAATATATATGAATCCATTGTAACATTAAATAAAAAAGAAAAGACTTTTAAAATTAACTAATAAAATTAGCAATAAAAATAATATTCATATCAAACAGAAAGTGAAAATATAATATTGAATATAAAAAGATACTATGCTCATTAATCAAAAAAGTATTATTTAACTAAAAATTAGAATAAAATTTTATCATGAAACTACAATGGTGCATCAAGGAACAAAAGAATTCCTAAATTCTTCAACTATAAGCATTCGTAATGTAAAATAAAATTTTGCTAAACAAAATATTTTTAGGAGTATTTTAGACCATATACTATCAATTATTTGTTATTTCTATCAACTACTTCTAGGCCTACTTATTAATAAACAACAACTTACAAAAAAAAAAAAATTACCAAGCATCATCCTATTTACTTTCTGAGAAAATGAATAGAAATAGCAACCTTAGAGATTAATACAAACGCCTTCATTGTTAAATATCTTTCTTGCATGGACATCAATATAGAAATATAAACATGACAAATTAATTTTTATAATATTAGATTTGTGCAATATACCTAAGTATTTTATATTTGTTAAAAAATATATTTTATTTTATTTTATTTTATTAAAAATATAAAAAAAGAATTTGAGCATGGTTTTTTAAGAAAAAAATTAAATTATGAGTTTTCTTTTTTTATAAGAAAAAAAGGTTTTTTTTTTCCTTTGTAAGAAAAAGAAAAATTTTAAGAGTATTAAAAAATATATTTTTTCCTTTTTAGAAAACAAAAAAAATAAGTTTAAAAGTATTTTTTAAAATTATTTTTTTGTTTTTTTCTATTATCTTACATATTTGTATTATGTAAATTTTATATATATATAAATAATTGTTAATATGAATTGAGTAAATTACAATACATATTAAGTTATAATTGAATTAAGTAAATTTTATATATATTAAGATCTTAATTCTATTAAAATATTAATAAATATTACAAATAAATTAGTATGTTAATTTTAAATACAATAAATAGTAAAAGTATATTAAAAATTAAAATTTTAATTAAATATTTAAATATTCTTAAAATTAAATAAATATCGCTACATCAATATTTTTAACTTACATAATTAATAAGTATCACTAAATGTCACTTAATTTTAATAACATTAATATATATATATATATATATATTTGAGTACCAAACCCTTATATTTTATAGTATTTAATATTAATTTTGGTTTGTAACTTTTTTTTGATAGATTTAGGATTTCAACATTTATTTGATCATCTTTTTTATATTATAACTAGTATTAAATTCACATGATATGTGATTTTATAATATTCATTAAGTAGTATATTTTTATTTGTACTTTATTTAAATAAAAAATAAAAGAGATATAAATTATGTATATTTTTTATAAAAAAACAAAAGTATGTTTGAAAGTAATTATTTTCTTTTAAAAGGAAATACAAAATATGGTTAAACTATGAGTATTTTTTATTTTAAGAAAAAATATAAATTTATAAATATATTTTTCTCTCCAAAAAAGAAGGAATTTATTATTTTTTTCTTTATTATAAATATTTAAATTGTATGGATTTTACACATATAAAAAATTATCAATATGAATTGAATAAATTTTAATAAATATTGTATTTAATTGTGTAAACTAAATAAATGATATATATATATATATATATAGATATTTAAATCTTAATTCTATTAAAATATGCTCAATAACTACAAATCAATTATTAAGTTAATTAAAATATTATAAAAAATTTAGAATTATATTTTTAAAATTAAACAAATACCGTCACTTAAATATTTCATTGATTCTCTTTCAATTTCTATAATATATTTACACATAGATTTTGTTTCTTACTTAAAAGAAAAATAAAACGGCACAATTCAGAAAAAAAAAAAAGTTAAGTTTGATTCCATTTAGTTAATTAATTATCATAGAAAATTTTGCATATGGAAATAAAAAAAAATTATAAGAGTTTTAAGTTTATTATTCATGCTACTTATGAATATTTTTGTATTATTATTTTGTGTTGAAAAAGTTATTTATAAGATAATTGAATATGTCTATGATATCATTTAATGATATATAATTGAATATTATGTGTCATCAATTTTTTTAAGTAATTTTTATAATATATACAACTTTTTTTTTAATTCAAAAAGGAAAAAAGAATAATACAAAGAATATTGTCTATATTTGTTTTTAAACAATAAGTTGTATATATGCAAAAAAAAATTATAGTTGCACTAAACCATAAATAAAAAGATCTTATGTGACAATAAAAAAACACAAAAAAAAAACATACCTATGTATAATGAGTTATATTTAAAGTACATATGATACTAGCGAGTATAAGCTATCAAATCCAAGCTATTAAGTCTGTATGATAGATTCTGCCCCATTTAGTCAAAACATTTGCAAAACAATTACATTCATGTAACTAGAAAACAAAGAAAACTTAGTCCATAATTTTATTATTGATATTGTGTAACATTGATATCATGTAACATTGCCATAAGTTTCCAAAGCCTTCCTTCACTGTTATTCAGAGAAGTTGCTTTTAATAATTAGCGAAGTCTCACCCACCTCATTTCATTGACTCTACTCTATAGTTCTACTCTCTCTAAGCAAGTAATTCAGTCTCATTAATATTAGTGGTCTTAATTGTTTTGGAAAACATACACACGATAGTTTTATCGTTGCCTTGCAGTACACTTCCTATATCCGTCACCCTTCGTGTATCAATCTTTAATATAAATATTGTCTATATATCTTGCTATAACACAATTTGGTATTCTAGAAGAATAATGACAACTATAGGAGCACCAATCAAGGCAAGTACAAAATAAAGATCATAGCATTGATACATATGTATATGATTATGTATAAGAAACTCTAAAATACCACAAAAGTTATAGTGAGAATGGTATATTGAGAATGAGAATAAGGCCAGATATTTCTTATACTTTGAGAATAACAAATAAATATTATAGTGATTAAAGTGAGTGTCACTAAATTACAACAAAAGTTTTTTTTTTTTT